>OV702285.1:1200000-1800000 GCA_916181665.1 Avena sativa
ATGGTTGCAGGGTTCAAGAAAGGAAACCAAGAAGGCAACACAAAAAAAGGATTCATCTGGGAGTTGATTGGAATAGATACAGATACACATATAGTTACATCACAATAGAACTTTGGACAAGAATATGTTTGGGATCCAACCTAGGGATTTGATAGATGATTTCAACCCGAGGAGGAGGAGGTGGTCATTGTGGACCACGCCCCCTGCATCCATGCCCACCACCAGCCACAACATCAGGTACAGAGTACCCCGGAAGGGCCATGCCAATGCTTACCACTTGTCGGTCAAGTTTGAAGATCTCTGTGGCTTCATGGTGGAGGGTAATGTGGATGATGTCAATGTGCTGAATGAGGTGAGGGAGAGGATGAGGGAGCAAGGGAGGGTGTGGTGGGCGCTGGAAGCGAGCAAGGGCGCAAACTGGTACCTCCAGCCGAGGATCTCATCCAACGGTGGTGAGGGTATGATGAGGGTCACATCGCTCAAGCTATCAGTGCTGACTAATTCAGTTACGTTGAAGAGGCTGATCAGGAAGGGGGTGCCGCCGGCACTGAGGCCGAAGGTATGGCTGTCGGTGTCGGGTGCAGCCAAGAAGCGGTCGACGGTGCCTGAGACATACTATGACGAGCTGATCAGGGCCACGGAGGGGAAAACCACTCCGGCCACTCACCAAATCGATCATGTAAGTTTTAATAAGCTGTTATTATTTGTTATTTAAATTTTGATGCCTTCCTACCTTTCGCTGCATATAACCATGGTTTCTTATCTTGGAGAAAATGCTTATGTGATCTATTGGAATATTATGTGTAAACTGGTGGGTATGTCTGAAGATTTATGATTGATCAACAATGTTTTACCAGTTCACGCTGGTTTTTTGTTCTTTAATTTCTGAACAGTGTTTCTGCATACGAAGAAGAAATAAAGAGTACATAATATCTTTCTAGAGAATAATTATATTTCTTGCTAAAATTATTAATAAGCAACATCCTGCAAGCATCGGATGACTCCCCCTCATGGTGCAGCATGTCTCCCAGCCAGCCTCTTAATCTCTCTATTCCCTCTCCCCTGCTGTACATTCTTCCTGCTTGTTAAAACTATTGATGAGCAACATCCCACAAGCATCAAATGTTTCATCCATATGAATACTTGGTTTCCATGTGCTTCACTGGTTCTAGGATGTTCAAGCAGCATTCTTTATTTTTGTTGTGTGCACTAATTCGGTGAATATCTTAATTAAAAATAAATGCTCTGCCATTATAGGATCTCCCTCGAACCTTCCCTTGCCATCCTTGGTTGAACAGCGAGGAAGGTCAGGCATCTCTTCGGCGCGTACTTGTTGGGTACTCATTCCGTGATTCAGAAGTTGGATACTGCCAGGTATTTGTAGTGCCAAGTTCTGGTTCATCAAATGTAATTTATTTCCCAGAGCATTTCCTAACAGTATGTGCTACAGGGTTTGAACTATGTAGCTGCTCTGTTGTTGCTCGTTATGAAGACAGAGGAAGATGCATTTTGGATGCTTGCTGTACTCCTGGAAAATGTTCTCGTCAGTGATTGTTATACTGATACTCTTACAGGATGTCATGTTGAGCAGAGAGTATTCAAAGATCTTCTAGCTAAAAACTGCCCCAGGTATTGCTGCTCATCTTTTATCCTTCAACTTTTATGCTATTATTTCTCATTGACAATCATGATGATCTGGTTGTGAACTATATTGGATTGTCCTAATGATACAGAATTGCTGCTCATCTTGAAGCAATGGGGTTTGATGTTTCACTTGTTGCCACAGAATGGTTCTTATGCCTCTTCTCCAAAACATTACCTTCCGAGGTTAGACAACAGCTTACTTGGTATCAGCGTTTCTGTCTGTCAATGATTTGCCTAGAACTCACTGTAAAATCATTAAGCATTTACCGTTGTTGTTGCTGTGAACAGACAACCCTCCGAGTGTGGGATGTTTTATTCAATGAAGGTGCAAAGGTCTTGTTCCATGTCGCTCTAGCAATTTTCAAGGTGTGTACTCAGGAAATCACCTTTTGTGCATGGTATTTGTGAAGTATTTGGCTTCCTTGCCCATATGGTTGTACTCCGTAGTTCGATTTCACAAGTTTTCGTATATCTGCAGATGAGAGAAGATGATCTTCTACGCATCCAACACATTGGTGATGTAATTGATGTTCTGCAAACAACTGCTCATCATCTATATGAGCCTGATGAGCTGCTCACGGTAAATATTCGCTCTTTTCTACCACCAAATACTCAAGTAGTCAGTGATGTGGCATACTGTTATAAGCATATATACTTGGGTCACTAAGAAATCACAGTAAAGCCAGAATCAGAAGTTTCGAGCCATGCATCTGTCTGTAGTTTTTATCAAGTAGATGTTGCTCGCTTAAAGCACTCACTATTACCAAACAATGGAATCTCACTTTACTGTCTGTATCATTTTCCTTTCCTAGTTTGCGTTTGACAAGATTGGGTCCATGACGACAAACACGATCACGAAAGAAAGGAAAAAGCAGGAGACGGTGGTCATGGCTGAGCTCGACCAGAGAACTAGACGGCTGAATTCACTCAAGATGGATGCATAATAATGTGTAAAAGAAATGCATGTTGGGAGATGAGCTGAAGCCCTGTTTGTTTTGAAAAAAAAGGTGAAGATGACGCGGTGAGTCGGCTGTCGATGCCTGGTCAAACTGGGTGTCTCGATGAGTGAGAATTTGCCCGTGCCCCGCCGAAAAGGGAATGTATGAGAAGATGCAAAAACTGCAATGTGGGTTTGTTTTTGGAACTTCATATTGTGTGTTTCTGTGTGCGTGCCCTGTTTTGTGTTGATGAGACGCGGCGTGCCATGATGCCATGGGAACTGGTTTGGAACATATGTAAATCTGACAGCTTGTTAAAATCCTTTGGCAATGAGCCCGAAGTGCATGTAAATTGGTGCAGCCACGAAATGGAGCTTAAAAGAAGTTTGCTATTGATGAATCATGTACCGATGAATCGTGATATCATTTACATACACATTCTTTGGCTATGACTTTTGCGAGAATTTGTGTGTTTAATTACCTCAATTGTTATGTTGTATATAGCCCTTCATTTATCTAAAATAAACTGGAATCTTCAAAAAGAAAGTTCTGCAAAAGTAAAACATCAGCTGGACTTCCCACCTGAACTTTACTTCAAAATAAGTTCACAAATTACTAGTAGATGAGAGGTGAACGCCATAGCAACGTGTCGACCTTTTAGCTAGGTACTTTAATCATATTGGACCATAGATTTAGGTCAACTGTGACCAAGACCACCGTTACAAGGGGGAGCATCACAACTTACCAACTTTGTATCTCAACTTAGCTTATTAGGCTAGGTACTGTAGGTATTTGTTGCGGTAAACATAACCCTTAGTTCATTATATCACAACTTAACTTATTAAGGTACCGGACTACTGCCGAATATGTCCATCATGGATTAGACGACCTTCACTAGAAGCATACCAACACCATAACTTACTTCCATTTCCTCTTGACCACGTCATTGTGGTGCGAATTCAACTCTTTATTTGCTACTATCATTAGGAGCACCAACAACACCACAGAGATGACAACCTTCACTAACAAACTCAAGTGTGAGCATTCTCCCGAGGCAAACGGTAAAAGACACGACGTTGTAGCATGATAACTGTTCTATCACCAGAAGAAGTCACCACACCATCTTCCTCGCTATTATGAATCACAATCTTTTCTTCAACACCTCGATGCCAGCTTTGATCTTTCCATAGAAATGTCCCTCTAGTAACTCGATCTTGAAGATACCCTCGGCTGCATTTAGAATAGTTACGTACCTCACTTCCATAAAACTAAGCTAGCTCTTAAGAGTTCGACTTCCAACATTAACCTCCTCATCTCAGGATGCATTCGTCTATCGACGCTAAGTAATCCCTTACTTATTTGCTGGCCTAGAGGCTCTTCATCAAAAATGACTTTAAGATTCATCTCTAGATATAATAAATTAAGTAGCACTAGACCTCGACCTAGGGCGATTAAAATCAAACTTTCATCCTAAGAAAAAAGTCACAAACAATTAGAGAATGTTCACCTGAATACCACTAGAGAGTGCACCAAAATATACAGTAAAGTTATAAAATAAAGAAACACATCTCTTGAGAACAACAAGCTAGTTCTTAATTAGTATTCTGAAGTGAAGACGTACCTCTAGGTTGATAGTATGGTAATCATCCCTATGGCGTTTAAAAAGATATATACACTTATGGTCGACGCTATCTCTTGCGATGATAGTGTCATACACATTTATGGGGAAGCCTATATCCGAGGAGAACACCTTGACCAAAATCATGTTTGCAGAGTCTTCTAAGTTCAAGCCACTTAAATACCATGTCTTGGTAAATCATAATGGAGGGATAAGCGCTGCAATGGAAAACCAAAAGCAATAATTATTGTGATTGTACAAAAAAACCAAGACGTAGAAAAAAATCGCAACAACACAAGAAGGTTAGTAAAACATACATAAATGTAGAGTATTATCTAAAACAACAATTAATTGAACATAAGGAGCATCCCTGAACTGCAGAACAAGTTCATATTCATATTTGCTTTGTGCGCACGATCACTCCTTATAGTTAATATACTTTGTGTTTATATTGATATGTAGCTTATATATCTTTCTCCACCTTGTTTTCATCAATTATCAGCATATATTGGGCTTTATGTACACTAGTTTGGTGGATGTGCGAAGTAAAAATTAATGCCTTGCCAATATAGGATCTCCCTCACACCTTCCCTTGCCATTGAACAGTGAAGAAGGTCAGGCATCTCTTCGACTTGCACTTGTTGGGTACTCATTCTGTGATTCAGAAGTTGGATACTGTCATGTAACTGTAGTGCCAAGTTCTAATTCTTCACATGTAGTTCATCTCACAGAGCACCTTTTAACAATTTGTACTATAAGGTTTAAATTTTGTAGCTGCTCTGTTGTTGCTCGTTATGAAGACAGAGGAAAATACATTTTGGATGCAAAGACACAAGTATTCTACACCGTAAAAAATACAGTATATCCTAACAGGATGCATGATGATGTGTAAAAACATACATGCTAGGCGGCTTAGTTCAAGCCCTATTTGTTTTAAACAAAAAGAGCCCCGCTTGTTTTAAAAAAAACAAAGACGACACACTCGGTTCTTGGTCAGACTGGACAATAAAAAAAATATGCTCATGGTCAGCTGGTTTGTTTGAGAGGATGCAAAAACTGCAATGTGGTTGTTTTTGGAACTTTATATTGTGTGTTTCCGTGCGTTTTTTTGCCACGTTCAGTGTGATGCTGCGTGCCATAATGTTGTGGGAACTGGTCCGAAACATGTAAATTGATGAAATCCTTTGGCAATGAGCCCAAAGTACATGTAACTTGTTGCAGGCATGAAATGGAGCTTCAAAAAAGTTTGTTTCTTTACCTTAAATCTGAGTTTCTCGAATGCATGCTACCACTCAATAGTGTACTCAGAATCAATGTACGCCATTGCCATTTCCGAAGCAAAACAATGTGCACACTAAGAAAGGTGAAATAAAATGATGGAAATAACCAGCATGTACTCCATGCCTCAATGCATGCCACTCAACAAAATATATGTGAACCACAAAAGTTGATCAATTTTGTTTGTATCACAAAACCTTAGATTCGTTGCGGTAACACACACACACGCACGCACACACGCAAAACCCTTAGTAGCTACTACGTCCTAATATGTCCATTAGGGACCAGACGACCTTCACTAGAAGCTTACCAGAACCACAACTTACTTCCGCTACCTCTTGACCACAACGCTGTGGTGGGAATTCAACGCTCCATTCACTAGTAGAATGAGGAGCACCAACGCAACCACAGAGACTACAACCTTTACTAGTTAACTCAAACGTGAGTATTTTGCCTAGGCATATGGTCAAGACACGACGTTGTAGCTTGATAACTGTTCTATCACCAGAAGAAGTCACCACACCATCTTCCTCGCTATTATGAATCACAATCTTTTCCTTGACGCCCTCGATGCCAGCTTTGATCTTTCCGCAGAAATGCCCCTCTAGCAACTCGATCTCGAAGGTACCCTCGACGGCATTTAGAACAGTTGTGTAACACACTTCCACAAAACTAAGCCAGCTCTTAAGGTTTTGACTTCCAACATTGATCATCTCATCTCTAGCTTGAACCCGTCCGTCGATGCCAAGTAAGCCCTTGCTGATTTGCTGGTCTTGAGACTCTTCATCAGCCTTGATTTTAAGATTCATCTCTAGATATATGAAGTCAAGTAATACTAGGCCTCGACCTGGGCCGGTCAGGATCAAACTTTCTTCCTACAATAAAGTTGCCAAAGATTAGAGGATGCTCAGCTAAATACCACCAGAGCATGTAGAAAAATAAGCAATAGAGTCATTACAAAGTAAACATAGTCAAGATGTACATCTCTTGACAACATCCAACTGGTACTAGAGTGGTGGTTTTGCAGCTAAGACGTACCTCTGAGTTGATAGTCTGGCAATCCTCCCTATGGCGGTTAAAAATATATATACACTTATGGTCAACACTGTCTCTAACGATGATCGTGCCATACACATCGATAGGGAATCCTCTATCTGAGGAGACTAACTTGACTAAATGTATGTTTGCAGAGTCTTCTAGGTTCAAGCCATGTATGTACCCAGTGTTGGTAAATCGCATTGAAGGGATAAGCGCTGCAATGGAAAATAAACTATTATTGTGATAGACCATGGAAAAATCAAGATGCAGAAGCAAAACCATATCGCAGCATCACGAGAAGGTTAGTAAAACATACGGAAGCTAATCGGTTGAACCATGACTCAATTGAACATAAAGCGAAGCTGCATAATTGATGTACAATGTAGTGGATGGGTGCATGCAATTCATGTATGTGCATGTGCACGCAATATTTATGTTCATTTTGTAAGAACTTCAGTTCTCACACCATGTTTGTTCCTCTACAAAGCAATAGTACATTTTTATTTCACTTAGACAACACAAACCACTCTATGATGGTGATAGCACATACTATGGTTGATGCGAAAAAAAAGTGTGGGTGAAAGGGATAATATATAACCAGACCTCATAAGAACAATATTTTTTGTTAACTTTTGCAGTAGTCAGGTTTCATAATGAACACCGATTGAATTTAACAGGTAAGATTCTCAGCAGGTACAACAATCAAGAAATCAAAAAAAAAAATTTGAGATGCATTGGACACAAAAAAACAATTCTCAACGGGGAAATCTACACATTGTAGTTACTTCTGTTCAAATACGTGTAGCTAGACGTCCTGCTCCTCTAGACCTCTACGATACACGCCATGGACGCAAGGTCACGTTGACGATCGACGAACAATAATCAAGCAACAAACGGCAACCAGCTAAGATCGGCAGTGACGAAGACGACTTACACTCCTCGTCGATGTCGAAGATGGAGAAGTCGGTGAAGGAGTAGCGGGTGTAGACCTCCCGCCCGGTCTTGGGGTCGCGCTCGAGGATGGAGTCAAGGACGGCCTGGTGCGCCGCGCCTCGCCGCCGTCTCTCCTCCTCCTTCCTCGCCTCCTCCGCCTCCCGGCGCAGACGCGCTGCATGATCCGCCTCCATCTCGGCAAATTCCTTGGCCTCGTCGTAGAGAAAAGGCTCCGGGTAGATGTCGTCCTCCTCCTCTACGCACGCCATGATTTCCAAGTCGCCGCCGAGGCCGATAAAGCCCTCCTCCTCCTCCTCCTCTACGCACGCCATGGTCTCCAAGTCGCCGCCGAGGCCGATGAAGCCCTCCTCCTCCTCCTCCTCCTCGTCCTCTAGGCACGCCGCCATGATCGATTGCCAAGTCGCCGCCGCCACGCAAGGCCGATGGAGCGTGTGTTTTTCTTCTTCTTTTGAGCGGATCGAGGCCGATGTATGGAGCTGTTCCCCGCACTTCGTTTCGTCTACTTCTACCGACTCTGATTCTGAATCCTATAGCGCTGCTGCTTTAGGATGGGCCCAGGCCCAAAGGGATATTCGTTCGTTCTGCTTTGACTGTAAGGAAAAAAAAAGAGAGTAATACAGAACTGTTGGGAAACCGGGCCGGTAGAGGCCCACTCGGTGTGGCCTCTACCAGGCTAGGGTTGGCCCATGTGGGTATCGTATCCCCCCTTTAGCCTATAAATAGAGGAACAACCTTTGTATGTGAGTTACCGAGAAAGATATCAATTAAACTTCCCTGTTTCATCTGCTTTGTACTGTGTGTGCCTTCTCCTAGTCTTCTCTTCCGGCGTGGAACAGCCCCGGGACCGGCCAGTCGGCAGGGGGTGTTCCAACACGTTATCAGCACGTGTCTCTCCGTCGAGCCTCCGTCAAGCCACCGTCGAGCCTGCATCACGCAGGCTTTCGTTGAAGGTAACACAAATCTGACCGCAAAAA
Source organism: Avena sativa (assembly GCA_916181665.1). Classification (NCBI taxonomy): domain Eukaryota; kingdom Viridiplantae; phylum Streptophyta; class Magnoliopsida; order Poales; family Poaceae; genus Avena; species Avena sativa. Next base: position 1,208,445 of record OV702285.1, read on the forward strand.
TGGATTCGTCTCGCGATTTCCTTTCAAGATTTGCGTTCAGATTTTAGATTAGATCCCATCTAAGGTGCGGATTTTTCTTTCCGGGAGTCGAGCTGACCTGCTGTCGCCGACCAATGTCGATCTAATCACTCCCAGATTAGAAATTTGTTGACTGTACCATCGATGCGTGCACCTGCTGTGCAGATCTGAATTTTTTTCTTAGCAGATTGGGCTGATCTCGACCGTTTTCGGATCGGATCTTAAGTTTTTGCACGTATTTTTTTTGTAACCACGTACGTACGTGACTTGCAAGCGCAGAGGCCATGGATATGGAGCAGCCTCGCTGGCTGCTCGCGCCGCGCACGCGCCTCGCACGCACGACGCCATGGCCCCACTGGCCGCCGCCGCAGTGCGCCGCCGCGCCACCGCGTGCCTGGCCGCCACCGCGTGCCTGCCTGGCCGCCGCCGCCGCCGAGGCCCCGCTGGCCGCGTGCCTGGCCGCCGCCGCCGGCCTCCCGTGCCCGCACCACGTTTGCCGGCCACGCCGCCGCGCGCCGCGCCGCGCTGGACGCCGCGAGCCACCGCCCGCGCGCTGCCGCGTCCGCGCCGCCCGCGCGCTCCACTGGCTCGCGCCCCGCTGGCCGCCGCCGGCCGCGAGCTGCCGCCCGTGCACCGCCCCGCCTCGCCCTGCTGCCGCGAGCGCCCGCTGCCGCGTCCGCCGAGCGCTCGCCCGCGTGCGCAGTCGCGCCGCCCGCCGTGGCCTGCGCCCGCACGCGCCGTCTGCCGCGCCGCTGCGCCGCTCGCGCTGGCCGCCGCCACCGCGCCGCTCGCGCTGGCCGCCGCCGCTGCCGCGCCGCGCGCGGCTGCGCCGCTCGCGCTGGCCCCGCTGGCCGCCGTCGCTGTGCCGCGCGCTGCTGCGCCCCGCCGGCCGCGTGCTGCGGCTACGCTGGCCGAGCCGCCGACCTCCCGTGCCTGGCCGCGCACCTGCGCCGGCGCGCGTCCGCCGCGCCCCGCTGGCTCCGCCCGGCCGTGCAGCCCCGCTGGCCGCGCGTGGTCCGCCGCCGTCCCCTACCTCGCCGCCGGTCCGGCCTGCTGCCGGCGCCGCCGCCCAGTCGGGAGCTAGCTCTGCTAGCTCCGTTCCCCCGCTAAGCGGGCAGGGACGGTCTGGAGCGGGCCGGTCGCGTAGAGGCAAGTATGGTCGGGCCGTTTGGTAGCACGCGATCGCGGGCGGTTGGACCGTTTTTGGCTCTGTTTTGGCCCGATTTTAAACAAGCTTTTACACTATGTCTTACTACAGTTATTAATTACCGCATGTCTTTAATACTTTGTATCTCATAGATAGCTTGCACCGTTTTTTTAATTGAATTTTGGAACGCCGTCATATTTGAATTATTGTATCGATTATCGCATTTATGCAACCGATTACCTGCTGTAATCTTACACACTTTGCATAAATTGCAGATGACCGGAATCGTCAGCCGCGAGTTCCCGGAGTTGACCCAGGATGGGCTTAACTACCTGACTTGGGCCTCGGACGTTGAGATCGTCCTTGAGGGCCGATGCATCAAGGATGCGTTGATTGCGGGGACCCCGACGGCCCCCAGCAAAACCATCCCGGCGGATAACGCCAAAGCCCTGCACTTCCTCCGCCATCACATGTGTGAGACTCTCAAGAATGAGTACATGGCAGAACGGAGTGCTTCTGCCCTTTGGACCGCCCTCAACAAGCGGTTCTCTAGGCTGAAGTACACCATTCAGCCACAGGCGGAGGCAGATTGGATACGTCTGAGGTTTGCGGACTTCAAGACGGTGGGAGAGTACAACTCCAGGTTGCACCGGATTTGTACTATTCTTCAGCTGTGTGGGACCAGTACCACCGATCAGCAGAAGATAGACAAAACCCTCTCCACATTCCATCCGGACAACATCCAGTCCTCGCGAAACTTTCGCCAGGAAGGATTCACGGAATATGCAGCGCTTATTGATGCTCTCCAGGTGGCCGAGGCGCAGGATAATGTTCTGAAAAAGAACTTCTCCGCGCAACCCTTCGCAGGGGGCCCAAGTCATGAGGCCAATGCTGGTGCCTACAAGGTGCGCAAGCCCATCCACAAGAAGAGAGGCAAGAAGGGCAAGAAGGGCCCCAACTCCTTCAACCCGGCCAAGCAACACACGGCGGGCAAGGGGGAGGCGAGGCCCCAGGACTGCTTCCGTTGTGGCTCCAAGACTCACTTCTCCAGGCAGTGTTTGGCCCCTAAACACGTCGTGGACGCGTTCAAGGCCAACAAGAAGGCGCGCGAGGCGCATCTTGTCCAGGTTGAGGCACCACTGGCGCCCGGAGCGGCGCCTGTGCAGAACGTCACGCACATAGTGGCGCAGGACGTAGCACAAGTGGCAGCACCCTCGGCGGTCCCCACGGACGCCGCTGTGCCCATGGAGGTTGAGCACATTGTGCCCCCGCCACCTCAGCCAGGCCCCTTGTCCATGATGATGGCCAACGCAGAGCCGCCCACCGACCTTGAGATACTGGCTGAGCTTGGTGATTTCCTCGCAGAATCCACCTGAGCTCCATTTTGTTGTGATGATTCCTTTTCCGCAATAATCAGATACAATTACTCGATATGGTTGTAAGCTCTATGAGAGCATAACATTTATTTGTTTTCTGGCAATTGGATGACATTTATTCATTTATTCCATTATTTGATTATGTGATGTTCTGAAATGTCTATGTGTTTTACTTACTTGATGTAGCAATTTCCTCGCTCCATTATATTAATTAGGCACTATATTTTAGAACGCGTGTGGCGCCCAAATGGAGGAAACGTGCCTTGCTGATAGCGGCACCACCAATACCATCTTGAGAGAAACAAAGTATTTTGAGTGCATTACCAAAAATCCTGGTAACATAATGACGATCGCCGGCTGCGGTCCGAATGTAGTTGGCTCCGGAAGAGCAACTATCATACTCCCAAATGGAACAACTCTGATCATTGAAGAGGCATTGTTGTATCCGGAGTCGACTCGTACTCTCTTAAGTTTTAGAGACATCCGCGCAAATGGTTTCCATGTCGAAACCGATGATGATGAGAATGGAAAGGAGTTCCTACTCATTACCAAGCGCGACGAAAATGGTAAACATGTTGTCGAAAGACTCCCTTCATTAGCTACTGGGCTGTACTACACTAAGATAGTAGCACCACCTATTTACACTACCCTTAAGACTGTCTTTAGAAGCTCCGAACTATTCTGCCTTTGGCATGATAGGTTAGGCCACCCCGGTCTTAGGATGATGAGAAATATAATTAACAACTCGAACGGTCATAATGTTAATGTGAAAAATTTCCCGAATCCCGATGATTTCGTGTGCTCCGCATGCGCTACGGGGAAATTGATCATTAGACCGTCCCCCCTAAAGGTGAAGGATGAACTCCCCGCGTTCTTGGAAAGCATTCAAGGGGATATATGTGGTCCAATTCAGCCCCTCTCAGGGCCGTTTCGGTACTTCATGGTGCTCATCGATGCTTCCTCTAAATGGTCCAATGTTTGCCTGCTGTCAACAAGGAACCATGCTTTTGCAAAGTTGATCTCCCAGATCATACAAATAAGGAATAAATTCCCTGATTATCGTTTAAAGTCTATTCGAATGGACAATGCCGGAGAATTTACTTCAAAGGCATTCGATGATTATTGCATGGCAACTGGAATCAAACTTGAGCACTCCGTACCGCATGTCCACACTCAAAATGGACTCGCGGAGGCATTGATTAAAAGGATTAAATTCATTGCCAGACCACTCCTTCAGGGTTGTAATTTACCAACTACATGTTGGGGACACGCGGTGTTACACGCCGCTAATCTCATCAACTTTCGACCATCGGCCTACAACATCCACTCTCCCATCCAACTTGCGCAAGGGTCGGCACCGAAAATTTCCCACCTACGTAGGTTCGGCTGCCAGGTATATGTACCTATACCACCACCCCAGCGATCAGCAATGGGACCGCTCCGTAAGTCGGGGATATACGTTGGTTATGAGACTGTGTCCATAATCAGGTTCTTGGACCCCTTGACAGGTGACTGTCACACGGCCCGTTTTGCTGACTGTATTTTTGACGAGGATCTTTTCCCGACTTTGGAGGGAGGTAATCAACCCCTGGATGACAAAAGTCGAGAAATCACGTGGAAAGCCACGGGGATCCACGCTCATGACCCGCGCACTGTTGAGACTAATAGAGAAGTCCAAAAGATACTAGATTTGCACTCCCTAGCGAATCAACTGCCCGATCATTTTAGTGATTTAAAGACTGTAACAAAGTCGCATGTGCATGCACGCAATGCACCGGAAAGGGTTGAAATACCAAATAAAAATGATGGTATACCCGCTCCTGCTCCAAGGCCTAAGAGGACGCGGATTCCGGTTTCTCAAATCCCAAGTACCCGGGGACGCCCGAAGAAAAAGGATAAGAGAGATTTATTACAGACTACCCCTGTTGAGGGGAGCCAGTTGAGACCTGGCACGAGTACGGATATTTCAGTGCACGAAATTCCGGACTTAAACTTTCCTATATCGGAAATACCCAGCGAAGTTGTGTGCGCACACATCGGAGCGGGAAAGCTAAAGGACCTAGCTCCTGGATTGGGAAATCCGGTGGAGCAAGAGGATGTGCCTGATGCACTCCATGACGAAATGGCCATTAACTATGTTAATTCGGGCGAGTCATACAACCGAGCCATGGCAAATGTCGACGTTAATTTTGCCAAGAAAATTGCCTCAATCATAGATCTTGACCCTGAGCCTAACACGCTCGCTGATTGCAAGAAAAGGTCGGATTGGAAAGATTGGCAGAAGGCAATTACTGCTGAATTATTATCGTTAAACAAAAGAGAGGTATTTGGACCTGTTTGTCTAACTCCTCCCCACATTCGCCCCGTTGGCCATAAGTGGGTTTTTGTTCGAAAGAGAAACGAGAATAATGAAGTAGTAAGGTACAAAGCAAGGCTCGTTGCTCAAGGTTTCACTCAGCGACCAGGTGTCGACTTTGAGGAAACTTACTCCCCAGTCATGGATGGAATTACCTTTAGATACTTGATCTCAATGGCAGTAAACATGGACTTAAAAATGAAACTAATGGATGTTGTCACCGCTTACCTATATGGTAACTTGGATTCGGACATATACATGAAAGTACCAGAAGGTATCCCTGTCCCGAACCAGGATAGAGCAAACAGGAGCTTATACAGTGTTCAGCTTAAGAAGTCATTGTATGGACTAAAACAGTCAGGTAGGATGTGGTATAATCGTTTAAGCGATTTCCTTCATGAGAAGGGCTACGCGAGCAATGAAGATTGCCCATGTGTTTTTATACGGAGATCCCAGGATGGTTTCTGTATTATCTCGGTATACGTGGACGATTTGAATATAATCGGTACACCTGACGATATTGAGGAAGCGAGTTCCTACCTGATGTCGGAATTCGAGATGAAAGACTTAGGCAAAACCAAGTTCTGCCTCGGTCTGCAACTTGAGCATTCCCCTGCTGGGATTCTAGTTCATCAGTCGGCCTACACCCAGAAGGTGTTGGAACGATTTGGGTTTGAAAAGGCATATCCTTCTAAGACCCCGATGGTCGGAAGATCTTTGCAACAAGACAAGGACCCGTTCAGGCCTAAAGAAGAGGGGGGAAATTCTGGGACCGGAATTCCCCTACTTAAGTGCAGTTGGCGCACTTATGTACCTAGCAAATTGTACACGACCGGATATTGCATTCGCCGTCAATTTGCTTGCAAGGTACAGTTCTGAGCCTACCAAGAGGCATTGGAAAGGCGTTAAAGACATCTTTAGGTACATACAAGGGACAAAGGACCTTGGCTTGTTTTACCAAAAGAACCAAGACCTATCTGTTGTAGGCTATGCAGATGCTGGGTACCTTTCGGACCCGCATACATCCAAGTCGCAGACTGGATATGTTTTTCTTTGTGGTGGAACAGCTATTTCCTGGAAATCGTCTAAGCAAACCCTTGTGTCGACTTCGACGAACCACTCGGAAATCATAGCATTATATGAAGCATCACGAGAATGTGTATGGCTTCGACGAGTAGTCAGTCACATCCAGATGTCATGTGGACTGAACACCGTACAAACCCCAACAATTATCTATGAAGATAATGCCGCTTGTGTTGCACAAGTCCAGACGGGTTACGTGAAGAGCAATCTCACAAAGCATATAAACCCCAAGTTCTTCTATGCACATGAGTTGCAAAATATGAACGAAGTGAAAGTCTTGCATACTAAGTCGTGTGAAAATCTCGCTGATTTGTTCACTAAATCATTGCCAGCGTCTTCTTTCGAGAGATGTGTTCGAGGGATCGGCATGATGAGACTTAGGGAGATGCAAGGTTCAGGGGGAGAATCTTCACAAACTCATCGCTGAAATCTTGATCCCGATGATTGAGTACTTAACTTTATAGTTAAGTGAATTGTACTCTTTTTCTCTTAGTGAGTTTTTATGAAGTTTCTCACATGAGGTTTTTAATGAGGCAATTCGTGCAACATAGCAAGAAGTATACCGTGTGCATTTCTCCATATTTTTCCCACTGGGTTTTTCGGAGTTTTAAGCCATGGTTATACGGATAAGATACCCAGGGGGAGTGTTGGGAAACCGGGCCGGTAGAGGCTCACTCGGTGTGGCCTCTACCAGGCTAGGGTTGGCCCATGTGGGTATCGTATCCCCCCTTTAGCCTATAAATAGAGGAACAACCTTTGTACGTGAGTTACCGAGAAAGATATCAATAAAACTTCCCTGTTTCATCTGCTTTGTACTGTGTGTGCCTTCTCCTAGTCTTCTCTTCCGGCGTGGAACAGCCCCGGGACCGGCCAGTCGGCAGGGGGTGTTCCAACAAGAACCACGACGGCTGCGAGATTGTGCTATCGTGTCCTCAGAGCAGACAGCCAGCGAGCCATCCCGCTGACGGTCCGCTTCGCAAACCCCAAAGATGCCACTATGCTCTACGGCCGCGTCTACCACTTCGGCTGCGAGATTGTGGTGTTCATCCACACCAACTTCTGAGACAGCTCCCAATGGCGGAAGATTCAGCCACTGCATCATCCTGGAGTTGCCGATGGTATAGTGTCCATTCCGCTAGTATTGAGTAGTCGTTAATCATGATTGTAAATTTCTTCTCGTGATGAAAATACATCTATGGTTTGTGCCTCGTTTTCGGATTTGCGTGCTCTCTTTTCTATTTTAGTTTTATCTTGATAAGCGCAAACTCTTTACTAATCCAGTCTCGTGGGAAGCTTGATACTCAAAACACACCTAACCTAGGTACTATTATAATCGTACACACCTCTACTTGGTCCCTAAGCGTCAAATAACGAAGCACTTGGCCCCTTAGCGTCAAACGCTAATGAACTAACCTCTAGCACGTGATGGTTTGTACCCGTGATTTAGTAAAATTGTATTTTCCTCTGCCTCACTAACGCACTTTTGAAATAATGAGCAATGGCACTTAATTTGCATTTTCTACCTCAGTGATCCCCTATTATCTAGCTCTGTCTCGCTGCAAAGAACTAACCGTTGACCTTGCCATCAGCTAGATACTTCTCTCTTACTATTTATTCCGAATCCGAATGAAATACTTTTCATCGGCACCCATACTATCACATACACATCCACGATCTCTAGACCCACGCCATGGATAAAATCAACCTAAGACTATGCAAGCTATGCTTCGACGACGTTCCTATATAAGCCATGAAGACAAATGCGCTGAACTAGATCCTCCACAACATTGGTGGGGAGGTGCTGGAGATGCTTCCCTATGAGAGCCAGTTCCTCGACATGTAGGCTTGGCTTGAGGACCCGTGCACCCTCCCAAATCAGTACGAGTTCGATATCGTATGTGAATTTCCTGGATTGCTGGTCACCTTAAAGCATCGGGTCACCATGCTTGTCGCCGATGGCCTCAGTAGGCCACCACGCGTGGTTAAAGGACATGGCCATAGGCGTCAGCTAGTAACAAAGAGAGGCCTATCCGAGAAGCTGCTCTCCTCCGAGATTTCTAACTATTTTGGAAGCCTCGCAAAAAATTGGCGCCGGCTTTCCCAGAAAGCTAGGGGGCAATTTCTCGAAGAAGCCAGCAAAACAAATAGGCAAATCAGTTGGGGTGTAGATTCTGAAGATGGACAAGCATGGAAGCATTAGAGACGAGGCAGATTGTGATATAATCGTTATATTTTCTCTGTGATGGTTTAAAAATATAGAAATTTAAGATCCATTCAATTAGTTCCCATCTAGTTCATTATCAAACATCTAACATGCATTACTCACATTGGACCTAAACTGAGTCAAAGTCTTCTCTTTGATGGATCTAATGTTCATGTACCAATAGACGTGTGTTGTTGAGTGGGTAGGATCAATCGTATCGTGGTGTCGACATCTACCGAACATGACCGACATGGATATGTAGCCGTTCGGCAATGTACACAATAGGCGCATCGGGGCTTGAGAAACCTCGGGAATAGACTTTGCTGATTGTTATTTCCGGGACAGGGCCAAACGATGGGTCCCGCATATCAGAAATAATATAAATATAATTGTTTCCGTCCGCTGCCGGGTTGTATGTTGGGTCCCACATATTAGAAGGCAACATATAAATTAATGCCTTGCCATTATAGGATCTCCCTCACACCTTCCCTTGCCATTGAACAGTGAAGAAGGTCAGGCATCTCTTCGACGTGCACTTGTTGGGTACTCATTCCGTGATTCAGAAGTTGGATACTATCATGTAACTGTAGTGCCAAGTTCTAATTCTTCACATGTAGTTCATCTCACAGAGCACCTTTTAACAATTTGTACTACAAGGTTTAAATTTTGTAGCTGCTCTGTTGTTGCTCGTTATGAAGACAGAGGAAAATACATTTTGGATGCAAAGACACAAGTATTCTACACCGTAAAAAATACAGTATATCCTAAGGATGCATCATGATGTGTAAAAAGATACATGCTAGGAGGCTTAGTTGAAGCCCTATTTGTTTTGAACAAAAAAAGCCCTGCTTGTTTTTTGAAAAAAAAAAACGAAGACGACACACTTGGTTCCTGGTCAGACTAGTCGATCAAAAAGAATATGCTCGTGGTCAGCTGGTTTGTTTGAGAGGATGCAAAAACTGCAATGTGGTTGTTTTTGGAACTTTATATTGTGTGTTTCTGTGCGTGTGTGCCACGCTTCAGTGTGATGCTGCGTGCCATGATGCTGTGGGAACTGGTTTGAAACATGTAAATTGATGAAATCCTTTGGCAATGAGCCCAAAATACATGTAAATTGTTGCAGGCATGAAATGGAGCTTCAAAAAGTTTGTTTCTTTACCTTAAATCTGAGTTTCTTCAATGCATGCTACCACTCAATAGTGTACCCAGAATCAATGTACGTCATTGCCATTACCGAAGCAAAACAATGTGCACACTAAGAAAGGTGAAATAAAATGATGGAAATAACCAACATGCACTCCATGCCTCAATGCATGCACTCAACAAAAAATATGTGAACCACAAAAGTTGATCAATTTTGTTAGTATCACAAAACCTTAGATTTGTTGCGGTAAACAAACACACACGCACACACGCAAAACCCTCAGTAGCTACTACGGCCAAATATGTCCATTAGAGACCAGACGACCTTCACTAGAAGCTTACCAGCACCGCAACTTACTCCTGCTACCTCTTGACCACGACGTTGTGGTGGGAATTCAACGCTCCGTTCACCAGTAGCATCAGGAGCACCAACGCAACCACAGAGACTACAACCTTTACTAGTTAACTCAAACGTGAGCATTCTGCCTAGGCAGATGGTCAAAACACGACGTTGTAGCTTGATAACTGTTCTATCACCAGAAGAAGTCACCACACCATCTTCCTCGCTATTATGAATCACAATCTTATCCTCGACGCCCTCGATTCCAGCTTTGATCTCTCCACAGAAATGCCCCTCTAGCAGCTCGATCTCAAAGGTACCCTCGACGGCATTTAGAACAGTTGTGTAACGCACTTCCACAAAACTAAGCCAGCTCTTAAGGGTCTGACTTCCAACATTGATCTTCTCATCTCCAGGCTGAACTCGTCCGTCGATGCTAAGTAAGCCCTTGCTGATTTGCTGGTCTCGAGGCTCTCCATCAACCTTGATTTTAAGATTTGTCTCTAGATATATGAATTCAAGTAACACTAGGCCTCGCTCTGGGCCGGTCAAAATCAAACTTTCCTTCTACGGTAAGGTCGCCAAAGATTAGAGGATGCTCGGGTAAATACCACCATAGCATGCAACAAAATGTGCAATAGAGTTACAAAGTAAAAAAAGAGTCAAGATACACATCTCTTGACAACATCCAACTAGTAATTGAGTAGTGGTTTTGCAGCAAAGAGCGTACCTCTGAGTTGATAGTCTGGCTATCCTCCCTCTGGCGGTTAAAAATATATATACACTTATGGTCAACGCTGTCTCTGACGATGATAGTGCCATACACATTGATAGGGAAGCCTCTATCTGAGGATACTATGTTGACCGAATGTATGTTTGCAGAGTCTTCTAGGTTCAAGCCACGTATGTACACTGGTAAATCGCATTGGAGGGATAAGGGCTGCAATGGCGAAAAAAAAACTGTTATTGTGATATAGTACGGAAAAATCAAGATGTTGAAACAGAACCATATCGTAGCAGCTAGCACGAGAAGGTTAGTGAAACATAGATATTGGTAGATGACTGGTAGCTATCTCAGTTGAACCATGAACCAATTGATCATAAGTAGCATCCGAAGCACACAGGGCAGTGGACGGGTGCATGCAATTCATGTATGTACATGTGCATGCACACAATATATTTCGATTAATTTCGTAAGAACTTCAGTTTTCAGACCATGTTTGCTCCTCAACATGGCAATACCTTTTTATTTCACTTATACAACAGGAAGCACTCGACAGTGATACTCCCTCTATTCCACATTATAAGCCCTTTTTTAGCAAGCTATAAGGCTTATATTGTAGTAGAACAGATCGAGGGTAGCATTAGAAATCAGGTTAACATTAGAAATCAGGTTTCATAATGAACACTGATTCATAGTGTTTCATAATAAACACTGATTTTCCTTTAAAAAATAAATAAAATAATGAACACTGATTGAATTTAACCCAGCGGGGAAATCTGCACCAGTATTGTTAGTTACTTCCTCTGTAAAAATATCATACGTCCTTTCTTAAAAAAAGTGTAGCTAGAGTGCTAGACGTACGCCATGGACGTCAAGCAAGGTCAGGTTGACGACAAAGACAAACAATCAAGCAACAAACGGCAACCAAACAAGATCGGCGGTGACCAAGACGACTTACACTCCTCGTCGATGTCGAAGATGGAGAAGTCGGTGAAGGAGTAGCGGGTGTAGACCTCCCTCCCGTCTTGGGGTCGCGCTCGAGGATGGAGTCAAGGACGGCCTGGTGCGCCGCGCCTCGCCGCCGTCTCTCCTCCTCCTCCCTCGCCTGCTCCGCCTCCCGACGCAGACGCGCTGCAGTCCCTGCCTTTATCATCGCAATCTCCGCCTCGTCTTGGCGCAGGAAAGGCGGCATAAAGAAGCCTTCCTCCTCCTCCACGCTCGCCATGATCGATCGCCAAGTCGCCGCTTTTGTTTTCTCGAGAGTTTTTGTTTTCTCGAGCGGATCGAGGCCGATAGGGAGCTGTTCCCCGCTCGTCCTTTCGTCTATTATTTCTGATTCTGAATCCGATTCTATTTCCTAGCGCCGCTGCTTTAGGATGGGCTGAGGCCCAAGGGATATTCGTATTTCTCTTTGGATGGGCTTTCATCTTTGTATTTCTCTCGCTGCTTTGGCCTTTGGGACAAGGGCGTCTCTGAAAACAAAAAATACAAGTACGTTCTTAAAATACGTACCCTATATACGTTCTTCAAATTCGAAAATAGTTTGGATTTGAAAATTTGAAATTATTTAGATTTAAAAATTATTCAAATTTAGAACTTGTTCAAATAGAAAATTGTTCAGATTTCGATGTTTACAAAAAAAAAGTTTTCAGATTTCAAGCATATAAAACTAAAAAATGTTCAGATTTTAAATCTATTCAAAATTTAAATAATATTCTGACACTTTTATCCAACTTTGAAAAACGCAAAAGAATCAAGGAAAAAACCGTAGAAAAGAAAAACAGGAAAAAAATATGAAAAGAAAAACGCTTGATGGGTCGCGACCGAATAGACCACCGCAAGCGAGAAAGCGGGTGTGTGGCGCTCCGCACACCGCCGCTTTAAGTGGCATATAGGAGCCCCATTTTTTCACGTCATGTAAATTCAGTGAACATTGTTTAGAAAAAGAGTTCCCTCAACATTTTTCAAAACAGAGATATTTTTTTTACAAAAAACATCAACATTTTTTTCTTCAATGTAGGAACAGAATTAAGCAAATCTTGTTACACATAGATGATTTTTGTAATCTTTGCTAAAAATATTATAAGTTGTCCATCAGGGTTTGGTCCAAGAACCTATTTATATTTTTATTACTCTTCGGGTTTTTTGTACTGTTGATGATTATTAATAAATTAATGATATTTTTAAAAAACAAATAGGGCATGAACATTTTCTGCAATTTATTTCCTATTTTTATTTTAACAAGATTGGCTCCGTTTGACGCCGGTTACCATTTGTCTTATCTAACTTTTTGTCTAGTTGACTCGGTTTCTTATATGTGGGTCATGTCACACTCGCTAGTTGTTTTGACAAATATTCTGATAAGCAGGCTCCGCCAGGTGAGCTGTCGATTGCGCTCATCCCAGGTTCGAGGATCTGAGCCCATATTATTGTGCAATTTCCCATATTTTGTCGCTCCATCGCTCTGCTACGCTCCACTGCTCCCCTCCCACCACCAAAACGTTCTGTCATCACCGCCCCACACCTCGAATGCCATCCCCCTTGGCCTATGTTCATCGCCCTCGCTGCAGCCTGGACACGAAGCAGATTCGACTTGATGTATTCTACAAGGCAGGAGAGCACAAAGATGAATCCTGCAAGGCTAGAGAGCACGAGCAAGGGCGACATAGGGGAAGAGATGCGGGGAACAAAGCTCCACGGCTCTAGATCCCGATGAATTTGTCGTTTGTCCTTCATGAAGGGTAAGAACTATAATTCTATCTTCGCCTTTTCCAATTAGTGACTCTAGTCCAAATAGCGAGGATGTGTGTTGATAACCATAGGACGTCCGCCGCATCCGCATTCCTACCAAAGATTTGAAATAGGTGTCATACTGAAACCTCGCCCGATGGTAGAATTGCAATTAACACTAGTTTTGATTATTGACTGATAGTAGACGCAGAAAACCTAACTCTATGTGACTTGTACACCGAATTTGGTAAGTTTCCAATTACACAGAACGAGGAATTCGCACTCAGGTACTAAAACACAATTATTAGAACATCTACGAAATCAGGACCGAGGAGGCTCTTGCCATGACGTGTTATAAGCATTTGGGGACGAGGACTGTGTCAGTTTCAACCTAAGGCTATGCAAGCTATGCTTCAACGACCTTATTATAGAAGTCATAAAGACGGAGACGCTGAACTAGATCCTCTACAACTTTGGCAGGGAGGTGTTGAAGATGCTTCCTCAGAAGTGCCAGTTTATCCATATGAAGATTTGGCTTGAGGACATGTGCACCCTCCCAAAGCAGTACGATCTCAACACGACTTACCTGAATCATCAATCATTTTGAAGTATCGGGTCACCATGCTTGTCACTGACGATCCCAGCACGCACGCATGGCTAGAGGACATGACCATGGGCTGTCAGCAAGTAACAAAGAGAGGAGTACAAAATATATAAGGCCTGGTTCTTTTGGTGGCTTATCCGAGAAGCTACTCTCCTCCTAGCTTTCTGGGGGAAGCCTGTTCCAAATTTTAGCAGCCTTTCAAATTAGTTTAGTCTTAAATATTTTGAAAACCTCACAAAATCTTGGCACCGGATTTCTTAGGAAGCTAGAGGAGGAAAGATTCTCGGAGAAGCAAGCGAAAGAACTAGGCCAAAATTAATTGGGGTGTATTTTTTGTTTGAAATCACAATATATTACGCATGCAAGCCGCCTCATTAAAACCTTACAATCCCCTTAGGTACCCTGGTAAGGAAAAAGAGTGCGTCTGAAACTTGTAGCCCCAAAATCATCCAAAAGTTACACCGTTCAAAGCACCAGCTAAAACTGAGGAAGGTGGATCACCATCCCAACCTATTACAGAATCAGAATCAAAAGCTAATAAATTATGCGCTACTTTGTTTGCCTCTCTAGAGCAATGTAAAAAGATGATGTTCCCCATGCGCTGAGCAATCTCAAAACAGTCAGCTAGGATAGCCGAATAAGGACTCCAGATCTCGATTTCTCCCTTGCATGCATTTATTAACTCCAAATTATCTGATTCAACGACCGTTGGGGAGCATCCAATATTCTCTAGTTTTTGTAACCCAGTTTTAAGAGCCATTGCTTCAGCAAATGAAGCATCCAAGATGTTATTAAAAGGCCAAGTGTCTCCAGCAATCACCCTTCCATGGTCATCTCTGATTATAGCACTTGTTGCACCCCTTCCGTTTTGAAAAGCAGCATCCACATTCATCTTATACTGATGATGGGAGGGTTTAGTCCATGTTACCTCCTTCGGAACCACCCTGCAAGAGGCAGCACCATAGTTCATTGTTAGGGCTTGAATTGAAAATGTCAATGTATGTGCTGGAGCCACTGATTCTCCCTTTACTGCCTTGCGCCGCTGCCACCAAATATACCATGCCCCCACCGCGATGGTTTCTTGTAGACCCAGTTTGCTCACGACGGGGGTGAATTTTGTAGGATTCGTAAGGATCTCCTCCAAAATAATTGAACCCGACCTATCCACCCTGATCATCTGGTTTATGTAATCCTCTAGGCCTAGAGCTCTCCACACTTCCTTCGCTCGTTTGCAAGTGAAGATGAGATGCCGAATATCTTCCGCACCTTGTTTACAGATAGGACACTGAACTTCAACTTTAATATGACGATTTGCAAGGACACACATACCAGGAATAAAACTATGCAAAGATCGCCAAATGAATATTTTGATCTTGGCCGGGACTTGGAGTTTTCAAAGCTTTTCCCAGACAATCTTTACTCGTGAAGGACCTTGACCATCAGCTCTCGACATATTCCCACTATATTGATGTTCCCATTCGGAATAGTAGGCTGACCTCACCGAGAAGATGAAATTTTTTGTTTTATGCCACTCCACAAAATCATCCTCCAGGTTTTGGCTTATAGGAATCTGCAAAATTGATCTCACAATGAAAGGGTTAAAATAGATTTAATGATCTCCTCATCCCATTGTTTAGTGTTTGGATCCATCAACTCGTCCACCGTTCTATGAATAACATTTCCTTTATCAGTATCAACCTTCCTCGACATAGTATCTGGCACCCAATAATCGTTTCAGATATTAATATTTTTCCCATTACCCACTCTCCAGATGTGTCCTCTCTTCAAGGTTTGGATTCCACTAACAATTCTCTGCCAAGTATACGACGATCCCTTCTTTGGACCCGCATTAAGCAACTTTCCGTCCGGATAGTATTTTGCACGCAACATTATTGCACAAAGTGATTCACGATTATTCAGAAGTCTCCAACACTACTAGGAAAACGGCCTTTAGTGGCGCACCTGAAACCATCATCTGTGGCGCACCTGTAGTGCGCCACGGGCCTTGCGCTACGGCTATCTCTCAGCCGTGGTGCACTGCCTAGTGCGCCACGGTTGTGTAGAGATAGGCGTAGCGCACCACCTAGTGCGCCACAGAAGTTTGGCGTGGTGCGCTACCCCTTGGATCTTCTGTGGCGCACTACCTAGTGCGCCACTAAACATCCATGGTGCGCTTTAGGTGTAGTGCGCCACAGAAGGTAGACCATGTGCGCCACAGATGTATTTTTTGTTTTTTTTAATTTCCAAGCCAGATTATGTGCAATACAGATTATATACAATATTACAGCAGATATACACACACAGATACAAGATATACAATTATATATATAAATACTCAATATGAAAAACAAGATTGAAACAAATACATATAGATAAGTCTCATACATGAATACATAGTCCAAGTTACATTGTTTTGATCATGTTACAAAGTAGTAGTTGGTGACATGCGAATACATGTGTCAATCGAACAAGTTAGAGCTCGGAAGCTCGCCTAGACATCTAAACTAGCTAGCTAGACACAAACGCGGGATAAATAACCAAAGAAGATAAGCATGATCACCGCCGCGACGAAGGTGTAGGTCTTCATCCGGTTCCTTGTCCTAACTACCGCTAGATAGCGCGTGTATCTAGCTTCTGCCTCCGCCATAGTGTTGTACCCTTTGTAGCTATTGCCGCTGAAACGGTGCACCTGTCTCCGGCAGTCTTCCCAATCATCGTAGACTCCGGGAACCCGTCCCTTGTACACGACGTACCACGTCATCTACAAGTTGACAATAATAACTAACCGGTGATTGAAAAAACATGTATAATTAAAGTCGCATATGAAGATACACTTATAGAAAGTACTCTTAAATCAAAAAGAGCAAACTCAAAAAGCATGTCTCATATATAGCTAGGTTGTTGGACACAGGAATATGCTTATGACGGGACTGTTAGCCAAGTAGGATGCACAATTCCTGGACTTGTGCATATCACAAGGCTAACAATCCCGTCATAGCACATTCACATATATATTGTGCCACGACATTTCAATCATCGACATATTCTCGAAAAAGACAAAAATAACTCGAAAAGAATGCCTCATATATAACTAGCTAGGTCGTTGGACACAGAAATATGCTTATGACGGGACTGTTAGCCAAGTAGGATGCACAATTCCTGGACTTGTGCATATCACAAGGCTAACAATCCCGTCATAGCACATTCACATATATATTGTGCCACGACATTTCAATCATCGGCATATTCTCGAAAAAGACAAAAATAACTCACACTTGTCGTCCGAGAACCAAAGAGTAAGCAAAAAAACCAAAGAGTAAGCAAAAAAACCAAGCATTGATTGATATATAATAATAATAAGCAAAATAAGTAAGCGGTGATTCATAAACCTAATAAGATAAGTGCACTTGTCGTCCACACACACACACAAAGGTCATCTATAGTTTGCAACTACAACTAGGCCAACATCAAGCCTTCTGGCTCGGCTTAGGGAACGGGAGGACGCCCTGCCTCGTCATGAACTTCCTATAGTCACCCTGCATCTCTAGGCGATCTTCTATGTCACGGTTATTCGGGATATTTCCTCCGTAGAAGATCCCCCCCGAAGTCATGACATCACGAAAGATGATTGCCCCAAACTGCTGCTGGATGCGATACATCTCTTGTCTAATATCCGAATCATTGATCTTGGCCTTTGCTTCGGCCCACTGTTTGAGATGATCTGGCAGCGTAGAATTCTGCTGGTCAAGTAGGAACGCCCTCATGTGATGGAGTGCGTAGTAGGCTTCCTTCTTACTGTTTTCCGGCTGCTTCACGCAGGGGAACTCTGTTACGTGGTTGAAGACGTGCCTGCCGAACTTGACCTTCTTACGCACGAAGCTGGTGCCTTCCGTCGAGGCAAAGCCAGTGAGAGCATCATCCAGAACTTCCTTGATCTTGTCGTAGTTTTTCTTCTTTTCTAGACTCCCCGAGTCGAAATACGTGGCGTGGGAATGCTTCGGTGATAAGGAGATGAGCGTGCAGTGTTCATCTCTGCGCAAAAAATTCAAATGGAATGTGTTGAAAAAAGAATGATGATGATCTAATAAAGCCAATCGACGGTGGCGACTGAATAACGACTTACTCGGGAAAGTAAGGCACGAGAATGTATTCCTTTGTCTTGTTCGCCACGAGGATTCTCTTTAGGTACGAGGCCACGATACGTCGTTCGGCGGGGGAACCCAAGCAGCCGTCACGCATGTAGTAGGGGTCCACTATAGCGATGCCCGGTGTGTTCTCTCTAATGATCTGCGTGGCCAGGCTGAGAGAAAAGAGACGGACCATGGTATAGTGCAGCGGGTATAGGTGGAACATATTGAAGATGTCCTCGAACCGCAGGAAGAACAGATCCGCGGGGGCAGTGTCGACGAAGCCCAAGCCTGGTGGCACCTTAACCACGAATACCGGGTGCGAGGGATCTTTCTCCGATAGAAGGCGTCTCTCTATCGTCAGCACGCCGTCATGCACACTCTGCAGTTCCGAACTGGCGAGCCTCCGCAAATTCTTAGGTAGCATGGGCTCACCCGCCACATGAATCCTCCACATAATACCCTCGGGTCTTGGTGGCCCGTCCCGAAACCTGATCGGATTCGCAGTTGTTGATGCCACCGGCTGGCTCGAGCTGCTAGATTTTCTTTTCCTGCCCTTTTTTCCTTTTGGAGAGCGGGCAGGCACCGCAATCTGAGCACCGGCCGCCCTATGTAGTGTGTCAGGGCTTAGAATAAAGGGCCGGTTGGTTGTATCAGCTGGCTCTGTAAAGGCGCAAGCTGGAGGCGTCTCCTGAGAATCAAACAGACGCTTGGTGATAGTGGCTTTCTCTGTGGGGCCACCAGCTAGGTCTTCTTCGTTGCCAAACTGAGTGCTGAAGAAGTGATCATTCCAGTCTTCGTCGTCCTCGGCCGGATCCTGCGCCATGTGCATATCATCAACATGATCATCCGACCCACCGCGTGGAGGTGACGGCGAGGGCGGTAAGGGGGCCTTGCCACCGCTTGTCGCTGGCACGACAGGCGGTGTTGTTGTCTGTGGCGTGATGGCCCCCGCCGTCCCCAAACGGATCATGCTCTTTGGCCATAGCAAGAACAAGCCGAAGCAACTTCTGAGGACAGACGACTCTTCTTCATCCGCTCCTGGGGGTTGAATGGGAGGTTCCAGGTCGTCGCAGCCCCTTAGCACCCGACTAATTTTAACCCTGTGCACGCTATCTGGCATCGGTTTTGAGTGTAACGTGCGCTGCAAGGGTTGAACGATGGTACCCTTGGCAACATCCCTCAGCTCGTTGTTCACGTAGCATAAGAGAGTGCAAGGAACATCCGTCTGCAGAAAACATGTACGGCGTCGTCAGAGCGAGATGCCACAAGAGTAATATATAGATGGCATGAAAGGCGGTAATTAAAGCAATTTGTTTACCGTGATGGCGTCGAGATCGGCTAATGTCGACGCACCGCATACGGCGACGGGCGTGCAAGAGACGGAAGGGCTGCTTGATGGCGCGGTGCTGGCCGCCGGTGTATTCTCCCTACCGATGGGTGCTTGGAGCTCCGGTGCCGCCGCGACGATGGCAGGGGGGCACCAACATGTACTCCGGCGCCGCGGTGATGGCAGGGGGAGTCACCAACACTTGCGGCGCCGCGGTGCTAGCGGGCGGAGTCACGAACACGTAGTTCGCCTGATTCGTCGGCGCCGCGTTGTTCGAGTGGCTGCTGACCATGCTTGGAATCGGGCACGGCCCTACTCGACCACCCGCACTCCAGTTCGCTATTGACTCCACCAAGGTAGGCAGGAAGGACGTGAGGGTGATTGCCAGGTTGTCTTGGACGATCTGCGGGATCCGCGCCACTTGTGCCTTAAGTTCTTGAACCTCTCTGTTTTCCTCCTCGCTCCTTCCCGACGGCGCCACATGCGTCCTCGGCGGTGGACCAAAATGATCCACCCAATTCTTACCCCCGAGGCCGGCCAGACGGCCAGCCGACGACGGCTTCTTCGTAACCGGCTCTATTTTCTTGGCCCGGTTCATCGCCCTGTTAAAAGGGTTATCCCACCGGGTGGCCGCCGTCGACCCCTGGGATGAGGAACCCTGGGATCCATGACTAGCAACAATTTCCTCCTCCTGCAGAAGAAGTAACAGTGAATCATTTAGATCATCGATTAGATTGCAATCGTGTTGATCCGCGGTAATTAGATTATACTTACCACAATTTCCTCGAATTCCTTCACCGCAGGATCCGCGGTGAGTTGTTTGGTTTTTGGGTCCACATGGTAACGGGCCCTGATGAAGTTTCGAACCTGCCCGGGTTCGAATTTAGCAAAGGGGTTTTCTATCCCCTTGGATCTATACTCTTCGTCCTCCTTATTCCATTTGGCCTCCGCGGTTCTGTATCCACCAGATCCGAGATGGTGATGACCTATATTCATCGCCTGCAGCGCCTTTCCCCGATTACTATTGGCCAGGGCTCTTTCGGATTCACACCTCTCCTTGAACTCCCGGAACTGATCTTCGGTGATCTGCGGGTCAATCTTCTGGATCTCCTCGAGACTTTTGCCTTCTTTATAGATCTTCTTCTTTATCCGGGTTCTCCAGCTGGCCAGGGCGGTGCTCATCTTTGTGAGGGCGGATTTGTTTACTTCGTTCCCATGATAATTTGTGTTCTGATACTTAGCGGGGAACTTGTATCTTGCGTGCAGCTTCTCGAAGAGGAGTGTGCGCAAGTGGCCATTATCTTTATGCCGGAGATTCTCGGTGTTGATCGAGATGGTTGTCCGGTTGATCGCCGCCACTTGCCCACCGTACCCTTTGACGACAAGGGCGGGCTCCAAAGGAACCCCTGATGGGCTCACTTCGGTAATTTCCTCCCTGACCGTGCCGACCGTGTTCGGGCGCCGGTCCTTCGGCTTCTTCTTCTTCTTAGGAGGGTTGCTACCACTCCCTGTGCCCTCGCCGCCATCAGTGGTTTCATCGTCCGCCGTTCCTTCGGCTTCTTCCTCCGCGTCTTCCATCTCATCATCCTCGCTCTCCGAAGGATGGTATTCTTCATCGTCTTCTAGACGCTGGGCCGCCTCCCAGAATGTCAATTGTTTATTCGGAGGTCTGAGTTCTCCTTCAGCGCTGATGCGCTTAGAACATCCAGCCTCGTCGTTGTCACACATCTTTGCACTAATAAAAAACAAATAATTGGTTAAATGCACGGAAAAATCCGGCATGACCTTTGCTAATTTTCTTAAACTAGGAGTGCCCGATTTCTGCCAAAACGGAAGTTAATCAACATTCCGGCAAAAATCGGGACTCATTTCATACAAGAACCTGCATATATATGGCCAGCATAGCTAGCACACAATAAATGGCCATCATAGCCAGCACAACCAGAAAACAATAAATGGCCAACACAGCCAGCACATAATCTGGTCACATAGGATAATTTGGCCAACAAAGCCAGCACATAAACATCTAGGTAGAAAACAGTGTGTATTTAAGGTATACACCATAGTATCCTAGATTATGAGTACCGGATTATATGACGGTAAAAACAGGTTTAGCTAAACAGCATGGCAAGTGCTTAATCTATTTGTTAAGTGATACAACTTGGTAAAATAATGTCTTCTGCATGAGAGTAATAGCATCATAACCACATCTTTTTGTTAAGTGATCAATCATGTCCAGTCTTCTATCCATATCTGCAGCCAGAATATATGGGAAAACTACTGAGCTTGGTGGTTCACTATAAATGAATATCAAAATTTGTAGATATGGATCATGAGGATTTAAGAGGCTACTAACACAGGCTACACACACTATCTAAGCACTGTCAGCAAACACTATCTAAGCTATCAACAACAAAATCTGGGAAGACAAATTCTAAATTCAGTGCAAGAAGAAGTGTATGAAGATGTGCACTGAAGTTCAGTGCAAGCTACTGTGTATATTTATGTGCAAGCTTTGAATTCAACAATGCAAGTACAGTCAAACTTTGGAGCACAAGCACAATTATTTTTTGCATCAGCACCAAAATACTCCATCTTATACAGATAAACAATGAAGCTTGAGTAATTCACAAGCACACACATAAACAATTCAACATAGGCTGCTTCTATAGGAGTACTAATAATATGCTGAACAAGTTTGTGTACAAATTACTCTACTGGACATGCTGAACAGGTTACTTGTGCTGGACATGCTCAACAGATTCCTTGCTACAGAGGGAGTATGTCCTACAGTAGCAAGCAAGGAATCAAAAGCTACAGATTATACGTTCTAGTAATATGCTGAACATTTTACTGGACTTGATAAAATATGACCATCTTACTGCTATATTCATCTACTGGACTTGCAAGAAGTTACTGGACTTGATGCATGAGTGATGTTTTATTTCATGCTTGGGTTAAAGAATATATGACCATCTAGTGCTATATTAATCTACTGCACATATCTGTTATCACCATGATAAGGACATCAATGCCATATTAATCTAGTGCACATATCTAGTGCTATATTAATCTAGTGCTTGGGTTAAAAAAATTCATGACTGTTATCACCATGATAAGGACATTGGCCATCTACTGTACATATCTAGTCCTATATTAATCTACTGTTGCATTGCATGAGAAGAGTGAGAAGTGATGCAGGTAACTGAGGTGAGCACTGGCATAGATTGACTGATTTATTAACAGAACATGGAGAGGTTAGAAAAGTATCCATTTATTGCTTAAAAAACTACTGCACTGGTTTAACTAGCCCATTTCAAGCCAAAACTGTTTATACTACAAACATTAAAGTCGAATTCAGATCACTATGAGAAAAAAATATCGAATTCAGATCGAAATGGTAAACCATTTCAGATTAACAGCTTGCATCATTTCAGCACTAAATCTACTGCTAAATCAACCTAAATCAAGCTACTGCTACTACCTAAACCTAAACCTAAATCTAATCCTAAATCAACCTAAACCTCACTGTCAACCTAATCCTAAATCAACCTAAACCTCACTGTCAACCTAAACCTAAATCTAATTCTAAATCAATGCCCGCGGGTGAGATGGAGAGAGGGGGAGATGGAGAGAGGGTAGAAGACTCACCTCTATGAGACGAGGACGAGGACGAGCCTGCGGGTGAGGTGGCTGGCGAGGCAGGGCTGTAGACGGTCGAGTCCACTGGCGAGGCGAGCGAGCGGGCGACGCTCCTCCTCCACCTCCTCCTGGCTGGCGACGCTCCACCTCCACCTCCTCCTGGCTGGTGCGCGGGCGACGCTCCTCCTGGCTGGCACGTGGGCGGTGCTCCTCGTCCTGCAGCTGGCTGGCGCGCGGGCGACGCTCCTCCTCCACCTCCTCCTGGCGGGCGCGCGTTGATGCAGATGGGATGCGGCGGCGGCGCGTCGATGGGGATGAGAGAGGGGGCTCGGGCTGAGATGGAGCGATGGGGATGAGAGAGGCGGCTCGATCGAGTGGATAAAGCCAGTTAGGCATAGCGCACTTGGGCATAGTGCGCTACGGATATCTGTAGCGCACTACGGGCTATATGCCATAGAAGTTTTATTTTGATTTTAAAATACTTTTAAATATTCCAAAAATGCCCAAAAGTAATAATATTCCAAAAATGCCCAAAAATATGATTTAAAGTATAACTAAATTTCATAATACTTTGTCCATGAATATTACAATCTTTTTCGACCACGCGTTTTACAATATTTTTTGAGCTAGCGTTTTACAATCTTTTTTCCCTTCTTTGTCGCGGTTGAATAATTTAGCCCCGACACTTTAATGTTTCTTCTTTCGAACGGGCTACCTTTTTTGGGTAGGGTTGTCCTTTTTCTTCTTGTGATGTATGTTGCTGCATCGTAGTCGTCGTCATCTTCAATCTTTTGATCGCCGTACTGGTCGAAGTCTTGCTCGTTGGCGACTCCATCCATTCCGATGATGTTTCTTTTTCCTCTCCTCACGACAACACGGCTAGGCTTTGTCGGGTCGGTAATGAAAAAACATTGGTCCACTTTGGTAGCCAGTACCCACGGTTCATTTTTCGCGGCCACGTTTGCACCGGCGGCCTTGGATTTGGCTGCTTCGGGTATAACCATGGTTGTGAAATACCGGTCTTCTCTTTCGACGCTCTTTGCCCATCTGACACGGAACATCGGCACCTTTTCTCCACAGTAGTCGAGCTCCCAGATCTCCTCGATTCTTCCGTAGAATCTTTCCTTCACGTTGTCATCGGTGTAGAATTCCGACGTTACGCCTGAGTTCTGATAATCACACTTGTTGTCCTTTTCCTCCGTGTAGAATGTGTAGCCGTTGATATCATACGCCTGATAGGTCACCAGGTTTTGCATCGGTCCCTGCGACAAGGTGAATATGATCTTTTCCGTGTCAGAAGAATGCGAGCGCGGGGGATTATCAAGGAGCGTCTGCCTAAACCAACGCGTGAAATCTGAGTTGTGCTCTTTGATTATTTCTCCCTGCGTCCTCTGTATGCCCCGGTCACTGTACTTCTTCTCGATTAACCTTTTGTGCTTCTGTACCCAAGGATCGACCAGTTCTAAATGCTGTAGCGCGACGAGGTTTGCTCGATCAAAGTCTGCGCGTCGAAAATCGAAGTCTGCATGCAGTATGCGACGACCCTCTCGGTGACCAGATCCGTCGAGCTTGCCAAGGTGTCTGTTGACGGGAAGACCGACAGGGTTCTCGATGTCTAGATAATTCGTGCAGAAAGAGATGCACTCTTCGTCCAGAAAGCCCTTGGCTATGCTTCCATCTGGACGGGACCTGTTGCGAACGTATCCTTTGATGTGTCCGTTCATCCTTTCGAACGCCATCATGCTGCGGAGAAACATCGGCCCGAGTTGTACGATGTCCTCCATGACATGGACCAGCAGATGCACCATAATGTCGAAGAATGCGGGTGGGAAGTAGACCTCAAGCTCACATAGTATCACCACGATCTCCTCCTGTAGCCTTCCGAGCTGATTCAAGCCAATCGACTTCCTAGAGATGACGTCGAAAAACTTGCATAGGCCAAATAACGTTTCACGGACGTGCTCGTCCATTATCCCTCTTAGTGCGACCGGAAGTACCTGCGTCATTAGCACGACACAGTCGTGAGACTTCATGCCACTGAACCTCTGCTTCGCCTCGTCTAGGTATCTGCTTATCTTGCCCGCGTAGCCATAAGGAAATTTGACTCCTAGAAGGCACTTGAAAAACTGTTTGATCTCATCCTGGCTTAGAGTGAAGCAAGAAGGAGGGCAGTAATATTCGTTCTTCTTGAACTTTTTACCCTTCCGACGACCTTGTGTCGTCTCCGACTCATGATCATCGTCATCTTCCTGATCATCAGGAGTAGCGCGTCCTCCGTGAAGCTCCTTCCGGATACCCAAGCATATTAGGTCGTGCCTTGCTTTCGGACCATCTTTCGTCCTATCTGGCATGTTGATTATGGTGGCGACCAGACTCTCGCACACGTTTTTCGTGATATGCATGATGTCGAGGCTATGAGGCGTGCGGAGAAACTTCCAGTATGGCAACTCCCAGAAAACAGACCTTGTTTTCCATACCTTCATCAGCGGCTTGTCTTGTTGCTGCCTCTTTCGCTTCTTTCCAGGCTTAGGACAATCTTTCCAGTTTTTCAGCAACTCTTCCACTTCTTCGCTGCTCCTACGCTCTGGGATTCCTCGGGTCTCTGATTTGCCATCGAACAGGTCTCCACGTTTTCTCCATGGATCATTCTTGCCGAGCCACCTCCGGTGCGCCATGAACACGGTTTTCGATGACCCTGGATCTTTCTCTAGTTGGAGATAGCTTGTGTTATCCATGCACCTAACGCATGCGCAGAATCCTTGGATAACCTGCCCCGAGATATACCCGCAACCTGGATAGTCTTGCACCGTAGTGACCAACGCGGCTCTCATAGTGAAATAATCTTGTGCGACGGCGTCGTAAGTATTGGCTCCAGATTCCCATAACGTGGCTAGCTCCTCTTTCAACAGCCCGAGATACAGATTGATGTCGGTACCAGGTTGTTTCGGCCCTTGAATTAGCATACTCATTTGTATGTACTTCTTCTTCATGCACAACCATGGAGGGAGGTTGTACATCCATACAAACACGGGCCAAGTGCTGTGCGTACTGCTCTGTCTACCGAACGGATTGAGTCCATCGGTGCTCGCACCAAGCCTGATGTTCCTCGAATCTCCACTGAATTCTGGGAATTCGAGGTCCAATGCTTTCCACTGGCTAGCATCTGAAGGGTGCGTCAGCAGCTCATCCTTTTCGGGGTCATCATCATCTCCTGGCTTCTTCCTTTCCGCATGCCATCGCATGAGCTTCGCTTCCTTAGGGTCCGCGAAATAGCGCTGCAGACGAGGGGTGATAGGAAAGTACCATACCACTTTTCGAGGTGCTTTCTTCCCTTTCTTGTATCGACTCACGCCGCACACCGGACATGTGGTTTTCTCCGCGTCCTCGCCCCGATAAATGATGCAATCGTTGATGCATACGTGATATCTAACGTGCGGTAGATCGAGAGGACAGACGATTTTCTTGGCATCCTCGATACTAGTTGGACATGTGTTCCCCTCCGGGAGACGATCGTGCCAGAATGCCATCATATCGTCGAAGCTTGCGTCGCTCAATTTGTGCTTTGCCTTCATCTCCATAGCCTTGAGCGTTACATTCAACCGGGTATCATCGGGCCTGCATCCTTCATACAATGGAGTAACCGCGTCTTTCTCAAGTTGCGCAAGCTTGGCTTTCTCTCTAGCGGCAGCCCTGGCGTTACTCGTCTGCTTGAGAAGCAGCTCTTGCACATAAGGGTCCCGCACCCAGCCTGACGTTGTTCCATCGTCGTCTGCTCCTCCGGCATCTAGATCATCATCATCCCGGTCTGCTTCCGCACCTTCACCATCTCCAGGAGCCTCTTCATCATCTCGCCCGTTCTCGCCGTGATGATGATCATCGTCATGTTGGCACCTTCTTCACCGTCTCCATCATCTACGCCATCGCTTATCCAACGAGTGTATCCATCCATGAAACCATGGCGGAGCAGGTGTGCCTGCAGATTCCCGGAATCTGGGTCGATCACCCAGTTGAGTTTGCATCTTCTGCACGGACATCTTATATCTGTCTTGTTATTTCGTATCATGTCGGCCGTCGCACATTTCAAAAATCTAGCCACAATGCCTTCGCTCATTATGCGGACCATTTTTGCCTGCACGATGTACACGGTACAATTTTGAAGTCTATTAGAACCACATAATGCATGCATGCATGCAATGGTCGATAGAAAATTTCGGCATGACCTATCCTAAAATTAGGACCTTTGCGAAATGCCAAAGTCTTGCCAAAATGGAAATGAATCAACATTTTGGCAAAACAAATGGCAAATTGTTCACATACAAACACAAGAGAGAGAGAGAGACCGATCCATACACACATGAACATATCATTATCCTCTCCATACACACATGCATGAGCATCATCGATACTCTCCATATACACACACATATGACCATCGATCCTCTCCACACATACACACATCATGAGCATCGATCATCTACATACATATGAGCACATGCATCATCCATATACACATGAACACATCCTTACATGGACAACTTACCGAGATGAGAGACCGATCGCGAGAAAGATGGAAAGGAGAGGTGCGTGCGTCGACCGGAGAGACGGATAGATGAGAGACCGGAGACCTCCTCTATTACTTATGTAACATCCAAAGCAAGTTTTACATGCTAAAAATGGTGAATGTATGGAGAAATTGAGGTGGGAAGGAGAAGATCCCGACTAGATCTAAGGAGGAAGAAGAAGGGGAAAGTGAAGTGTGGGTGGTGGATGTGTGGGCACACATGTGCACATAAAGTGCTGTCCTAAAAGAATTGACACATCCGTGGCGCACACGGCCCTAGTGCGCCACAGGGAGTACAAACTTCTGTGGCGCACTAGGCCGAGTGCGCCATAGATGCTCCTAGTCCCTGTGGCGCACTAGGGGGAGTGCTCCACAGAAGTTTGTGGCCGTTTCAGAGCAGAGGTGGGCATGCGCTCAGGCGTAGCGCACCAGGCACACGTGCGCCACAGATGACCCTAACAACCGTGGCGCACATGACTGTAGTGCGCTACAGATGTTTGGCGTGTGGCCAACAGGGCCCTGGCCCACACACATCTGTGGCGCACTATAGTCATGTGCGCCACGGTTGTTCTAGTTACTAGTAGGGCACTGCCCACAGGTGAGCCACGCCTGTTTTAGCCGTGGGGCACTTCAACCATGTGAGCCACGGATGTGCTGATTACCTATAGCCGTTTTCCTAGTAGTGCAAGTCTGTTTTGCAAGCATTGCCAAATTAAAAGCATGTAAATCTCTAAATCCCATTCCACCTTGAGCCTTAGGTATACACATTTTCCACCACGCACTGCATCCTTTTTTGCTCGCATGTGTTTCCCCACCAAAAGGCTGCCATAGCATCGTTCAATTGCTTACAAATGTCTTTTGGGATTTTAAAAACTGCCATTGCAAACACTGGAATCGACTGTATTACAACTTTTAACAGGATCTCTTTAGCCCCCATAGACATTATTTTCTCTTTCTAGCCCTTTAGGATAGCAATAACACATTCAATCAGATATATAAAGTTGTCACTCCTATCAGCTCCCACCATAGCCGGTAAGCCAAGATATTTATCCGAGACCGCCTCTGTCATAATATCCAATTGCGTACAGATATCCGCCTTCACCTGAACATCCACATCAGAGCTAAAATAAATGCTGCACTTTGTTTGACTAACCAATTGGCCTGAGTTTGCACAGTATTGGTCAAGAACTTCACTCAACGAGGTTGCATTAACTACGTTTGCCTTCATAAGGATCAAAGAATCATCAGCGAATAGCAAGTGTGAAACCGATGGTGCATTTCTGCACACCTTAACTCCTTCAATTCCACGAACCTCCTCCATATGAGCTAATAAACTTGACAAACCTTCTGCACAAATCAGAAAAAGATAAGGGGAAATATGATCCCCTTGTCTTAAGCCTCTAGTTGGAACAAACCCCTCCGTCTCCTGATCATTATATCTAATTCTGTAAGACACCGATTTAAAACAAGCCATCAATAACTCCACAAAATTTTCTTGAAACCCCAGCAGGATCAACATTCTCTCTAGGAAATTCCATTCCACACGGTCATAAGCTTTATTCATATCTAGTTTCACCACACAATATCCAGATTTTCCTTTCTTGTTCTTGATGGTTTGCAAGCACTCATAAGCAACAAGGATATTATCAGTGATCATTATACCAAGCACAAAAGCACTTTGCACAGGAGAGATAACTTCATCAAGCACTCGTTTAAAGCGTAAGGCAATCATTTTAGATATTACCTTGTATAGAACATTGCATAGGCTAATTGGACTGTACTGGGTGATGAGTTCAGGGCTCTCCACCTTAGGAATAAGAACTATAACCGTCTCATTCCACCCCTCCGGGATGACTTTATTATTTGTTGCCTCCAACACCTCCTGTGCCAAAGAGTCACCAATAATGTCCCAGCATTTCTTGAAGAAAATCGCATGTAATCCGTCAGGAGCCGGTGCTTTCATATCTCCAATAGAAAACAAAGCCTTTCTAACATCCTTAGCTGTGTAAGGAATTTGTAATGCATCATTCATTTCAGAGGTAACCTTTGGAGTAACTTTATCTAGCAGGCCTGGATCCGTATCATAGACCTGTGTGGAGAAAAGACCAGAAAAGTAGTCAAAAATCATGGGATTTAAATAGGCTGTGCCCTCAAGCCAATTTCCATTATCATTTTTGAGCTTCTTGATCTTATTCCGCTGCCTTCTTGTCTTTGCAAAATTATGAAAATACGAAGTATTTTTGTCTCCAAGCTGCAGCCAGTTAAGCCGACTGCGTTGAGCCCAGTAAATCTCTTCTTGTTCAATAAGCTTCTCAATCTCTGTGGCCAGCTCCCTCTGTCGTGTCACATTTGCTTCAGTTAACTCAGCTCGTGCCACTCTCTCAAGTTCTTTCTGGGCATTTTTTAATCTTTTTTTAATTTTCTTAGAACCACTCTATCCCATCTGTGAAGTTCTTTGTGAACATGGGATAGTTTTCCCGCCAGTCCTGCCACATTTGAATTGCGCGTCCATGCCTCTTCCACGATCTCTTTGAATCTTGGCTCTTTCAACCAACGTGCCTCAAAACGCAGAACTTCCAGCCCGTATGTGTCCTGGGTTGGTTCTTCCTCAAACCGTAATAGCAAAGGTCTATGACCCGACCTACTATATGGCAGATTTTCAAGCACAGCATTCGGAAATTTGTTTCTCCAAGCTTCATTACATAGTGCTCTGTCTAGCCTTTCTCTTATCATCCCCCTATGCCGGGTAAATTTATCTCCTGTAAATCCTACGTCTTCCAGATTACAATCCTCCAGAGCATCCTTGAAAGCCTGCATAAACCTTGTGGTCTAGGGTTACCACCCTCCTTCTCAAAAGGGTAAAGGATTTCATTAATATCACCAATCACTAGCCAGGGCATATCACACTCAGCATACAGGTCTCGTAATCTCTGCCATGTCATATCTTTATCTTGCCATCGCGGTTCCCCATACATACCTGTAAATCGCCATATATTCCCGAGACCTCTCCCAATTGTAATATCAATATAGTTTTTACATTTAAACCTTAGATCAATTTCAATCTCCTTCTTCCAGAATAAACAAAGTCCACCACTTCATCCTTCACTACGCACAACATGCTTGTAGTCCATGCATAAGCGTCTGCGAAGGCATTCCGCAGGCCACTCTTCCAAGTGAGTTTCCAATAAGAAAATAACATCAGCTCCTCTTCGCTTCTGATCATTCAGGAGCGCTCGAACTGTCGGTTCCCCAACGAGGCCCGGCAGTTTTTACTTAGGATTTTCATTGCTCCCGGCGGTCCTCCTCGAAGGAGGCCGCCGATCCATCATTTGTTGTATCCCCACTAATTTCATCCTCAGTAGTCCGTAGCTTCTTTCTGTTCATATTTTTTTGAGGGGTTTGAGCTTGCGAACTTGGTGGTAACTTCTCCTTCTCAATTCGATCAATCATACTTGCAACGGTGGTCGTCACCATTGCACCAGGGTTAACCTCCACAGTTTGATTATCCAGATCCGTAATCTGATTCGAATTTTCTGCCACCCTCTTCCCTCTTAGAGGGTTCGGAATATCACCACCAATATCCATGTCCGACGGCAACTCTTGGTCTGGATGTAACATTTTCCCCGATGACACAATGATATTCTTCGATTGGTTCATATTTGCATTCCATCTCCCCTTAGAGCTAAACTCTCCTGGATCTTCCTGTCCTCGACCACCGCCACGCCCAAACATGCCTCTCCCTCTACCACTGCCTCTTGCCGCATTGCCACGACCCCCAGACCCACGTTCTCCTCCACGGTTCTTCCATTCATCAGCAACAATGAATTCTCCCCAAGCAAAGTTAGTGGGATCATGTTCTCCCGTACCACACTCTTGAAACCAATGCCCAATCAGGCCACAAACAATGATTGCAGAAAACTGGCATTTTTTCATATTTGATCTGATACCAGTCCTTTTGTCCTGCTCGTGTGATCGAGACAAATCTCTCAAGTTTTTTATCAACATCAAGATCCACACGAATTCTGACAAAAGAACCAACATATCCAGCAGGTAATTGTAATTGGACTTCTGAAATTTTCCCCATCTTTCTACACATTCCCTTGATCACCGCTTCATTGAGGTAATTGTCAGGTAATTTAAGAACCCTAGCCCACACTGATATCTTGTCCAGCTTTATCGATCTAGGGTTTGTAAACCCATCATATTCTCTGAGAATCACCGCATGATTGTTACGAAACAGCCACGGCCCGCCAAACATTGCCATATTCCAATCGGCAAGACAGCCGAATTGAACCGTGAACATGTTGACCTCAATCATCCTCCAACTCACCTATTTTGCTGGATTCCACGCCGATCTCATATCTCCATAGAGGGCAGATGGGCTAAAGCCCTTGTCAGTATGAACCCTAGCTATAGCAAGCCACTTAGCCTTGATCTCCCGTCGATCAACAACTTCTTCCCACACAAAGTCGTCCCCATCGTCTTCATGCAGATCTAATCTGCTGGGGAGCTCCTCTACACCTTCCTCCTCCTTGCCCCGCATTCCACTGTTACTCCCTTTAGGCTCCATGCAAAGATCACCACGCGGGATCAGGCGAGAAACTCACGGCGGCAGCGGCACCGCCGGAGGACCAGCGAAACCCTAACTTTTTTGTTAGGGGAAAACCTCTTTTAGTTTGCTAAAATTAGTTGGGGTGTAGATACTGAAGATGGACAAGCACAAATGTATCGAAGACCATACAGTTTGTGATCAAATCATTATATTTTTCTATATGATAGTTTAATAAATGGATAGACTTAAGATCTATGCGATTAGTTCCCATCCAGTTCATTAACATCTAAGGTATAACACTCAAATTGGATCCAAACTAGGGTCAACGTCTTCTCTTTCCATGAATCTAATATTCATGTACCAGTATACGTGTGCTACCGAGTGGATAGGATCATTCGTATCGTGATGCCGAGATCAGTAAAACGTGATCATCACGACCGTGTAGCCGTTTGACATCCTATTTAGAGGTATGGCTTTTCTCCAATTCGGATTCGTAGTTGCACAATCTAGACTCGAACCACCCAGGATCAAACCAGACATTGTTAATCCTCAGATCTCGGTCTCCATGACATTCTCCTTTAGCATCATGAAACGAGAACATGTTCCATATTATTCAGAGCTTCGAAGCGCATCCGTTGGACCCAAACGTCTAGGAAAAAAATATGTACGCACGACTGAATACCTTTCGATCCAGCAATCTCTAGGCATGATGCGCTTATGAGAGTTCGTCGGCGGAGCCTTCTGGAACTCGACACTCCGACCAGATCAACGAGGGTAGACATAAAGTAGATCTTCGTGCTAGGCGTGTGAGGAACCCAAGGACCGCCACCTTTATACGCATGACTCGCAACCCCTACGCTACCAGCCATCATCCAGCAAAAGCAGGCATCAAAGGAGATGAAAGCCCAACACCTAGCTGCCGAAAATCGTTGGCGAGAATCGCGAGATCCTGGCAACACAGGCCCTGGCCGACCCCTCTGGTGTAGATCGTGGTGCAGCTGCCAAGGCCATGGCCAGATCGATCCAGATCTTGGCACCAGAAAGCACTCCGGCGCATCGCCTCATCCTTCTCACCGCTGCTTCGCTGGAGAGGACCTCAGGAACTGGCCAGCCCGGCTGCGCCACCCCATGCCCTTTGCCTGCGCCCCACCACCCCCATGGAACACCGCCGAGTGGCACCTCCCCAGCCCCACCGCCGATTTGACAGATGGGCGCCGCCACCGCTATTGGTGGCCGACAGCATCGGCCATGAAGAGGAGATCGGGGAGGGTGCTTGGGCTCGAGGGAGGGGGATCCTCCAAAGTCGCTCGGGAGGCCAGAAAAAATTATTGTACATGGAATTAGTACTATGAACGTTAGGTTTATATCCCGCATATCATCCTCTCCCTTAAGCACTTGGATCACTGTCGAAGTAAACCTCCCCCCACACATCTCCCAATGAGCCGCCAGAAATCCGCAGGTCCCAAGGCATTTGTGGGAATCCTGTAAGTTATACTTGCTTTATTTGCAATTTTTTGTTATGAGAATGATGTTACTGGGCTGGCACGAGAAGCTAATAACTACTTCCTCCGTTTTAGAATATAAATTATTTAAGTTTTGTGAAGCAAATATATCTAGAATAATTTTAGTACTTCCTACAATCTATATTAATTGACTTAGATTTATCCAAATCTAAACAAATTCAAGTCAACTAATATGGTTCGAGTTTATAGGTTCACTAAACAGAGGAAATAATTAGGTTAGTTGTAGTAAGCCGAGGTTTGAAGGCCCACAACATTCACATTCTGGGCTTGTGGAATTCCTCCTTTCATGGGCTTCTTGCCTGTCTTCTTGGAAGTTGGAACAACGTCGCCACACCACAGTGTCTCTCGCATCGACCGCCGGCGCTCCCTCGTTTCAGCTTCCCGTCGCCGCCGGCGCCGCCACGCTGTCGCCTGTGCCATGCTCCGCCTCCGAAGCTGCATCGCTGCCCGGCTCCTCTCTTCTACCTCCGCCGCGGCCATCTCCCCGCTCCACCGCCTCCTCTCCGCAGCCGCGCGCGCGCCCGCCGTTTCCCCGAACCCTAGCTTCACCGTCGAGCAGTACCTCGTCGAGACCTGCGGCCTCAGCCGAGCCCAGGCCCTCAAGGCTTCTGTCAAGCTCTCCCGCCTCAAGTCTCCCTCCAAGCCCGACGCCGTCCTCGCCTTCCTTGCCGGCCTCGGCCTCTCAAGAGCCGCCGTCGCCGCCGCCGTCGCCAAGGACCCGCAGTTGCTCTGCGCCAGCGTCGAGAGAACGCTGGCCCCCAACGTTGCCAAGCTCATCAGCCTGGGCATGTCGCGTTCCGAGGTCGCGCGTCTCGTCTCAATCGGCTGTGACAGATTCCGCACTAGATCCGTCGTCTCCAAGGTGCAGTACTACCTGCCCATCTTCGGCTCCTTCGAGAACCTTCTCCGGATTGTCGAGCGCAACTCCTACCTTCTCACGTCCAATGTTGAGAGAGTGGTCAAGCCCAATGTCGCCTTCCTGCAGAAGTGCGGGCTAGGTGCTTGTGATATTGCCAACCTGTGCCTGTCTCAGTCACGGTTGCTCACCGCCAACCTCGAGCGCCTCAGGGCCATGGTGGCACGCGCTGAAGGTCTCGGTGTACCCCGTGGGTCTGGGATGTTCAAGCATGCACTTCACGCTGTTGGATTTCACAGTGAGGAGAATATTGCTGCCAAAGTGGACAAGTTGAAGAAGACGCTCATGTGGTCAGATGCTGAGGTGGGCATTGCTGTGTCTAGGAATCCGCATGTGCTGAGGAAATCCAAGGACATGCTGCAGCGCAGATCAGATTTCCTCATCTCTGAGGTGGGATTGCAACCCACCTACATTGCCCATCGGCCAGTGATGCTCTGTCTCAGCCTGGAGGGACGGCTCAGGCCCCGGTACTACGTTGTAAAGTTTCTGAAGGACAATGGACTGCTCATGCGTGACCCAAGCTACTCTACGGTTGTCACTCTCACCGAGAAGGCATTCGTGGAAAGGTTCATATGCCCTCACAAGGAAGCTGCGCCACACCTCAGTGAAGACTATGCGGCTGCTCGCAAAGGGGAAATGCCGACTAATTTCAGATTTGTATGAACCAGGGACGAGCTATGAGAATTGGTAAACTGTATATGGCACCTTGCGGTTTCGGTGTTCTTTGCCCAACTGGATGTTGGTTGTCTGCTATAGCATGTCTGTTACATGTTGATGTTGCTAATCCCATATGAAACTGATGATCTTATTTGTTAGTCCTGGTATGTCCCTTTCATCATTCAGTAGAAAAGAAAGGATCACACTGTTCTGAACTTGTCCATCCACATGTCATGTTGGCACACATATTGTAACTAAGTGTGTGAGATCAGACATGAAAGTTTTCACTGCAATCGTCAATCCATCTTTTATGAAAGGAAGTTCCCATTTTGGCCACGAAGATGATATGAAGTCTCAAATTTCGCTTGATGGCAAATATGAAATCCTTTTATGACGGTGAATTTTTCATTTGTTGGTAGGCAGTGTGTTAATCGGCTACCGATGATGCAATTTTTTATCTACTTATTGGTTGCTTGCTCTAGTTCTTCTAAGATGAAAATCTTTTATTCTTCCGGCAGGCTGCAGTTCCTTTATTATTATAAGATATTAACTGTTGTGAAAGCAGGTCATTGTTTACTCATAGTTTGTATTAGTATTTTTGGTTTATATTTCTACTGCATTTTTTGGATGGCCTACTTACTGATACTTAATATAGGGACATCTGATCTCTTTTTTTAGCAATAGGGACATCTGGTATTAAAACTGAATAGTGGAGTAGTTGGCTAGTAGCATTTTTGTTCATAGCCTACCCATTGTAGCACTATGTAACAGATACTCCGAAGGCCCTAAATTTTTTCGGAGGCAAATTGATGCTTGTATGCTACGCTGCTGAAAAGCGGAGAGCATTAATACAATAAAGGAACTTATAGTATTCTTAAGGTAACCCCGAAAAGGGCTAGTCTCTCCCATATCTTTTATCTAATTCTTTTCTATATTAGCACTATCTATATTGACAACATCTTTACACAACTATTTATAGGATAGTAAGGTGGGTCTTATGTACCATCCTCTGTTTTATATCTGCTTTTTTAGATGTTAAAATGTTGTCCGGGCAATAAATAGGAGCATTACTAACTGATTTACTGAATGTTATGGATCAATGGTGCTTCTTTCTTCCAGGAGAAGATGTGCTGAAATTGGATGGTAGATGCACAGTGCTCTTCTTCGAGGAGGCAATGGCTGGGGCTTTGCAAATAAAAGCTTTCTGTACTAAGCTTGTAATTCCTGTTTCGGTGTTCTTTGCCTAACTGGTGTTAGTCTTCATGCCTCTTACATGTTGGTTTAGTTATTGCTAAATGAAAGCTGATTATTTGATTCGTGGGTCCTGGTATGTGATATGTCTGTTATGTAATCCATTAGAGAAACAAGCATAGCATGGTTCTGAACTTGTTCATCCTCATGACATATATTGGACTAAAAGAGTGTGAGACGACGATGGTTTCCACTTGCTGGCTTGCTGATACAAATTGATCTTTTGAATTTAATTAGTTTACATGTCAAGTGCTGATATTACTGCCTTTTTTGTTAGCAATCAATCTTAGAGAAGGTCTTCATATGTTTGGTCACGGAGTAAGAGGTTATAGTGATCACTGCAATTATTTTGGTTTATCATAGTTCCAGACTGGTTTTACAGATTTTCCTTACTTAGAGAAGTTTTTTTAGTAAAAGTAATCAACACACATTTCTCCATACCTTCTGTACCTATTTATTTAAGAGGTACGGCTCTGTTCGAAATGCGTGTAAGCTAATTATAAATTTGGTCATCTGCCATGTACAAAAGGAATTGCTTTCTGAGTTGGCTTATTTTCTGCTGGTCATGTTAATCGCTTGGATTACATGACGGCTCTCTGTTTCATATTTTCTTCATATGTGGTTAATTTATTTCTTTACAGCAGGTTTATATATTTTTTATTAGTGGGTGTTTGGCTAGGAAGACATTTTAATTCTCTCTTTTAGCTTATTGTATCAATTCCATGGTACTCGATTTGGTAAAATGCAGAGGACTGCATCATGATAGGTGATAACCCACAATTTGGTTCGATTGGCTCCACACTGCAGAAGAGAATGGGGATTTGTTTGAAAATCCTGTCAGGTACTTATGGAACTACAAAATTGAAGTATCTTTGCCACTTTGTTCAGTTATTCTTAATGCTAAGATGATTCTATTAATGTTCCCAAAATTAGGGCAACAGCTCAGCATGATCTTCTGGCCATGATCCGATCCCCCCAACCTTGGTAAGGCGCGGGCACTCGTTTTGTTAACAATTTTGATTGCGACATGTACGGAGATGTGGGCATTTAAGTATGGAGTAGATGAAGTAGGAATGGGTTTTTTGCAAAGAAAGTTTTGTATATATGTAGTAGCAGTCTGCAACTTCAATTGACAGTCTCTTGGTATGTTATATAGTTAAGTAAAATCAAGTAAAGAAACATGCTGCCCTTCTTGCTGCCAGCAAACTATTAACATCTCTTCCGAGAAGACAATGCCATGTTGACTTTCAGAATAGATTATCTCCTTCCTCAGCTGAAATCTTAATCCTTCTTCCTTTTTTTGTTTTTGCTTTTGGACAATAAAGGTTAGGTATCAAGCCCAAGCAATCAGTCTGATAGTTACCGTCTCTAAATTTCAGATGAGGTATATTAAGATTGACATATGAGGCAGTGTGTCTGCTATATGCTACTTTCAGGTCGACAACACCACTTTATTTGCAAAATTTGTGGCAGGCCTGCTACCCGCTCTGGAGCATGAAGTGGTCAGAGTCAGAATTCAGAGGGGCCGGGTCTGTGAAAAGCTCATGTAAGTAGAATATCAACTCGTGAAACGGATGTCATGTGACAGTTTGACCTCTATGGTAGAATGCCTTTTAGCTGTAGACGCATGCACCTTTCTCTTGTTTTTGGCTCTTTGCTTAGGAGAACAGGTTGACCCAAGAAATTCCAAGTTAAAAGTGAAATGAGTTGCTCACAGTATATCAAGTGAAAACCAGGACAGAGATGAGCCTCTCCAATGTTGAAAGAAACCGTGCGAAGACCGCACGAAATCAAGGAGTCTGGGTTTTGAGTGTTTTGTAGCCCTTTTTACATATTGAGAAAAGGCAGCCTTATACTACGTACAGATTTGTGTTTAAAGGCGCATATAATTTTACCTCTCATTTTTTTTCCTCGATAAGAAAAGTACAGAACAGATATAGTCTGTCTATCTTAGGAAAGCTTTGACTTCGTAGTAGAAAGTGTTGTTGTTGTCGTACCGTCTTTACTTGCTCTCGTGTGATGGTATATTATTCTTTGGAAATGGATCGATTTTTTCTTGCTTCTCCTAAAACGCATTACGGAGCTCGTTGTCTCTCATGTGTTTTGATACAGATAAATTCAGATGCTATTTTGATGTGATTCGGTACTATTCTGTGTCTGCTCTTTGTTACCTGACGCCAATTGTGAAATGCCGGTGTAGAACTTGTGGTCTCCAGAACTATGACAAACAGGATGAGATGTGTTCAAGGAGGAGGGCTGGAGGGGTGACACCAATTTCAAATAAATGTATCTTGCTACTCGTATAATTACAGTGTCGCGTTGACAGACAATGAAGGATGAGTGGTGATAACACAGGCGGCTGGTTACTTACACTCCTCGTCAATGTCGAATTTGGTGGTTACTTACACTTCTTGTCGACACCCCTTTTGTCGGCACCCTTTTTGTTTAAGCATGTTTGAGATCGACGTCGTTAATAGGGTTACCCTTCCGGCTTGGCCTAGGCAGGGTTATGGACGCCATTGGTTATTCTTCAGGGCTCTTAGCCCAATTTGCATCTTGTCCGTACTCGAACGCCATATCGTTTTCAAGGTGATTTGGATCTTTGTACTATATATATATTCTTGACTCATGGAGTCGTTGTTGTATATATCTATTCTGTGGGTTCCATCGTGGACTATTGTGTAATGATATTACTTCGTTTCCACCCACACGCAAGTTCCTGGTGGGCACCCCTGAATCGTTTATATGCGGGTCTGGTGGGAATCGCTAAAACTTGCATAGGACCGATTCGAGGGTGTTACAATATGCTTGGCAAATCATAAGGTTGCAATCTCATGTCCCTTGAGTACAAGGGTCGTTCCTCATGCTACCCAACTTTAGTCACAAGCAAGTTCTTGTCATTGTAAGTATATGTGTATCATAGAGAACCGCCAACGGGGTACCCCTTGCCCCATGACATAGGAGATATCCCATATCAAAATGACAAGGCAATAGACAGTGAGCATCTCAGCGATCCTTTTATTTACCATGATCATGGTGCATTTTTTCTCTCTCTTTTTTCTATATTTTTTTTGAGGATGCTTCATGGATTGCTCACTATGGTGATACAGCAAGTTTCCACCATGATTAGGCATGGCTTAGGCTAGCCGCCTAGGCATTTCTCTAACACATATATAATACTCCATGGACTTACAAGCTCCCCTTTTATTTCACACCGCCGACATCCATAAACAAAAGATCATGATATCAACTGGGTAAGATGTACATGTGTTGAAAGCGTTCACCATGACAACATGGTTATGCTAATTCCCAACTTATAAGTGCAAGCATATACAACATAGATGACACAATGGTTCAAGTTTATTAGGAGCAAGAATTGAAGTGTGCCATCAAGTTTGTGAGAGCTTTAACCACTAATTTTCACATAACAAGTTTAATTTGATAGATAGATAACTTGGTGTAAAACACCATGCATAGGAATTTATAGTGGACTCTTTGGAATAACTTGGTTTCTTGGAAGTTGGATGCATGAGTAGAGCTTACTTAGTACAAGTGGAGGCTAGCAAAAGACTGGGAGCGACCAACTAAGAGAGCAATAATGGCCATAATCATGCAGAGCGACAAAACATTATTAATCAAAGCATAAAGTGGTATCACAAGTCAAAAACTAAATGATCATAGAGGCTAAGGTGACTGGTTCATAGTCATAACATGGTGTAAGCATGTGCCAAGTCAACCCAAACAAAGCATCAAAGGAGAATACCACAATATTATGCTTTTGTATGCTAAAACAACGCATGATTCTTTCAAGGCACATTAATCAATCTCAATTGTTTGGAACAAGTCATGCTACAACAATAATCACTAAGCATAAGGTCAAAGCAACATCTAGCATGACATGATAAAGTCTAAGCCACAGTCAAAACAATGCTCCTTTTGTACCACTATAAGCATGAAACTTTCTACCCCTTTCCAACACCAATCAACTTATTTGAAATGAAGCATGAATTTCGGGGTCCAACTAATTTATTCAAACAAACCAAACAAAATAACACCAAAAACGAAAACTAATCCGCTCCAAGAACAACACAAAAGTGCATGAAACAATAAAAATGAAGTGTCTAGAAAGAGACCTGAGATTTTTATTGATGAAGAAGGGGATGCCTTGGGCATCCTCAAGCTTTGACACTTGTACCTCTTGAATATTTATTGGTGTGACACAGGGTGGCATCCCCAAGCTTGGGCTTTTGTCCATTCTTCATCTCAATATATCATTCTTCCCCTACACTTGAAAATTTTCCTTCATACAAAACCTCATACAATCTTCATTAGCAACATTAGTGTATTCAAGATAATAACCCTTTGGTTTAGTTTAAACAGATGTAAAACTTTCATTAGAACACAAGCTACTGTACCAATTCCTTAACAAAGCTAAAGTGATCAAAGAGAACTCAAAAAGAAACCGATTAAGAGGCAAATGAAAATAATGGCAGAAATCTGTCAAAACAGACCAGCAGGTAAAAATCAATTTTTTCGAAGACCTTATGTTGCTCAAATCTAAAAGTGTTGAACTAAAGAAAGTTATATAACAACCTGGGTCATAATCTCAGAAAATTACAT
Source organism: Avena sativa (assembly GCA_916181665.1). Lineage (NCBI taxonomy): Eukaryota > Viridiplantae > Streptophyta > Magnoliopsida > Poales > Poaceae > Avena > Avena sativa. The sequence goes on from OV702285.1 coordinate 1,249,348, forward strand.
CTCAATCCGACATACAGGGATTTTTCACTAATTTTTACAGTGAATCATAAAAATCTGTTTCGGGACAACAACTTCCCCAAATCTTACTTCTATCTCATTCGAGGTTATTCTTGGCACAAAAACCACACAAAAAGGATAAGAATAGGTTATTACAGAAGTAATAACTTCCAAGACTAAACAAAAGAAAAACCTAACGAAATTTGGGCTATCTCCAATGAGTACTTTTCTTTAACGCCTTTAAGTTAGGCATGATAGTTTGAGAAGATGCTCACATAAGAAATATGAATTGAAGTAAAAGAGAGCATCAAGAAGAAAATTAAAAACACATTAAAGTCTAACCCACTTCCTATGCATAGGAATCTTGTACACAAATAAATTCACAAAGAACAAAGTGACAGGCATAGGAAGATAAAACAAGAGTAACTTCAAAACTTTCAGCACATAGAGAGGTGTTTCAGTACCATGAAAACTTCTACAACCGTATTTTCCTCTCTCATAATAATTTTCAGTAGCCTCATGAATAAACTCAACAATATAACTATCACATAAAGTATGCTTTTCATGATCTACAAACACATTTTTATCAAGCTCAAAAATAGTGGGATTAAAACCTTCAAACCCACTTTTAACAATTTTATAACAAGATGAATGATTAATCTCATTTTCAATAGTAGTACAATTATTATTATCAACCATTATAGGATCATAATCTAGAGCTTTATCATAATTTTTTTTAAGAAAAACTCTTTAGTACCATGCATTTCGAAGTAAGGCACAAATATAGGATTATCATAGATAACAGGAGCATAATTATTATCACAAGTTTTACCCATAGTAGATATTTCAAAAGAATCCACAGGAACATAACATTCATCCTCCTTTGGTAAGCATGGGGGACAATCAGATTATGTAAGGGATAAAGAGTTACTCTCGTTAGAAGGTAGGCATGGATAGATAATCCATTCTTCCTCATTTTGTTCATCACTCTCCTCCTCTTTCTCATCTAATGAGCTTCCAGTTTCAGCAATTTCTTCTTCCATAGGCTCCTGCAAGGCATTAGTCTCTTCCGTTGGTGGAAAACATTTATTAAAATATTCAAGAATATAGCCATTTTTTCCTTGTAATTATCAAAGAAAAATTTAAGTATATCATATACCTCATATTTATAAGGTGCATCATTAGTATTTTCAAGCAAACTAGCAAGTTCAAATGCACCCTTCCAAGCAATAAATTCTTCAATTTGTTCCACATCATAAAATTCATAATTTACCTTAACATAAGAAGATATGGTAACATCATCATTATACTCACATTAAAAAGGGATGTGTTTATACCTCCTACATCAACAAGATTTATCAAAGCAATAAGTAACATTATAAGTAGAGCACACGTTTCTAGCAATGGTATTCAATTTATCAATTTGTTCCCATAAGTGTTTCCCTTTTTGTGACAAGCGGTGTTCCTTAAAATAATATTTTTGTTCTTCCGTGAACTCACCTTGCCAATAAGAACTAGTTTCAAAGAAACCATCCATTGATAGAAAGCATGACAAAGAAAGGAAATAACAAACCAACAACTATAGTAGGAACTAATTTTGTGTGTGTTTTTTATAATAAAATCAAACCAAATGAAACTATATTTTTTGTATTTTTTATAATAAGAAACAAGGAAAAGAAACTAAGCAAAACAAAAACAAAGTAAAGATATTGGTTGTGAGAGACTCCCCTTGCGAGAATCTTCTTTCTCCCTGAAAGGTGACTGACGAGGAGGAAGAGATTGAAGCTGTCCTTAACTACCCGGAAACAGCGCCAGAAAATCTTTATGCGGCTTAGTTGACTGTAGAGCCTCATTGGGAAACCCCAAGAGCAAGGTGTGATGAACACAACAACAAGTTTTCCCTCATTTATGAAACCAAGGTTATCGAACCAGTAGGATCAAGGAAACAACTCCAAGGTGTTGTTAACAACTTGTAACCTGCACAACACAAACTCAATACTTTGCCCCAACTTACAGTGAGGTTGTCAATCTCACTGGTTTGCTGAAAACAAAGGATTAAACGTATAGTGTGGAAAATAGTGAATGCTTGCAGAAAGTTAACAGTAATAGTAGATGATGTATCAATGATAAAGATTGGACTAGGGTCCACAGTCACTAGAGGTGTTCTCCTTAAGATATATAGCATGTTGGGTGAACAAATTACAGCGGGGCAATTGACAGATTGAGAAAGCCTAACAATGCATATACTAGACATCTTGACTCCTACGAGATTTGATTGGGCATTACAACAAAATACATAGACCGTAATCCAACTGCATCTATGACTGATAATCCACCTTCAGGTTATCATCCGAACCCCTTCCAGTATTAAGTTGCAAGCAACCGATAATTGCATTAAGCAATGTGTATAAAGTAAACAATACGATTGTTCCATGAACAAAGGATTGTTGTTTTCTCCCTAGTAGCAACAACACATCTACAACCTTAGAGATTTCTGTCACTTCCCCAGATTACTAGAGGCATGAACCTACTATCGAGCATAAATACTCCCTCTTGGAGTTGCAAGCATCTACTTGGCCAAGATAGCTACTAAGAATGGAGAGCATGCAATATCACAAATAACATAGACATGATAGAATCAATAATCAATCTAACATAGTATCTCAATATCCATCGGATCCCTGCAAACACAACAAGTATGATTACAAATAGATGACCTTGATCATGAACGGAGCTCACAATATCTAAACATGATAGCACAAAGGAGGATAAAAAACCATCTAGCTACTGTATGGACCATAGTCCAAGGGTGAACTACTCACGCATCACTCCGGAGGCTGGAATGGTGATGAAGAAGGCCTCCGGGATGACCGCTCCCCTTCGGCAGGGTGCCAGGAAGAGCTTCAGACCCCCCGATCTAGGGATCGATATGGTGGCGGCTACGGACTGTTTTGTGGAGATTTGATCGGGTACTTAGGGTTTCTGCATGGGGGTACTTTAATAGGCGAAAGGGCAAGGTCGATGGGCGCCCGAGGGGCCCACACCGGGTGGCGGTGCCCCCCTGGGCCGCGTGGCCCTAGGGTGTGGCCACCTTGTGGCCCCCCTTCGGCTGCCCTTCTGACTCCATCTTCTCTCCGGTAAAATATTGACTTTGGCTTTTGTCCCATCCAATTCCGAGAATATTTCCTTACTAGCTTTTCTGAAACCAAAAACAGCAGAAAACAGGCAACTGGCACTGCGGCATCTTGTTAATAAGTTAGTCCCAGAAAATGTATAAAAATACCTCAAAGTGTAGACAAAACATAACAAAGTTGATATTAAATAATCATGGAGCATCAAAAATTATAGATACGCTTATGACGTATCAAACATCCAATCCTTCAATTGTGAGACGACTTTTCTTATTTCAATTGTTTAGCAAATTTTTAGGCAAGACTTGGTTAACTATGTAACATCCCAGCATTTAGGAACCAACGAAGGGTAGATTTAGGAATCTGTGCAATTGCATTCATTCATCTGCAAAAATGTGGGTAAATTTTTCGCCAAATAAAAACTTAAAGTGATCAAAGTTTCTTTCACTCTTTAAGTTTAGGAAAAGCTTTGGAGAATGATCGTTATAAACCTTGAGATGATCTTTATAGATTAGTGTGTTTTGGGGAAAGGAATTTGAATTCAAACTTGAGAGTTGGATTTATATTTTAAAATATTGAGATTATGTTTGTGTAATATTATTTAATCAAGAAATAATATTTAATAGCTCAAATTTTAAATAATATAACACAATCAAGAAAATGAATACTTATTCCATATCTTTATTCAATAAATAAGTTACAAGATATTACTTATGAAATTAATCAAGAATCTATACAATAGTAAATTATAAAAGGAGGAATATTTACATATTGAGTAATATTACAATATTTATTACAAAAGAAAAAATAAAGATTACAAAAGAATAAAATAAAGATTACAAAGGAACTATTCTATAAAAAAAAAAACCTATTCTAATCTTGAATCTTCAAGTCTTGTACCTACAAAACAAAGAACAAACAAAGAGAAAGAAAATGAAGGTTAAGATATTTTTACTCTCAGTAGTGACATTGAGATGCAATGTTCCACTTTACATCATTGAGTAAATCTTTAGGGGCAAGTTTCACCAATATGAAAGAACTAAATCTTTCATAATTTGTAAGCCATAAGCCAAATCATTCCAATCGGTAGGAGGGGCAAGTTTCACCAGGTAGTTAAGTGGTAAACAGATAAAAAGGTAAATCATCTCCCTGAGCATATCCATAAGGATGCAGCAGGCACACAAGAAGATTACACACCTAAATGCATGGTGTGTGTTGTCAAACACAGACACAGCTGCCTCACAATCAAAACAGCTCAACACAGCCGTGGGCAAGCACCACATCACCACTTCCTTGCTCATACACATCAAGCATCAATAGCCTAGCCACAGCCAAACCAAACTAACCACACACCAGATCATCCCAGTACTCACCAAGATGGTGACATAAGGAGGGGTGGATCAGGTGGATAGCAAGGACAAGGCCAAGCTAACAGGAACCAGAAGGTGGATAGCAAGATCAAGGACAAGCTCCAGGAGTCGGAAGTAGTAGGAGCACCATCAGGAGAAGAACCAGATCAAGCCAGCAACACAACTAGCAAGATCAAGTCACCTGATCAACCAGCAACCACAACAACAACCAACTGTTGTGGTGAGTTATATAAAACCATCACATGATCTTTTTATCATATCTATATAGATATTCATGTGTTGTTCCATATTTAACTTCTCAGTATTCAACCAAGTGAGGTAAATCCATCCTAGAAGATTTTGAATACAAAAGCTATAAGGTAACTTTACAGATCAAACCAGGATCTCAGAACAACCTCATTGATCTTGGTTATTAATCTATATCTCATACTCTAAGAATAAATATAGCCAAGATTTGGAATTCTAGGCACATCTCTTAAAAATAGTAGCACCTTAGAATTCCTAAACCCTATGGATCCATACAATTTAGGCAACACACCAATCATTTTCCCAACTATGGTTCAAGAACTAGTAGCTGGTATTGATACTGTAGGGGTTCGTAGCATGGAAAACAAAAAAATTCTACCGCATGCACACAAACAATCCAATATCTATATACTAGATTATAGCAACGATTCGATAGAAGCACTCACCCTCAAAGATTCCAAAGCGGTTAACGAGAGCAGATTCTCGTGGGTGATGTAGTCGTACACTTGCCGATCTCAAGATCGCGTATACGATCCTTCCGGCGCTTTGTTCCGGCAGCGCTTCCGCAGTCGGTCACACGTTCGGTACTCGATGAATACCTTCCTCTCCCTTGTTCCAGCAGGCAGCGGAGGTTGTAGCACTCTCCTCATGATTCCGGCAGCACGACAGCATGGTGTCGGAAGTAGAGGGAAGATCCCGTAGGGCTTCACCTAAGCCGGAGCGAGTATGGTGGAGTAAGAGAGGGCCTTGGCGATCTACGGATTAGAGGAACCAAGGGGAGGTGGTGTGGCCGGAGGCTAGGGCTTGGGGAAGCCCAAGTCGGTGACTTGGAGGAGCCCTAGGTGGTGGCAACACTTGGAGGGTGGTGGTGCCTAGGAGCTAGGGTTTGGGTGTGAGGGGTAGGGGTATGCCCTACCCATCCTTATATAGGTGGGGGGAGGCGGTTTGGGAGGAGGGAGTCCTCCTCCAACTCCTCCTCCTTGGCCAGCGGGTGGAGGGAGTGGGATTCCTACCCTAGGTAGGTTTCCTACTCTCCCTCCACCAAGCAATGTTCGGATTTGACTTTTCAAATTGGCGTTTGACTTTCAAACTTGAATTTGATTTCTCTCTCCATATTGCCCAGCCAAGTGACTTAGTACATGATGCAACCATTCCACATTGTCATGACACATCCATGTAACCTTCCCCTTCTGGAGTGCCGGACTTTCCAGACCCTTTAGAACATTCCCGGTGAAAACACCGAAATCATTTACGAACTCCAAAACAGGACTTTCCTTATATGAATCTTATTCTCCGGACCATTCCGGATCTCCTCGTGATATCCCGGATCCCATCCGAGACTCCTAAAAACATTCGGTCTCTTACTCATCATTCCATAACTACACAACAACATCAAATCCTTAAGTGTGTCTCCCTACGGTTCGTGAATTATGCAGACATTACCGAGACACTTCTCCGATCAATAACCAATAGAGGAATCTAGAAATTCATATGGCTACCACATATTTCTACGATTACTTTGCGATCGAATGAACCACTTACATACAATACCAATTTCCCTTTGTCTCACGATAGTTTACTTATCCGAGGTTTTGATCGTCGGTATCTCTGCATACCTAGTTCAACCTCGTTACTAATAAGTACTCTTTACTCGTTCCCGTGATATTTGATCCCTTGTGAACCAGTCACATGCTTGCAAGATAATTGGATGACATTCCACTGAGAGGGACCAGAGTATATCTATCCGTCATATGGATGGACAAATCCCATTCTTGATCCATGTGTCTCAACCCATACTTTCAGAACACTCAATGCCACCTTTATAGCCATCCAGTTACGGTGTGGTGTTTGATTTCATCAAAGCATCCTCCCGGTGATGGTGATTAGCATGATCTCATGGTCGAAGGAATTAGGTTACTATGTATCAGAAAGCTTATAGCAAATGAACTATTAAAATGACTTGATCTTTATGCTACGCTTATTTATAGGAGTATGTCCATCACACCATTCTCCCAATGATATGATCTTGTTATTAATAACATCTCAATGTTCATGATCGAGAAACCACGATCATCTATTAATCAATAAGCTAGTATTACAAAGAGGCTTTACCAGGGACTCTAATTTAGTTTACAAATCACACAAGTATTAATGTTTCCGGTTAATACTATTATAGCATGAATGTAAACATTTATCATAAACACAAAGATATAATAATAACCACTTTTATTATTGCCTCTAGGGCATATCTCCAACAGTCTCCCACTTGCACTAGAGTCAACTAATCTAGATTACATGGTAATATACCGAACACTCATGGCAGTTTGGTGCTGGTCATGTTTTGCCCTCGGGAGAGGTTTAGTCAACGGATCCGCCACATTCAGATCTATGTGTACTTTGCAAATCTTTATGTCACCATCTTGGACATGCTCTCGAATAGCGTGAAAACGTAGCTTGATGTGCTTCAGCTTCTTGTGTGACCTTGGTTCTTGCGCATTGGCTATGGCGCCCATGTTATCACAGTAGATAGACATTGGGTCCAGCGCACTTGGAACCACACCGAGCTCTGTAATGAACTCCTTCTTCCATATCACCTCTTGTGAAGCCTCCGAAGCAGCTATGTATTCCGATTCAGTTTAAGATCTCGCCACAACGCTTTGGTTTGCACTCCTCCAGCTAACTGCTGCACCATTCAAAGTAAATACGTATCCAGATTGAGATTTAGAATCATCCGGAACGGTGTTCCAAATAGCATCGGTGTAACCATTAACAACGAGTTGTTCATCACCTCCATAAGAAAGAACCATATACTTAGTTCTTCTCAAGTACTTAAGGATGTTTTTGACCGCTGTCCAATGATCCACTCCTGGATCACTTTGATATCTGCTAGTCAGACTAACAGCATATGCAATGTCGGGTCTAGTACATAGCATGGCATACATTAGAGATCCTATGGCTGAGGCATAGGGAGTCTTACTCATACTTTCTCGATCTTCTGCCGTTACAGGACTTTGAGTTTTACTCAAGGTCGTATTGTACCCATCAGACATGCTTCGCATCTTTCAAGTTATTCGAAATCAAGTGATTCAAGAAGTCCATCGGAATGGAGTTTCTTCATACGCTTCACTCCAATATGACCAAGACGACAGTGCCACATGTAGGTCGAGTTATCGCTCAATTTCAAACGTTTAGCTTCAATGTTATTAATGTGTGTATTTCCACAATCGAGATTCAATAAGAATAGACCATCTATCAAAGGTGCATGTGCATAAATCATATTACTCATAAAAATTGAACAACCATTATTCTCGGACTTAAACAAGTGACCGTCTCGCAATAAACATGATCCAGATATAATGTTCATGCTCAACGCAGGCACCAAATAACAATTATTTAAGTATAAAACTAATCTCGATGGTAGATGAAGAGGTAGCGTGCCGACCGCGATCACATCAACCTTTGATCCATTTCCAACGCGCATCGTCACCTCGTTCTTCACTAGCTTCCGTTTATTCTGCAGTACTTGTTTCGAGTTACAAATATGAGCAACCGAACCAGTATCAAATACTGAGGCACTACTATGAGTACTAGTGAGATACACATCAATAACATGTATATCGGATATACCTTTCTTCTTGATGTTGTCATTCTTCAAATCCGCCAAGTACTTTGGGCAATTCCGCTTCCAGTGACCTTCTCCCTTGCAGTAAAAGCACTCAGTATTAGGCTTAGGCCTAGCCTTGGTCTTCTTCGCCGACGCGGCAACTTTCTTACCGCCCTTCTTGAAGTTTTCCTTTTTCTTAGACTTGCCTTGCTTCTTGAATTTGGTGGTATTATTGACCAACAACACTTGGTGCTCTTTCTTGATCTCCACTTCTGAAGATTTCAACATGGAGAAGAGTTCTGGCAACGACTTGTCCATGTTTTGCATATTGTAGTTCATCACAAAGTTCTTGTAACTTTGTGATAGTGATTGGAGGACACGGTGAATCCCCAAAGAATTAGGAATCACTATACCCAAGCTTTGGAGTTTGCTTGCGTGCCCAGACATCTTAAGAACGTGCTCACTAACGGATTTGCCCTCTTCCATCTTGCAGTTATTCAGAAGCCTCATAACTCTCAACTGCCGCGTGAGCCTCAAATATCATTTTGAGTTCACGGACAATATCATGTGGGTCATGGTTCTCAAACCTTTTCTGAAGCTCCGATTCCAAACCATACAAGATAGCACACTGAACTGTGGAGTACTGATTCTTCCGAGCGAGGAAAACATTCTTTACCTCATCGGTAGCAGTAGCCGCAGGTGGGTCACCCAGCGGTGCATCCAACACATAGGTCAAATTACCAGCATTGAGGACAATCCTCAAATTGCGGAACCAATCCGCGAAGGTGCTTCCATTGTTTTTCAACTTATCTTTCTCTAGGAACACATTAAAATTGATGGTAGGGGCCGCCATTGATCTACAACATATTTGCAATAGTTTAGACTAAGTTTATGACAAATTTAGTTCTAATTAATAGTTAAATTAATCTAGGTGAACTCCCACTCAAAACAATATCCCTCAAATTGTTTTAGTGATCACACGAACCAAATCCACCACATCAAAACCGATCATCACGAGAGTTGATGTAGCTTCAATGGCGAACAATCAACATGTTCATCATATCTACTATATGACTCATGCTTTACCTTTCGGTGATCTGTGTTCCGATACCATGTCTGTACATGCTAGGCTCATCAAGATCAAACCTTAGCTTCTGCATGAGCAAATTTGGCTTGCTCACGTTGTATACACTCGCAGAATCTAACACACCCGATCATCACGTGGTGCTTCGAAACAACGAGCTTTAGCAACGGTGCTTACTAAGGATGAACACTTTAAAACTTGAAATTGTGTGCTTAAGGGATCATCTTATAATGCTACCGTCGCAAACTAAGCAATACAAGATGCATAAAGGATTAACATCACATGCAATTCATAATATGTGATATGATATGGCCTTTCTTCTTGTGCTTCCGATCTCCATATTCAAGCACGAACATGATCTCCATCATCACCGGTATGGCGTCAAGGTCAATGGCGCCGTTTCATGGTTGTCGTCCACCAGCTTCAACTATTACAACTACTTTGAATAGACACGCAGGTCTTCACGGAATTTAAAAGACAACCATATGGCTCCTACCGATTGCCAACTTACAATAAGGAACATTGCATACATCATATATAATCACAATCATGGCCATATCACATCATAGCACACCCCTGCAAAACAAAGTTAGACGCCTCTAATTTTCTTTGCATATTTTACGTGGTTTGGGACTTTCAATAAGTTTCGTTCTAACTTACGAACAAGAACCACACCATTGATGTTTGAACTATCAAGTGCCCATTGTAAATTGAATCTATACTATAATGGGAGAGACAGACACCCGCAAAGCCACTTATGCAATACAAGTTGCATGTTGAGCATGGAGCAAGTCTCATGAACGATGTAATGTAAGGTTACCCTGGGCCGCTTCATCCCATCATACCGCAAGATGCAAAGTACACAAAAAGCAATTGATAATAAAAGCACCACCGCCCACAATGACCATTGTGTTCTACTTGTGCAACATATCTACATATAGACACGGCTCTGATACCACTGTAGGGGTTCGTAGCATGGAAACAAAAAAATTCTACCGCATGCACACAAACAAGCCAAGATCTATCTACTAGATTGTAGCAATGAGTCGATAGAAGCACTCACCCTCGAAGATTCCAAAGCGGTTAACGAGAGCAGATTCTCGTGGGTGATGTAGTCGTACACTTGCCGATCTCAAGATCGCGTATACGATCCTTCCGGCGCTTTGTTCCGGCAGCGCTTCCGCAGTCGGTCACACGTTCGGTACTCGATGAAGACCTTCCTCTCCCTTGTTCCAGCAGGCAGCGGAGGTTGTAGCACTCTCCTCGTGATTCCGGCAGCACGACGGCGTGGTGTCGGAAGTAGAGGGAAGATCCCGCAGGGCTTCGCCTAAGCCGGAGCGAGTATGGTGGAGTAAGAGAGGGCCTTGGCGATCTACGGATTAGAGGCACCAAGGGGAGGTGGTGTGTCCGGCGGCTATGGCTTGGGGAAGCCCAAGTCGGCGATTTGGAGGAGCCCTAGGTGGCGGCAGCACTTGGAGGATGGTGGCGCCTGGGAGCTAGGGTTTGTGTGTGAGGGGTAGGGGTGCGCCCTACCCATCCTTATATAGGTGGGGGGAGGCGGTTTGGGAGGAGGGAGTCCTCCTACAACTCCTCCTCCTTGGCCGGCGGGTGGAGGGAGTGGGATTCCTACCTAGGTAGGTTTCCTACTCTCCCTCCACCAAGCAATGTTCAGATTTGACTTTTCAAATTGGCGTTTGACTTTCAAACTTGAATTTGATTTCTCTCTTCATATTGCCCAGCCAAGTGACCTAGTACATGATGCAACCATTCCACATTGTCATGACAAATCCATGTACCCTTCCCCTTCCGGAGTGCCGGACCTTCCAGACCCTTCTAGAACATTCCTAGTGAAAATACCGAAATCATTTCCGAACTCCGAAACAGGACTTTCCTTATATGAATCTTATTCTCCGGACCATTCCGGATCTCCTCGTGATATCCCGGATCCCATCCGAGACTCCTAACAACATTCGATATCTTACTCATCATTCCATAACTACACAACAACATCGAATCCTTAAGTGTGTCTCCCTACGGTTCGTGAATTATGCGGACAAGACCGAGACACTTCTCCGATCAATAACCAATAGAGAAATCTGGAAATTCATATGGCTCCCACATATTTTTATGATTACTTTGTGATCGAATGACCCACTTACATACGATACCAATTTCCCTTTGTCTCACGATAGTTTACTTATCCGAGGTTTTGATCGTCGGTATCTCTGCATACCTAGTTCAACCTCGTTACTAATAAGTACTCTTTACTCGTTCCCGTGATATATGATCCCTTGTGAGCCAGTCACATGCTTGCAAGCTAATTGGATGACATTCCACCGAGAGGGCCCAGAGTATATCTATCCGTCATATGGATGGACAAATCCCATTCTTGATCCATGTGTCTCAACCCATACTTTCCGAACACTCAATGCCACCTTTATAGCCATCCAGTTATGGTGTGGTGTTTGATGTCATCAAAGCATCCTTACGGTGATGGTGATTAGCATGATCTCATGGTCGAAGGAATTAGGTTACTATGTATCAGAAATCTTATAGCAAACGAACTATTAAAATGACTTGATCTTTATGCTACGCTTATCTATAGGAGTATGTCCATCACACCATTATCCCAATGATATGATCTTGTTATTAATAACATCTCAATGTTCATGATCGAGAAACCACGATCATCTATTAATCAATAAGCTAGTATTATAAAGAGGCTTTACCAGGGATTTTAATTTAGTTTACAAATCACACAAGTATTAATGTTTCCATTTAATACTATTATAGCATGAATGTAAACATTTATCATAAACACAAAGATATAATAATAACCACTTTTATTATTGCCTCTAGGGCATATCTCCAACAGATACCAGAACATTTCTATCAAGGACAACAACTTAGGAAACTATTTCCTATGCCTCAGACTAACATCATAGGCAGAGAGGTTAAAAGAAGCTTTCAACTTATCTTTGCCAGTTACCAATTTCAAGCACTGGTAGAGCTAAGCTCAGTTATAGAACCCAACCACTTGTGTGCCACTCTATGATGGTGTCACAAGGATAAGTTCTAAGAGCCAAGCACAATCATTACTTAACCTTCACAAATAAAAAGGGCAAGCCACTAAATATCATTTTTCTGGAATCATATACCAGAAATCAACATTAAGTTTATCTATATATCTTTAGATCATCACCAGAATAAAATGATTAATCTCAGTCTGGATATAACCATACAAGCCACAATTATAGATGCAGTGAACAATCACTGATAGAACTATTGTCAGTATCAATATTTTGACAGTAGCAAGATCCCAAAATCAATAGGATCCACAAGAAATAGTCTCATAGTAACAGTATCCACTAAACCATATCCAATTATCAATCGGAATCAGACCAATGAAGCCACTAGCATCATGAAAATTAACTATGGACAGTGATCCACATAAGCATCATACTCAAGGATCATCACTACTAGATCCAATTCACCATATATAATATCTACAGAGGGATGAACCCTAATTAGGACATGAACCCTAATCAGGACATGATCCCTAAATCAAGACATGAACCCTAATCAGGGGTAGCCACATGAAAAACACAGAGTAGGAAGGTAGAGTACAGAGAGCACGAGTGGGAAGAGGAAGTAAACTTACTAGAGGTTCTAGCTGTGGTCGAGAAGAGGAAGAAGAAGGAGTCTGCGGTGACCCAGCATACCACTGCATGATGTAGTACACTATAGTCGTTGACATAACACCAATGAAACACCGTTCACTAGTATTATATCCCTCAGAGTAGTACAACAGAAACATAGCAGGTCCAAGACATGACTATAGGTTACAACTCAACTCTTTACACAAGATCCAGAGAACACTCTAGGTTAAAGAGAGAGAGAGAAAAACTTCTTACGAAGAAGAATCAAGAATCAATAACTCATAACTACCATACTTATAAAACTAGTAACTGAACTACGAGGCTTGCATTGCTGCTATTGCAATACTCTATAGAAGTAGGTTCTATGGTTAGAAATTCTATTCTTATCTAATCAGCAATTTCGTCTTCACTTGAGTTGATGTATATGTTGACTTTCTTGACTTCATTGAAGAGCGTTAGCTTTTGATGATGATTCCTGGAGCATAACTTGATGTAGACATCGTCTGTACTGGCTTTAGAACCTAGCAAGGGTTAAGAATATACTTTGAGTATGAGCGTACTCATCAAGTCCACTAGAAAAGGAGTGTTTGATGCACTATAACTGTAGCCATAGACCATAGGTCGTAGGCAATGCAAGTTTCCGTAAACATTTCTTCAAAGGTTGCTTTTATTCTGAAAAGCTATGTCCGTCAGCCTTCACGGGCTTACTAGAACCTTCATGGGGTTCCTTTCCCGCCGCGTTCGCAGCTCCTTCCCGGAACAGGGAGTAACAAGTTACAGTTTTTACACTCTGCAGAGGTGCGTTACTTTTCCCATGAGGGATCAAATCCTTGTTGCACAACCGGGCGATCTTTCCCGTCCACACTTCCTATGGTGTGGGGCCCAGTAGATGATCCAAGCCAATCACTGCCCCCTTCGCGGCCTCGCATGCCTCCTTGGTGTACACCATGCCCACATATTGAATTACGGCAATGGTTTATACAGACCGTTAGATGCCAGAACTATCGTGGGACGTTGATGGTTCCCACCCATATGCTGCATATCCTCTACGAATTACCAATTAATATGCATGATACGAGTGATAACAGCCACGACCTGCACATCCGACTACATGCGAGAGGAAGAAGATACAACTGACTTCTCCGTCCCATTCCAAATCTCATGGTTAACGCGTTATATACGGCGCAAGAATCACTGGCGACATTGGTTGTTAAGTCCTAGGTAATATGTTCCTTTACCACCGGAACTTTCATAGTAGATTATTACCTCATGGTAATAAGCCTATAATCATATTATTATGAAAATAGTGTTTTCGGACCTTTTTCAAATGCAGGTGATGACAACACTGGATTTGTAAAATACTTTACAGAAAATAATCAAAGGACATGATCAAGTGTGAACTTGCCTTTTGTGATTGCAAGATTATGCACTCACGGTCTTCAAGACAATATAAAATCCAATAGCGGAAATCTGCATCATTGGTCCGGTAAGGACTAATGTTTAAAGAAGCAAGATGCTTTTATGCATATATAATGTAATGCAAGTTGATAAACACAAATATTGAGAATAACGTTGGTCTAGGGTTTGGATTCTGGAATTGGTTTCCTTGGAATGTGTTGCCCTTTTAGATTAGGTTTCACACATGTGCTTCTTATTAAGGCTTGTGAGTGTGTGGAATACAACATGTATTTATACAACAACAACATACACACATATGGAATGCTACTCAAGGTTGCTTACATCTTAATTTTTTATCTTCAAGTTTTACTTTCAAGTAATGTCACTTATAAAGAATTTAAGTATTAACAATCTTATTATACAAGTAAAGTATAAAGTAAAGTGTTTACTATTAATTGTTATATGTTGATTGAAGTGGCAAAATGAATAACTTTTGAAGAAAATCTTTCTCAACTAAGTAGAAGTATTTAAGCTTTTAAGTTAACCTTATGAGATGTTCTTTCTAGTTATAGTCTTTAAGTCAGAAGGAATTGCCTTTATTGGAATAATGAAATTAGTAGTATTTGAGACTTATCTATCTTGGTTTTTAACTGAGTTGGTTTGGTATTAAGATGCTTTATAACTTAATTATACCACACCAAAGTAAACTATAAAGTATATAATAAAGTTTTTAGTAGTATACTTGGAGTTTGGTAGATTAAAGCTAACTTTAAAACATAGATGGAATTTAGGTGTAATGCTTGTTATACTTATGTCTTGTTCACTTTATAATGTTTCTTTAGAGTTACTTAGGTATGATATTATATTGATTTGATAGTGGTTAAGGTTTATGAATAAGTAAACAATATTATTTACTACTAATGAACTCACTTGTAGTGTTTTGATTTGTTTATAAACTTGTGGTTAATATAAAGAATAGGTTTTATCTTATTATAATTATTCTTGGAGATTTTATATTGAATAAGAATCCTTTTATAAAACAATTTACACTTATGGTTGAAGTATAATTTAAATAAATTGTACTTAAAATGTGTTGAACTATTTTTACTTCATGATATCAATATTGAAGACTTGTATTACTTATTAAATCTCAATTGGAAATTTTAGGAATATTAACAAATTTTATTTACCTTTATATGAATTATCTATTTAGGAAATAAGTTTATATTTAAGTTATTAAAGTTGTTTAACTTTTTATTTAACTCAAAAGTGGAATATTACATTTTAAACATGTAGGTATTATTTGTGTGATCATTTTGGTATATTACATTTATTTTTGTGATTTAAAAATAATAGGATATGATTTTAATAAGTTTTATTACTTTAAAAATACTTAATAAATAATAAATATTTAATTAGAAGGAATAATAATACATGATTATAGTTTTAAACTCTAATTCTTATTTTTCTAAGATTTTTGGTATTTTATTTATATTTTTATCATTTTCCATTATTAGAATATTAATTATCAAAGTATTAAAACTTTATAAAATATTTATTAAATAATATTTATTTAAATAATTACCATAATAATATTTAATAATAGTTTTAAGTTGTAGAATTTATTTTTCTAAACATTTTCATATATTATATGTATTTTTCTGATTTATAAAACAAAAGATATCAAATTTACAAGTTTTAATCATTTTATGAAATTCTTAATTAAATAACTAAATGTATTTATTAAGTAATGCTGATGTCAGCAAGAAATGAAGGGTTTTTCTCACCAGGGCCTAATCTACCCCCAGTCACTGACTGGTGGGGCATATGCCATGTCATTTCTATGTTTTTATTTAATATAGAAACATTATTATAAATTCTAAAATAAAGAAAATATGAATATGGCATCAGCGTGACGTCACCTACGCCTGATCTTCTCTGGTTGATGTTCAATCCTGCGATTGAGGGCGCGCGCGGAGTTGTAACTGGGCTCACTGGAAAGAGGGCATCGCGGTGGACCTTATAGTGGCGACGCCGCCCGATTTAGGTCGCCGGAACTATGGGGGCGACGGTGGCTAACGGCGGCGACGACAGATGCTCGTTGGTGAAACGATTTGGGAGGAAAGCAAGCAAATTAAACGGTGCCCGAGCATCGCAAGCTCACCAGGATTGCAGCGAAGTGGTTGATGATGATAGGCGCGGTCGGAGATGATCTAATCGACAGGATTTCCGACGAACCACGGCGGAGGGAAATGGCAAATTCGATCGTCTCCGAGCCCCCCCTTGATGCTATCTTCTTCACAGAGGATCTATGCATGCTGTCTCTCCTCCTCGACCACACCACGGCCTCCGGGGTGAACCTTGCTGACGACGGTGGGAGCTAGGGTTTCGGGTCAGAGAAGAAACTGAGAGGAGGAAAGGGGATTAGGGTTCTTCGGCGACGACTCTGGGATTAAATAGGCTACGTAGAGCGGTGGCGCACATCTTGGCGCGCGGCGCGCATCGCAGCGCCGGCGAACGGCAGACGACGTGCGAGGCAGCAGCTTGCCACGGCGTTGCTTTCTGTCGGGAGGAAGAAGAAAGGGAAAAGAACGGCAAAACGGTATGGGCTAATTCTGGGCTTCATCTGGGCCAAGTTGGGTTGCATTCGAGCTGCTCGCGAGTAGCAGATAGGGAGAAGGAAAAATGGGCCACGGGCCAGATTAGGTTTTCCCTCTATTTTTTCCTGGTTTAATCCTTTTTTTCTGCTTTGTATTTCATTTTCTTTTCAGATTTGATTAATACTCAATTATTTGAATATTTCCCATAGAAAATTATTGGCTAATTAATTGCAGCAACAATAAAGTTATTAAAAATCAAATTGTGAACCTTTATTATGGTTTGTGATATTTTCTATATTTCCCTTGTATATATTCATTTGTTTTAACTTTATAGGAATTTCTTATTTAGAATTTTGTAAGTTTATGGGGATAAACTTAAGATTCTGATATTAATACTATTTTTATAACAATATGTTTTACTGATTTACCTTTTTATATACTTTCATATTCATAATCATATGAAGGTTATTATATCAAATAGAATAGGTATAAATTAGGATCTTAGGTTTTAGGATTTGTTTAGGATCTTATAATTTTGATATTTTGATTCTTATTGGTTTATAATGTTAAATAAACTTTTAAATATATCTTGATCCTTTATTGTTATTCAATACATAAAGTTTTGAGAACTTAATATGGCTAATATTATTCTCATATTTCCTTTATTGATGTGTATAAAGATTTATGGTTAATCACATTGTCTTTATGTCTGTGATCTTTAATAACATCACCATTCAAAGTAAAATAGTGGAATTGTTTTCTAGGATAACTTATGAAAAAGGAATTGACAAAGATGGTTCCTAAGCACCTATGATGATGATAATTAGAAATAACAAAGATATGCTCAGGTGATTTGATATAGGAGAATATTCCTATAAAGCACTATGGAAACAATATGATAGCTCAACTATAGAAAATGGATATTAGGTTTGGTCTTAGATTTAGGGTTTAATGTTTACCAGGAATTCCTATCTTCTACACTTCATAATTCTGGACTTTTGATTAAGGAATTCCTTTCCTAGATATATTACTTCTCTATATCCATCATCATGTACTAACATGATGATATTTGCTTTATAGAAACTTCTTATCCACCATTTATTATTCTAAATCCATTTATAAATGCAAAGTGCTTAACACTAAAGCTTTCATAATATTCTCATATTTATACTTGGCTATAACAACTATTCTACTATTAATAATCTCTAACCCAACAAGTGGTTACCTCTAACTTCATTAATACCATTCTTAAATCATCCATCACAAATACTACTCTAGTAGAGGTTTATATCAAGTTCTACTCTCCTCTAGTGTTTAGTATTTCCAAAGAGGAAAATACTACTCCTATAATCCAATGTTATTTTAACATCATCTTATTCATACTATCTTGTCTCTTCTTAACTCCAATATCTAACATTTCAACCTCACACTATATTAATGTGACTTGTAATGACTAATCTAGGATAATAAATCTATACTATGGTTCACTCATGTTTTATCCACCAATGTCACTTATACTTGGTATAAGCATTCAATATTGGTGAGTAAGGCATAATCATTATGATCCTTTGATCCTTTATGGTTCAAATTTCCAGTTGACTAAACAAGGCTTCTTCAATACAACACTACAGTTGTATTCTAATTATATTCTGTTTAGCTCTATTGGATTAAGAGATATAATTCATTGACTATACCTACTTGATCCAATAGGACTACTCCTGGTAACTATCTTTAGACTTCATTCCTGTAATCTTCTTTGTTACCATATTGATTTGATTTCCTTCAATCACTCCCATCCTATAGATGATATCTAAAACTAGCATCACTACTTATCTCTTCTTACTTCTTTCTTTATAAGCCTTGAGTGAATGCTATAATAAGGACAAGAGTTGATAGGTTAAGAATTGGTGAATCAATAGTTGATTACTCAACATTGATGAACAATAGATATTGAGATAGGATTCAATAGATATGATAAAGATTGATATGGAAAGAAAGATGTATGGTGAATGATCTTAACTTAGGTTTCTTTCCCACTCAACCTCACTAAAGAGTTAAAGTTTGGTATTTCCATGATACTCATGGTATAAGTAGATGAGATTAAGATATAGTTGTTACATTTTTATTATTTGGGTTATATTTATAATTTAGTATTCATGAGTGATTAAAATGAATACCATGATATGATCACCTAAGGATCAAATATAAATCATTTAGTAATGTATTAGGGTTTAAGTTTATTCCATTTGATCAACCCTTAGATCAAATCATGTTTACCCAAAATAAGGTTTTAGCTAAGGTCATATTGAAACTTATCGCAGTCAACTTGATGATCTACTTCATTTCCATCAAGTTAAGAGAAGCTTGAATCACTTTGACAAGTTTTTATTTAAAAGCGCGAAAATTATTTGGATTTTCTATGCATGAATGCAATGCACACACCTGTGTTCAGCTTAAAAGAGTCGATGAGCACGGCGGCACGGGGAGGACCCCAAGGGGCGCTGCAACCCGCACCAAGCCGAGGCGGCGACCACATCAACGCTTGAGGGCGATCAGCACCACCAAAGCAACCTAGGAACACCCCACAGCACCACGGGCGCGGCGGTGGCGGCAGCACCAGCACCACCCCAAACCCTAGGGTTCAGGACGGAGCCGGCCTGGCCACAGGAGATCCCCAAATCCAAATCAAAATGGACTGGAGGAAGGAGCGGGGTCAGTGACCATGCCATGCACCACGACTCCAGCTGGAGAGGACCACGGCGACGTGAGTCGCCCGATGGTGGTATCAGCGACCACGGGGTCGAGGAAGAAGGAGAGAGGGGGACGAGAGAGAAGGACATGGAGAGTGGGCTGAGAGGGCCAACCCCTTCGGGGAGCCTTTTTGGTTTGGATCACTTGGGCCAGAACGGCCCAATAAGCCCAACAAAGCCAGCTCAATAACCTAAAGAAAGTTTTAATAATTAAGAAAAGACCAAAATACCCCCTGAAGTTAATAAATTCTAGAAAATAATATAATAACCTAAAAATTATGAATAAGATATTTTTGGATTCACAATAATCCAATCTATCTAAATAAATTAAGAACTAAATTTTTATGTATATACTTTTATCAAGAATTTTATAATATATTCCTTATGGAATTTTATAAAATTAAAGAAAGAAGATAAAAATAAATAAAAAACAAATGTTTAACATCATTTTTATATTTAAATGATAATTCTTAAAGGAATTATTAAATAAATAAAAATCAAATAAAATAAAATAAAAACAAAATATTCAATCAATATTAATAATTAATATTTATAAATCCTTTACTACTTAAAAGGATTTTTGTAATAATGGGGAGAACACACAAAAATAATGCATTACATTACTTTGCATAATCATTTTGTTTCTTTAAATATTGTCCTTACCGGGCAATAATGATGTTTTGTAGACATAGAAGCTCAAGGTCCAGTGCAAGCATCCGACTTCACTACCTTGCAATCACAAGGCAAGTTCACCACTTGCTCATGTCCTTTGAAGAGTCTTTATCAAAGTATTTGCAAATTGTGTGTTATCATCTATATTCTAGAGAAAGAAAATATTATTTTCTCACAATAAATAAATCTTAGGTATCATCCTAAGTGATGATATAATGGAGCAATAGAACTTAGGTTTCTATTTGCAATAATGATGATCAATTAGGGATTAATAACCCATGACATCAGTGATTCTAGCGCCGTATATCACGCGTTAACCATGAGATTTGGAATGGGACGGAGAAGTCAGCTGTATCCTTTTCCTCTCGTATGGAGGCAAGACGACCTTAACATGATGTTGTGATTCCTTGTGCGGATCCAACATATGGGTGGGCACCCTTACGCCCCACACTTTTGGTGTCTAGATTATCTATGAATGGTGGTTAGGGGTATAGTCCATTTAATATGGTACTTGTGCGGGCATCACCAGGTCATAGAGTCTTTGGGAACTCATTAGGGTTTTAGCCTGCCCGAAAGGGGGCTTAACGGAGGTGAGCCGGCCCCGAAGGATCGTGTAGACATATGAGGTCGCGGAGAGGGCAGTGATTTTCTTGGACCAACTACTAGGCCCCACATCATGGAATTGTGGACGGGAAAGTATGCCCGGTTGTGCAACAAGGAAGTTGATCTCTCATGGGTAAATTAATGCACCTCTACAGAGTGTAAGAACTGTAACTTGTTACTCCCTGTTCCAGGAAGGAGCTACGAACGCGGCAGGAAAGAAACTCCACGAAAGTTCTGGTCAACCTGTGAAGGCTGATGGTCATAGATTTTCATAATAAAATCAATCTTTAAAGAAAGGTTTACAAAAACTACATAGTGTTAAGGACTTATAGTCCGAGGTGGTAGATAGAGCATCAAACTTCCCATCTTGCATATAATGAATTTGCTGGGTAACGCTGTTACTCACCCTTTCCTTTGATCCCTTGCTTAGGCGCTGAGGATTCCGAAGATATTCCAATGTATGCAACTGAGAACCAAGAAGAGGTCTTCTATGAAGAGCCCAATTTGTATGGATCCGTAGAAGGGGAGGACTACGATATCGTCTACGGAGGAGAGTACCAAGAGTCAGAATAATTACTATAGTTCTAGGAGCCAATTGAGCCGAGCAACATGAACAATATATAGCAATAAGTTGTTGAGCTCAATTTGGAGTTTAAATTTCCCTTTGAAACTTCCGCCGAAACACTTATATTTTGGTTTGTAATTTGAATCTTTTGGAAGTCTTGAACTTCCGGTATTGTAATAATAATAATGTGTGTATGTTTGTAATTCGGACCCGCAATGTTTCTGTTGTACCACTTTGAGGGATGTGATATTTACGGAACGATGTTCTGTGGGTGTCATGTCAACGACTATAGTGTACTACACATGCAGTGGTATGCTTGGTCACTGCAAACTACAAGAGCTGGAACAAAACATACTCAACTAAATTCCCATGCAAACAAGATTTTACTACAATATAGAGACTCAATCCACAGATATAATATCTTAACATTTACTACTAACTAGCATGGGTTTCTCAAACTTCAAAAGTGGGGAGTCAAAAGGCATACCACTCATGTTTGGTTCCACTTCTCTCTTCCCTTTTGATTTATTTCTTGGAAACTCAAAGTCGATCACTCTCCTGCAAATACATGAGAACCTCGAGGCAAAAAGAAAAGAAAGAGGGGAAATAAATATAAATGGAGAAATATTTTTGTGGTTTTTGAGAAGGAGAATGAAAGAATAGAAAATTGGCGGCAAAGCTCAGCTTGAGATTCTCAAAAATAAAATAACTAAAGATAAAGTGTTGGGGAAAACAACACGAGTGCTTATAAACTCAAATAAAAGCATAACCTCAAAAATAAAATAAAGCAAATAAAATAGATACAAAACCTCCCCAAGATTAGGCTTCTGCAAGCCCTTAAAATCATTGAGGTGGGGGCGGGGGAAGTTGTAACTCCGGTCCGCAAATTGAGTTGATAAGTTACTTGTTGTTTCTCGGAGGTTCAGGGCGAGATATGCATCCCCTCCATAGTCCCTCCAAGTTCTTGGAAGTCTTGATATGTAGCGAACTGGTTTGGTGGTTGCTCCTCTTGATAAGGAACTTCTTTCTCCTCCTCTTGGTCCTCATCCTCTTTGATACGTCATAAACGTATCTATAATTTTTGATGTTCCATGCTTGTTTAGTATCTACTTTGCTTTGCTTTGTCTTTCTTTGAGGTGTTTTTATATATTTTCTGGAACTAACCTATTAACAAGTTGCCACAGTGCCAGTTGCATGTTTTCTTCTGTTTTTGGTTCCAGAAAGGCAGAAAATCAATATTTTCGGAATTGGACGGGAAAAAAGCCAAAGTTATTATTTTCCCGGAGCAACACGGAACCACGAAGCAGAGCCGGAGGGGGGCCACAGGGTGGCCGCACCCCCTAGGCGCGGGCAAGCCCTGGGGGCGCCTGGGGAGGGTGTGGGCCCCCTGGACCCCCACCGACCTTGCCTCATGCGCTTATAAGAAGCTTCCGACTCAGAAACCCTAAATAATCCAGAAGAAATCCACGAAAACCTATGTAGCGCCGCCGCCACCGAAGGGGAGATTCGAGGGACATAAAGTCTCTGTTCCGGCACCCTACCGGGACAGGGAAGTGCCCCCGGAGCCATCTCCATCGATCTTCACCACCATCTCCATCGTCGTTGCTGATTCCCATGATGAGGAGGGAATAGTTCTTCCTCGAGGCTAAGGGATCTACCGGTAGCTATGTGTTCATCTCTCTCTCTATGCATGGTCATATTGTGATCATGAGCTTTGTAATCAAGTAGATCTACCTTTCTACTCAAGTGCTTCATTAGATATCTGCTCTCCCCATGTGTGTGAAAGTGACAGAGTGCACGCCATGGTGGCACTTACACTACTAGGAAAAGGGTTTTTCGTGGCGCACCTAAAAAGCCCATCCGTGGCGCACTAGTGGTGCGCCACTAAGCGTACGCTGCGGCTAAAAAGTGCCCGTAGCGCACTACCCTGGTGCGCTATGGTTATATGGGGATAGGCGTAGCGCACTACCAGGTGCGCCACGGGTAGGGGTACATGTGCGCCACGAATGTTTTTTCAAAAAAAAAAAAGAACACCCTCGTTTTGAATTGCAAAAGCAATCGGGTCCGCATCGCCGCCGTCATGTCGCCTCGCTGGAGCATGATGGCCGTGGCCACGACCTACCACCGCGGGGAGGTGCAGGAGGTCGTGGCCGTGCTAGTCCTCGTCGGCATCGAGGAAGAGAGGGAGAAGGAGGTGTGGCTGGAGAAGGGAGGAGGTCGCCGCAAGGAGGAGGAGGTTGTTGGCGCTCGTCGTTACTGCAAGGAGGAGGAGGCCGCAGGGAGGAGGTCGTCGTCGCTCGTTGTGACTGCAAGGAGGAGGAGAAGGTCGCCTTCGCCATCGTCACTGCAAGGAGAGGAGGAGGAGAAGGTCTCCTTCACCATCGTCACTGCGAGGAGAGGAGGATGTCGGAGCAAGGAGGAGGAGAAGGCCACCATCACTGTCGTCAGTGCAAGGGAAGGAAGAGAAGGAAAAGGAGGAGGAGGAGAAGGAATAGAAGGAAAAGGAGGAGGAGAAGAGAGAAGGAAAAGGAGGAGGGAGGAGAATGAAAAGGAGAAGAGGGAGGGAAGAGAAGAGGGGTAGGTGGGCAGGGTGGGGATTCAAATTTTGAATCCCGCCCAACTTACTCGTAGCGCACTAGGTGGTGGTGCGCTATGGGTAAGTTGCCCTCTATTTTTTTCTGCAGGAAAAAACGGTCTTTTGACCATAACTTTTTACTCTTTTCGAATTTTGAATATCTAAATAATCGCTAAACGTCCGGAGGTGGTTGCGAGCGGATGCGAAATCTCGTTCTCGTCATTTTGGTATATTATACGTTTTTTCGACATCGTATGCAAAAGTTACGGCCATTTTACCGTGGCATGACTTTTTTGCAGAAAAAGTGGAAAGTCATGTTTGTTAATTTTCCTAGAAACTATACCACATTACCTACCTACATATGAAATGATTTTATTTTTTGAAGTGTTTATCATTTTCTTTTATTTTTTGCAAAGCCTAAAAAGGCGATCCACGGGGGTGTGGGGTGGAGTTGGTGCAGGCCACTTTGCCGTAGGGCACTAGGACAGAGTGCTCTACGGCTAAGTTGACCCAGCTGCTCTAGCACACATGCCCGTAGCACACTAGGTCAGGGTGCCCTATGGCTAAGTTTCACATCCGTAGCGCATCTTGACCTAGTGCGCTACGAGTATGTGTGTTGCGGCCACCTGTGCCCTAGCCCACACATAGGCCACGCTTACGGCAGTTATTCGTAGGGCAACCGTGGGCAGTGCGCCACGCCTATTTTACCCGTGGGGCACCACTACCATGTGCGCCACGGATGTGTGGATTACCTATAGTCGTTTTCCTAGTAGTGTTAGGCTTGAGTCTACATAAATACTCTTTGTGATTTAATAGATCTATGCTTTTTTTCCACGTGTGTTAAAGTGACAGCGTGCATACCGTGTGTGGCACTTTGGCTAGATTGAATATTTCTTATGAGTTATATTTGGAGTTGGATGTCTCTATGAAATTTTGGTGTTTGTTGGAACCATCTAGTGCTCAAGGTGACAGTGTGGGGTTATCTAGATTGGTAAAGGCGGACTTTGAGGAGTGCTATTATAGCCCTACCATGGATTAGAGTGTCCAACCGGAGAGTAGTTAAGAGTAGTATCATGAAGAGAGGATATTTATATGAGAGAGTGTTCACTAGTGAAAGTATGATCCCTAGGCCTTATTTCTAAACATTGAAACACCGTTTGCATCTAGATCTGTTGCATGTTTGCTTGCTTCCATCCTTTTGGTCCTTTACCTTATCTCACCATCAAGCTCTTTTCTGGCACCGTTACCCCACGTCAACAACAAGTCAGAAGTTATTTTCTGGCACCGTTACCACTTGTATTTCACTATCTCTTCACCGAACTAGTGCACCTATATTGGGTGTGTTGGGGACACAAGAGACTTCTCGTATCTTAATTGTAGGATTGCTTGAGAGGGAATACCTTTGACCACTTCCTCCCTGAGTTCGATAAACCTTGGGTAATCCACTTAAGGGAAACTTGTTGTTGTTCTACAAACCTCTGCACTTGGAGGCCCAACAACTGTCTACAAGAATAGAAGTGCGTAGACATCACTCTTCCGGAATATCCTCCTCGGGTTGGTGTTGCTCAACCTGCAAGTCATAAAGCATGCATCCTTCCTCGATAGAGAAAAGACTATTAGTCAGAGGAGCGGGGTAGAGACGCCCAGCTCCAGTAATTTGCAGGTAATAAACACCACCTCTTTTAGTGAGCATTCCACAAGCCTTTAAAGTAGAGAAACCAACACGTCGCTCACCTACCACTGGTTGCAATTCACCTAGGTCGATGCCCAGGGCATTGGCAAGCACGGTGATGACGCCTCCACATGTGATTGGTACTTGGCTTTGGGAGGACTGGTACTCCAAGTAGTGCACAAGAATTGCGCCCAAGTGGAGTGACAAGTTGTTGTAGTTGAAAGCAGCTTTTGCGAGGACAAAGATGTCCTCCTCATTGAGTCTTGTAAACTCATTACGTGCATGAAAGGTGTTAGCAATAACATAGAACAAATAGCGAATAACAGGATGTTGAATATTTTTTCCCTTTTGCTGACTCTAGAAGTGTAGCTGAGTTCAGGGGAAGGTTCTATGCCGGTAAAAGATGCACGTAGAGCATTAGGTTAATTTTTGGGTAAACCAAAACAATTGCACCATTCATCAAGTGATAATGAATAATTGTTGTTCATAAGTCGGAAAGAAATCCTATCCTCTCCATGCCATGTTTTAACGGTACTTTTTAAAGAACTTAAAAATTCAATGGTTAACCGGCGATAGGTAGGTGCATCATGAAATACAAAGTTTTGCAGGCCAATTCTATTGCAAAGTAAATTAAAGTCATCAGAAATACCGAGTTGGTTCAATATGACGGGACAAGCCTACTTGGTTGCCTTCACTTCTTGGTTTTTGATCCTATCGAAATGATCATGGTGGGACTCATTCCTGAATCGTATCCCCATGCTTTCCTGAGCTGCAGCCCAAGAAGAACTAGCGGCGACAAGAGCACGCGTTTGGCTCCTTGTGTTCATCTTCTAAAAATAAATAAGAAAGGCAAAAGTAAACTTTTTTGATCCAACAATAATAAGCATAGCATATTCCTCATCATAGCACACTAAATAATCTCCTCAACATAATAATCTAGGCAAGAGAATCATGGAAACTAGTTCAAAATAAGTCTCACCCTAGATTGATAATGACAATAGATTAGAGATGAATTCGCGAAAAGTAATTGGAGGATCGAAGGAGAAACATACCGTAGATCACTTGTGTGCGAGGAAATCGAACGAAATTCAGTAGAGGTGAAGATCCCTTGAGGTTTTGAGAGAGTTTGGAGGTAGAAGATAGAAAAAGGATTGAAGTTTTTGTGTTTTGGTTACCTTCCCGTGCGTTTAAGTGGTCGAACGCAACTATATGGTCGCAACTATATGGCCGAAACAATTTATTCCCGTCGTATAGTTGGTCTGACGGCAAAAATTAGGGTTTCTAGGGTTTTTTTCCTGGTGACTGTAACTGTACGGCCGGAACTATACGACCGAATCAAAATGGTCCCGCCGTATAGTTGGTCATTAAACCTTCTGATCTGGAGAAGAAACATTGTCGATGGATCAAATAACTATATGGCTAGAATATTTATTCCCCACCGTATAGTTGGTCGTTAAAGGTACTGTATATATCAAAAAAATTCTATTTCTTCAAGAATTACTTTTTAGACTGAAACTTAGCAAAACACCATGTTTTGATAAAGAAAATGACAGACTAAATTTTCGACCAACATTAGTGTGTATAAAACAGGAATTTTTAGTACAGAATCTCTCCTTCTCACTGGAGTTTTCTAACACTCTTTATTCAACATAAAACTTAAACTAGAACTTAAAAACTTTACTTAAACCTTTATTTCACATGGGTTGCCTCCCATGCAGTGCTCTTTTATGGTCAATAGCTTGACCTTGATGTTGCTCACTTAGGCCAGATGAGTGGAACACCCACTCCAAAATAGTTGGCCTTCAAAGTGATGGCCTCCTTCTCATCTTGCTTGGCTTTCTTTTTACTGGGAAAATAAATAAAAAAGGATCCCGCGAAGGCAATTAGAGCTTCACGTTCCCTTCCTGCAGATTAATCAAAGCCTTAATAGTTCTTAAGAAATGACGACCTAATATGATAGAAGCAGTATCATCTTCAGGCATGTCAATAATAACAAAATCAATAAGAGCAGGACAACCTTTAATGTATACTAAGGTATTCTCTTTAATTCCTACTGCTTGTTTGTAGGTATAATCTGCTAGATGCAATTTTAACTTAGTGATTTCAAAAGAGCCAAGGTTTAACTTCTTAAAAAGACTCTTTGGAATTGTTGAAATACTTGCACCTAAATCACAAAGTGCAGCTATTTCATTAGTCCCAATTTTAATCTTAAAAATAGTAGGCTCAAATATATCATCAAGCTTAACAAGTAATTTTTCAGCAATTTTCTTATATTCTTCCTGAAGCTCACGTACCTTTATTGCTACCTTATTAACGAAGTGTTGATACATGGCTTCCTCATTTCTTTCATTTACCGGAATCTTGATATTGATCCTTTTTACAAGATATTCAACTGTGTTATTCGGTGAAGGAGCGTTGTTATAATCAAGCTCTTGAGGATCCTCCCTTTGGATTCTTATCATCTTGAGGACTTCTACCGGATTGGGCTCAGCTTTACCTGCAAATTTTACTAGAGTGAGAGTTTGACTCTCGGTTATCTTACTAGTTGTGCCTCAACAATCCTTGTTCTTTCTTGGAGGGACTACAAATCATTCTTCAAACTAACAGCTTGGTTAGATAATTTACCAAGCATAACATTATGGTTCTCCGTTATTTTAACTAGGATATGGTTTTGCTAATTTTGTGAGTCCATAAAAGATTTAAGAGTTTCTTAGAGACTACCATTACTTGAAGCCATATTATTATTAGAGTTACCTGCAGGACTAGAATAATGTTTCTGAAAATTTGGATTATAATTCTTCTTCCAAGCAGGGTTATAATCATTATGAGCTATGATGTCTATTTCTTCAATATTTGGTTCGGGAGTAGCTCTTAGCTGGGTTTCCTTACCTTTGAAGGCTAATATGAGCTCGTTCAACTTAGCATTGAGTTCTTAATTTTCTTGAGGTGTGACGAAGTTCACCTTCTTCGTGTTTTATCTTTCGACATACCATTGGGCATGGTTTTCTTGCATATTGTCTAGTGGCTGCTTTGCTTCGTAATTTGTTTACCCATAAATGTTCCTCCAGCTGTAGTATCAGGCATAGACTTAGACACAGTGTTAAAAGCATTATAAAATAAATGGAGAATTAACCAATCTTCCATCACATGGCTGGGACAGTTTATCATGCATTATTTCATTCTCTCCCATGCAAGCGCTAGTGGCTCACGCTCTTCCTGTCTAAAACCAGTAATATTAGATCTTAGTTGCATAGTCTTTGCACGTGGAAAGAATTTAGTCATAAATAAAGAAGTACATTCCACCCATGATGCAATAGTATTTATAGGCAAAGATAGCAACCATTCTTTTGCTCTTTCTCTAAGAGAGAAAGGAAATAAGCGCAACTTGACCGTGTCGGGGTCAAAATCTTTAATGCACATCATATCATATATTTCAGTAAAAGTATTTAAGTGCATACCTGCATCTTCAACAGCGGCGCCTCCAAATTGATTCTGCTGAACCAAACTCAGATAGTGGGGTTTAATTTCATAATCTTCAACAGTAATTGTTGGCTGAGTAATAGTAGTATGCAAATAATCATTGTTGGGAGTTGCAAACTCTCCAAGCTTCTTTTCAGCCATATTTCCTATGTTTTTGGATTTTCTTAAACAAATACTAATGATGGTAAAGACAAGAAATAAAAGACTAACTAATTTTTTTGGTTTTTCAAATAAAGACTGAAAGCAAACTAGCAAAATTAAAAATAAGAATTAAAACTAGCAAGGTTCCTACTAACCTCACCATGGTAGTCATTGCTTCCTCGGCAACAGCGCCATAAAAAGAGTTGATACCTTCAATCCGGATTACGGATGTAGTATAGTTCTTTTTACCTAGTAGACCTAGGTTTATCGAATCCTCGGGAAGCAGAAAGCAATGTGAAGTTACTTAAATGGACCTTCGAGAGTTTTAGAATTCCTTTTGTGTTTTC
This sequence comes from Avena sativa, assembly GCA_916181665.1. Classification (NCBI taxonomy): domain Eukaryota; kingdom Viridiplantae; phylum Streptophyta; class Magnoliopsida; order Poales; family Poaceae; genus Avena; species Avena sativa. The sequence continues at coordinate 1,279,242 of OV702285.1, forward strand.
ACCAGACCAAGAGTTTGCGATCTTTCTGTTGTTGTTGACGATGGAGAGAGAGAGGGACTAGGGCTTTCGGTTTCACTAGTAGCTGTGCAAAACATCTGATGGGAATAAAAGATAATAATAAAGTATGCATGTAATTGTTAGAGCAAGATAATTATATGTGGGCAGCGCATCCATAATTGTTATTGCTTCCGCAACCGCTTATAGCAATAACCTACTAGTCTCATCCATAGAAGAAAGAGAACTAATAATATGCATAGTGATGTCACCGTTAATCCCAAGTAAATCCCTTACATACAGCCGTACTACCCCTTCTGTCACTGGGGTTCCCAACCTGCAGATCAGTCATCACTCACACTCCCTATACCTGGATCGATCCTTGGGGTCTTGGGTACCTAACAAGTCCTTAGATTGAGGCAAGAGAGGGTACAATAATCATCATATCATACAAACTAATACATGATCCCATCTATGATAAATAACATGCACAAAAAGCTACATGGCTAGGTCGAAGCCCTTATCCCAAGGAGAATTACTCACACATAGATATGAAATAAACAATCATAAACATTGTAATAGATATCATAATATTGATAGAAAATAGTCTTACAATGTCGCCAATTGGAGAACATGTCTACTATTACAAGTGGTGGAATATGGCTATGGTGGTGGAGAAGGGTTTGGAGATTAGATCTACATCTATTCCTCCGGCGTGGTGGCTTCTGGTGGCAGGGAGAGTTGTGGTTGAAAGGGAGAGATCGAGAGCGAGGAGGGGCGTTTTCTCGTCGCCCGAAGCCTCTTTATATAGGGTTCCCTTCATAAAAGTTGTTCTGTTTGACCTAATGGAGTCGATGGCAACTATACGGCGGAACTATACTGCCGGAATAAAATTCCCGCCGTATAGTTGGTCGTTAAGCCTTCTGGATGCACTTCACGGCTCCTAGTTTCTTTGACGTGTTGCAAATCTCATATCTTTGACTTTTATGTTGTGATTCCCATCATTATATGTCATTATATACACATGGAAAAATAACAAGAAAGTATTGCATACCACTTTGATCATTAGACATTAGTGGTAGGGTTTAGATAGATATTTCATCAAATATATGAATAATATCTAGTTCAAATGCAGACGTGGATGGCTATATTTCACAGACATCAGTGGTGGAGGAGGAGAGATTTCTGCAGGGCTTCGCCTAAGCCAGAGTAGTGCGGTGGAGGAGAGAGAGAGGTGTCGTCGGTGGCTAGGGTTAGGCGGCTAGGGTTTAGAGGGCAAGGGACTTGGGCGCCATGGGCAAGGGGTGCCTTGGGGTGCGCCCCCACCGCTCCTTATATAGGTGGGGGCGGCCAAGGGTGTTCCCAGCCCAAGTTGCATCCCTCCCTAACTCGGCCTCCAAAGGAAGTGGTTGAAACCTTTTCCACCTAGACTTCCCTCTTACCAAAAACTAGACTTTGACTTTTCAAACTAGGATTTGACTATTCAAACTAGGGTTTGACCCTTTTACTAGTTTTGGCCAAATTGACCCTTTAGGGTTTGGTGTGGCCAACCCCTAGGGCATGCCACATCCCAAGTGACCCCCTCCCGGGGTGGCGGACCTTCTAGAACATTCTAGAAGCTTCCATTCAAAACACTAAAAACATTTCCGAACCCCGGAAAACCACTTTCAGGTCCGTGTGTAATTGGATGTCTTCGCGTCTCTACGCATCACTCATTCTCCAATGAGATGGCATTGTATAAATTTGGTCCTTTGGTGTGACCTTTGGTTCCTTTGGGTTAAATCATGTCGATACAATTGTCGTGCAATATATCTTCATAGTACTAGCCTGCTATGAACCATACCTAGTTTGATAACAAACTACTTGACACAAATGCCCTTTTTGCTGCTATAATAACAATCATATACTTAGCCTTTTGTTGTAGTATCTGTCATAATGTCTTAACTTTAGAACTCATCCAAATCCGTTATGGAACTTCCTTTCCATTACATTGTGCCACCCATAGTTTAAATTGAGATAAACTTAATTTGTATATGATGACCCACAAGTACATGGGGTGTATCGTAGTACTTTCGATAAATAAGAGTGTCGAACCCAACGAGGAGCAGAAGGTGTTGACAAGCGGTTTGGATCAAGGATTCACTGTAAGTACTAGCAAACGGATTTTAGAGATTTTTGGTAATGCAGATAAATAAAGTGCGAGTAAAAAAAATACAATAATAATAATTGTAGCGAGTGGACCAATCCTTTCTTCAGCAAAGGACAAGCCGGTTGTATTACTTATGATGACCAAACGTTCTCGAGGACACATGGGAATATTGTCAAGTGCTTCCGCTTCATGTAGTCGATTAATCTTCATTGATTGGATAAGTGTTATGGGGGTGATGTAGGGTTCGCAGCATAGAAAACAAAAAATTTCCTACGATGTGAACTATATACCAAGATCTATCTACTAGATACAAACAACGGGCGGATGTATATCCGTAGAGAACATACCCTTGAAGACCGACAAAGCTTAACGAGTTCAACTCGTGGTTGATGTAGACGATCTCTTGCCGATCTCAAGATCGAGAGGAAGTCCTAGCGCCGCAAATCAGCAGCGCATCCGTGCTCGCACACACGTTCGAGGCACCGAGCAACCTCCGCCTCCTTGCTCCAGCGATGCAGCGGAAGCACAACTCTTTCTTGCCGAATAGCCACCGGGAACATGTATCTCGCTAGTCCGAGACCATGGGGGATAAATTCTAGAGGGGGAGAGAGATCCTTCACGAGGAGGTGTGAGAGACAAGTGAGGAGGGGGGCTCCTTTTAAAGGAGGAGGGGGGCACCCAAGGGGGTGGCCGCCGGCCATGGGGGCTGCCCCCTCCCCTCCTTCATTCATGTGGGTGGACACTCCACTCACAAAATGCCCTTTAAATTCCCTCCACTCAAAAGTCCACTCAAATTCCCATTAAATTTCCACCAAATTTAATGCAAACTCTCATTAAATAAAACTCTTTTATTTTATTGAGAATTTTGTCAATTACTTTAATGACAAACATTCACAAATAACCCCTTGCTAGAATTCTATTTCACATGCATAACCACTTTATGCAATTTCACCCGAAAACCTGTTTCGGTATCTAGTGAAATAAATTCCTGCGCTTGTTCATTCTTTCGGCATGAAACATTTGCTCCAATTGGATGTCGGTGTCTCTTAAGTGTGTCACCCTACGGTTCGTGAATAATGCGGACATGATCGAGACCCCTCTCGGATCAATAATCAGAAGCGGGATCTAGAGACCCATACTGACTCCCACACATTCAACGATGACTTTCTTGTGATCGTCGGAACCTTTTATGCTAGTATCTTAATCCCTTTGTTTCACGATATATTACATGTTCGAGATTCGATCATCGGTATCTCCATACCTCGTTTGATCTCGTTACCGACATGCACTCTTTTCTCGTTCCTGTGATATAAAATTCTAGTGATCAAATCACTTGCTTGCAAGCTAATCAATGTGATATCACCGAGAGGGCCCAGAGTATATCTATCCGTCATCGGGATGAACAAATTCCACTCTCGATCCATGAGCCTCAACATAACACTTTATTAGTTATGAATCCATCTTTATAATCACCCTGTTACGGTGTGACGTTTGATGTTATCAAGAAACTCTTCCGGTGTTAGTGATTGACATGATCTCATGGTCTAAGGATTAGGATCACTTCGTAAGTTGTTATAGCAATATAAACTCAATGACTTTGATCGTAATGCTATACTTCGGATGAATGTTCATCACACCATTACACTAATGTTGTGATCCCGTTATTAACAACATCCAATGTCCATGATCAGGAAACCTTGATCATCTTGTTAATCAACGAGCTAGTTTATGAGAGAGGCATAACTAGGAACTTTCTGTTTGTTTATTAAACACACATGTATTAACGTTTCCGTATTAATACAATTATAGCATGCAAAATAAACATCTATCATATACTTGGAATACACATAGTAAACACTTTATTATTGCCTCTCAGGGCATATTCCCTTCAGTCTCCCACTTGCACTAGAGACAATAATCTAGTTACATAGTGATAAATCTAACACCCATTGAGTTCTGGTGTTGATCATGTTTTGCTCTAGGGAGAGTTTTAGTCAACGGATCTGCTACATTGAGATCCGTATGTACTTTACAAATCTTTATATCTCCATCCTTGACATGCTCGCGGATGGAGTGAAACCGGCGCTTAATATGCTTGGAATGCTTGTGAGACCTTGGCTCTTTGGCATTGGCAATGGCACCATTGTTGTCACAATAGATCACCATTGGGTCCAACGCGTTTGCCACCACTCCTAGTTCGGATATGAACTCCTTCATCCAAACTGCTTCCTGAGCCGCTTCTGAAGCAGCAACATATTCGGCCTCCGTTGTTGATCCCGCTACCACAGGTTGTTTGGAGCTCCTCCAACTAACCGCTCCGCCATTCATGAGAAATACGTATCCGGATTGAGACTTAGAGTCATCCGGATCGGTGTCAAAGCTAGCGTCGACATAACACTTAGCGACGAGCTCTTCTTCACCTCCGTATACAAGAAACATATCCTTAGTTCTTCGTAAGTACTTAAGGATATTCTTGACCGCTATCCAGTGTTCCGAACCTGGATCCGATTGGTACCTACTAGTCAAACTAATAGCATGTGCCACATCCGGTCTTGTACATAGCATGGCGTACGTTATAGAGCCTATGGCTGAAGCATAGGGGACTTTGTCCATTATCTCTCTTTCTTCCGCCGAAGCCGGACTTTGAGTTTTACTCAATGTCTTGCCTTGCAACATAGGTAAGAACCCCTTCTTACTTCCGTCCATTTTAAACTTCTTTAAAATCTTATCAAGGTATGTACTTTGCGATAGCCCTATTAGGCGCCTAGATCTATCTCTATAGATCTTTATGCCTAATATGTATGACGCTTCACCTAGGTCCTTCATTGAAAATTTGCTGTTTAGATAACTTTTAACACTGTTTAAAAGATCTATATCATTTCCGATCAATAATATGTCATCCACATATAATATCAGAAATGCCACATTGCTCCCACTCACTTTCTTGTAAATACAAGCTTCTCCATAAGTTTGGAAAAATCCAAACTCTTTGATCACCTCATCAAAGCGGAGATTCCAACTTCGTGATGCTTGCTTCAATCCATAGATGGATCGCTGAAGCTTGCACACCTTGTTAGCATCCTTAGGATCGACAAAACCCTTTGGTTGTATCATATACAACTCTTCTTCAATATTACCATTGAGAAACGCGGTTTTGACATCCATCTGCCATATCTCATAATCGAAATATGCAGCAATTGCTAACATAATCCTAACTGACTTTAGCATCGCTACGGGAGAGAAAGTCTCATCGTAGTCAACTCCTTGAATTTGTCGAAACCCCTTTGCGACAAGTCGAGCTTTATAGACGGTCACATTACCATCAGCATCGGTTTTCCTTTTGAAAATCCATTTGTTCTCCACGGCCTTTCGGTCGTGAGGTATTTCCACCAAGTTCCGAACTTGATTTTCATACATGGATTCCATCTCGGATTTCATGGCTTCTAACCATTTGTTGGAATCCGGGCTCATCATCGCTTCTTCATACGTCGCAGGGTCATCATTTTCATCAACCATGAAATTCATGACAGGATTTCCGTACAGCTCGGGAGCTGCACGCGTCCTGTTTGACCTGCGAGGTTCGGTAGTACTCTCTTTCGGAGTTTCATGATCATTATCATTAGTTCCCTCTTCAACAGGTGGAGCCAACTCCGGAACAACTTCCGGCGCTGCGCTACTCGCCATACTTTGAAGAGAAGGTTCCACAACCTCTTCGAGTTCTACCTTCCGACTACTCACACCTTTCGTGAGAAACTCTTTCTCTAGAAAGGATCCATTCTTGGAAACAAAAACCTTGCCCTCGGATGTGTGATAGAAGGAATACCCAATAGTTTCTTTAGGGTATCCTATGAAGACGCATTTTTCCGCTTTGGGTTCGAGTTTATCCGGTTGAAGTTTCTTCACATAAACATCGCATCCCCAAACTTTAAGAAATGACAGCTTAGGTTTGTTTCCAAACCACAATTCATACGGTGTCTTTTCAACGGATTTAGATGGTGCCCGATTTAAAGTGAATGCAGCAGTTTCTAGTGCATAACCCCAAAATGACAACGGCAAGTCCGTCAGAGACATCATAGATCGAACCATATCTAATAAAGTACGATTACGACGTTCCGACACACCATTTCGCTGTGGTGTTTCGGCAGGTGTGAGTTGTGAAACAATTCCACACTCTTTCATGTGAGTGCTAAACTCGTAACTTAGATACTCACCTCCACGGTCGGACCGTAGAAATTTGATCTTTCTATTACGATGATTTTCCACTTCATTCTGAAATTCCTTGAACTTTTCAAAGGTTTCAGACTTGTGTTTCATCAAGTAGTGTAGGGGTTTCGTAGCATGGAAAACAAAAATTTTCTATCGCATACAAACAAACAAGCCAAGATCTATCTACTAGATTGTAGCAACCAGTCGATGGAATAACTTACCCTCGAAGATTCCAAAGCGTTTAACGAGAGCGAATTCTCGTGGGTGATGTAGTCGTACTCTTCCCGATCTCAAGATCGTGTAGACGATCCTTCCGGCGCTGCGTTCCGGCAGCGCTTCCACAGTCGGTCACACGTTCGGTACTCGACGAAGACCTTCCTCTCCCTTGTTCCAGCAGGCAGCGGAGGTTGTAGCACTCTCCTCGCGATTCCGGCAGCACAACGGCGTGGTACCGGAAGTAGAGGGGAGATCTCGCAGGGCTTCGCCTTAAGCCGGAGCGAGTATGGTGGAGTATGAGAGAGGGCTATTAGTGGTCTAGGGATTAGACACACCAATTAGAAGGCTCTAAACCAAAGGCTAGAGCAATTAGAAGCTCTAAACCAAAGCGGCTCTAAACCGGGGTCTAGGGCTAGGGTTTAGATTTAGAGGATAGGAACTTGTGTGTCTAGAGGAGGAGGCCCTGCCCCTCCTTTTATGGGTGGAGGGGCCGGCGCGCCAGGGGAGGGAGGGGAGTCCCTCCCCAACTCGGCCTAGGTGGGCCGCCGGCTTGGAGAGGAGGGACTCCTCCCCCAAGTCGGTTTTGCCTCCTCTTGCTTGTTTCCCACAGTTTCCTGTTTTAGCCGTTTGACTTTCAAACTGGCCATTTGACTTTTCTGTTTTAGGATTCAATTTAATCATTTATTTGGAACAGCAAGAACACTTAGTACATGATGCAATCATTCCAATATGTAATGACACATTCATGTACCCCTTCCCCTCCGGAGTGCCGGACATTCCGAAACCTTCTAGAACATTCCTGATGAAAACACCGGAATCATTCCCGAACTCCGAAACGGGACTTTCCTTATATGAATCTTATTCTCCGGACCATTCCGGATCACCTCGTGATATCCTGGATCCCATCCGAGACTCCGAACAACATTCGGTCTCTTTCTCATAATACCATAACTACTCAAAACAACGTCGAATCCTTAAGTGTGTCTCCCTACGGTTCGTGAATTATGCGGACATGATCGAGACACTTCTCCGAACAATAACCAATAGAGGAATCTGGAAATTCATATGGCTCCCACATATTTCTATGATTATTTTGCGATCGAATGAACCACTTACATACGATACCAATTTCCCTTTGTCTCACGATAGTTTACTTATCCGAGGTTTTGATCGTCGGTATCTCTGCATACCTAGTTCAACCTCGTTACCGATAAGTACTCTTTTCTCATTCCCGTGATATGTGATCCCTTGTGAGCCAGTCACATGCTTACAAGCTAATTGGATGACATTCCACCGAGAGGGCCCAGAGTATATCTATCCGCCATATGGATGGACAAATCCCACTCTTGATCCATGTGCCTCAACACATACTTTTCGAACACTCAATGCCACCTTTATAGCCACCCAGTTACGGTGTGGTGTTTGATGTCATCAAAGCATCCTTCCGGTGATGGTGATTAACATGATCTCATGGTCGAAGGAATTAGGTTACTATGTATCAGAAAGCTTATAGAAAATGAACTATATTAAATGACTTGATCTTTATGCTACGCTTAATTATAGGAGTATGTCCATCACATCATTCTCCTAATGATATGACCCTGTTGTTAATAACATCTCTATGTTCATGATCAGGAAACCATGATCATATATTAACCAACAAGCTAGTTTAACAAGAGGCTTTACTAGGGACTCTTTTATGTTTACAAATCACACAAGTATTAATGTTTCCTGTTAATACTATTATAGCATGAATGTAAACATTTATCATAAGTGTGAAGATATGATAATAACCACTTTATTATTGCCTCTTGGGCATATCTCCAACAGTCTCCCACTTGCACTAGAGTCAATAATCTAGTTTCAAATCTTTGTGTATTCAACACCTATGGCTTTCCGGTGTTGTATGTACACGATTGCTAGTGGTCAACTGATCTCCGGATCTGACACTTCCAGGTCCGTGTGTAATTGCATGTCTTTGCGTCTCTACGCATCACTCATTCTCTAATGAGATGACTTTGTATAAATTTGGTCTTTCGGTGTGACCTTTAGCTCTTTGGGGTTAAAACATGTTGATAATATTGTCGCACAATATATTTTCATAGTATTATCCCACTGTGAACTACACCTAGTTTGATAACAAACTACTTGACACAAATGCCCTCTTTTGCTTCTATAATTGCAGTCATATACTTAGCCTTTTGTTGTAGTATCTGTCACAATGTCTTAACTTTGGAACTCATCCAAATCCATTATGGAACTCACTTTCCATTATATTGTGCCACCTTTAGTTTTAGATTGAGATAAACTTAATTTGTACCTTGTGACAAAGCTAGTATCAATGTAGTACTTTTACAATGAACTAATCATCTATTTGTCACTTCTACAAATATTATACTCTTAGTTCTTCCAAAAGATCATAAGAATATCCTTACTATTGTCCAATGATCATCTTACGAATCATTCTGGTATATGCTCACAACATTTAGAGCATAGGACATATCTGGATTTGTACATATCACAGTATGATTGATATAAATACTCTTTGTGATTTCATACATCAAGTATCAATCTATACTTGATTATTTGTTTCACTTTACCAAATGTCAATACACTTGAATATATCATCAACATTGAACTCATTCAATCCTTTCTGTGCGACAAGAACCTCTCTTGTAGTTTCTATATTGAACTCATTCAATATCTTGTCTATGTACTTCTGGCACAACCATATTAGCGTCTATTGATGCCAAATATTTGGGTTTTGCCTAAGTCTTTCATCGGGATGAAATTCTTAAGATGTGTTAATAAAATATACATCATTTCTAATCAACAATATGTCCTCCACATAATGTATTAGAAATATGTCTTAGCGCTCCCACTTAATTTCTTGCAAATGCAAGCATCTTCATTGTCTCTGATGAAATTAAACTCTTTTAACAGTTTCATCATAGTGAAGATTCCAACTCCGCTATGCTTACTTCAACCATTGAAGTTTGCATATGCATTTAGCATCCTTTGAATTAACAAACCCCTTTGGATCGTGTCATGCACACGTCCTAGGTAACCCTTCTATTAGAAGAATTTGTTTTGTTTATCCAACTACCATATAACAAAATTATATGTAGTGGTTGCTACATTAATCCGTCTAGATTAAATATCGCTATGAAAGATCAAATCTTGTCATAGTCAACCTTTGAACATTTTTGTGAACTCTTTCCCAACATGTCGACTATTTCATAGATGTGAAAACATCCGTGTCTATTTCTTTATAGATCCAAACACAACTGTAAGGTCTTACACCTTTCTCGAGGGTCCTTCAAGTTCAAAACTTGATTTCTCGTGTATGGAACTATTACGGATTTTATGGCTTCAAGCCATTTGACGGAGTCAGGGCCCATCATCGCTTCTTTGCATGTAGTACGTTCATTATTCTCAAATAATGATTCAACCCTCAAATCTTGGTATTTGATTGTTTACTCAACCTACTTGTTTCAATAGGAACTTAGTCCTTTGTGTCCACAACCTTTGAGGCACGTGAGCCATGAGCATTGTTGCTGCTTCCGGAACACTTTTCGGCGCTGCGCTACTCTGCACATATAGCTAAGGTCCTTTTAACCTTATCAAAGTTCTATTGTCCTCCCACTTAACTTTTTCACGAAAAATTCCTTCTCAAAGAAACTTGACGTTCTAAGCGACAAACACTTTTGTCTCCGGTGTTTATGGAGGAATACTTAACAGTTTATACAAAGACAGGTTCATCCGACTTTGGTTGCAAACATCTTTCTTATGCATAGCATACCAATGTTTAAGAAAGGACTACTTGGGTTTAATCCCAAACCATAACTTTATATGGTGTCATTTCAATGGATTATGATGGAGCTCTTTTCAGTGGAAAAACGGTATTCTCTAAAGCTTTTAATCTTTAAAATATGATGATAGTTTTATTATTTATACCTTTGATCTTACCATGTCAAATAAGGTTTAATTACATATCTCGAACGCTCCATACTCTTATGGTGTTTCGGGAAATGCAAATCCACGGAACGATTCCTTAAATCTTAGGTATTATGCTAAACTGGTAACTCAAATATCTTTCTTTATGATCTTTATCATAAACTATGTATATTTTTATTACAATAATTTTGCACTTCATCTTGAAAGACTTTGAACTTTTTCAAATGTTTCAAACTTTATCCTTATTAAGTAAATATTCATATATTCACTCAAATTTTCGGAGAAAGCATATGAAGTTGAAATCCATCGCTCTTGACTACACATAATGGACTTCGTACAACAATATGTACAAGTTCCAATAAGCTAGTCATTCGTTCCCTTTTGGCCTATGAACGAAGTTTTAATTATCTCTAGGAAAGTTTCACAAGCGTCATGTGATCAAAAATCAAAAGACTCCAAAATTCCATCCACATGGAGTTTCTTCATGTTTTCTTTCCAATATAATTTAAACGGCGATATCACTTCCTAAGTGATATTTCAATCAATTTGTCTTTCAACATTTTAGCACTAGTTTTATGGATGTGATTTCTCCAACGAGATTTGTGAATCATCCATCTTTTATGGATTACGGCAATTATTTGAACAACCCTTTTGTTCTCATAATACCTGATAAAACAAATCTTGAAGGCAAGCTTTGATGTTTAACGAGCAACACAATAACCCTTTATTTGTTCTCAATGAACATCATCACATATTCTTTTGCTAGTTACTTAGGCCATTGTAGTTCATGAATTGTGTTGTTTCGTATGACGATTCACACCAACAAATTCAGTATCAAATACTTAAGAACCACATTGTTTAATAAGCAAAGAATATAGCCATAACATGTATATCATCTATATACTTAAACTGAACAATTCTAGTCTTTTCTTTTCTGCCATATATTTATGAGATTCTCTTTCAGTATTTCCTTTTCTGTTTGAAAGAATCTATCAACATCAATAGTGGAGTCATACATATGACACATAGTCCAAAGCGTGTATAATTAAATACTAATATCTTTGGACTTGCACTTTGAAGTAGATCACCATTATCAAATGTTTGGTGTTCTTTCAAATTCCTTTCTTTAGTAATCTCTTGGTGTAGTAAACATTTTACCTACATCAAATATTCACCCTTATCATGGGATCATCCATAATCAAGCTACTTTTAGCTTATAACGGTGAATCACGAGTATAATGTTGCTCTCCAAAAACTTTTGGTGAATTAGGACAACTAGTGTCTCCAACTTTTTGCAAATCCTCATCAAATATGAGAACATAACTTTTGCCATATTATACTTTATCATGTTGCAACCAAAACTTCGTTTCAGATATCACAATATCTTCCACACATCATGGTTTCTGAAACAACTCTTTCGGATCCTAGATAACCTTGATATTAAGACAATTCTTTGAATATCAAGAATCATGGAAACAAACATGATACTCATACACTAACTCTTGGAATTGTCACTCTTGTTTTAATACCAATTATTAAACTTCATGAAGTAACCGGAACTTACTGAAAGTTTCAATAGGACTTTTAAACTTTAGATTAACACTTCAAAACAATACGATACCAGTTCGTAAAGTAACTAACCAGAATTCTATAGTTTTATCATCTCAATTATAACTAAGCGCAAGGTGGTAAACGGATGCCAATGACTACAACAACTATGCAAATTCACTTTGATTTAGTTTATGATAAATTGAGTTCTAATTAAATTAATCTAGGTGAACTCCCACTCAAAACAATATCCCTCACATTGTTTTAGTGATCACACGAACCAAATCCACCACATCAAAACCGATCATCACGAGAGTTGATGTAGCTTCAATGGCGAACAATCAACATGTTCATCATATCTACTATATGACTCATGCTTTACCTTTCGGTGATCCGTGTTCCGAGACCATGTCTGTACATGCTAGGCTCGTCAAGATCAAACCTTAGTTTCTGCATGAGCAAATCTGGCTTGCTCACGTTGTATACACTTGCAGAATCTAGCACACCCGATCATCACGTGGTGTTTCGAAACAACAAGCTTTAGCAACGGTGCTAACTAAGGGTGAACACTTTATGACTTGAAATTCATGTGCATGAGGGATCATCTTATAATGCTACCGTCGTCTACTAAGCAATACAAGATGCATAAAGGATTAACATCACATGCAATTCATAATATGTGATATGATATGGCCTTTCTTCTTTGTGCTTCCGATCTCCATCTTCAAGCACGAACATGATGTCCATCATCACCGGCATTGCATCAAGGTCAATGACGCTTCTCCATGGTTGTCGTCCACCGGCTTCAACTATTACAACTACTTTGAATAGACACGCGGGTCTTAACATAAATTAAATACAACCATATGGCTCCTGCCGGTTGCCAACTTACAATAAGGAACATTGCATACATCATATATAATCACAATCATGGCCATATCACATCACTGCACACCCCTGCAAAACAAAGTTAGACGCCTCTACTTTCTTTGCATATTTTACGTGGTTTGGGGCTTTCAATAAGTGTCGTTATAACTTACGAACAAGAACCATAACATTGATACTAGTATTGTTAATCACCCGTTGTAAATTGGATCTTAACTATGCTAGGAGAAACAGGCACCCGCAAAGCCACTTATGCAATACAAGTTGCATGTCAAGCGTGGAGCAAGTCTCATGAACGATGTCATGTAAGGTTAGCCCGAGCCGCTTCATCCCAACATACCGCAAGATGCAAAGTACACAAGAACCAATCGACAATAAAAGCATCAACGCCCACAATGACCATTGTGTTCTACTCGTGCAACAGATCTACATATAGACACGGCTCTGATACCACTGTAGGGGTTTCGTAGCATGGAAAACAAAAAAATTCTATCGCATACAAACAAACAAGCCAAGATCTATCTACTAGATTGTAGCAACCAGTCGATGGAATAACTTACCCTCGAAGATTCCAAAGCGTTTAACGAGAGCGGATTCTCGTGGGTGATGTAGTCGTACTCTTCACGATCTCAAGATCGTGTAGACGATCCTTCCGGCGCTGCGTTCCGGCAGCGCTTCCGCAGTCGGTCACACGTTCGGTACTCGACGAAGACCTTCCTCTCCCTTGTTCCAGCAGGCAGCGGAGGTTGTAGCACTCTCCTCGCGATTCCGGCAGCACAACGGCGTGGTACCGGAAGTAGAGGGGAGATCTCGCAGGGCTTCGCCTTAAGCCGGAGCGAGTATGGTGGAGTATGAGAGAGGGCTATTAGTGGTCTAGGGATTAGACACACCAATTAGAAGGATCTAAACCGAAGGCTAGAGCAATTAGAAGCTCTAAACCAAAGCGGCTCTAAACCGGGGTCTAGGGCTAGGGTTTAGATTTAGAGGATAGGAACTTGTGTGTCTAGAGGAGGAGGCCCTGCCCCTCCTTTTATGGGTGGAGGGGCCGGCGCGCCAGGGGAGGGAGGGGAGTCCCTCCCCAACTCGGCCTAGGTGGGCCGCCGGCTTGGAGAGGAGGGACTCCTCCCCCAAGTCGGTTTTGCCTCCTCTTGCTTGTTTCCCACAGTTTCCTGTTTTAGCCGTTTGACTTTCAAACTGGCCATTTAACTTTTCTGTTTTAGGATTCAATTTAATCCTTTATTTGGAACAGCAAGAACACTTAGTACATGATGCAATCATTCCAATATGTAATGACACATTCATGTACCCCTTCCCCTCCGGAGTGCCGGACATTCCGAAACCTTCTAGAACATTCCTGATGAAAACACCGGAATCATTCCCGAACTCCGAAACGGGACTTTCCTTATATGAATCTTATTCTCCGGACCATTCCGGATCACCTCGTGATATCCTGGATCCCATCCGAGACTCCGAACAACATTCGGTCTCTTTCTCATAATACCATAACTACTCAAAACAACGTCGAATCCTTAAGTGTGTCTCCCTACGGTTCGTGAATTATGCGGACATGATCGAGACACTTCTCCGAACAATAACCAATAGAGGAATCTGGAAATTCATATGGCTCCCACATATTTCTACGATTATTTTGCGATCGAATGAACCACTTACATACGATACCAATTTCCCTTTGTCTCACGATAGTTTACTTATCCGAGGTTTTGATCGTCGGTATCTCTGCATACCTAGTTCAACCTCGTTACCGATAAGTACTCTTTTCTCGTTCCCGTGATATGTGATCCCTTGTGAGCCAGTCACATGCTTGCAAGCTAATTGGATGACATTCCACCGAGAGGGCCCAGAGTATATCTATCCGTCATATGGATGGACAAATCCCACTCTTGATCCATGTGCCTCAACACATACTTTCCGAACACTCAATGCCACCTTTATAGCCACCCAGTTACGGTGTGGTGTTTGATGTCATCAAAGCATCCTTCCGGTGATGGTGATTAACATGATCTCATGGTCGAAGGAATTAGGTTACTATGTATCAGAAAGCTTATAGCAAATGAACTATATTAAATGACTTGATCTTTATGCTACGCTTAATTATAGGAGTATGTCCATCACATCATTCTCCTAATGATATGACCCTGTTGTTAATAACATCTCTATGTTCATGATCATATATTAACCAACAAGCTAGTTTAACAAGAGGCTTTACTATGGACTCTTTTATGTTTACAAATCACACAAGTATTAATGTTTCCTGTTAATACTATTATAGCATGAATGTAAACATTTATCATAAGTGTGAAGATATGATAATAACCACTTTATTATTGCCTCTTGGGCATATCTCCAACAAGTAGATATAACCGTATCTACTCAAATCATCCATGAAAGTAACAAAATAACGATATCCACCTCGTGCCGACACACTCATTGGACCACATACATCAGAATGTATGATTTCCAATAAATCTGTCGCCCGTTCCATTGAACCGGAAAACGGCGTTCTAGTCATCTTGCCCATAAGGCATGGCTCACATGTATCAAATGATTCATCATCAAGTGATTCCAAAAGTCCATCCGAATGGAGCTTCTTCATGCGTTTAACGCCAATATGACCTAGACGGCAGTGCCACATATATGCGGATATATCATCATTAAGTTTAATCCTTTTAGCATCAACATTATGAATATGTGTAACATTATCATCGAGATCTAATAGAAATAAACCATTCATCATCGGTGCATGACCATAAAAGATTTCATTCATATAAATGGAACAACCATTGTTCTCGGATTTAAATGAATAACCACTTCGCATCAAACACGATCCAGATACAATGTTCATGCTCAGTGCAGGCACCAGATAACATTTATTCAAGTTTATAACTAATCCCGACGGCAAGTGGAGAGGCAGCGTTCCGACGGCGATCACATCAACGCTTGATCCATTGTCGACACGCATCTTGACCTCACCCCTTGCTAGCGGTCGCTTGTTCCGCAGCCCCTGATTCGAGTTACAAATATTAGCAACTGAACCGGTATCAAATACCCAGGTGCTACTGCGAGCACTAGTCAAGTACACATCAATACCATGTATATCATATATACCTTTGTTTGCCTTGTCGGCCTTCTTGTCTGCCAGATACTTGGGGCAGTTGCGCTTCCAGTGGCCAGTCCCCTTACAATAGTAGCACTCGGAATCAGACTTAGGTCCAACTCGGGGTTTCTTTTCAGGCGCGGCAACCGGCTTGCCGCCCTTACTTCCCTTCCGTTTTCCCTTCTTGTCTTTCTTGAAACCAGTGTTCCTATTGATCATCAACACTTGATGTTCCTTTTTGATCTCCACTTCTGCAGTTTTAAGCATTGACAGAAGCTCGGGGAGAGACTTCTTCATGCCTTGCATATTATAGTTCATCACGAAGCTCTTATAGCTAGGTGGCAGAGACTGCAGAACACGATGGATGCCTAAGTCAATGGGAATCGATATTCCCAAGGACACAAGCTTATCGGCGTAACCCGACATCTTGAGTACATGCTCACTAACGGAGCTGTGCTCTTCCATCATGCAGCTAAAGAACTTTTCTGATGCGTTGTAGCTCTCTACAGCAGCATGTGTGTCGAAAATCATTTTCAACTCACCCATTGTATCAAATGCATTGCCGTTTTCAAAACGCTTTCGAAGTTCCGGCTCTAGCCCATACAATATGCCGCAATGAACTAAGTTGTGGTCCTCCTGACGAGTCTGATAGACATTCTTCTCCTTGTCAGGGGCATCATCTAAAGGTGGGGGGCCTAACGGCGCTTCTAGCACATATTGCTTTTGTGCAGCAGAGAGGAGAATCCTCCAATTCATGGCCCATTCGGTAAAGTTGCTACCGTTCGTTGCTAGTTTCTCTTTCTCCATGAACACATTGAAATTAAAAGCAGGTGGTGCCATCTACAACAGAATTTGTAATGTTTAGACTAAGTGTATGATAGATTGAGTTCAACTAATCTATATTACGAATGAACTCCCACTCAAAAAACGACATCCCTCGTGCCTTTTTGGTGATTACATGAACCAAATCCACTACACCAAGTCCGATCATCACGTGAGTCGGTATAGCTTCAAAGGCGAGCATCAAATGGGCATCATATCAACTATATGACTCATGCTTAACCTTTCGGTCCGTGTTCCGAGGCCATGTCTGTACATGCTAGGCTCGCCAAGTTAGAACCTTAGTATTCGCGTGTGTAACTGTTTTACACCCGAAATATGGTCGTGGATCCAAGAACACCCGATCATCACGTGATGTCTTGGAGCGACGAAAACATAATCGGTGCATACTAAAGGAAGAACACATTCTTATCTTGATATTTAAATGAGGGATCATCTTATTATGCTAACAAAGCGCTAAACAAGCAATATAAGATGCAATCAAACATCATATGTTTATTAGTGAAATGATATGGTTCCCGCAGATGATCTCTATCATGTGCATCGTGGTATGACCACTATCATACCTATATGTGTAAATCCAAGGTCTATGGATTTTACACGCTATGTGTGTTGTAAGAGTATCATCTCATATGTGTACTACCCGTGTAAAGTATCTACGCATAGATCCGGCTCTGATACCACTGTAGGGTTCGCAGCATAGAAAACAAAAATTTTCCTACGATGTGAACTTTATACCAAGATCTATCTACTAGATAAAAACAACGGGCGGATGTATATCCGTAGAGAACATACCCTTGAAGACCGACAAAGCTTAACGAGTTCAACTCGTGGTTGATGTAGACGATCTCTTGCCGATCTCAAGATCGAGAGGAAGTCCTAGCGCCGCAAATCAGCAGCGCATCCGTGCTCGCACACACGTTCGAGGCACCGAGCAACCTCCGCCTCCTCGCTCCAGCGATGCAGCGGAAGCACAACTCTTTCTTGCCGAATGGCCACCGGGAACATGTATCTCGCTAGTCCGAGACCATGGGGGATAAATTCTAGAGGGGTAGAGAGATCCTTCACGAGGAGGTGTGTAAGACAAGTGAGGAGGGGGGCTCCTTTTATAGGAGGAGGGGGGGAACCCCAAGGGGGTGGCCGGCGCATGGGGGCTGCCCCCTTGCCCTCCCATCTTCATGTGGGTGGACACTCCACTCACAAATCTCCTTTAAATTCCCTCCACTCAAAAGTCCACTCAAATTCCCATTAAATTTCCACCAAATTTAATGCAAACTCTCATTAAATAAAACTCTTTTATTTTATTCAGAATTTTGTCAATTACTTTAATGACAAACATTCACAAATAACCCCTTGCTAGAATTCTATTTCACATGCATAACCACTTTATGCAATTTCACCCGAAAACCTGTTTCGGTATCTAGTGAAATAAATTCCTGCGCTTGTTCATTCTTTCGGCATGAAACATTTGCTCCAATTGGATGTCGGTGTCTCTTAAGTGTGTCACCCTACGGTTCGTGAATAATGCGGACATGATCGAGACCCCTCTCGGATCAATAATCAGAAGCGGGATCTGGAGACCCATATTGACTCCCACACATTCAACGATGACTTTCTTGTGATCGTCGGAACCTTTTACGCTAGTATCTTAATCCCTTTGTTTCACGATATATTACATGTCCGAGATTCGATCATCGGTATCTCCATACCTAGTTTGATCTCGTTACCGACATGCACTCTTTTCTCGTTTCTGTGATATAACATTCTAGTGATCAAATCACTTGCTTGCAAGCTAATCAATGTGATATCACCGAGAGGGCCCAGAGTATATCTATCCGTCATCGGGATGAAAAAATTCCACTCTCGATCCATGAGCCTCAACATAACACTTTATTAGTTCTGAATCCATCTTTATAATCACCCTGTTACGGTGTGACGTTTGATGTTATCAAGAAACTCTTCCGGTGTTAGTGATTGACATGATCTCATGGTCTAAGGATTAGGATCACTTCGTAAGTTGTTATAGCAATATAAAATCAATGACTTTGATCGTAATGCTATACTTCGGATGAATGTTCATCACACCATTACAGTAATGTTGTGATCCCGTTATTAACAACATCCAATGTCCATGATCAGGAAACCTTGATCATCTTGTTAATCAACGAGCTAGATTATGAGAGAGGCATAACTAGGAACTTTCTGTTTGTTTATTAAACACACATGTATTAATGTTTCCGTATTAATACAATTATAGCATGCAAAATAAACATCTATCATATACTTGGAATACACATAATAAACACTTTATTATTGCCTCTCAGGGCATATTCCCTTCAGGTGAACCTATGCTAATGTACTACCCCAACTTGAACTAATCCATACTTGTGATTATACCCTTGGAAGCATCCGCGACTACAAGAAAGTAATTAATATAAAAATCTAACCACAATATTAAATTCTGAGATCCTACACTCTCTTATGCAATGGTTTCCTAACGGGGGTTTAGGTTTCTGTCACTCCGGCAACCCCACAATTAGTAGCCAAGTACACAATGCATTCTCCTAGGCCCATAAAGGTGAAGTATCATGTAGTCGATGTTCACATGACACCACTAGAAGAATAGCACCACAACATAAATATCAAACCATTAAATATTACTCAACATAATTCCACTACTAACAACATGACTTCTCCCATGTCCTCAAGAACTAAATGAACTACTCACAAGACATCATATGGATCAAGATCAGAGATGAAATAATGATAAGTAACAATCTAAACATGAACAATAATCCAATGGTTTCACTCAATAGCATCAACTACAACAAGTAATCAACACTGGGAAAGTTTCCCCTATGAACTACACAAGATTCAAACCAATTGTTACATCAGTATGGCGTGGTGGTGATGGTGTGTAGAGGACCGAACCCAATAAGGTACAAGTCCCTGTATTTACAGTGCTAGTCCCTGGATCGATTAGCTAGCACCCACAGTGAAGATGTAATATCAATAAACAAAGGCCATATTACATCGCATATCCAGAAATAAAATAGTTCATTACAACTTACATAGCTCATATGGCTATCTTATTACAAAGTAGCAGATATAACTATAAAGCATGGAGTCCTTCATCTTCATGTGCCACAGGAAAACTGTAGGGTTCGCAGCATAGAAAACAAAAAATTTCCTACGATGGGAACAACTATGTACCAATATCTATCTACTAGATACAAACAACGGGCGGATGTATATCCATAGAGAACATACTGTAACATCCCAAAAATATAAAGCAATGATCATCAAACTCTAATCACTAAAATTAGGGTTAACAAAAACTTTGATTAATTAAAATCATATGAATTCATGTGTGAATGAGATGATTTGATAAATGCATGAATGAGCTTTTGTGATTAACCTAAATAGCAAGAAATGGTTTAAAGATGAATATAACATCATCTAAAACATTTCCAAGCAGAAACCAATCAAGAGAAAATCAAAAACAATTCAAATAAAGCAAATGGTCATTTTTGCCAATCTTGCTCACTAGGTCACTTTGAGTGTTTCTAGTCCAAGATTTAAAAGAGAAACTTTACCAATTCTTTTCACCCCTTGCTAGAACAAGTAAAAGTTAATCAAAGACCACCTTTCATACTTACAGAAACAATTGTCAACCTTATTCAAATCACATTTCAAAATTGAATCTTTATCATATGTGAAGATCACCCATTTTAAAAACCCAACCAAACCAGTTCCCCTTGACTAATACAACTAACAGACACTCCCTAGTATGTGCCTAGCAAACCCACCAAGTTTGAATCCAAAATTCAAATTTGAATCTCTTGCGGCCATGTTATCAAACACCTTGCAGATACAAATCAAACAAGCATCAAACACTATAGTGTGCAGTAATTTTCGCCTAACTTGTTCCCTATCTAGCTCACTCTACACCCTCAGTAGATCATCTAACTTGTTTAACCCCTTTATCTCACTGTAAACCAGACCATGCCATTAATGGCAAGCATGACGAGCCTCACCTTGCCACCCCATTGTCGACATCAAGCTAGGAGCAACACCAAGCCTAGCAAGCATGTCTAGCAGGCACTCCACCGTCCACCACCACTCCCTGTCCCAGCCCCGAGCACTGCCAGCCCTTGGACCACACGACAAGAACATGCCAAACCTCTCTGCGTGCGAGCCGAGAGCGCGCCAGTGCACCACCCTCGACCAGCACCCATAGACCACGCGCTGCCCTCGTCGTGTGCGTGCGTGATCACCACCACCCCAGTAATCCCGCATACATGCCCGTTTGCCGCCGCGCGGACCACGCACATTGTGCGCCATTAAAATCGTCGTCGGACCCACCCAGAGCATCGACGCGTTCCGACCGATCAGCACCGCCCCACGCCTCTCCACCACGCCATTGAGCTTCACCGGGGAGCACAACATCGCCCCCTATCGTCGCCCATGCCAGTAGCACTCCGTGCCGTCGACCACGACGAGCTCAGCCCGTGCCCGTCGGTCCCCTTCAGCCACTATAAATAGAGGCCTCCACCGCTTGTTTTCTTCACACCAGTTCACTCCCCTCTCCCTCAGAACCACCCCAACTCACTCCCGGAGCAAGGCGAGCAGCGCTTCATCGGAATTTGGCCGGAGCCCACCGCTGCTGGAGGAGAAGGGAGCCGTCGATTGGAGCCGCCCTAGGAGAAGCTGCCAGTACCAGGAGAACCGCCATCGTCGACTTCGTCATTCGCCCTCGTCGCCAACCCTCGCTTGAGCCCCGATGAGCCTCCCACAACCCCCACCTGCCGCGCTAGGGTTCTGTCTCGCCGGCGCTGCCCGACGTGGATGATGAACCAGATTCGTTCGTGAAGGGAATATGCCCTGAGAGGCAATAATAAAGTGTTTATTATGTGTATTCCAAGTATATGATAGATGTTTATTTTGCATGCTATAATTGTATTAATACGGAAACGTTAATACATGTGTGTTTAATAAACAAACAGAAAGTTCCTAGTTATGCCTCTCTCATAAACTAGCTCGTTGATTAACAAGATGATCAAGGTTTCCTGATCATGGACATTGGATGTTGTTAATAACGGGATCACAACATTAGTGTAATGGTGTGATGAACATTCATCCGAAGTATAGCATTACGATCAAAGTCATTGAGTTTATATTGCTATAACAACTTACGAAGTGATCCTAATCCTTAGACCATGAGATCATGTCAATCACTAACACCGGAAGAGTTTCTTGATAACATCAAACGTCACACCGTAACAGGGTGATTATAAAGATGGATTCATAACTAATAAAGTGTTATGTTGAGGCTCATGGATCGAGAGTGGAATTTGTTCATCCCGATGACGGATAGATATACTCTGGGCCCTCTCGGTGATATCACATTGATTAGCTTGCAAGCAAGTGATTTGATCACTAGAATGTTATATCACAGGAACGAGAAAAGAGTGCATGTCGGTAACGAGATCAAACTAGGTATGGAGATACCGATGATCGAATCTCGGTCATGTAATATATCGTGAAACAAAGGGATTAAGATACTAGCATAAAAGGTTCCGACGATCACAAGAAAGTCATCGTTGAATGTGTGGGAGTCAGTATGGGTCTCCAGATCCCGCTTCTAATTATTGATCTGAGAGGGGTCTCGATCATGTCCGCATTATTCACGAACCGTAGGGTGACACACTTAAGAGACATCGACATCCAATTGGAGCAAATGTTTCATGCCGAAAGAATGAACAAGCGCAGGAATTTATTTCACTAGATACCGAAACAGGTTTTCGGGTGAAATTGCATAAAGTGGTTATGCATGTGAAATAGAATTCTAGCAAGGGCTTATTTGTGAATGTTTGTCATTAAAGTAATTGACAAAATTCTGAATAAAATAAAAGAGTTTTATTTAAT
The DNA here is from genome assembly GCA_916181665.1 of Avena sativa. Lineage (NCBI taxonomy): Eukaryota > Viridiplantae > Streptophyta > Magnoliopsida > Poales > Poaceae > Avena > Avena sativa. The sequence continues at coordinate 1,302,080 of OV702285.1, forward strand.
GAGAGTTTGCATTAAATTTGGTGGAAATTTAATGGGAATTTGAGTGGACTTTTGAGTGGAGGGAATTTAAAGGGCATTTTGTGAGTGGAGTGTCCACCCACATGAATGAAGGAGGGGAGGGGGAAGCCCCCATGGCCGGCGGCCACCCCCTTGGGTGCCCCCCTCCTCCTATAAAAGGAGCCCCCCTCCTCACTTGTCTCTCACACCTCCTCGTGAAGGATCTCTCTCCCCCTCTAGAATTTATCCCCCATGGTCTCGGAATAGCGAGATACATGTTCCCGGTGGCTATTCGGCAAGAAAGAGTTGTGCTTCCGCTGCATCGCTAGAGCGAGGAGGCGGAGGTTGCTCGGTGCCTCGAACGTGTGTGCGAGCACGGATGCGCTGCTGATTTGCGGCGCTAGGACTTCCTCTCGATCTTGAGATCGGCAAGAGATCGTCTACATCAACCACGAGTTGAACTCGTTAAGCTTTGTCGGTCTTCAAGGGTATGTTCTCTACGGATATACATCCGCCCGTTGTTTGTATCTAGTAGATAGATCTTGGTATATAGTTCACATCGTAGGAAAATTTTTGTTTTCTATGCTGCGAACCCTACAGTGGTATCAGAGCCGGATCTATGCGTAGAGACTTTACACGGGTAGTACACATATGAGTATGTGGGCGATGATGATCATGTTGTTGCTCCTTTGTTGTAATTTTGGATATTGGTGGCATAGTGGGATGAAGCGGCCCGGACAAACTTTACATGTCCTCGCACATGAGACCTGTTCCACGCTTGACATGCAACTAGTTTGCATAAGTGGCTAGCGGGTGTCTGTCTCTCCTACTATAGTCAATATATATTTTGCAAACGAGTTGTCAACAATTTGATTATCCTCATTGTGGTTCATGTTCGTAGGTAAGAACGGTTCTATCTCGAAAGCCCTAAGCCACGTAAAACTTGCAATGGATAAATTAGAGGCGTCTAGTTTAGATTGTTGCTGGGCTAGTGTTATGATATGGTAGTGTTGTAAGTAGAAGTATGAGATGATACTCTTACAACACACATAGCGTGTAAAATCCATAGACCTTGGATTTACACATATAGGTATGATAGTGGTCATACCACGATGCACATGATAGAGATCATCTGCGGGAACCATATCATTTCACTAATAAACATATGATGTTTGATTGCATCTTATATTGCTTGTTTAGCGCTTTGTTAGCATAATAAGATGATCCCTCATTTAAATATCAAGATAAGAATGTGTTCTTCCTTTAGTATGCACCGATTATGTTTTCGTCGCTCCAAGACATCACGTGATGATCGGGTGTTCTTGGATCCACGACCATATTTCGGGTGTAAAACAGTTACACACGCGAATACTAAGGTTCTAACTTGGCGAGCCTAGCATGTACAGACATGGCCTCGGAACACGGACCGAAAGGTTAAGCATGAGTCATATAGTTGATATGATGCCCATTTGATGCTCGCCTTTGAAGCTATACCGACTCACGTGATGATCGGACTTGGTGTAGTGGATTTGGTTCATGTAATCACCAAAAAGGCACAAGGGATGTCGTTTTTTGAGTGGGAGTTCATTCGTAATATAGATTAGTTGAACTCAATCTATCATACACTTAGTCTAAACATTACAAATTCTGTTGTAGATGGCACCACCTGCTTTTAATTTCAATGTGTTCATGGAGAAAGAGAAACTAGCAACGAACGGTAGCAACTTTACCGAATGGGCCATGAATTGGAGGATTCTCCTCTCTGCTGCACAAAAGCAATATGTGCTAGAAGCGCCGTTAGGCCCCCCACCTTTAGATGATGCCCCTGACGAGGAGAAGAATGTCTATCAGACTCGTCAGGAGGACCACAACTTAGTTCATTGCGGCATATTGTATGGGCTAGAGCCGGAACTTCGAAAGCGTTTCGAAAACGGCAATGCATTTGATACAATTGGTGAGTTGAAAATGATTTTCGACACACATGCTGCTGTAGAGAGCTACAACGCTTTAGAAAAGTTCTTTAGCTGCATGATGGAAGAGCACAGCTCCGTTAGTGAGCATGTACTCAAGATGTCGGGTTACGCCGATAAGCTTGTGTCCTTGTGAATATCGATTCCCATTGACTTAGGCATCCATCGTGTTCTGCAGTCTCTGCCACCTAGCTATAAGAGCTTCGTGATGAACTATAATATGAAAGGCATGAAGAAGTCTCTCCCCGAGCTTCTGTCAATGCTTAAAACTGCAGAAGTGGAGATCAAAAAGGAACATCAAGTGTTGATGATCAATAGGAACACTGGTTTCAAGAAAGACAAGAAGGGAAAACGGAAGGGAAGTAAGGGCGGCAAGCCTGTTGCCGCGCCTGAAAAGAAACCCCAAGTTGGACCTAAGTCTGATTCCGAGTGCTACTATTGTAAGGGGACTGGCCATTGGAAGCGCAACTGCCCCAAGTATCTGGCATACAAGAAGGCCGGCAAGGCAAACAAAGGTATATATGATATACATGTTATTGATGTGTACTTGACTAGTGCTCGCGGTAGCACCTGGGTATTTGATACCGGTTCAGTTGCTAATATTTGTAACTCGAATCAGGGGCTGCGGAACAAGCGACCGCTAGCAAGGGGTGAGGTCAAGATGCGTGTCGGCAATGGATCAAGCGTTGATGTGATCGCCGTCGGAACGCTGCCTCTCCACTTGCCGTCGGGATTAGTTATAAACTTGAATAAATGTTATCTGGTACCTGCACTGAGCATGAACATTGTATCTGGATCGTGTTTGATGCGAAGTGGTTATTCATTTAAATCCGAGAACAATGGTTGTTCCATTTATATGAATGAAATCTTTTATGGTCATGCACCGATGATGAATGGTTTATTTCTATTAGATCTCGATGATAATGTTACACATATTCATAATGTTGATGCTAAAAGGATTAAACTTAATGATGATATATCCGCATATATGTGGCACTGCCGTCTAGGTCATATTGGCGTTAAACTCATGAAGAAGCTCCATTCGGATGGACTTTTGGAATCACTTGATTATGAATCATTTGATACATGTGAGCCATGCCTTATGGGCAAGATGACTAGAACGCCGTTTTCCGGTTCAATGGAACGGGCGACAGATTTATTGGAAATCAAACCTTCTGATGTATGTGGTCCAATGAGTGTGTCGGCGCGAGGTGGATATCGTTATTTTGTTACTTTCACGGATGATTTTAGTAGATACGGTTATATCTACTTGATGAAACACAAGTCTGAAACCTTTGAAAAGTTCAAGGAATTTCAGAATGAAGTGGAAAATCATCATAATAGAAAGATCAAATTTCTACGGTCCGACCGTGGAGGTGAGTATCTAAGTTACGAGTTTAGCACTCACATGAAAGAGTGTGGAATTGTTTCACAACTCACACCTGCCGGAACACCACAGCGAAATGGTGTGTCGGAACGTCGTAATCGTACTTTATTCGATATGGTTCGATCTATGATGTCTCTGACGGACTTGCCGTTGTCATTTTGGGGTTATGCACTAGAAACTGCTGCAGTCACTTTAAATCGGGCACCATCTAAATCCGTTGAAAAGACACCGTATGAATTGTGGTTTGGAAACAAACCTAAGCTGTCATTTCTTAAAGTTTGGGGATGCGATGTTTATGTGAGGAAACTTCAACCGGATAAACTCGAACCCAAAGCGGAAAAATGCGTCTTCATAGGATACCCTAAAGAAACTATTGGGTATTCCTTCTATCACACATCCGAGGGCAAGGTTTTTGTTGCCAAGAATGGATCCTTTCAAGGGAAAGAGTTTCTCGCGAAAGGTGTGAGTAGTCGGAAGGTAGAACTCGAAGAGGTTGTGGAACCTTCTCTTCAAAGTATGGCGAGTAGCGCAACGCCGGGAGTTGTTCCGGAGTTGGCTCCACCTGTTGAAGAGGGAACTAATGATAATGATCATGAAACTCCGAAAGAGAGTACTACCGAACCTCGCAGGTCAAACAGGACGCGTGCAGCTCCCGAGCTGTACGGAAATCCTGTCATGAATTTCATGGTTGATGAAAATGATGACCCTGCGACGTATGAAGAAGAGATGATGAGCCCGGATTCCAACAAATGGTTAGAAGCCATGAAATCCAAGCATGTATGAAAATCAAGTTCGGAACTTGGTGGAAATACCTCACGACCGAAAGGCCGTGGAGAACAAATGGATTTTCAAAAGGAAAACTGATGCTGATGGTAATGTGACCGTCTATAAAGCTCGACTTGTCGTAATGTGACCGTCTATTATGTGTATTCCAAGTATATGATAGATGTTTATTTTGCATGCTATAATTGTATTAATACGGAAACGTTAATACATGTGTGTTTAATAAACAAACAGAAAGTTCCTAGTTATGCCTCTCTCATAAACTAGCTCGTTGATTAACAAGATGATCAAGGTTTCCTGATCATGGACATTGGATGTTGTTAATAACGGGATCACAACATTAGTGTAATGGTGTGATGAACATTCATCCGAAGTATAGCATTACGATCAAAGTCATTGAGTTTATATTGCTATAACAACTTACGAAGTGATCCTAATCCTTAGACCATGAGATCATGTCAATCACTAACACCGGAAGAGTTTCTTGATAACATCAAACGTCACACCGTAACAGGGTGATTATAAAGATGGATTCAGAACTAATAAAGTGTTATGTTGAGGCTCATGGATCGAGAGTGGAATTTGTTCATCCCGATGACGGATAGATATACTCTGGGCCCTCTCGGTGATATCACATTGATTAGCTTGCAAGCAAGTGATTTGATCACTAGAATGTTATATCACAGGAACGAGAAAAGAGTGCATGTCGGTAACGAGATCAAACTAGGTATGGAGATACCGATGATCGAATCTCGGTCATGTAATATATCGTGAAACAAAGGGATTAAGATACTAGCATAAAAGGTTCCGACGATCACAAGAAAGTCATCGTTGAATGTGTGGGAGTCAGTATGGGTCTCCAGATCCCGCTTCTGATTATTGATCCGAGAGGGGTCTCGATCATGTCCGCATTATTCACGAACCGTAGGGTGACACACTTAAGAGACACCGACATCCAATTGGAGCAAATGTTTCATGCCGAAAGAATGAACAAGCGCAGGAATTTATTTCACTAGATACCGAAACAGGTTTTCGGGTGAAATTGCATAAAGTGGTTATGCATGTGAAATATAATTCTAGCAAGGGCTTATTTGTGAATGTTTGTCATTAAAGTAATTGACAAAATTCTGAATAAAATAAAAGAGTTTTATTTAATGAGAGTTTGCATTAAATTTGGTGGAAATTTAATGGGAATTTGAGTGGACTTTTGAGTGGAGGGAATTTAAAGGGCATTTTGTGAGTGGAGTGTCCACCCACATGAATGAAGGAGGGGAGGGGGCAGCCCCCATGGCCGGCGGCCACCCCCTTGGGTGCCCCCCTCCTCCTATAAAAGGAGCCCCCCTCCTCACTTGTCTCTCACACCTCCTCGTGAAGGATCTCTCCCCCCCTCTAGAATTTATCCCCCATGGTCTCGGAATAGCGAGATACATGTTCCCGGTGGCTATTCGGCAAGAAAGAGTTGTGCTTCCGCTGCATCGCTAGAGCGAGGAGGCGGAGGTTGCTCGGTGCCTCGAACGTGTGTGCGATCACGGATGCGCTGCTGATTTGCGGCGCTAGGACTTCCTCTCGATCTTGAGATCGGCAAGAGATCGTCTACATCAACCACGAGTTGAACTCGTTAAGCTTTGTAGGTCTTCAAGGGTATGTTCTCTACGGATATACATCCGCCCGTTGTTTGTATCTAGTAGATAGATCTTGGTATATAGTTCACATCGTAGGAAAATTTTTGTTTTCTATGCTACGAACCCTACAGTTCGATTAGAACTAGATCCCACGGTCCACATTTCCCCGTACCGCTTCGCCCCTCACCGTCTCATTGACACGTAGGGACAACCACTTAACCAGCCCACGCGTGCGCTGTCCGTAGTGGGTCGGCCTAGTAAAACATCCCGCACGACCCAACAATTGAAATTTACTTTTATTCATTTAATTTCAAACACAGTTCTGTACCTAGATTCAAAAATCAACGCAGCTCGATTCACTGAACCAAAATACATGAAACCAATTTTGTTAGAAAGGTACTGAAATGCTTAATCCAAGCCCGTTGTATTTAAACCATTTGGATGTATAGATCAACCATGGTAAAACTAACAAGGCAGAAGCTTTTCTGCCTTCAAACAATTTTCAAAATTCAACCATAAGAGTTTTTGAGTTGATTCCAACTCTCAAAAATCACATTTTATCATACCTTTCAGAATATATAAAAACATATGGGTTTACTTGCAGAGATAATGTTAAAGTAATAAAAGAATGCCACATAGGCATTTCTAGTCACTTTATTTAATTAAAATAAAAAGGTTAAACCTTATTAAATTGTGACACCAATTTAAATCACATTCCCGTGTACTGAAATATGTGGTGATGACATGTGTCAACATGATCCCATGTTTGAGTTGGAGAATATTAAATCTTAAGTAGTTTTTCAATGACTAGAAATTACTTTTCTCAAATTAAAATAAATAAGACAAGTGCTTTAATCTTGTAATGATAGTGATAATGATAGATCATCTAGTGTGAACCTTTGTGTGATGTTTAGAAATAGTTAAGTATTGTTTGGTGATTGTGTACCTCGTATTTATTTATAGACGCTAGTACCGACCAAGGATATGAGGAGGAAGGAGGATACTACGAGGAAGAAGCCGAGGAGAACTTCAACCACTGCTCTGCACAAGGCAAGCCAATACTTGAAACCTGGCAAGCTAACACTTGCAAGATACCCTACTTACGCAAGCCTAATGCTACTAGTTGAATGAGCAAGCTATTAACTTAGCAAGCTTACGCCACTTGATACCCAATCCTAGTTTTACTGGCAAGTTTAATACTTTATTTACTTTATCAAAGCTTTCTCTTAGAGTTTACTTAAATGAATTGTATATTCTAGAAAGATAATTGAAGGTAGCATAAAGAGCATAAAATTTGGCCTAAGTTAGATAATCTTGATGTCATCCTAGGGAATGAGATTGAACTTAGCTAATCCCCACTTATTTATTACCCCTCATTAAGTATTTACCCCCACTTGTAGACGCTAGTGCTAAGCATAAAACTTGATCAACTTTAGATGGGAATACTTGGTGAAAACGGTTATGAAAACCTTAGAATGATGAGTCATTCTACTGAAATGTTTTGACATGTGCTCTTGAACACCAGATGATTTTGATGATGAAAATGTTGAGGCATGAGCCTTAGCCATTTATAAAACTGATGGTTGTCTGGATGCGATACCATTCCAATTTTACCGTACAACCACAATACCCGAAAATTGGGTAGGGTTGACTAGAAATTTATATACCTTAGTATGGGTTCCCTTATGGCCAAGGTCTGAGCTGAGGCTACCTTGTGAAGATTGTCCACATGTGCAGTTCCCAAGATGACAGTTGGTCATGGTTGGGAGGCCAAACTCACAGGAGCGGTGCCTATACTAGGGCGTGTAATTGAAAGGTTATGATTGATTATCTACATACTGAGTATGGTGAATTTAGGGTTGTTCCTGACGGATATAACGAATGTTGTGGTGAAAGTGTACAATCTCTGCAGAGTGTCAAACTATTCGAATAGCCGCGTCCGCGGTTATAGACAGTTGAAGTGGCCATACTGTTCTATCGTCAGATGTTTTCAAAACAACCTATGAAATGATTTGTGACTTTGACTTGACCACCACAGAGTTGTGATATGAATTCAAGTTACCACTTAGGTGTTATAAAACTTTCAAGTGGTTTTCTTTGCTTCTGAACTTAGTAGAGGTAAATCTGGCTTTTTGCAAAACAACCCTAGAGCTTAGTATCCTACTACAACCCACCCCCCCTTAACTTGTTAGTATGAGTTTGCGAGTACTTAAAGAGTACTCATGGCTTTGTCCCTGGCTATTCCCGTGGCCAGACTATGAAGAGGAGTATCAGGATGACAGACCGCGGGAAGGTTACGACAACTAGGATCATCTCCCATCGTCAGCATTGCCTGTGACCCCGAAGATGGAGCTTCGCCTACGCTATCGTTATCTTTACGTTATTCCGCTGCTTGAGTTGTATTAAGAGCTGGATCATGAGATCCTTATTTGTGTAAGACCTTATGTGTGGTTTGTAATGGATGATGTACTGTGATATCCAAATCTGTTATGTCTCGCAAAAATGGTAATCCTGGGATTGCGATGTATGGCATAACAGGCATATGGGATTAAAAATCCGGGTGTTGACACATACCCTTGAAGACCGACAAATCTTAACGAGTTAAACTCGTGGTTGATGTAGACGATCTCTTGCCGATCTCAAGATCGAGAGGAAGTCCTAGCACCGCAAATCAGCAGCGCATCCGTGATCGCACACACGTCCGAGGCACCGAGCAACCTTTGCCTCCTCGCTCCAGCGATGCAGCGGAAGCACAACTCTTTCTTGCCGAATAGCCACCGGGAACATGTATCTCGCTAGTCCGAGACCATGGGGGATAAATTCTAGAGGGGGAGAGAGATCCTTCACAAGGAGGTGTGAGTGAGAAGTGAGGAGGGGGTGCCTTTTATAGGAGAGAGGGAACCCCAAAGGGAGTGGCCGACGCATGGGGCTGCCCCCTTGACCTCCCCTCATTCATGTGGGTGGACACTCCACTCACAAAATTCCTTTCAATTCCCTCCACTCAAAATTGCTATTAAATTTCCACCAAATTTAATGCAAACTCTCATTAAATAAAACTCCTTTTATTTATTCAGATTTTTGTTAATTACTTTAATGACAAACATTCACATATAACCCCTTGCTTATTTCATTTCACATGCAAAAACACTTTCTGCAATTTCACCCGAAAACCTGTTTTGGTATCTAGTGAAATAAATTCCTGCGCTTGTTATTCTTTCCGGCATGAAACTTTTTCTCCAATTGGATGTCGGTGTCTCTTAAGTGTGTCACCCTACGGTTCGCGAATAATGCGAACATGATCGAGACCCCTCTTAGATCAATAATCAGAAGAGGGATCTGGAGACCCATACTGACTCCCATACATTCAACGATGACTTTCTTGTGATCGTCGGAACCTTATACGCTAGTATCTTAATCCCTTTGTTTCACGATATATTACATGTATGAGATTCGATCATCGGTATCTCCATACCTAGTTTGATCTCGTTACTGACATGCACTGTTTTTCTCGTTCCTGTGATATAACATTCTAGTGATCAAATCACTTGCTTGCAAGCTAACCAATGTGATATCACCGAGAGGGCCAGAGTATATCTATCCATCATTGGGATGAACAAATTCCACTCTCGATCCATGGGCCTCAACATAATATTTTATTAGTTATGAACCCATCTTTATAATCACCCTGCTATGATGTGACGTTTGATGTTATCAAGAAACTGTTCCGGTGTTAGTGATTGACATGATATCATGGTCTAAGGATTAGGATCACTTCGTAAGTTGTTATAGCAATATAAACTCAATGACTTTGATCGTAATGCTATACTTCGGATGAATGTCCATCACACCATTACACTAATATTGTGATCTCGTTATTAACAACATCCAATGTCCATGATCAGGAAACCTTGATCATCTTGTTAATCAACGAGCTAGTTTATGAGAGAGGCATAACTAGGAACTTTCTGTTTGTTTATTAAACACACATGTATTGATGTTTCTATATTAATATAATTATAGCATGCAAAATAAACATCTATCATATACTTGGAATACACATAATAAACACTTTATTATTGCCTCTCAGGGGCATATTCCCTTCAAACATGTTGGTTGTAGACCCGTAATCCCTACTCAACAAAATTCACTATCATTAAGTAATCCTGCAACATGTTAAGTTACAGACACAAGGGTCAATACATTTGAATTGTATTGGCAAGTGATACCATATTGATATAGAGAACCTAGCATCTACATGAATATATGGCTAAGTGGAGTTTTGGCTGGCCTTTGCATAAAGTAAGTTTTCCCTATCCTTTGAAAAATAGTTTTTCTCGTTTTCATCAACACTTCATCAAACTTGGCACTCTGGATAACCTCCAGGTTCTTCCCTTGTTCACCAACAAGTTTTAACTTAGAGAAATTAGAATGATGAGATTTTTTATTCTGCTTCATTGTCTTGATGCTCAAAAGTTGTCCATAACCAGGGACAAGGCTTCCTACTTAGTTTTACCCCCTCGAGAGGTGGTGCACTTTCCCCACAAGACTCGACATGCATCGAAACGAGACTTTTCATAAGCAATCCCTCATACCACCACGAACGCGTTCCATCCTATCATCACTACCACCTTCTGTCCGTCTGTCTGAGTTCTTGCAACTTAGTTGGTCAAGGCAGAGCCCATATGCCATGTGGCTGCACTGGAAGCTTTCATGACAAGAATTTCTCCAATCTCTTTTTTCCTGGGTGGCCATCCACAAGTGTGATACACCAGGGTAAACCGTAGAAATGGGCCCTGGGTAACCACTCAACACAATCCAAACAAGTCCCATTTCCACCCAGGTGTTTCATTAACATCAGTTGTTTTCATTAATCCAAAAATACTCATATTTTCATAATACATCATAGCATAATTTCCACCCACGAATCTATATAGCAAGACTAAGCATTCTAAACTTACGTTGTCTCCTATCTCTAGGAAATACTACCAAGGTAGATACTATAGGATTAGCATAGCATATAAATATACATAATAGTCCTATCATGCACACTACAAAAACATCACTAATGCAATATAGAAAAGATAGGACTTTTGATGACCAAAGTATCACTTGCCTTTATAGTAGAATATTTAGGTACTCTCCTTGATCTTGCAATATCACACTCCTCAAAGTCTACAATAATACAATCAAGCAAAAAGCACACACTCAAAACTAGCATCATAAAACAATCACAAGAATACAATGAAATGCATGCAAGCATGAAAAAGATCATTTTATTTTAGAAATTGTTATAGCAAAGTTTTGAACACTATAAACATCTAATATTCCTTCTAAAAAGGTTGAATTCCAATTGGAACCAAGTTAGTGCAATTAAGTTATTTTTAAATTATTTTTCTTTTACTAGAAAAGATTTTATTCAAAGGGATATTTTGTAGTGCCAACAAATTATATGTTTAATTTCAAATGTTAATGTTTATGGTCAGAGGGTTCAATACACAACTATTTTCAAAAGGATTCACTCAAAAAATAATTTTTACAACAATTTTTATACTCAAAATACTCCACAAAAGGTTCTGCCTAAAACTCAGTTTTTACAGAAGCTAATGAACAAAATGAGGTCACTAATGTGAAGCTCTCATTTTTCTGAATCCAGGGACACCAAATTTGTATTTTCTGATTTGTGGATCAAAAGTTATTGAATTTCTAAGTTTACTCAAATATTTAATCAAATTTGGATTTAATTAGAAAAGTCTGGCCACATGGCGCAACACTACTGGCCGGTACCGCTTAGCTCGGATCAGCCACATGCACCATTGGATCTAAATGAGATTATACGAGCCAGATCAGCCGATACCCCTTTGCTAAATGATCTAATCCTAGCCCTAGGTTGCAGATCCAATGGATCTCAACGCTTAGCCATAGTCTGGCGGCGCTGGCTCCTGCGCACGGCGGTGGCGCATTGGGTGGGTGGCGCTCCGGCGATTCAGAGGGGTAAGGGGAAGGGCGCTGAGTGTTATCGAGGTCGCGGGGTCGATGCGAGCTCAGGATTGGTCGTGGTCGAGGAAGGAGCGCTCTGGTTCGCTGCTGATTCCTCGCCGGAGTTCGTGCCGATGGCGATGTCTTACATATGAAGTCGAAGTCGAGCACCTGGGGCTCGATCAAGCAAGGAAAGGCATCAGTGGTGTACGCTAGGACCTGGTGACAAGCTCTGTGACTAAAACAGGGCGGCGAAAAGTTAGGGTTTACCGGAATTCGTCAGCGAACGGCAACGACAGAAGGTTGCTCCGACGGTGACCGTGGCGACGACCTGGGTGCGATAAAATCGAATGGAGGGGGTTAATAGATGCGCACAAGGATGGATAAGATCATAGGGAAGGAAAGGGGGCAAGGGGAGGTAGGTTCTCACCGGAATTTTTGCTGGAGCTCGTCGGTGGCCGCGATGGTGCAAGCTAAAATTTGAGCAGCCTGGGGGCTCTATGGTGGTTCGGTGTGAGGGGAAATGGAGAGGAGGCAGTGGGGGTTAAGAGGACGAGGTCAGGGTGGGGAATTAATCTCGCAAACGCGCGAATTTACGCGAATTAAAATGACTAGAAATGGCAGAGAGGGGAGTGGTTCTTCCGTCGAGGGTTGAAGACGAAGCTGACGTGGCGGTGGGGTTGGGTTGTCACCGAGTGGGTGCAGAGAGGGGTGGGTGAGAAAGAATAGGAGCGGGGGAGGGAGGGTGCCGGATGGGATTTAGTGGGTTGGGGGTGCTAGGCCGATTTAGAGTGAGCTGTGCTCTTCTTTTATTCCTGTTCTTTTTCTTTTCTCTATTATGTTTTTATTCAAATCAATTGATTCAAACTCAAAATTGATTTCAAATTTGTAACAAACCTTTTCAGAAGATTTTATATAAAATATAAGTTGGTAATTTAGTCCAATTATAAAATTTCAAATATTTTTATAAATTATTATTCATTTTAAAAATTGAGTGTGGCACATTGGCACTATTTTAATTAAATTTGAATATGGTACCTAAGCCCATATAATTTTATTTAATAAACATTTATCCGTTTATATTATTTAAATATACTTTTATTCCATTCACTTATGGATTTTAGCCATGGCTTAAATTGACTTTGCAATATGTCTTATTTATTTTCTTCTTGTCTTATATAAATCATATCTTTTTATCCATGGCTCCAAATAGAGTGAAAACAATTCCCATAGTTTTATAATATGGCAACGGTTTCAGTTATTTCTTTCTTTCAATTAAGAATATCAGGGAGAAATTTAGAATAGGTGGGAACTTTTATTGCATCCGTAAATGGAAATTCTAGACAAAGGTCACCAAGTGCCTTTTAAAAAGAATCATAGATTACCTGATCCGGTGCTTTCTTTTTTCGATCTAGATAGGGAAGCTTTTTCTCAACTTTCTTATTCTTATCTTTTACCTTTTGTAGGGGATTAGGCTCTTTAGTTGTTTTCTTTTGTTGCTGCTTATCGCTTTTCTTATTTTTATTGCAACAACTTTATCTTCATTGCTTGTCTCATTTTCTTCTCTTGGATCAACATTCTCTGCATCAGAGTCATAACGGTCATCCTGTGCATCATTTTTCTCCTCCAAGGCTTGGTCTTGTGTTTCTTGAGCAGTTTCATCTTGAGGATCCACCCGTTTGTCATCTTCTTGGCTTGCTTTGAGCAAAGCTTTTTCCCTACGCTCTTTTTCATCTTCATATTCTGGTGGTCCTAATGGTCCTGTAACAACTACACCTCTCCTTATAACAACATTAGTAGAGACAAGAATATTTATATCATCTTGAAGAAAAAATGATAACTAGATGCTATTTGTTCACATTGGGTTTCAATCATACTAAGGTATTTGTGAAATAATTTTATTTCTTAGCCAATCTCATCATAATTTTCCGTTAGTTCTGCCAAAATCTTCTTATGTTTTTGAAATTGCTTATGCAGGTTATTATGGGATTTGACCTGTCGATGTTTTAATTCTTGAAAAACTTTTCTAGTTTCATATTCTCGAGTAAAAACCTGTAATAGATCTACTTTGTTTTCCTTAACAAGTTTAGAAGATATACCTTTTTCTTTCATTGTTTTGCGTACTTCAGGCATAATATCAGGAGTTATACGAAGTATTCCTTTTTCCAGCTTAGTGCCAAAATCAGGATTATATAAAGAATCATTCTTAGCCCTAGTAGACATAAATTCCAAACATGCTTTAATAGTTAAAGTATTTATCGATCCTCCAGCTGATAAGTCAAGCAACTCTCTGCATTGAGTATTAATACCATGGTAAAATAAATGGAAAATAATTAATTCAGAATATCCATGATTAGGAATAGTATTGATCATTCAAAAGAATCTATCCAGGCTTGTGGATATGTTCCTCCCACGTTCTGACTGAAGTTGCCTATATTCTTTCTAATTTCAATTACCTTTTTAAAAATATTAAACCTGTTTATGAATTTAACAATACAGTTTTCCCAACATTTAATGTAATGACGAGGGAGAGAATATAACAAGTCTAGAGCCTTACCGTTAAGAGACCAACGAAATAATTTTAGATGAGAGAAGTCTCTTGGCAAACCTTTTGGTCCAAGTGATGTTATCACATCATCGAACTCTCTAAGATGTCTTCCTGGGTCTTCATCTTCCCTTCCGCTGAAAGCCTTTTCCTGTAAAATTTTAATAATCTCACCATCAAATCGATATTCTCTAACTCCAGGATTAGGAAATTCTATTGGTTTTTTAAGAAAAGTAGAATTTGGAGCACTGTATTCTCTGAGAGTTTTTTCAGGTTTCTTGGAAGTTGTCCTACGAATGGACATGATTTCCATGAAATCACTCAGATTTTCAACTTCAATCTTATTTGATCTCAAAAGTTTTTCAATAATTTCCTCACTCCTTTGAACAGGTACGCGATCAAAATAATCTGGTAGATAGGTCCTACCAGAGCGTGTAGACCCTTTGTCTCCTAGGGAGACCATTTTGTAGTGGTAACACCTGAAATATCAAGAGATAAAACACTTAGATCTTAGATCCCCAGCAATGGCGCCAGAAAATAGCTTGATGGCTACAAGTGCATAGATCGTTTGTAGCTAGTTTTGAAGTTAAGATGCTGATTTCACAGGGAGCCCAAAGTTAAGTGTTTATGGGTGAAGTCTCTGTCGAACTCAAAGTTGTCACATGTCTTTGAGTGAATTGACTGCAAGTGTTGAAATAAGAATGGATTTGGATTAAAATGATTGTATTTAAATAAAACTAAAATGTAAACTTTAGAAATAAAAAGCATAAAAGTAAAGAATGATTTGTTTGTTGTTTTCTGCAGATGACA
This sequence comes from Avena sativa, assembly GCA_916181665.1. NCBI lineage: Eukaryota > Viridiplantae > Streptophyta > Magnoliopsida > Poales > Poaceae > Avena > Avena sativa. The sequence continues at coordinate 1,317,170 of OV702285.1, forward strand.
AAATAGGCGCGGAGAGATTCAGTTCATGGTGATAGTGAATGTGCCAGGTGGACGAGTGATAAGTGCAACAATTATAATCTTATAAGTATGTGTATAGGCGAGCAACCCATAATTAGTAGGAACTCTTCTTGGTAGATTTCATCCCAACTTCAATAATCCTACTAATCTGTTACCACAACCATGGTCAGTCACTAGACGATTAAGATCCTTTAGGTTTCTTAGCAATTAAGCTCCTTGGATCAGGCTAATGCAATAGGCACAGTGGCTCCTCGTGCCCCTCGAGATCAACTACTTTCCCATTGATATGTCCGTGTCACTCAAGGATCGCCGGTCTGCTAGCAAACAAGATCTTATCTATGTAGAACAAGGTATCATGTTGTCTGGGCCATTAATTGGACAACAAGAATTAAGCATACTACAGATAGTCAAGCACACATAATATAGTAACTAAAATTAACCACAAACTTAATGAAAAAATATAGGCACATCACATCTCACCAATCTCTTACATCTCCTACGCCCAAGGGAACTTACTCACACATAAGAGAAGAAAGCATCATCGATATAATTAAATAAAGGGAGTTCTTCTTGACATTACCATGGAGATCACAATAAGAATAGAAATAAATCCAACACAATTCAAGATGGGAAGAACAATCTCAAACACTAATCTTGCAAGGTGGAGATCTCTCTCTCTCTCTCAAGTACAAGTAATGGCTATGGGGGTGTGATGGCTAGGAGGTCGAAGATCGTGGAGCGACATGAAGAACGTCTTCCCCTTCTTCTTCGGATCTCTTCTTTCTCTCTTCTGGATGGGATGGCGGTTGCTGTGTTTTGTTTTCGTCCTCGGCCCCTTCACGAAAGTTGTCCCTTTTGACAAGCCAAAGGCGGTGGCAACTATACGGTGGGAACTATACAGCGGAAAAATATTCCCTCCGTATAGTTGCTCGTTAAAGCTACTGTATGCCTCCCTCGATTACTTCCAAAAAGAGACTTGCTTATTTTCGTCTGAATATTATGTTTTTGCTGTTAAAACCTTCTATTAATGTTCAGAACCTGAAACACACATTAAAAACTAAGTTTTCTTCGCTACCGAAGTATTAGCATTAGGTAAAGCTAGAGAACCATCAAATCTAAACGAAAACCATTAAAAATGTGTTGAATCTCACAGCTATCATAAGGTTAGACCGAGCCGCTTCATCCTACCATCCCGCAAGATGCAAAGTACACAAAAAGTAAGCGACAACAAAAGCATCAACGCCCATAAAACCATTGTGTTCTACTCGTGCAATAGATCTACGCATAGAGTCGGCTCTGATACCACTATAGGGTTTGCAGCATGGAAAACAAAAAAAATCTATCACGGAAATACACAAAAGCCAAGATCTAATCTATGAGATCGGTGCAACGAGTTTGTAGAGAACTAGCCCTCGTAGATCCAAAGCGTTTAACGAGATCGGATTCTCGTGGTTGATGTAGTCGATTACTTGCCGATCTCAAGATCGTGTAGACGATCCTTATGTCGCCATGTTCCGACAACGCTTCCATAGTCGGTCACACGTACGATAGTCAATGGAGACCTTCCTCTCCCTTGTTCCAGCAGGGCAGCGGAGGTTGTAGATCTCCTCGGAATCCCAACAACATGACGGTGAGGTGGTGGTGGAGGAGGAGAGATTTCTGCAAGGCTTCGCCTAAGCCAGAGCAATGTGGTGGAGAAGAGAGAGGTGGTGTCAGCGGCTAAGGTTAGGCACCTAGGGTTTAGAGTGCAAGGGACTTGGGCACCATGGGAATGGGGTGCCTTGGGGTGCGCCCCCACTCGTCCTTATATAGGCGTGGGACGGCCAAGGGTGTCCCCAGCCCAAGTTTAATCCCTCCCTAACTCGGCCTCCAAAGTAAGATGTTGAAACCTTTTCCACCTAGACTTCCCTCTTACCAAAAACTAGAGTTTGACTTTTCAAACTAGAATTTTGCTATTCAAACTAGGGTTTGACTATTTTACTAGTTTTGGCCGAATTGACCCTAAGTATCACCATAGCATGTATCTAATCCGGCTAACCCGGGTGGTCCATAGTTGGTAAGAAGACCTATGGCCTGCTAGGCGGTCTAATTAGATGGATCCAGAAGGGAGGCCCATGCCGGATAAAGGAATGCTACGATGGAGTCACCGATGTACTCGGAGCCTTGAAGTGTAAGACATATAGATTAATTAGTACTAGTGTAGGACTTTGTAACCTATCTGATTAGGACTTTTTCTGTAACCCTAGGTTCTGGCGTCTTTATAAGCCGAACCACTGGAAGTCCTTAGGACACGACTCGACACATCGACTTACACACCTCGCATAGCGAACCAATTCCTGTAATTCGGCGTATTGCCTTTATAGTGATTTATAGCAGGAGTAGGGTTCCGTCACCGTCGTGAGACCTGAACCTGAATAAGCTGTGTTACCTCGTACCCGTCATTTGCCGCTCTCCCCCACACCTCTAAACACGCACTGTAAAGACCCCTTCATGGTGTACTAGTCGACAATACCACGACAAGCGGGCTTTACTGTTGAACTTTGCTCTAAGCGGCAATTAGCATTTCCCCAGAGACATTTTCTTTTAACTCATTTCCGCAGACACATGAACGAGCGGAAAGAGGCAAATAAGTAAATGCGCTGGCCAACGATACAGCGAAACGGGCTTATGGTAACAAATGCGGGCTTGGATGACAAAGAAAGGCAGTGCAGGGCCTTATGGGCCGACTTCTTGTTAACACTAAGAAGAAAAAATATCCCTCAGCTTTGGGCGTCGGCCCAGCCTAAAGGAGCATCGATAGGAATCAGTACTTTATCTTCATCAGGATTATAGCGGCGACGACCTAGGGTTAGCTTCATCGGCCTCGGCGGCGACTTGGAGACCATGGCGTGCCTAGAGGAGGAGGAGGAGGAGGAGGAGGAGGAGGGCTTCTTCATGCCGCCTTTCCTGCGCCAAGACGAGAAGGAGATTGCGCAGATAAAGGCAGGGACTGCAGCGCGTCTGCGTCGGGAGGCGGAGGAGGCGAGGAAGGAGGAGGAGAGACAGCGGAGAGGAGCGGCGCACCAGACCGTCCTTGACTCCATCCTCGAACGAGACCCCAAGACGGGGCGGGAGGTCTACACCCGCTACTCCTTCACCGACTTCTCAATCTTCGACATCGACGAGGAGTGTAAGCCGTCAAATTGTTTTTCTTTTTTCTGGAAGCGAATTTGCTGTGTTGAAGAGTGGACATGGCTTAAAAACTGATTTTTTTTAGAAAATGTATATGCATGCACCTGTACACACATGAATCATATGCACCGATCCGCTACATTCTATGCCGATTCTGCAAATTTGGGTGCTATGTATGTTCAGTCGAGTGCTCTGACAGTTCCTTTTAGACACATGGTTTGATGATTGTTATAGATAGTTTGATTTAGTGATGGACAGACCTCTCATTGTTCTTTATTCAGTCACTATAGTTGATAATTATGACTATAAATGAACTTAATGTATCCTTACTGCTCAACTGTTGCTTCACTAGTAACTAATGGGAGTAGTGTAGAATTCCCAAGTGAGGATATTTTTTTCCATCCGATGCTACCTTTTTATTTTTAGTATCTTATAATTGCTGTGCCTGCTGAACCTTAGCTGTTAATTTTACTCAGCGTTCATTGATGAAACCTGATTACTGAAAACGATATAACAAAAAAGCATCGTTCTTATCAGCCTTTTTATATTTTACCCCCTTTGCGCAACTCTCATGTTGTCTGCATCAACTATGTATTCTATCACTGTTAAGTGATTTCTGTTGTCTAAGTGAATTCGGAATAGATTGCTGCGTTGAGGACCTAGTTGAAAAACCCAGAACCGCCGCCTCCGCCGGTCTGCTAAGCGGAAAGGACCAAACACGGAGGTGAGCCCAAGAATTTCTTTACCAGTTCTCATCAGAAGCAGTGATCGGTCCGACCAATGTCAGCATTCCATAGAAATAAATTGAATGCGGGGCGTTTGAAGATATCTCTTTTGAACCTCTTTACATTGCACTAACCAACCAGGCAGTACCACTTTGTTGCACATACATGGATTGCATGCACCAATTCACTAAATTGTGTGCTGATTCTGCAGCTTCGGATGCTCTTTATGTTCAATCGAGTATTGTTTAGATGATAACTAGCATCCTGTATGTCTTACTATCCTTCTCGTGCTGTTGCAGTGATTGTCATAGATACTCAGGTTTAGTGATGCACAGACCTCTGATTGTTCTTTATTCAGTTCCATATTTTATAATTGTGAGCATAAATGCACATGATGTGTAGATTACCGCTCAATAGTTCCTTCAAAAGAATATGTTAATAACTAATACGAGTATTTTAGATTTCGCTATCGAGATTTTGTCCGTGCCCAACACAACTGTTCTGTTTTTAAAACCTTAATTAATTGTTATGCCTCCTGACTGTTAGCTGTCAGTTTTAATCAGTTTTCGTTAATGAAACCTGATTACTGCAAAAGATAACAAACAACACTGTTTCCTCTGATTGTATAGATTACTGCTCAATAGTTCCTTCAAAAGAATATGTTAATAACTAATAAGAGTACTTTAGTGATGGACAAACACAAACCTCTCATTGTTCTTTATTCAGTCCCTATATTGGATAACTGTGATTATAAATGCACATGATGTATTGCTTATTGCTCATTCGTGTCTTCTGAAGTACAAGTCACTAACAAGAGCAGTGTGCATTTTCCAATCGAGATATTCTTTTAAGTCCATTGCAACTCTTCTGTTTTTACTATCTTTATTTTTGTACGTGCTGCTCTTAGCTGTTACACAGCGTTCAATTAATGATACATCGTTCTTATCAGAGTTTTGCTATATAGTATCCCCTTTTCCCCTACTCTCGTGTTGTTTGCATCAACTATATGCTATCACCGTTGAGTAATTTCTGTTGTTCAAGTGTCATAAGAATAGATTGCGATGTTGAGGAGCAAGCATGGTTTAGAAACTGAATTTCTTGTGAAATGAATAGAAATAGTGTGTGCACCTTTACATACATGAATTACATGCACCCGGATTGAACCTAGTTAAGCATAAATATAATTACATGCACCTGGATTGCACCTGCGTTGAGGAACAAAATCATATCAGAGCTTCAGATGCTATTTATGTTTAATTGAGTACTGTTTTAGCTCATAGATAGAATTTTGTGTATGTTTTACTAACCTTCTCGTGATGCTGTGATATGATTTTGTTCTAATTTTTTTTGGGTCTCTCGTGATAACTGTAGCTTTTGTTTTTTTTCCATTGCAGCGCGTATCCCTCCGGTGCGATTTACCAACACGGGTTATGTGCGTGGATTGAACCTAGAAGACTCTGCGAACATAATTTCCGTCAAGATAGTCTCCTCAGATAGAGGCTTCCCCATCAATGTGTTTGGCACTGTCATCGCGAGAGATAGCGTTGATCATAAGTGCATATATCTTTTTAACCGCCCTATGGAGGATTGCCAGACTATCAACTCAGTGGTATGTTTTTGCTTGAGAACCACTAAAGTACTAGTTGGTTGTTGTCTAGAAATGTGGATCTTTATTCTGTTTACTTTATGTATATTCTGTTGCATTCTTTAGTGGTATTTAGATGAACATACTCTAATCTTTGGCGACTCTTTCCGTAGGATGAAAGTTTGATTTTAACCGGCCCAGGCCGAGGCCTGGTCTTACTTGATTTCATATATCTAGAGATAAATCTCAAAATCAAGGTTGATGGGAGGCCTCAAGGCGAGCAGATCAGTAAGGGCTTACTTGGCATCGATGGAAGAGTTCAGCCTAGGGATGAGAAGGTTAATGTTGGAAGTCAAACCCTCAATAGCTGGTACAGTAATGTGATGGTGAGCTATGCCACTATTCTTAATGCAGTCGAGTGTATGTTTGAGATTGAGGTGCTCGAGGGACATTTCTGTGGAGAGATCAAAGCTGGCATTGAGGGTGTGGAAGCAGGGGAGATTGTGATTCATAGTAGCAAGGAAGATGGCGTGGTGACTGATGGCGACAAAACATATATGAAGCTGCGGCGCCATGTCATGACCATATGTCTGGAGAGAACACTCGCAATTAAGTTTGTTATTATGGAGGGCTGTCGTCGGTGCGGTGGTGCTGACCCGAATGTTACTACTGAACGAACAGAGAGATTCACCCCACAACGCCGTAGTGAGCAGAAAGCAGAAGTAATTTGTGGTGCTGGTAAGTTTCAGGTGAAGGTTGTCTGGTCCTTGATGGACATATTGGGCCGTAGTAGCTACTGAAGGTTGTGTGTGTCTGTTTTACCGCAGAAAAATATTTGGATGCCCCGGCTTGATATATTTATATCTGTTTGGTTATATGAGCTAAAGTTATGTTTGCATTTGTACTCTCATAAAGTTTTCTACTTGTAACCATGGAAGCCTAGTTGTTTATTATTTGAAAGCACATAGCAATCTGGGTAGTACTCCCTCTTTCAAATTACTCCGCATGCACGTGTGCTAGTACTTCCTCATTTTTCATCAAAAAAAAATCCTAGGATTTTTGAAATAGATCTATTTTAAAAATCGTAGAATTTTTTTAGATAAACAATAAGAAAATACTAGCATACCTAGGTAAGTGTGTGCGTGTGGAGTAATTTAAATAGAGGAAGTATGGTTTCGTAGAATGTTTCTGCCACCCGGAGTAAAACTATTTTGTACATTTGCTCATTCTAGGTTTAACCGGTCGCTGCTGCAGGATGTTCTATATATTGTTTGACAGATGAGCTGGTCTTTCTTTTTCCTATGTACTCTCTCCGTTTAAAAATATAAGATGTTTTAGGTTTATGAAGTAGATGTATCTAGACATCTTTTAGTGTATAGGTTCAAATGAATCTAGACACTGAAAGATGTCTAGATACATCTCATTTACGAACCTAAAACATCTTATATTTCCAAACGAAGGGAGTATAAGTAAGAAGATATATACTGTCATGTTTCATCCGTGGCATGGAGATGATTCAAACATTAGCAATTGCACGCAAGCTCTGCCTCTGCGCATCCCGTTCGAGTTTCTCTCATGCGGTTTTCCCTACCGGCGTCGTCCTCCCCTGGTGCTCCGCCTCGACCTTGATCTCTCTCTCTCTCTCTCCCAAGCACCTCCGCGTTGGCCATGCCGCTCCACCGATGATTGTAGGCTCTGTCTTGTCCACTCACACCCGTGCAAGCAACATCAGCAGCAGATCTACTCCCTTGTTGGACCATTTCGAGCTTGGGGCGCCTGCCATGGCCTCGCTGATGAGCTTCGTCTGACTAGATTTCGTCTGATATGCCACTGCCGCATGTTTCCCCGGTCGAGTAGAGGCCACCGCCGTTGACGACCTGTCCCGTACGCTCAATCCCCCATCATATCCTTGATCCCACGCGATCGACGCATCGATGACATGCTCCACCAGTGTGGCTTCTCATGCAGGGCCACTCCGGCGAGGCGGTCGTAGAGCGGGAGCTGGAGGTAGGAGAGGCCGCACACAGGTAGGAAAGCACCCGACCAATAGGTAGGGGAGACAAGGTCGGCAAGGTAGGGGCGGTGTTAGGGTATTCACGGCGGCGCACGCCCGATCTGAGATGCTGTGGAGGGTGCGGTTGGGGGAGATGGGGAAAGAGTGGGTGGAGGAGAATGGGTTGGGTTTGGGATTGACGATGGCTCAGCTGATTGTTGAGCGTCGTTGGGATACCCCAAGAGGAAGGTATGATGAGCACAGCGGCAAGTTCTTCCCTTAGTAAGAAACCAAGGTTATCAAACCAGTAAAAGAAAGGAAACGACTCAAAGGTGTTGCTAACAACTGGAAACCTGCACAACACAAACTCAAGACTTTGCCCCAACAAACAGTGAGGTTGTCAATCTCACCGGTTTGTTAAAAACAAAGGATTAACTGTATGGTGTGGAAGATAATAGTGGTTTGCAGAAAGAAAACAATAACAGTGGAAGATGTATCAATGGTAAAGATTGGACCGAGGTCCATAGTTCACTAGAGGTGTTCTCCTTAGGATAAACAGACATGTCATGCTGGGTAAACAAATTACAGCAGGGCAATTGACAGGACTGAGCAAGACATAACAATGCAATTCTAGACATTCATGATCTTATGAGATTTGATTGGGCAATACAACAAGATTCATAGACCTCCATCCAACTGCATCTATGACTAATAATCCACCTTCAGGTTATCATCCGAACCCCCTACAGTATTAAGTTGCAAGCAACAGATAACTGCTTTAAGCAAAGTGTGTAAGGTAAACAATCCACTTGTTCCATGAATAATAGACCGTTCTTTTCTCCCTAGTAGCAACAACACATCTACAACCTTAAAATTTTCTGTCACTTCCCTTAGATTAAATAGAGGCATGAATCCACTATCGAGCATAAATAGTCCCTCTTAGAGTCACTAGCATCTACTTGGCCAAGATAGCTACTAGAAACGAAGAGAATGCAGGATCACAAAAAACACATACATGATAGAATTAACAAGACAAAACCATTAATCAATATGCATAGTAATCTCAATATCCATCGGATCCCCGCAAACACAACATGCATGATTATAAATAGATGATCTTGATCATGAACAGAGCTCACAAGATCTAAACATGGTAGCACAAAGGAGGACAAACAACCATCTAGCTACTACATGGACCCGTAGTCCAAACTGGAACTACCCACGCTTTATACCGGAGGCTGGCATGAAGAAGAAGGCCTCCGGGATGATCTCCCCTCCGATAGGGTGCCGGGAAGAGCTTCAGATCCCCCGATCTAGGGACGATGGTGGCGGCTACGGACTGTTTCGTGGAAGATTGATCGGGTACTTAGGTTTTGGTATCGGGGGCTTCTTATAGGCGAAGAGGCGAGGCAGGGGCACCCAGGGTGGCCGCACCCCCAAGCGTGGGCCTACCTAGGCCGCGCGGCCAGGGGATGTGGCCCCCTGGTGGCTCTTCTCCGTCTCATACTCTGGCTCTGTGTTCCCCACGGTAAAATATTGACTTTGGCTTTTGTCCTGTCCAATTCCGAGAATATTGATTTTCTGCCTTTTCTGGAAACAAAAACAGAAGAAAACAAGCAACTGGCACCGTGGAATCTTGTTAATAGGTTAGTACCAGAAAACATATAAAAACACCTCAAAGTGTAGACAAAGCAAAGAAAAGTAGATACTAAACAAGCATGAAACATCAAAAATTATAGATACGTTTACGCCGTATCAAGCATCTCCAAGCTTAACTCCTGCTCATCCTCGAGTAGATATTAAACAAGCATGAAATTAGCATCTTGAAGTGATTAAGGTTAAAGTGAACAAACTATGGAGTATATGCTTGACAAAGTATAAGTTGACAATCTAATGTCCCTTAAATACGAGGGCCGCTCCTCATGCTAACTTTAGTCACCTGTAAGTTCTTGTCATAGTAAGTATATGTGTATCATAGAGAACCTCCAACGGGGTACCCCTTGCACATGATACAAGAGCTATCCGATAATAAAAATGACAAAGAAAGCAGACAATAAGCATCTCAACAATCTTCTTATTTACCATGGTAAAATGGTGCCTTTTTCTCTCTTTCCTCTTTTCAATGTGTCTCTTTTTTTATAAAATAAAGCTTCATAGATTGCTCACTATGGTGATGCTGCAAGTTTCCACCATGATTAGGCATGGCTTAGGCTAGCGGCCCAAACGTTTCTCTAACACACATACATAACTCCATGGACTTACAAGCTCCCCTTTTATTTCACACCAACGACATCCATAAACAAAAGAGCATGATATCAATTGTGTACAATATACAAGTGCAATGTTGAAAGCGTTCCCCGTGACAGCATGGTTCTGTTAATTTCAACGTATAAGTGCAAGCATATACAACATAGATGACACAATGGTTCAAGTTTATTAGGGGCAAAAAAAAATAAAGTGTGCCATCAAGTTCGTGGGAGCTTTAATCACTAAGTTTTCACATAACAAAGAGACTTTTTAATTGGAAGGTAGATGAAAACAAGAATATACGTGGAATGGTGTAACACACCATGTATAGGAATTTATAGTGGACACTTTGGAATAACTTGGTTTCTTGGGAGTTGGATGCATGAGTAGATCTTACTCATACAACTGGAGGCTAGCAAAAGACTGGGAGCGACCAACTAAGAGAGAAATAATGGCCATAATCATGCAGAGCGACAAAATATTACTAATCAAAGCATAAGTGGTACTACAAGTCAAGGACTAAATGATCATAGAGGCTATAGTGACTGGTTCATAGTCATAACATGGTGTGAGCATGCACCAAGTCAACCCAAATAAAGCATCAAAGAAGAATACCACAATACTATGATTTTGTATGCTAAAACAATGCATGATTCCTTCAAGGCACATTAAGCAATCCCAATTGTTTGGAACAAGTCATGCTACAACAATAATCACTAAGCATAAGATCAAAACAACATATAGCATGACATGATAAAGTCTATGTCACAGTCAAAGCAAGCTCCTCTTGTACTATTCAAGCAAGAACTTTCTACTCCTCTCCAACACCAATCAACTTATTTGAAATAACACAATGAGAACGGGGGTCCAAACTACTTTACTCAATCAAACTAAGCAAACCAAAAACAAAAACGAAAACTAAGACGCTTCAAGAATAACACAACTTGTGCATGATACAGTAAAAACAAAGTGTATAGAAAGACCTGAGATTTTTATTGATGAAGAAGGGGATGCCTTGGGCATCCCCAAGATTTGACGCTTGTACCTCTTGAATATTTCTTGGGGTGACACGGGGTGGCATCCCCAATCTTTAGCTTTTGTCCATTCTTCATCTCATTACATCATTCTTCCTCTACACTTGAAAATTTTCCTTCATACAAAACTTCACACAATCTTCATTAGCAACATTAGTGTATTCAAAAGATAATAGACCATTGGGGTTTTAGTTTTAAAACAAAAAACTTTCACTGAAACACGAGCTACATTAGCAATTCCCTCAAAAATCTCAATTTTCCAAAAAGAACACAAAAAGGAATCAATAAGAAGCAAATGCAAATAATGGTAGAAATCTGTCAAAACAGACCATCAGGTAGAAACCGGTTTTTTTTAAGACCTTCTGTTGCTCAAATCAAGAAGTGTTGAACTCAAGAAAGTTAGCTAATATACTAGGGGATTTATTCAAAAAATAATAGCTCAATCCGACTTACAGAGATTTTACACGTATTTTTACGGTAGAGCACAAAAATATGTTTCGGGACAACAACTCCCTAAATCTTACTTCCCTCTCATTAGAGGTTATTCTCGGCACAAAAAGCAAATAAAAAGGATAAGGAGAGGTCATTACAGAGGTAATGACTTTCAAGACTCAATAAAACTTTTGGGTTATCTCCCAATAAGTACTTTTCTTTAACGCCTTTAAGTTAGGCACAAGAAGCAAGAATCAAGTATTTTCAAATGAAGAAGCATTAACATCAAACCTTGCATTCAAAGGAGGAGAAAAAAACAACTTTTATATCCTTATAGGGAAGTGTTCAATACCTTTGTTGAATGGAAATTGATATTTAATGGTGCCTTCTTTCATATCAATGATGGCACCAACAGTTATAAGAAAAGGTCTTCCCAAAGTAATAGGACAAGAAGCATTGCATTCAACATCCAAAACTTAGAAATCAACAGGGACATAAACATTGTTAACCATAATAAGAACATCATTAACACTCACCATGAGTTTCTTTTTAACATTATCATTAAGTGGGACATCCAAATAACAATATTCCAAAGGTGGCAAATCAAGCATTTCATAAATCTTTCTAGGCATAATAGAGACACTAGAACCAAGGTCACATGAAGCTTTGAGATCAAAGTGATTCACTTGCATATTAATGATGGGTTCCCAACTATCTTCTACTTTCCTAGGAATAGAGGCTTTGTGTTTCAACTTTTCTTCCTTAATTCTAATGAGAGCATCTGTAATGTGTTTGGTGAAAGCTACATTCATATCACTAGCATCAGGACTTCTAACAAGCTTTTGTAGGAACATAATCACTTCAGAAATATTGCAACCATCAAGATCAAAATCAAACTTAACATCACCAGTAGTAGACTCATTGGGTTTAGGCATTGTGGTAGGAGGAATAGGGACTTATTGTGGTTTAGTGGCATCCGTATTGGTGGTGGTGATAGTGCACACACTATTTTTTCTAGCAATTTCAGCTTCTCTTTCCCACTTAGCATGTAGTTGGGCTAACAATCTAACATTTTCATCAATTGTAACTTGTATGGCATGAGTAGCAGCAAAGGTACTTTCCAAGGTTTCAGGTTTAGCAACCATTTTATTAATCAAAGAGGACTATGCTTCTGATAAATAGGAAATATTTTTCTCAACACTCAATTTTTTTGACTATAAACTAGGAATTTCTCTATTCAAATTCTCAAGTTGATGACTAATAGTTTTCAACATAGCAGATTGTTCTTCCATAGTTTTAGTGAATATCTTGTTTTGCTCATATTTCATTTGCATAAATTTTTTAGTGGATCTTTCAACTTCTAGAATCCTATCTTCACTAGGCATTCCAGATCTACCATGATAAGTGTTGCCATTATTAGGAGGATAAGTCCTATAGTTATTACCATAAGCATTGTTGCCAAAATTATTATTCCTAATGAAGTTCACATCAACTTGCTCTTGTTGAGTAACCAAAGAGGCTAAGGGAACATTATTAGGATCTATAGGAGCTTTCCCATTAACAAGCATAGCCATGATAACATCAATATTATCACTCAAAGAGGAGGTTTCTTCAACAAAATTCAACTTATACCATGTGGAGCTCTCTTAGTGTGACATTCAGAATAGTTGACCATCATATTATCAAGGAGCTTTGTTGCAGCACCCAAGGTAATGGTCATAAAGGTACCTCCAGCAGCTGAATCCAATAGGTTTCTTGAAGAGAAGTTTAAACCTGTATAAAAAGTCTAGATAATCATCCAAGCAGTAAGTCCATGAGTGGGACAATTATTTACCAAAGATTTCATTCTTTCCCAAAATTGAGCAACATGTTCATTATCAAGTTGTTTAAATTTCATTATTTCACTTCTCATAGATATAATCTTAGGAGGAGGATAGTATTTTCCAATAAAAGCATCTTTGCACTTAATCCAAGAATCAATACTATTTCTAGGCAAGGATAGTAACCATTCTTTAGCTTTTCCTCTCAAGGAGAAAGGAAACAACTAGAGCTTAATAATATCTCCATCTACATCCTTATATTTTTGCATCTCACAAAGTTCAACAAAGTTATTGAGGTGGGTAGCAGCATCATCAGAACTAGCACCAGAAAATTGCTCTCTCATCTCAAGATTCAACAAAGCAGGCTTAATTTCATAAAAGGTAGCATCAGGAGCAGGTGGAGAAAAAGGTGTACTCAGGAAATCATTGTTGTTTGTGCTAGTGAAGTCACACAACTTGGTGTTCTCAGCAGAGTTCATTTTAGCAAAAGTGGAGCAAGCCAACTAGAGCAGGAACTAATTTTTTTTTGTGTTTTTGATAAGAGAAAGCAAAGCAAACTAAACTATTTTTTTTTGGAGTTTTTGATAAAAAAGGCAAATTCAAGCAAAAGAAACTAAGCAAAACAAAAACAAAGTAAAGAGAAAGGTTGTGAAGGACCCCCCTTGTGAAGCCGTCCTTAGCCTCCCCGGCAACGGCGCTAGAAAAATCTTGACGATGGCTCAGCTGATTGTTGAGCTTCGTTGGAAGACCCCAAGAGAAAGGTATGATGATCACATCGGCAAGTTCTTCCCTCAGTAAGAAACCAAGGTTATAGAACCAGTAGGAGGAAGGAAATGACTCAAAGTTGTTGCTAACAACTGGAAACCTGCACAACACAAACTCAAGACTTTGCTCCAAGGAACAGTGAGGATGTCAATCTCACCGGTTTGCTGAAAACAAAGGATTAACTGTATGGTGTGAAAGATAATAGTGGTTTGCAGAAAGTAAACAGTAATAGTGGAAGATGTATCAATGGTAAAGATTGGACCGGGGTCCATAGTTCACTAGAGGTGTTCTCCTTAAGATAAACAAAAATGGCATGCTGAGTAAACAAATTACAGCAGGGCAATTGACTGGACTGAGCAAGACATAACAATGCAATACTAGACATTCATGATCCTATGAGATTTGATTGGGCAATACAACAAGATACATAAACCGCCATCCAACTGCATCTATGACTAGTAATCCACCTTCAGGTTATCATCCAAACCCCCTACAGTATTAAGTTGCAAGCAACGGATAACTGCTTTAAGCAAAGTGTGTAAGGTAAACAATCCACTTGTTCCATGAACAAGAGACCGTTGTTTTCTCCCTAGTAGCAATAACACATCTACAACCTTAGAAATATTTTTCACTTCCCTTAGATTAAATAGAGGCATGAAGCCATTATCGAGCATAAATACTCCCTCTTGGAGTCACTAGCATATACTTGGCCAAGATAGCTACTAGAAACGGAGAGCATGCAAGATCACAAAAAACACTGACATGATAGAATCAATAAGACAAAACCATTAATCAATCTGACATAGTAATCTCAATATCCATCGGATCCCCACAAACACAACATGCATGATTACAAATAGATGATCTTGATCATGAACGGAGCTCACAAGATCTAAACATGATAGCACAAAGGAGGAGAGACAACCATCTAGATACTACATGGACCCGTAGTCCAAGGTGGAACTCCTCACGCTTCATACCGGAGGCTGGCATGATGAAGAAGAAGGCCTCCGAGATGATATCCCCTCTGGCAGGGTGTCGGGAAGATCTTCAGATCCCCCCGATCTAGGGACGATGGTGGCTATGGACTGTTTCGTGGAAGATTGATCGGGTACTTAGGGTTTTGGTATCGGGGGCTTCTTATAGGCAAAGAGGCGAGGCATGGGGGCACTCAGGGTGGCCACACCCCCCAGGCGCGAGCCCACCTAAGTCGCGCGGCCAGGGGGTGTGCCCCCCTGGTGGCTCTTCTCCGTCTCGTACTCTGGCTCTGTGTTCCCCATGGTAAATATTGACTTTGGCTTTTGTCCCGTCCAATTCCGAGAATATTGATTTTCTGCCTTTTCTGGAACCAAAAACAGAAGAAAACATGCAACTGACACTATGGCATCTTGTTAATAGGTTAGTACTAGAAAACATATAAAAACACCTCAAAGTGTAGACAAAGCAAAGCAAAGTAGATACTAAACAAGCAGGGAACATAAAAAATTGTAGATACGTTTCTGACGTGTCAGTGATGTGGTCAAAAAGTGGTAACCTAGAGGAGGATATATACATGGGGCAGCAAAAAGGATTCGCGGTTGCAGGCAAGGATCACCAAGTGTGCTAGCTTGAAGCAATATCCTCAGTAGTGGTACAAGAAGTTTGAGTCTTTTATGACTGATATTGGATACCATGAAGTATAACCTGATCATTGTGTCTTTATGAAGAAGTGTAGTGAGGGTGACTTCATTATTCTTTTTCTATATGTCTATGGCATGATGATCGTTGGAAATGGCACAAATAGGATTGCTCTCCTCATAAAGGAATTGAGTAAATAATTTGCCATGAAGGATTTAGGACCAACCAAGCAAATAGTTGGCATGAAAATATTTTGTGATAGATGAAAAAGTTGTTTGATGCACTTGAAAGCTGATTTAGCTCTCACACTAACAATACATTAAGAAGGAGAGGTTCAATATGTAACGCGCAAAGTCTGTTACCTCTCCACTTGCAGTCCATCACAAACCGAGTCCATAACAATATCCTTGTAGTAAGAAGGAGAAAGAAGAAATGAGTAATGTCCTTGTAGTAAGAAGGAGAAAGAAGAAATGAGTAAAGTATCATACCAATCTATCTTGGACAGTTCATGTACACCATGGTGTGCACTAGGCCTGATATTGCATATGCAGTTGCTATTGTTAGTCGGTTCATGAAAAATCCAGGTGAAACTCACTAGCATGTAGTTAAGTGGTGATGCAAATTCTAGGAAGTCTACTTCTGGATACTTGATGACTTATGCAGGCGAAGCAGTTCCATGACAATCAAGGTTGCAAAAATGCATTTTACTATCAACCATAGATGCCGAGTACATAGGAGCGGTTGAGACTTGCAAGTAAGTGTTGTGGATGAAGAACTTCTTGCAAGAGCTGAGCACGAAGCAAGAGAACTACAATCTGTTTTGCAGTAGTCAAAGCACTATCCATATCATCAAGAATCCAAGTTTTCACTCTCCAACCAAGCACATAGATGTGAGGTATCATTCGATTCGAGATGTTGTGAGTTCCAAGTTGCCGAAATCTAAGAAGATCCATATCAAAATAATGGCTCGGATATGATGACCAAGATATTGCCAAGTGAGAAGTTCCTTGTATGTTGCAATGCAGTGAGCATGGCGACACCACCCACATGAGTCAGATGGGAAAACATTTTTAGGTATCCTCTTTATGTGGGATGTGAGGAGATGGCCTATTGAGGCCTTTTAGACAGCTCAAACAGGTGCAAGAACCCAAAAACCTTCAAGGTTATGACTGAGGATCACCTTGGACGTTGCACAAGAGGGACGGGAGAGGATAAACTCCTGACTCGTGCAACTAGGAGAGGTGTATAGGATTTGCCCTCAATCTGTTCTAGGAAGAGAACGTTATGGTTTCAAGCACTCATGCGGCAAATATATGTTAGTATCTTTTCTGTTCTATATTTTTCTTTTTGATAAAATAATATAATTTTGTTTTTCTTTGCTCACATTTTTCATATATGAAAATTTCCCCCGCGTATTTTTTGAAAAATGTTCATGTAATTCAGTAGTGTTATTTTATGTTTCCGAAAATAAAAAAGAACCGCAAATCTTGGCGTTCTAGGGAGAGTTAAAACGATCGTAAGACCCGATACATGTTTGAGAGTTATGACCAAAACTCATCGTTTTCGTGTTTTATGGCCATTTTCATGAGCTATTGCCCACATTTTTGGGTTTTCAGGGCGATTTGCATGGCTTGTAAGACCTGATACATGTTTGAGACTTAGGACCAAAAACTCATAGTTTTCGCGTTTTATGGCCGTTTTCATGAGCTATTGCCAACAATTTTGGCGTTCTAGGGAGATTTAGAACGACCGTAATACCCGATATATGTTTGAGAATTATGACCAAAAACTCGTCGTTTTCGCGTTTTATGGCCATTTCATGAGCTATGGCCAACAATCTTGGCATTCCAGGAAGAGTTACAACGACCGTAAGACCCGATACATGTTTGAGAGTAAGGAGTAAAAACTCTTAGTTTTCGCGTTTTCTGACCGTTTTCATGAGCTATTTTCCACAGTTTTGGGGTTCCATGGCGATTGCATGGCTCGTAAGACCAGATACACGTTTCAGAGATTTAACCAGAAACTTATGGTTTTCGTGCTTTATGTCCTATTTCATGAGCTATTTCCCAGAGTTTTGGGGTTCTAGGGCGAGGTCAATGGCTCGTAAGACCCGATACTAGTTTGAGAGTTATGACCAAAAACTCCTGGTTTTCGTGTTTTATTGATGTTTTCATGAGTTATTGCCCACAGCTTTGGCGTTCCAAGACGATTTTGAATGACCATAAGACCTGACACATATTTGAGAGCTATGGCCAAAAGCACGTTGTTTTCGTGTTTTGTGGTTGGTTTCATGAGCTATTGCCCACAGTTTTGGGGTTCAAGGGGATTTACATGGCCCTTAAGACCCGATACACGTTTGAGAGTTATGACCCAAAACTCGTTGTTCTCGCGTTTTACGTCCGTTTTCATGAGCTATTGCCAACAATTTTGGCTTTTTAGGGAGATTTAGAACAACGGTAATACCCGATACATGTTTGAGAATAATGACCAAAAACTCGTCGTTTTCGCGTTTTATGGCCATTTTCATGAGCTATTGCCAACAATCTTGGCGTTCTAGGGAGAGTTACAACGACAGTAATACCCGATACATGTTTGAGAGTTATGACCAAAACTCATCGTTTTCGTGTTTTATGGCCATTTTCATGAGCTATTGCCCATATTTTTGGGTTTTCAGGGCGATTTGCATGGCTTGTAAGACCTGATACATGTTTGAGAGTTAGGACCAAAAACTCATAGTTTTCGCGTTTTATGGCCGTTTTCATGAGCTATTGCCAACAATTTTGGCGTTCCAGGGAGATTTAGAACGACCGTAATACCCGATATATGTCTGAGAATTATGACCAAAAATTCGTCGTTTTCGTGTTTTATGGCCATTTCATGAGCTATGGCCAACAATCTTGGCATTCCAGGAAGAGTTACGACGACCGTAAGACCCGATACATGTTTGAGAGTAAGGACTAAAAACTCTTAGTTTTCGCGTTTTCTGACCGTTTTGATGAGTTTTCCACAGTTTTGGGGTTCCATGGCGATTTGCATGGCTCGTAAGACCAGTTACATGTTTGAGAGATTTAACCAGAAACTCATGGTTTTCGTGCTTTATGTCCGGTTTCATGAGCTATTTCCCAGAGTTTTGGGTTCTAGGGCGAGGTGAATGGCTCGTAAGACCCGATACAAGTTTGAGAGTTATGACCAAAAACTCCTGGTTTTCGCGTTTTATTGATGTTTTCATGAGTTATTGCCCACAGCTTTGGCGTTCCAAGACGATTTAGAACGACCATAAGACCTGATACATGTTTGAGAGCTATGGTCAAAAACACGTTGTTTTCGTGTTTTGTGGTTGGTTTCATGAGCTATTGCCCACAGTTTTGGGCTTCAAGGGGATTTACATGGCCCTTAAGACCCAATACATGTTTGAGAGTTATGACCCAAAACTCGTTGTTCTCGCGTTTTACGTCCGTTTTCATGAGCTATTGCCAACAATTTTTGCTTTTTAGGGAGATTTAGAACGACCGTAATACCCGATACATGTTTGAGAATTATGACCAAAAACTCGTCGTTTTCGCGTTTTATGGCCATTTTCATGAGCTATTGCCAACAATCTTGGCGTTCTATGGAGAGTTACAACGACCATAATACCCGATACATGTTTGAGAGTTATGACCAAAACTCATCGTTTTCGTGTTTTATGACCATTTTCATGAGCTATTGCCCACATTTTTGGGTTTTCAGGGCGATTTGCATGGCTTGTAAGACCTGATACATGTTTGAGAGTTAGGACCAAAAACTCATAGTTTTCGCGTTTTATGGCCGTTTTCATGAGCTATTGCCAACAATTTTGGCGTTCTAGGGAGATTTAGAACGACCGAAATACCCGATATATGTTTGAGAATTATGACCAAAAACTCGTCGTTTTCGCGTTTTGTGGCCATTTCATGAGCTATGGCCAACAATCTTGGCATTCCAGGAAGAGTTACAACGACCGTAAGACCCGATACATGTTTGAGAGTAAGGAGTAAAAACTCTTAGTTTTCGCGTTTTCTGACCGTTTTCATGAGCTATTTTCCACAGTTTTGGGGTTCCATGGCGATTGCATGGCTCGTAAGACCAGATACACGTTTCAGAGATTTAACCAGAAACTTATGGTTTTCGTGCTTTATGTCCTATTTCATGAGCTATTTCCCAGAGTTTTGGGGTTCTAGGGCGAGGTCAATGGCTCGTAAGACCCGATACTAGTTTGAGAGTTATGACCAAAAACTCCTGGTTTTCGTGTTTTATTGATGTTTTCATGAGTTATTGCCCACAGCTTTGGCGTTCCAAGACGATTTTGAATGACCATAAGACCTGACACATATTTGAGAGCTATGGCCAAAAGCACGTTGTTTTCGTGTTTTGTGGTTGGTTTCATGAGCTATTGCGCACAGTTTTGGGGTTCAAGGGGATTTACATGGCCCTTAATACCCGATACATGTTTGAGAGTTATGACCCAAAACTCGTTGTTCTCGCGTTTTACGTCCGTTTTCATGAGCTATTGCCAACAATTTTGGCTTTTTAGGGAGATTTAGAACGACCGTAATACCCGATACATGTTTGAGAATTATGACCAAAAACTCGTCGTTTTCGCGTTTTATGGCCATTTTTATGAGCTATTGCCAACAATCTTGGCATTCTAGGGAGAGTTACAACGACCGTAATACCTGATACATGTTTGAGAGTTATGACCAAAACTCATCGTTTTCGTGTTTTATGGCCATTTTCATGAGCTATTGCTCACATTTTTGGGTTTTCAGGGCGATTTGCATGGCTTGTAAGACCTGATACATGTTTGAGAGTTAGGACCAAAAACTCATAGTTTTCGTGTTTTATGGCCGTTTTCATGAGCTATTGCCAACAATCTTGGCATTCCAGGGAGATTTAGAACGACTGTAATACCCGATATATGTTTGAGAATTATGACCAAAAACTCGCCATTTTCGCATTTACTGGCCATTTTCATGAGCTATGGCCAACAATCTTGGCGTTCCAGGGAGAGTTACAACGACCGTAAGACCCGATACATGTTTGAGAGTTATGACCAAAATTTGTCTTTTTTGTGTTTTATGGCCATTATCATGAGCTGTTGCCCACAGTTTTGGGGTTTCAGGGCGATTTGCATGGCTTGTAAGACCTGATATATGTCTGAGAGTTAGGACCAAAAACTGATAGTTTTCACATTTTATGTCTGTTTTCATGAGCAATTACCCATTGTTTTGGTGTTGGCAATTTGCATAGCTGTTAAGACTCTATACAAGTTTGAGAGTTGTGACAAAAAAATCGTTGTTTTTGTGTTTATGGTCATTTTCATGAGCTATTGCTTTAGTTTTGACTATCTAGGGAGAGTTACAATGACCGTTAGACCCGATAATGTTTGGGAGTTATTACAAAAAACTAGTCATTTTCGCGTTTTACAAGCATTTCCATGAACTATTGCCCACTGTTTTGACGTTCCAGGGAAATTTAGAGCGACCGTAAGACCCGATACATATTTGAGAGTTAAGACAAAATACTCATTGTTTTCACGTTTTATGGCGGTTTTCTTGAGCAATTTCCCACAGTTTTGGGGTTCCAAGACGATTTACAACGCCCGTAAGACCCGATACATATTTGAGAGTTATGACCAAAATATTGTCGTTCTCGCGTTTATGGTTGTTTTCATGAGCTATTGCCCATAGTTGTAGGTTCTATGGCGATTTTCATGGCCCGTAAGACACGATACATGTTTGAGAGTAAGGACGAAAAACTCATAGTTGTCGCGTTTTATGACCATTTTCATGAGATATTGCCCACAGTTTTGGGGTTCTAGGGAGATGTACAATGCCCGTAAGACCCGATTCATGTTTTAGAGTTCTGACCAAGAAATCATGTTCTCGTGTTTATGGTCGCTTTCATGAGCTCGTCATTTTCGCGTTTTATGGGCATTTCCCCGATCTATTGCCCATAGTTTTGGCGTTCCATGGAGATTTACAGCAACAATAAGACCTGATACATGATTGAGCGTTAAGACCAAACACTCATCGCTTTTGTGTTTTTATGTTCGTTTTCATGAGCTATTGCCCATAGTTTTGAGGTTCTAGGGCGATTTACAACGCCCGTAAGACCCGGTTCATGTTTTAGAGTTATGACTAAAAAATAATTGCTCTCGCGTTTATGGTCGCTTTCATGAGCTATTGCCCATAGTTTTGGGGTTTCAGGGCGATTTGCATGGCCCGTAAGACCTTATACATGCTTGAGAGTAAGGACAAAAAAACTCATAGTTTTCGCTTTTTATGGCTATTTCATGAGCTATTGCCCACAGTTTTGGGGTTCTAGGGCTATTTGCATGGCTCGTAAGACCAAATACATGTTTGAGAGATTTAACCAAAAACTCGTCGTTTTCATGTTTTATGACCATTTTCATGAGCTATTGCCCATAGTTTTGCGGTTCTAGAGGATTTACATGGCACATAAGACCCGATACATATTTGAGAGTAAGGACGAAAAACTCAAAGTTTTTGCATTTTATGACCGTTTTCATGAGCTATTGACCACAATTTTTGGGTTCCATGGTGATTTGCATGGCTCGTAAGACCAGATACATGTTTGAGAGGTTTAACCAGAAACTCATGGTTTTCGTGCTTTATGTCCGGTTTCATGAGCTCTTTCCTAGATTTTTGGGGTTCCAGGGCGATGTGAATGGCTCGTAAGACCCGATACATGTTTGAGAGTTATGACCAAAAACTCGTTGTTCTCGCGTTTTATGGCCGTTTTCATGAGCTATTGCCAACAATTTTGGTGTTCCAGGGCGATTTAGAAAGACCGTAACACCTGATACATGTTTGAGAATTATGACCAAAAACTCGTCGTTTTCACGTTTTATGGCCATTTTCATGAGCTATTGCCAATAATCTTGGCGTTCTAGGGAGAGTTACAACGACCGTAAGACCCGATACATGTTTGATAGTTATGACCAAAACTCATCATTTTCGTGTTTTATGGCTATTTTCATGAGCTATTGCCCACATTTTGGGTTTTCAGGGCGATTTGGATGGCTTGTAAGACCTGATACATTTTTAAGAGTTAGGACCAAAAACTCATAGTTTTCGCGTTTTATGGCCGTTTTCATGAGATATTGCCAATAATTTTGGCGTTCTAGGGAGAGTTACAACGACCGTAAGACCCGATACATGTTTGAGAGTTCTGACCAAAACTCGTCGTTTTCATGTTTTATGGCCATTATCATGAGCTATTGCTCACAATTTTGGGGTTTCAGGGCGATTTGCATGGCTTGTAAGAACTGATACATGTCTAAGAGTTAGGACCAAAAACTCATAGTTTTCACGTTTTATGGCCGTTTTCATGAGCGATTGCCCACAGTTTTGGTGTTTCAGGGCAATTTGCATGGCTGTTAAGACTCTATACAAGTTTGAGAGTTATGACCAAAAACTCGTGGTTTTCGCGTTTTATTGATGTTTTCTTGAGCTATTGCCCACAGTTTTGGGGTTCTAGGGCGATTTATAACGCCCATAAGAACCGATTCATGTTTTATAGTTATGACCAAAAATTATTGCGCTCGCGTTATCGCTTTCATGAGCTATTGCCCATAGTTGTGGGGTTTTCGGGCGATTTTCATGGCCCATAAGACCCGATACATGTTTGAGAGTAAGGACCAAAAACTCATAGTTTTCGCTCTTTATGGCCGTTTTCATGAGATATAGCCCACAGTTTTGGGGTTCCGGGGTGATTTGCATGGCTCGTAAGTCCCGGTACATGTTTGAGAGATTTGATAAAAAAACTCGTGGTTTTCGCGTTTTACTGAGGTTTTCATGAGTTATTGCCCACAGTTTTGGCGTTCCAGGACGATTTAGAATGACCATAAGACATGATACATGTTTGAGAGCTATGGCCAAAAAAAACGTTGTTTTCATCTTTTGTGGTTGGTTTCATGAGCTATTTCCCACAGTTTTGGGGTTCAAAGGGATTTACATGGCCCGTAAGACCTGATACAAGTTTGACAGTTATGACCAAAAACTCGTTGTTCTTGCGTTTTACGGCCGTTTTCATGAGCTATTGCCAACAATTTTGGCGTTCCAGGGAGATTTAGAACGACCGTAATACCCGATACATGTTTGAGAATTATGACTAAAAACTCGTCGTTTTCGTGTTTATGGCCATTTTCATGAGCTATTGCCAATAATCTTGGCGATCTAGGGAGAGTTACAACGACCGTAAGACCTGATACATGTTTGAGAGTTATGACCAAAACTGATCGTTTTCGTGTTTTATGGCCATTTTCATGAGATATTGCCCACATTTTTGGGTTTTCAAGGCGATTTGCATGGCTTGGAAGACCTGATACATGTTTAAGCGTTAGGACCAAAAACTCATAGTTTTCGCGTTTTATGGCCGTTTTCATGAGATATTGCCAACAATTTTGGCGTTATAGGGAGAATTACAACGACCGTAAGACCCGATACATGTTTGAGAGTTATGACCAAAACTCGTCTTTTTCGCATTTTATGGCCATTATCATCTGCCATTGCTCACAGTTTTGGGGTTTTAGGGCGATTTGCATGGCTTGTAAGAACTGATACATGTCTAAGAATTCGGATCAAAAACTCAATTTTTCACGTTTTATGGCCGTTTTCATGAGCTATTGCCCACAATTTTGGTGTTTCAGGGCAATTTGCATGTCTGTTAAGACTCTATACAAGTTTGAGAGTTATGACCCAAAACTCGTGGTTTTCGCGTTTGATTGATGTTTTCTTGAGCTATTGCCCACAGTTTTGAGCTATTGTCCACTCGTGGTTTTCGTATTTTATGCATGTTTTCATTAGCTATTGCGCATGTTTGGGGTTCTAGGGGATTTACTTGGCCCATAAGACCCGATACATGTTTGAGAGTAAGGACCAAAAACTCACAGTTTTCGCGTTTTCTGACCGTTTTCATTAGCTATTTTCCACAGTTTTGGGGTTCCATGGCGATTTGCATGGCTCGTAAGTCCAGATACATGTTTGAGATATTTAACCAGAAACTCGTGGTTTTCGTGCTTTATGTCCGGTTTCATTAGCTATTTCCCAGAGTTTTGCAGTTCCAGGGCAAGGTGAATGGCTCGTAAGACCCGATACAAGTTTGAGAGTTATGACCAAAAACTCCTGGTTTTCGCGTTTGATTGATGTTTTCATGAGTTATTGCCCATAGTTTTGGTGTTCCAAGACGATTTATAACGACCATAAGACCTGATACATGTTTGAGAGCTATGGCCAAAAACACGTTGTTTTTGTGTTTTTTGGTCGGTTTCATGAGATATTTCCCAGAGTTTTGGGGTTCAAGGGGATTTACATGGCCCGTAAGACCTGACACAAGTTTGAGAGTAATGACCATAAACTCCCGGTTTACGCGTTTTATTAATGTTTTCTTCAGCTATTGCCCATAGTTTTGGGGTTCTAAGGCGATTTATAACGCCCGTAAGACCGGATTCATGTTTTAGAGTTATGACCAAAAAATCTTTTCCTTCGCGTTCTCGCTTTCATGAGCTATTGCCCATAGTTTTGGGGTTTCAGGACGATTTGCATGGCCCGTAAGACCCGATATATGTTTGAGAGTAAGGGCCAAAAACTCATAGTTTTCGCTCTTTATGGCCGTTTTCATGAGCTATTGCCCACAGTTTTGGGGTTCAAGGGGATTTACATGGCCCTTAAGACCATATATCGGGGTTTTATGGCCGTTTTCATGAGCTATTGCCAACAATTTTGGCGTTCTAGGGAGATTTAGAACGACCGTAATACCCGATATATGTTTGAGAATTATGACCAAAAACTCGTCGTTTTCGCGTTTTATGGCCATTTCATGAGCTATGGCAAACAATCTTGGCATTCTAGGAAGAGTTACGACGACCGTAAGACCCGATACATGTTTGAGAGTAAGGACTAAAAACTCTTAGTTCGCATTTTCTGACCGTTTTCATGTGCTATTTTCCACAGTTTTGGGGTTCCATGGCGATTGCATGGCTCGTAAGACCAGATACACGTTTGAGAGATTTAACCAGAAACTCATGGTTTTCGTGCTTTATGTCCGGTTTCATGAGCTATTTTCCAGAGTTTTGGGGTTCTAGGGCGAGTTGAATGGCTCGTAAGACCCGATACAAGTTTGAGAGTTATGACCAAAAACTCATGGTTTTCGCGTTTTATTGATGTTTTCATGAGTTATTGCCCACAGCTTTGGCGTTCCAAGACGATTTAGAACGACCATAAGACCTGATACATGTTTGAGAGCTATGCCCAAAAACACGTTGTTTTCGTGTTTTGTGGTTGGTTTCATGAGCTATTGCCCACAGTTTTGGGGTTCAAGGGGATTTACATGGCCCTTAATACCCGATACATGTTTGAGAGTTATGACCCAAAACTCGTTGTTCTCGCGTTTTACGTCTGTTTTCATGAGCTATTGCCAACAATTTTGGCTTTTTAAGGAGATTTAGAACGACCGTAATACCCGATACATGTTTGAGAATTATGACCAAAAACTCGTCGTTTTCGCGTTTTATGGCCATTTTCATGAGCTATTGCCAACAATCTTGGCGCTCTAGGGAGAGTTACAACGACCGTAATACCTGATACATGTTTGAGAGTTATGACCAAAACTCATCGTTTTTGTGTTTTATGGCCATTTTCATGAGCTATTGCCCACATTTTTGGGTTTTCGGGGCGATTTGCATGGCTTGTAAGACCTGATACATGTTTGAGAGTTAGGACCAAAAACTCATAGTTTTAGTGTTTTATGGCCGTTTTCATGAGCTATTGCCAACAATTTTGGCATTCCAGGGAGATTTAGAACGACTGTAATACCCGATATATGTTTGAGAATTATGACCAAAAACTCGCCATTTTCGCATTTACTGGCCATTTTCATGAGCTATGGCCAACAATCTTGGCGTTCCAGGGAGAGTTACAACGATCGTAAGACCCGATACATGTTTGAGAGTAAGGACTAAAAACTCTTAGTTTTCGCGTTTTCTGACCGTTTTCATGAGCTATTTTCCATAGTTTTGGGGTTCCATGGCGATTGCATGGCTCGTAAGACCAGATACACGTTTAAGAGATTTAACCAGAAACTCATGGTTTTCGTGCTTTATGTCCGATTTCATGAGCTATTTCCCAGAGTTTTGGGGTTCTAGGGCGAGGTGAATGGCTCGTAAGACCCGATACAAGTTTGAGAGTTATGACCAAAAACTCCCGGTTTTCCCGTTTTATTGATGTTTTCATGAGTTATTGCCCACAGCTTTGGCGTTCCAAGACGATCTAGAACGACCATAAGACCTGATACATGTTTGAGAGCTATGGCCAAAAACACGTTGTTTTCGTGTTTTGTGGTTGGTTTCATGAGCTATTGCCCACAGTTTTGGGGTTCAAGGGGATTTACATGGCCCTTAATACCCGATACATGTTTGAGAGTTATGACCCAAAACTCTTTGTTCTCGCGTTTTACGTCCGTTTTCATGAGCTATTGCCAACAATTTTGGCTTTTTAGGGAGATTTAGAACGACCGTAATACCCGATACATGTTTGAGAATTATGACCAAAAACTCGTCGTTTTCGCGTTTTATGGCCATTTTCATGAGCTATTGCCAACAATCTTGGCGCTCTAGGGAGAGTTACAACGACCGTAATACCTGATACATGTTTGAGAGTTATGACCAAAACTCATCGTTTTCGTGTTTTATGGCCATTTTCATGAGCTATTGCCCACATTTTTGGGTTTTCAGGGCGATTTGCATGGCTTGTAAGACCTGATACATGCTTGAGAGTTAGGACCAAAAACTCATAGTTTTCGTGTTTTATGGCCGTTTTCATGAGCTATTGCCAACAATTTTGGCATTCCAGGGAGATTTAGAACGACTGTAATACCCGATATATGTTTGAGAATTATGACCAAAAACTCGCCGTTTTCGCATTTACTGGCCATTTTCATGAGCTATGGCCAACAATCTTGGCGTTCCAGGGAGAGTTACAACGACCGTAAGACCCGATACATGTTTGAGAGTTATGACCAAAATTCATCGTTTTTGTGTTTTATGGCCATTATCATGAGCTGTTGCCCACGGTTTTGGGGTTTCAGGGCGATTTGCATGGCTTGTAAGACCTGATATATGTCTGAGAGTTAGGACCAAAAACTGATAGTTTTCACGTTTTATGGCCGTTTTCATGAGCAATTACCCATTGTTTTGGTGTTGGCAATTTGCATAGCTGTTAAGACTCTATACAAGTTGGAGAGTTGTGACCAAAAAATCGTTGTTTTTGCGTTTATGGTCGTTTTCATGAGCTATTGCTTTAGTTTTCGTGTTTGTGACCAAAAAATCGTTGTTACCAAGTTTGAGAGCTATGGCCAAAAACACGTTGTTTTCGTGTTTTCTGGTCGGTTTCATGAGATATTTCCCAGAGTTTTGGGGTTCAAGGGGATTTACATGGCCCGTAAGACCTGACACAAGTTTGAGAGTAATGACCAAAAACTCCTGGTTTTCGCGTTTTATTAATGTTTTCTTCAGCTATTGCCCATAGTTTTGGGGTTCTAAGGCGATTTATAACGCCCGTAAGACCGGATTCATGTTTTAGAGTTTTGACCAAAAATTCCTTTCCATCGCGTTCTCTCTTTCATGAGATATTGCCCATAGTTTTGGGGTTTCAGGACGATTTGCATGGCCCGTAAGACCCAATATATGTTTGAGAGTAAGGACCAAAAACTCATAGTTTTCGCTCTTTATGGCCGTTTTCATGAGATATTGCCCAAAGTTTTGGGGTTCCAGGGTAATTTGCATGGCTCGTAAGAACCGGTACATGTTTGAGAGATTTGACCAAAACCTCGTGGTTTTCGCATTTTATTGATATTTTCATGAGTTATTGCCCACAGTTTTGGCGTTCCAAGACGATTTAGAACGACCATAAGACCTAACGCATGTTTGAGAGTTATGGCCAAAAACACGTTGTTTTCATGTTTTGTGGTCGGTTTCATGAGCTATTGCCCACAGTTTTGGGGTTCAAGGGGATTTACATGGCCCATAAGACCCGATACATGTTTGAGAGTTATGACCAAAAACTCGTTGTTCTCGCGTTTTATGGCTGTTTTCATGAGCTATTGCCAACAATTTTGGTGTTCCAGGGAGATTTAGAACGACCGTAAAACCCGATACATGTTTGAGAATTATGACCAAAAACTCATCGTTTTCACGTTTTATGACCATTTTCAAGAGCTATTGCCAACAATCTTGGCGTTCTAGGGAGAGTTACAACGACCGTAAGAACCGATACATGTTTGAGAGTTATGACCAAAACTCATCATTTTCGTGTTTTATGGCTATTTTCATGAGCTATTGCCCACATTTTGGGTTTTTATGGCGATTTACATGGCTTGCAAGACCTGATACATTTTTAAGAGTTAGGACCTAAAACTCATAGTTTAAGCGTTTTATGGCCGTTTTCATGAGATATTGCCAACAATTTTGGCGTTCTAGGGAGAGTTACAACGACCGTAAGACCCGATACATGTTTGAGATTTATGACCAAAACTCTTCGTTTTCATGTTTTATGGCCATTATCATGAGCCATTGCTCACAGTTTTGGGGTTTCAGGGCGATTTGCATAGCTTGTCAGAACTGATACATGTCTAAGAGTTAGAACCAAAAGCTCATAGTTTTCACGTTTTATGGCCGTTTTCATGAGCGATTGCCCACAGTTTTGGTGTTTCAGGGCAATTTGCATGGCTGTTAAGACTCTATACAAGTTTGAGAGTTATGACCAAAAACTCGTGGTTTTCACGTTTTATTGATGTTTTCTTGAGCTATTGCCCACAGTTTTGGGGTTCTAGGGCGGTTTATAACGCCCGTAAGAACCGATTCATGTTTTAGAGTTATGACCAAAAATTATTGCGCTCGCGTTGTCGCTTTCATGAGCTATTGCCCATAGTTGTGGGGTTTTCGGGCGATTTTCATGGCCCGTAAGACCCGATTCATGTTTGAGAGTAAGGACCAAAAACTCATAGTTTTCGCTCTTTATGGCCGTTTTCATGAGATATAGCCCACAGTTTTGGGGTTCCAGGGTGATTTGCATGGCTCGTAAGTCCCGGTACATGTTTGAGAGATTTGATAAAAAAACTCGTGGTTTTCGCGTTTTACTGAGGTTTTCATGAGTTATTGCCCACAGTTTTGGCGTTCCAGGACGATTTAGAATGACCATAAGACATGATACATGTTTGAGAGCTATGGCCAAAAAACGTTGTTTTCGTGTTTTGTGGTTGGTTTCATGAGCTATTGCCCACAGTTTTGGGGTTCAAAGGGATTTACATGGCCCGTAAGACCCGATACATGTTTAAGAGTTATGACCAAAACCTCGTTGTTCTTGCATTTTACGGCCGTTTTCATGAGCTATTGCCAACAATTTTGGCGTTCCAGGGAGGTTTAGAACGACCGTAATACCCGATACATGTTTGAGAATTATGACCAAAAACTCGTCGTTTTCGCGTTTTATTGCCATTTTCATGAGCTATTGCCAATAGTTTTGGAGTTCTAGGGAGAGTTACAACGACCGTAAGACACGATACATGTTTGAGAGTTATGAACAAAACTCATCGTTTTCGTGTTTTATGGCCATTTTCATGAGCTATTGCCCACATTTTTGGGTTTGCAGGGCGATTTGCATGGCTTGGAAGACCTGATATATGTTTAAGAGTTAAGACCAAAAACTCATAGTTTCGCGTTTTATGGCCGTTTTCATGAGATATTGCAAACAATTTTGGAGTTTCAGGGCAATTTGCATGGCTGTTAAGGCTCTATACAAGTTTGAGAGTGATGGCCAAAAACAGGTTGTTTTTGTATTTTGTAGTAGGTTTCATGAGCTATTGCCCACAGTTTTGGGGTTCTAGGGGAATTACATGGCTCATAAGACCTGATACATGTTTGAGAGTTAGGACCAAAAGCTCATGGTTTTCGCGTTTTATGGCCGTTTTCCTGAGCTATTGCCAACAATTTTGGCGTTCCAGGGAGATTTATAACGACTGTAATACCTGATACATGTTTCAGAATTATGACTAAAAACTCGTTGTTTTCGCGTTTTATGGCTATTTTCATGAGCTATTGCCAACAATATTGGCGTTCTAGGGAGAGTTAGAACGATCGTAAGACCCGATACATGTTTGAGAGTTATGACCAAAACTCATCGTTTTCGTGTTTTATGGACATTTTCATGAGCTATTGCCCTTAGTTTTGAGGTTCTAGGAAGATTTACAATGACCATTAGACCCGATATATGTTTGAGAGTTATGACCAAAAACTCGCCATTTCGCGTTTTATGGCCATCTCCATGAGCTATTGCCAACAATCTTAGCGTTCCAGCGAGATTTACAACGACCGTAAGACCCGATACATGTTTGAGAGTTATGACCAAAAACTAGTTGTTTTCGTATTTTATGCATGTTTTCATTAGCTATTGCCCATGTTTGGGGTTCTAGGGGATTTACTTGGCCCGTAAGACCCGATACATGTTTGAGAGTAAGGATCAAAAACTCACAGTTTTCACGTTTTCTAACCGTTTTCATGAGCTATTTTCCACAGTTTTGGGGTTCCATGGAGATTTGCATGGCTCGTAAGTCCAGGTACATGTTTGAGAGATTTAACTAGAAACTCGTGGTTTTCGTGCTTTATGTCCGGTTTCATGAGCTATTTCCCAAAGTTTTGGGGTTCCAGGGCGATGTGAATGGCTCGTAAGACCTGATACAAGTTTGAGAGTTATGACCAAAAACTCCTGGTTTTCGCATTTTATTGATGTTTTCTTGAGCTATTGCCCACAGTCTTGGGGTTCTAGGGCGATTTATAACGCCTGTAAGACCCGATTCATGTTTTGAAGTTATGACCAAAAAAATCCTTTCTTTCGCGTTGTCGCTTTCATGAGCTATTTCCCATAGTTTTGGAGTTTCACGACGATTTGCATGGCCCATAAGACCCGATATATGTTTGATAGTAAGGACCAAAAACTCATAGTTTCCGCTCTTTATGGCCGTTTTCATGAGATATTGCCCACGGTTTTGGTGTTCCAGGGTAATTTGCATGGCTCGTAAGACTCGGTACATGTTTGAGAGATTTGACCAAAAACTCGTGGTTTTCGCATTTTATTGATGTTTTCATGAGTTATTGCCCATAGTTTTGGCATTCCAAGATGATTTAGAACGACAATAAGACCTGATATATGTTTGAGAGTTATGGCGAAAACACGTTGTTTTCGTGTTTTGTGGTCGGTTTCATGAGCTATTGCCCACAGTTTTGGGGTTCAAGGGGATTTACATGGCCCGTAAGACCCGATACATGTTTGAGAGTTATGACCAAAAACTCGTTGTTCTCGCATTTTATGGCCGTTTTCATGATCTAGTGCCAACAATTTTGGCGTTCCAGGAAGATTTAGAACGACCGTAACACCCGATACATGTTTGAGAATTATGACCAAAAACTCATGGTTTTCACGTTTTATGGCCATTTTCATGAGCTATTGCTAACAATCTTGGCGTTCTAGGGAGAGTTACAACGACCGTAAGACCCGGTACATGTTTGCGAGTTATAACCAAAACTCATCATTTTCGTGTTTTATGGCCATTTTCATGAGCTATTGCCCTTAGTTTTGGGGTTTTCAGGGCGATTTGCACGGCTTGTAAGACCTGATACATTTTTAAGAGTTAGGACCAAAAACTCATAGTTTTCACATTTTATGGCCGTTTTCATGACATATTGCCAACAATTTTAGCGTTCTAGGGAGAGTTAGAACGACCGTAAGACCCAATACATGTTTGAGAGTTATGACCAAAACTCGTCGTTTTCATGTTTTATGGCCATTATCATGAGCTATTGCTCACAGTTTTGGGGTTTCAGGGCGATTTGCATGGCTTGTAAGAACTGATACATGTCTAAGAGTTAGGACCAAAAACTCATAGTTTTCACGTTTTATGGCCGTTTTCATGAGCTATTGCCCACAGTTTTGGCGTTCTAGGGAGAGTTACAACGACCGTAAGACCCGATACATGTTTGAGAGTTATGACCAAAACTCGTCGTTTTCGCGTTTTATGGCCATTTTCATGAGCTAATGCCAACAATATTGGCGTTCTAGGGAGACTTACAATGACCGTAAGACCCGATACATGTTTGAGAGTTATGACCAAAACTCATCGTTTTCGTGTTTTATGGCCATTTTCATGAGATATTGCCCACATTTTTGGGTTTTCAGGGTGATTTGCATGTCTTGGAAGACTTGATGCATGTTCAAGAGTTAGGACCAAAAGCTCATAGTTTTCGCGTTTTATGGCCGTTTTCATGAGCTAGTGCCAACAATTTTGGCGTTCGAGGGAGAGTTACAACAACCATAAGACCCGATACATGTTTGAGAGTTATGACCAACACTCGTCGTTTTCGCGTTTTATGGCCATTATCATGAGCTATTGCTCACAGTTTTGGGGTTTCAAGGCGATTTGCATGGCTTGTAGGAACTGATACATGTCTAAGAGTTAGGACCAAAAACTCATAGTTTTCACGTTTTATGGCCGTTTTCGTGAGCTATTGCCCACAGTTTTGGTGTTTCAGGGAAATTTGCATGGCTGTTAAGACTCTATACAAGTTTGAGAGGTACGACCAAAAACTCATGGTTTTCGCGTTTTCTTGATGTTTTCTTGAGCTATTGCCCACAGTTTTGGGGTTCTAGGGCGATTTATAACGCCCGTAAGACCCTATTCATGTTTTAGAGTTATGACCAAAAATCATTGCACTCGCGTTGTCGCTTTCATGAGCTATTGCCCATAGTTGTGGGGTGTCAGGGCGATTTTCATGGCCCGTAAGACCCGATACAGGTTTGAGAGTAAGGACCAAAAACTCATAGTTTTCGCTCTTTATGGCCGTTTTAATGAGATATTGCCCACAGTTTTGGGGTTTTAGGGTGATTTGCATGGCTCGTAAGTCTCGGTACATGTTTGAGAGATTTGATAAAAAACTCGTGGTTTTCGCGTTTTATCGATGTTTTCATGAGTTATTGCACACAGTTTTGGCGTTCCAGGATGAATTAGAATGACCATAAGACATGATACATGTTTGAGAGCTATGCCCCAAAATACGTTGTTTTCGTGTTTTGTGGTTGGTTTCATGAGCTATTGCCCACAGTTTTGTTGTTCAAGGGGATTTACATGGCCCGGAAGACCCGATACATGTTTGAGAGTTATGACCAAAACTCGTCGTTTTCGCGTTTTATGGCCAGTATCATGAGCTATTACTCACAGTTTTGGGGTTTCAGGGCGATTTGCATGGCTTGTAAGAACTGATACATGTCTAAGAGTTAGGACAAAAAACTCATAGTTTTCACGTTTTATGGCCGTTTTCATGAGCTATTGACCACAGTTTTGGTGTTTCAGGGCAATTTGCATGGCTGTTAAGACTCTATACAAGTTTGAGAGTTATACCAAAAACTCGTGGTTTTCGCGTTTTATTGATGTTTTCTTGAGCTATTGCCCATAGTTTTGGGGTTCTAGGGCGATTTATAACGCTTGTAAGACCCGATTCCTGTTTTAGAGTTATGACCAAAAATCATTGCGCTTGCGTTGTCGATTTCATGAGATATTGCCCATAGTTGTGGGGTTTCATGAGATTTGGTCAAAAAATTGTGGTTTTCGCGTTTTACTGATGTTTTCATGATTTATTGCCCACAGTTTTGGCGTTCCAGGACGATTTAGAATGACCATAAGACATGATACATGTTTGAGAGCTATGGCCAAAAACATGTTGTTTTCGAGTTTTGTGGTTGGTTTCATGAGCTATTGCCCATAGTTTTGCGGTTCAAGGGGATTTACATGGCCCGTAAGACCCGATACATGTTTGAGAGTTATGACCAAAAACTCGTTGTTCCCGCGTTTTACGGCCGTTTTCATGAGATTTTGCCAACAATTTTGGCGTTCCAGGGAGATTTAGAACGACCGTAATACCCGATACATGTTTGATATTTATGACCAAAAACTCGTCGTTTTCGCGTTTTATGGCCATTTTCATGAGCTATTGCCAACAATATTGGCGTTCTAGGGAGAGTTACAATGACCGTAAGACCCGATACATTGTGTCTTTATGAAGAAGTGTAGTGAGGGTGACTTCATTATTGTTTTTCTATATGTCTATGGCATGATGATCGTTGGAAATGACACAAATAGGATTTCTCTCCTCATAAAGGCATTGAGTAAATAATTTGCCATGAAGGATTTAGGACCAACCAAGCAAATAGTTGGCATGCAAATCTTTTGTGATAGATGAAAAAGTTGTTTGATGCACTTGAAAGCTGATTTAGCTCTCACAGTAACAATACATTAAGAATGAGAGGTTCAATATGTAACGCGCAAAGTCTGTTACCTCTCCACTTGCAGTCCATCACAAACCGAGTCCATAACAATATCCTTGTAGTAAGAAGGAGAAAGAAGAAATGAGTAATGTCCTTGTAGTAAGAAGGAGAAATAAGAAATGAGTAAAGTATCATACCAATCTATCTTGGACAGTTCATGTACACCATGGTGTGCACTAGGCCTGATATTGCATATGCAGTTGCTATTGTTAGCCGATTCATGAAAAATCCAGGTGAAACTCACTAGCATGTAGTTAAGTGGTGATGCAAATTCTAGGAAGTCTACTTCTGGATACTTGATGACTTATGCAGGCGAAGCAGTTCCATGACAATCAAGGTTTCAAAAATGCATTTTACTATCAACCATAGATGCCGAGTACATAGGAGCGGTTAAGACTTGCAAGTAAGTGTTGTGGATGAAGAACTGCTTGCAAGAGCTGAGCACGAAGCAAGAGAACTACAATCTGTTTTGCAGTAGTCAAAGCACTATCCATATCATCAAGAATCCAAGTTTTCACTCTCCAACCAAGCACATAGATGTGAGGTATCATTCGATTCGAGATGTTGTGAGTTCCAAGTTGCTGAAACCTAAGAAGATCCATATCAAAATAATGGCTCGGATATGATGACCAAGATATTGCCAAGTGAGAAGTTGCTTGTATGTTGCAATGCAGTGAGCATGGCGACACCACCCACATGAGTCAGATGGGAAAACATTTTTTAGGTATCCTCTTTATGTGGGATGTGAGGAGATGGCCTATTGAGGCCTTTTAGACAGCTCAAACAGGTGCAAGAACCCACAAACCTTCAAGGTTATGACTGAGGATCATCTTGGACGTTGCACAAGAGGGACGGGAGAGGATAAACTCCTGACTTGTGCAACTAGGAGAGGTGTATAGGATTTTCCCTCAATCTGTTCTAGGAAGAGAACGTTATGGTTTCAAGCACTCATGCGGCAAATATATGTTAGTATCTTTTCTGTTCTATATTTTTATTTTTGATAAAATAATTTACTTTTGTTTTTCTTTGCTCACATTTTTCATATATGAAAATTTCCCCCGCGTATTTTTTGAAAAATGTTCATGTAATTCAGTAGTGTTATTTTATGTTTCCGAAAATAAAAAAGAACCGCAAATCTTGGCGTTCTAGGGAGAGTTACAACGACCGTAAGACCCGATACATGTTTGAGAGTTATGACCAAAACTCATCGTTTTCGTGTTTTATGGCCATTTTCATGAGCTATTGCCCACATTTTTGGGTTTTCAGGGCGATTTGCATGGCTTGTAAGACCTGATACATGTTTGAGACTTAGGACCAAAAACTCATAGTTTTCGCGTTTTATGGCCGTTTTCATGAGCTATTGCCAACAATTTTGGCGTTCCAGGGAGATTTAGAACGACCGTAATACCTGATATATGTTTGAGAATTAAGACCAAAAACTCGTCGTTTTCGCGTTTTATGGCCATTTCATGAGCTATGGCCAACAATCTTGGCATTCCAGGAAGAGTTACAACGACCGTAAGACCCGATACATGTTTGAGAGTAAGGAGTAAAAACTCTTAGTTTTCGCGTTTTCTGACCGTTTTCATGAGTTTTCCATAGTTTTGGGGTTCCATGGCGATTTGCATGGCTCGTAAGACCAGATACATGTTTGAGAGATTTAACCAGAAACTCATGGTTTTCGTGCTTTATGTCCGGTTTCATGAGCTATTTCCTAGAGTTTTGGGGTTCTAGGGTGAGGTGAATGGCTCGTAAGACCCGATACAAGTTTGAGAGTTATGACCAAAAACTCCTAGTTTTCGCGTTTTATTGATGTTTTCATGAGCTATTGCCCACAGCTTTGGCGTTCCAAGACGATTTAGAACGACCATAAGACCTGATACATGTTTGAGAGCTATGGTCAAAAACACGTTGTTTTCGTGTTTTGTGGTTGGTTTCATGAGCTATTTCCCACAGTTTTGGGCTTCAAGGGGATTTACATGACCCTTAAGACCTGATACATGTTTGAGATTTATGACCCAAAACTCGTTGTTCTCGCGTTTTACGTCCGTTTTCATGAGCTATTGCCAACAATTTTGGCTTTTTAGGGAGATTTAGAACGACCGTAATACCCGATACATGTTCGAGAATTATGACCAAAAACTCGTCGTTTTCTCATTTAATGGCCATTTTCATGAGCTATGGCCAACAATCTTGGCGTTCTATGGAGAGTTACAACGACCATAATACCCGATACATGTTTGAGAGTTATGACCAAAACTCATCGTTTTCGTGTTTTATGGCCATTTTCATGAGATATTGCCCACATTTTTGGGTTTTCAGGGCGATTTGCATGGCTTGTAAGACCTGATACATGTTTGAGAGTTAGGACCAAAAACTCATAGTTTTCGCGTTTTATGGCCGTTTTCATGAGCTATTGCCAACAATTTTGGCGTTCCAGGGAGATTTAGAACGACCGTAATACCCGATATATGTTTGTGAATTATGACCAAAAACTCGTCGTTTTCGCGTTTTATGGCCATTTCATGAGCTATGGCCAACAATCTTGGCATTCCAGGAAGAGTTACAACGACCGTATGACCCGATACATGTTTGAGAGTAAGGACTAAAAACTCTTAGTTTTCGCGTTTTCTGACCGTTTTCATGAGCTATTTTCCACAGTTTTGGGGTTCCATGGCGATTGCATGGCTCGTAAGACCAGATACACGTTTGAGAGATTTAACCAGAAACTCATGGTTTTCGTGCTTTATGTCCGGTTTCATGAGCTATTTCCCAGAGTTTTGGGGTTCTAGGGCGAGGTGAATGGCTCGTAAGACCCGATACAAGTTTGAGAGTTATGACCAAAAACTCCTGGTTTTCCCGTTTTATTGATGTTTTCATGAGTTATTGCCCACAGCTTTGGCGTTCCAAGACGATTTAGAACGACCATAAGACCTGATACATGTTTGAGAGCTATGGCCAAAAACACGTTGTTTTCGTGTTTTGTGGTTGGTTTAATGAGCTATTGCCCACAGTTTTGGGGTTCAAGGGGATTTACATGGCCCTTAATACCCGATACATGTTTGAGAGTTATGACCCAAAACTCGTTGTTCTCGCGTTTTACGTCCGTTTTCATGAGCTATTGCCAAAAGTTTTGGCTTTTTAGGGAGATTTAGAACGACCGTAATACCCGATACATGTTTGAGAATTATGAACAAAAACTCGTCGTTTTCGCATTTTATGGCCATTTTCATGAGCTATTGCCAACAATCTTGGCGTTCTAGGGAGAGTTACAACGACCGTAATACCTGGTACATGTTTGAGAGTTATGACCAAAAGTCATCGTTTTCGTGTTTTATGGCCATTTTCATGAGCTATTGCCCACATTTTTGGGTTTTCAGGGCGATTTGCATGGCTTGTAAGACCTGATACATGTTTGAGAGTTAGGACCAAAAACTCATAGTTTTCGTGTTTTATGGCCGTTTTCATGAGCTATTGCCAACAATTTTGGCATTCCAGGGAGATTTAGAACGACTGTAATACCCGATATATGTTTGAGAATTATGACCAAAAACTCGCCGTTTTCGCATTTACTGGCCATTTTCATGAGCTATGTTCAACAATCTTGGCGTTCCAGGGAGAGTTACAACGACCGTAAGACCCGATACTTGTTTGAGAGTTATGACCAAAATTCGTCGTTTTTGTGTTTTATGGCCATTATCATGAGCTGTTGCCCACGGTTTTGGGGTTTCAGGGCGATTTGCATGGCTTGTAAGACCTGATATATGTCTGAGAGTTAGTACCAAAAACTGATAGTTTTCACGTTTTATGGCCGTTTTCATGAGCAATTACCCATTGTTTTGGTGTTGGCAATTTGCATAGCTGTTAAGACTCTATACAAGTTTGAGAGTTGTGACCAAAAAATCGTTGTTTTTGCGTTTATGGTCGTTTTCATGAGCTATTGCTTTAGTTTGGAATATCCAGGGATAGTTACAATGACCGTTAGACCCGATAATGTTTGGGAGTTATTACAAAAAAACTAGTCATTTTCGCGTTTTACAAGCATTTCCATGAACTATTGCCCACAGTTTTGACGTTCCAGGGAAATTTAGAGCGGCTGTAAGACCCGATACATATTTGAGAGTTAAGACCAAAATTAGTGTTAAGCTTTTCCTAGAAAACTTGACTATGAAAAATAAAAATAAAAAAAGTTGGGAACAAATCCATTCTCAAGAAAGTTTGGGTGCAAAATTGATCCTGAGGTGCTAGGTGCCATAGTTTATAATCATTTTTCTAATGGAAATGCAACTGCTACCGAGTGGCATATTAAAAAATTTGAGGATTCATGCAAAACTCTAGGGGCCCCTACTATTGATCCTAAAATAGTGAAAACGAAGTTATTTCCACACTCCTTAAATGGAATAGCTAAGAGATGGTATAATGATGCACCTAAAAGAGATTTAAAAACATGGTAGAATATGAAAGTATCCTTTTTAGAAAAATTTGGTAAAAAGACCCGTCATTACAAAAAAAATGATATGTGAGTTCAAGAAATATGAAAATGAATCTCTCACTAGTGCTTGGGTAAGGTTTAAACAACTTACATATAAAGTAGAACACAGACTAAGGGATTGGTTGCTTATAGGGAGTTTTTATAAAGGCCTTACACATGAATCTATGCAATCCCTATATAAAGAGACGGAAAAATCCTTTTTATATCTAAACCCTCCTAAAGCATTTACATTATTAGATGGAATATTGGTAGAAACTAGTATCCACAAGATATTAAGTCAACTTAGCCCCAATTTTGCCCTTAGGGGAATTCATGGTGAAAATGAATTAAAAGTTGAAGTCTTAGAAGATTCTTCCATGCTCTTTGGGGACAAATATTTAGAATCATTAAAAATAAAAAGGAGATAAACTACTATGATTGATGATGAAAAAGAACTAACAAAAGATAAACAAGTAGAATAAGTTAAAATGCTAAGTGCAACAAAAGAACCTCTACTTGATCTTGATAAATGTAGCTTGCGTGAACTCATTAACTTATTGCAAAATTTTGCTAATGATCCATCTTTTATTGGACACCAAGCAGGATTTGGTTCCTACCTAGCAAATTATGTTATAAAAGAAAATATGAAAGATATAATAATTAAGCTATGGTACCACCTAAGCTTGGGGATGTTTGGCTCCCCAAGATATTAATCACTATTGGAAAAGAGACACATCATGCTATTCTAGATTTAAGATCTAGTGTCTCAGTTTTATACAAAGATCTATATGATTTGCTTCATTTAAAAACCATGAAAAATGCTCTATAGATCTTTTACTTGGTGATGATTCAACTAAAAATGCTTTAGGAAAAGTTAAATATATCATGGTTGAATTGCATATGACATTTTTACATGTTGATTTTATTGTCATGGACATGGGGAGCAATACCTCAAGTCTTATAATACTTGGCAGACCTTTCTTGAGAACCACATGTGCGGTCATTGATACAAACGAGGGAAATGTGAAGTTTCAGTTTCCTCATAAGAAATGTATGGAACACTTTCCAAGAAAAAAGAGGTAGCAAAGAAACACAAGCTATCCCATAAATTCCATATCACTTAAACCAAGTAAGTAAAACCTAGCTATTTGGTTATAAAGAAAGCACTTTGCGGGAGGCAACCCGGTTGTTTTCTTTTGTATTTTTGCTTTGAACTCTTGCTGTAGAAAGTGAGTTTTTGTTTTGGTTTTATTTCTGAATTTTTGATAAAGTACCAAGTGAAACCCATTTTGGATGTTATAAAAGTTGTTAAACATATGGAGTAGCAAATTTCTACAGAACTGTTTTTTATGCAAGAATTTTATGATTTTTTCTGTAAATATCATTGCACTCATATTTACACAACATTTACAGCTTTTCGTCCTCTGTATGCACAAAAATTGGCTAAAAATTCCTGACATGACTAAGTGGGCGAAAAAAAATCTTTTTGCTGCTGCTGAAAATCTGGATAGATTCTGCCATGTTTTATTTTAACCATTCCCAAGTGTTCTAAAATGATTTTCATGAGTCATGTTATATGCTAGGTATATGTTGAAACACTATATGCTTGCTAGAACATTTATAAATAATTTTGTCTTTGATATATATGCAACAACTAGTATACTTTTGTGCCGCTAATGTCACCACTCAGAAGAGAGATGGGAGAAAAAGTTTTGTGTTGAAGTTTTTTGACAGGGAATAGAGGAACATCACACCAAGATCTAGTGGCGAACACAACAAAGAAGTGCAGGGTGGGCACGCTTCAAGTTTTTTCAACACTAGAACTTGTGCGATAAAGAAATGCCAAACGAATAATATAAGTATATAATTGATTCACAACATTGTAGTTCAATACAAATGTTCAAAATGTTCATCATTCTAATACAAATAGTCCAAAATATCAAGCGAGTCTTACAAGCCAAAATATAACATAATAGTATTACATGACATCAAGATAGCTATTTGGGAACTCTACGTTCTCGCATTGTCATGAAAGTATCAACTATGTCTTCTTCACTTACCTTCAAGAACACATCTCGTTCAATAAATGTCACTAAGCAATGGTTCAAAAAATCATCACCCATGCTATTTCTCAACTTGTTCTTCACAAGACTCATTGAACATAATACCCTTTCAACACTAGCGGTCGCCACGGGTAAGATCAATATCAATTTGAGAAAGCAAGTAGACTATATCATAAACAAGATTCTTTTTTTGTTTCAACAAGCTTAATAGAGAGCTCACCAAGATGATTTACACATTTGAACCTATCATCTCTTATCATATATTCAATAAAAGTATCAAGTTAAAATTCAAGTCTCATCAAATCAATACTTGTTATGTCACCGGGGTTAAATTTGGCAAGTTTCATTACCTTTCGTTCATCATAAGAAGCAAATGAATTCACCATATTCAAAGCCTACATGCAAATAAGAAACTCCATGTTAACCTCATCAAACCGGTTGTCAAGCTCTTGAATAATTTGGTCAACAACACCAAGATACACTTATCTTCTATAACAATCATCATTTGTTTGTACTTCATAATACAGACGTGATCTTCCATGAGACACATAATTATCTTCCGGTGAAGGAATTTCAATGCCATGTTTGTTGCAAAACAATTTCACCTTTCCAAGAAATACCTCCCATCCTTGAGACCTCATACGTTGCATTTGATCCTTTACCAATCTAACAAGTGCCATTGCATTAACAATATCTTGATCCCTCTTTTGCAAGGATTGAGACAAGTCATTTCTATAACCAAGAATAACAAGCATCAAATGAAGATTGAAAACAAAGTCAAATGATTCAAAGGTCGCGGAAACTCCACATATTCTTGTCCACTCACTCTTTTGTGAAGGATCTTTCCCAATTCTTACAAGCACTTCAAGAATTATGGGATAAATGTCAACAATGTGTATAATGGTTTTAAAATAAGAACCCCACTGAGTATCACCGGGTCTAGACAAACCCATTTCTTGATTTAATCCACTTCCACTTTAAATTTCACCATTTTCAAGTGCTTGCAAAACTTTTTGAGATCTAACATCTCGAAGCATGTCATGACGCTTGCAAGAAACTCCAATAATATTGAGCAAGTAAGAAACATGATAAAAAACCACACACATGTTTCATTGTTATTTTCCACCACAATAAGAACCAATTGGAGTTGATGTGCAAAGCAATGGATATGATAAGAAGATGGTGACTCTATCATGATCAATGTTTTCAACCCCTTAACCTCACCCTTCATGTTGATAGCCCCATCATATCCTTGTCCACGAATTTGAGTGGGACTCAAATGATGATATTTTAGCAAGGATAAAATTGCGAACTTAAGTGATAATGAAGTAGTATCCGAAACATGAATTACTCCAAGGAATCCAATTTATCAACATTATACAAGCAAAGAGCAAGTTGTTCTTTGTGATAAACATCAATAGACTCATCGACTAGAATTGCATAGTGGTCACAATCAAGATCTTCAATAATTAGTCTTGTAGTTTCCGCCGCAAAACATTCAACAATGTCATGTTGTATCCTAGTACTATTCAAGATACAATTTCCCGAAGCATTTTTCAAAACAACCTTATCATCTTATTCATTATTTTTACCAAGCCATTTGAGAAGTTCAATAAAATTCCCCCAGTTTCTTGATTCTTCACTCTCATCATGTCCATAGAATGCCAATCCTTGATTCAAAATAAACCTCAAGCATCTAATAGAATGAGTTAGACTTGTCTTGTAAAGAAGTAGATCCTTATTAGACGCCCTCACAAAAACATTATCAATTTTGGTTTTGGGTACAACAAATAAGTTATACTTCTCATAAGCTTCGTTGTGAATGCTACTAACACCACCCACATGTTTCCTAAATACTTCGGGTCTTTTCCAATATCTAAAACCATCTCTAACAAAGGGATAACCCGTAGGCCCTCCATTGGATGTTGTTTTGAACAAGTGTAACACCCTCGGATCGGCCCTATGCAAGTTTTAGCGATTCCCGCCAAACCCGCATAGAAACGATTCAAAGGTGCCCACCAGGCACTTTCATGCGGGTGGAAAACAAAGTAATACCATTACACATCAGTCCATGATGGAACCCATAGAACAGATATATACAACACGACCCCATTAGTCAAGAATATAGATATACAGTATAAAGATCCAAATCACCTTAAAAACGATACACACCCGACTATGGACAAGATACAAATGGGGCTAAGATCCCTGAAGAATAACCAATGGCGTCCATAACCCTGCCCAGGCCTAGCCAGAAGGGTAACCCTGCTAACAACGTCGATCCCAAACCTGCTACAACAAATGTGGTGTCGGCAAAGGGCAAAGGAAAAAGAGAGCGGTCAGTACTAAGGCCAGTACATGGTGAGACTTAGAATTCGGCAGCTCTCGCCTACATATGTATGGTAGACTGAAGCATCATCGCAGCATGCACTAAACAACATATAGATACTCGAGACAACTGTTGGCTATCAGAGAGAGATAAGAAATACCTATTCGAAACCAAACTGATACTACCACCAAACATACCCATCCTGGTATTTCCCCCTCGAGACCAAATGAGGAAATCAAGCCGAGGAAACTCACATGGTTGGCAGTTTTATTCATTCCTTCCATGGTGGTTATCCAACTTACTAGTCATATCAGATATAAGTCAAATTATAGCAGTAAACTTTAGTTATAGTTGCCTATGATCGAGATACTGTGCTCCAAGTCGTCCATAACCACATACACGGCTTTTCAAAAATATTTAACCCTGTAGGGGTGTACCAAAGTTTCCACACGCACTTTTACCC
This sequence comes from Avena sativa, assembly GCA_916181665.1. Classification (NCBI taxonomy): domain Eukaryota; kingdom Viridiplantae; phylum Streptophyta; class Magnoliopsida; order Poales; family Poaceae; genus Avena; species Avena sativa. The sequence continues at coordinate 1,361,312 of OV702285.1, forward strand.
TTTTGATAGATCAGTTAACATACACCCATCGGTATGTCGGCAGGGCCTAGGACACGATGCTTTCCCAGACCCAAAGAAAGTACATGGGGTCCACCCAAAAGAGCTACCCGTATGAGGTATAGCTAATCCTCCTCGTACAGACCCTGAGTTTGCGTGCACTTGTCACGCGAGCAGAGGTCATAGACAATACATTCCCGTGAACAGTGCCGCACCTATGCACTAGTAATAAACGCTCATCGAGCAACAGATAATAAACATCTCATACATGGCATAAGTATGGTAGTAACGTATAAAGCCCGAACTAGTTTGTGGCCCCAGAACAGTACTTTGAAATCAGATACTAAGCCGATACGGGTGCCCATACACCCCACATGTGGTTAGTGATGACTGCAAGTGCACATATCATTTGTAGCTAGTTTCGAAGTTCAGATATCGATCCCACAAGTAGCCCAAAGGTAAATGTTTATTGGTGAAGTCTCTGTCGCACCCGAATTTTTCACAAGTCTTCGAGTGAATTTGAGTACAAGTGTTGGGAATAAGAGTAGAATTTGGATTTAAAAGGGAATACTTAAATAAAACTAAAATGTAAACTTCAGAAATAAAAAGCATAAAAAGTAAAGAATGATTTGTTTGTTGTTTTCTGCAGATGACAAAGTAGGCGCGAGGAGTTTCAGTTCATGGTGATAGTGAATGTGCCGAGTGAATGAGTGATGAGTGTAACAATTATAATCTTATAAGTATGTGTGTAGGCGAGCAACCCATAATTAGTCGGAACTCCTCTTGGTAGATTTCATTCCAACTTTAATAATTATACTATCGTGTTTACCACAACCATGGTCAGTCACTAGATGATTAAGATCCTTCAGGTTGCTTAGCAATTAAGCTCCTTGGATCAGACTAATACAATAATCTCGGTAGTTCCTCGTTATTCGCAAGTAAAACTAGTTTCCCATTGATATCCCCGTGTCACCCAGGGGTCGCCAGTCTGCTAGCAAACAAGATTCTATCTATATAGAACAAAGCATCATGTTGTCTAGGCCCTTAATTGTACAACAGGCATTAAGCATCCCACAGATAGTCAAGCATACATAATATAGTAATTAGAATTAACCACAAACTTGATGGAAAATATATAGGCACATCACATATCACCAATCCCCTATATCTCCCACGCCCAAGGGAACTTACCCGCACATGAGAGAAGAAAGCATCATCGATATAATTAAATAAAGGGAGTTCTTCTCGATATTACCGTGGAGATCCACAATAAGAAATAGAAACAAATCCAACACAATTCAAGATAGGAAGAACAATCTCAAACCCTAATCTTGCAAGGTGGATGAAAGGACTATATCTTCCCATGTTGTTTTTGGTGTTAATGACAATCCCATTTGTGTTTTAATTGTGCGCTTGAGTTTCAGGGAAAGCGTTGTTGATGTCTCCTTCAATCTGTGTGGATGCTCTCTTGGGATCTCATGAAGACGGTGGCCTTTAGTTTTCTCCTAGTTTCTCTCCTTTTTTTGTTTTAGGTCACCGTACTATTAAGAGGGGGTCCATCTCGGAAGGCTGTGGGAAATCACTTGTTCTGCACAAACCTATATGCACCGCCACAGCCATCCTACTTTTCCGTGAGAGAGTGTGTTTCTGATATATTGAAGCCTTCTGTGTCTCACCGGAACTTCCGGCCTGGCGCCGGAAGTTCCGCTCAGGCTTTTTCTGCCGGCTGATCTGAGCTTGTTCCGATCCTAGTTCCGCCCCAAGTTCCATTGAAGGATCAGTAACCTTCTGTATGAAGTGTTCTATTTGCCGGAACTTGGGCCAGAACTTGCATCGGAACTTGTCCTGCCAGAAAGTCCTGAGCGGAACTTCTGCCCAGCCACCGGAACTTCCGGTCGGACTTGGTTCGCGACCCAGAATTTCCTCCCCTAGTTCTGTTCCAAGTTCCGCTGAAGGATCAGTAACCTTCTGTTTGAAGTGTTCTATTTGCCGGAACTTGGGTCGGAACCTGCATCGGAAGTTCAACGGAACTTCCGGTCTGTTGTGACCGGAACTTCCGGTTGAGCTTTTGGAGCGGGCGTCAACGGTCTGATGACCGTTGGAGCCATGCTGGGCGGTGTTGGAGATATGCCCTAGAGGCAATAATAAATATAGTTATTATTATATCTTTGTGTTTATGATAAATGTTTATATTCATGCTATAATAGTATTAACAAGGAAACATTAATACTTGTGTGAATTGTAAACTTAAATTGAAGTCCCTAGTATAGCCTCTATACTTCACTAGCTTGTTGGTTGATTAAATGATTGTGGTTTCCATATCATGAACATTGAGATGTTATCAAACAACAAGATCATATCGTTAGGAGAATGATATGGTGGACATACTCCTATTGATAAGCGTAGCATAAAGATCAAGTCATTTCAATAGTTCAATTGCTATATGCTTTCTGATACATAGTAACCTAATTCCTTCGACCATGAGATCATGCATATCACCTTTACCGGATGGATGCTTTGATGACATCAAACACCACACCGTAACTGGGTGGCTATAAAGGTGGCATTAAGTGTTCGAAAGTGTTGGTTGAAACACATGGATCAAGAGTGGGATTTGTCCATCCACATGACGGATAGATATACTCTGGGCCCTCTCGGTGGAATGTCATCCAATTGGCTTGCAAGCATGTGACTTGGTCACAAGGGATCACATATCACGGGAACGAGAAAAGAGTACTTATCAGTAACGAGGTTGAACTAGGTATGCATAGATACCGACGATCATAACCTCGGATAAGTAACATATCGTGAGACAAAGGGAAATTGGTATCGTATGTAAGTGGTTCATTCGATCGCAAAGTAATCGTAGAAATATGTGGGAGCCATATGAATTTCCAGATTCCTCTATTGGTTATTGTTCGGAGAAGTGTCTCGATCATGTCCGCATAATTCACGAACCGTAGGGAGACACACTTAAGGATTCGACGTTGTTTGAGTAGTTATGGTATTATGAGAAAGAGACCGAATGTTGTTCGGAGTCTCGGATGGGATCCGGGATATCACGAGGTGATCCGGAATGGTCCGGAGAATAAGATTCATATAAGGAAAGTCCCGTTTCGGAGTTCGGGAATGATTCCGGTGTTTTCATCGGGGATATTCTAGAAGGTTCCGGATTGTCCGGCACTCCGGGGGGGAGGGGTACATGAATGTGTCATTACATATTGGAATGATTGCATCATGTACTAAGTGTTCTTGCTGTCCCAAATATAGGATTAAATTGAATCCTAAAACAGAAAAGTCAAATGTCCAGTTTGAAAGTCAAACGGCTAAAACAAGAAACTGTGGGAAACAAGCAAGAGGAGTTGGAACCGACTTGGAGGAGGAGTTTCTCTCCTCCAAGCCGGCGGCCAGCCCTAGGCCGAGTTGGGGAGGGACTCCCTCCCTCCCCTGGCGCGCCAGCCCCTCCCATCTATATAAGGAGGGGCAGGGCTCCCCTCCTAGACACACAAGTTTCCACCTCTAAATTTCAGGTTTAGAGCCGTTTTGGTTTAGAGCTTCTAATTGCTTTAGCCAGCGGTTTAGAGCCTTCTAATTGGTTTAGAGCCTTCTAATTGGTGTGTCTAATTACTAGACCACTAATAGCCTCTCTCATAAGCTCCACCATACTCGCACCGGCTTAAGGCGAAGCCCTGCGGGATTTCCCCTCTACTTCCGGTACCACGCCGTTGTGCTGCCGGAATCGCGAGGAGAGTGCTACAACCTCCGCTGCCTGCTGGAACAAGGGAGAGGAAGGTCTTCGTCGAGTACCGAACGTGTGACCGACTGCGGGAGCGCTGCCGGAACGTGGCGCCGGAAGGATCGTCTACACGATCTTGAGATCGGAAAGAGTACGACTACATCACCCACGAGAATCCGCTCTCGTTAAACGCTATGGAATCTTCGAGGGTAAGTTATACCATCAACTCGTTGCTACAATCTAGTAGATAGATCTTGGCTTGTTTGTTTGTATGCGATAGAAATTTTTTGTTTTCCATGCTACGAACCCCTACAGTGGTATCAGAGCCGTGTCTATATGTAGATCTGTTGCACGAGTAGAACACAATGGTCATTGTGGGCGTTGATGCTTTTATTGTAGATTGCCTTTTGTGTACTTTGCATCTTGCGGTATGTTGGGATGAAGCGGCCCGGGCTAACCTTACATGACATCGTTCATGAGACTTGCTCCACGCTCAACATGCAACTTGTATTGCATAAGTGGCTTTGCGGGTGCCTGTTTCTCCTAGCATAGTTAAGATCCAATTTACAACGGGTAATCAACAATGATAGTATCAATGTTGTGGTTCTTGTTCGTAAGTTAGAACGACACTTATTGAAAGCCCCAAACCACGTAAAATATGCAAAGAAAGTAGAAGCGTCTAACTTTGTTTTGCAGGGGTGTGCTGTGATGTGATATGGCCATGATTGTGATTATATATGATGTATGCAATGTTCCTTATTGTAAGTCGGCAACCGGCAGGAGCCATATGGTTGTCTTTAATTTATGTTAAGACCCGCGTGTCTATTCAAAGTAGTTGTAATAGTTGAAGCCGGTGGACGACAACCATGGTGAAGCGTCATTGACCTTGATGCAATGCCGGTGATGATGGAGATCATGTTCGTGTTTGAAGATGGAGATCGGAAGCACAAAGAAGAAAGGCCATATCATATCACATATTATGAATTGCATGTGATGTTAATCCTTTATGCATCTTGTATTGCTTAGTAGACGACGGTAGCATTATAAGATGATCCCTCATGCACATGAATTTCAAATCATAAAGTGTTCGCCCTTAGCTAGCACCGTTGCTAAAGCTTGTTGTTTCGAAGCACCACGTGATGATCGGGTGTGTTAGATTCTGCAAGTGTATACAACGTAAGCAAGCCAGATTTGCTTATGCGGTGGCTAAGGTTTGATCTTGACGAGCCTAGCATGTACAGACATGGTCTCAGGAACACGGATTACCGAAAGGTAAAGCATGAATCATATAGTAGATATGATGAACATGATGATTGTTCGCCATTGAAACTATATCAACTCTCGTGATGATCGGTGTTGATGTAGTGGATTTGGTTCGTGTGATCACTAAAACAATGTGAGGGATGTTGTTTTGAGTGGGAGTTCACCTAGTTTAATTTCATTAATTAATTTGAACTCAATTTGTCATAAACTTAGTCTAAACTATTGCAAATATGTTGTAGATCAATGGCAGCCCCTACCATCAATTTTAATGCGTTCCTAGAGAAAGAAAAGTTGAAAAACAATGGAAGCAACTTCGCGGATTGGTTCCGCAATTTGAGGATTGTCCTCACAGCTGGTAATTTGACCTATGTGCTGGATGCACCGCTGGGTGACCCACCTGCAGCTGATGCTCCCGATGAAGTAAAGAATGTTTACCTCGCTCGGAAGAATCAGTACTCCATAGTTCAGTGTGCTATCTTGTATGGTTTAGAATCGGAGCTTCAGAAAAGGTTTGAAGAGTCAGACCCATATGATATTGTCGAGGATCTCAAATTGATTTTTGAGACTCATGCAGCAATTGAAAGTTATGAAGCTTCTGAAAAGTTCTTTAACTGCAAGATGGAAGAAGGCAGCTCCGTCAGTGAGCATGTGCTTAAAATGTCTAGGCACGCAAACAAACTTCAAAGCTTGGGTATAGTGATTCCTAATGCTTTGGGGGTTTACCGCGTCCTCCAGTCATTGCCACCAAGTTACAGGAACTTTGTGATGAACTACAACATGCAGAACATGAACAAAGAGTTGCCAGAACTATTTGCTATGTTAAAATCTGCAGAAGTGGAGATCAAGAAAGAGCACCAAGTGTTGATGGTCAATAAGACCACCAAATTCAAGAAGGGCAAGTCTAAGCAAAAGGGACACTTCAAGAAGGGTGGTAAGAAAGTTACCACACCGACGAAGAAAACCAAGGCTGGACCAAAGCCTGAAACTGAGTGCTTTTACTGCAAGGGAATAGGTCACTGGAAGCGGAATTGCCCAAAGTACTTGGCGGATTTGAAGAACGGCAACATCAAGAAGAAAGGTATATCTGATATACATGTTATTGATGTGTATCTCACTAGTATTCGTAGTAGTGCCTGGGTATTTGATACTGGTTCGGTTGCTCATATTTGTAACTCGAAACAGGTGCTGCAGAATAAACGGAAGCTAGCGAAGAACGAGGTGACGATGCGTGTGGGAAACGGATCAAAGGTTGATGTGATCGCGATCGGCACGCTACCTCTTCATCTACCATCGGGATTAGTTTTATACTTAAATAATTGTTATTTAGTGCCTGCGTTGAGCATGAACATTATATCAGGATCTTGTTTATTGCGAGACGGTTACTTGTTTAAATCAGAGAATAATGGTTGTTCGATTTATATGAGTAATATGTTTTACGCACATGCACCTTTGATAGATGGTCTATTCTTATTGAATCTCGATAGTGGAAATACACATATCAACAATATTGAAGCTAAACGTTTGAAATCAAGCGATAATTCGACCTATATGTGGCACTGTCGTCTTGGTCACATCGGAGTGAAACGTATGAAGAAGCTCCATTCTGATGGACTTCTTGAATCACTTGATTTTGAATCACTTGAAAGATGCGAAGCATGTCTGATGGGTAAAATGACTAAGACTCCATTTTCTGGTATGATGGAGCGAGCTACGGACTTATTGGAAATCATACATACCGATGTGTGTGGTCCAATGAGTGTAGCATCGCGCGGTGGTTATCGTTATGTTCTTACCTTCACGGATGACTTGAGTAGATATGGGTATATCTATTTCATGAAACATAAGTCCGAAACTTTTGAGAAGTTTAAGGAGTTTCAAAGTGAGGTAGAGAATCAACGTAACAAGAAGATTAAATTTCTACGTTCTGATCGTGGAGGTGAATATCTAAGTTACGAGTTTGGCGAGCATTTAAAGAAGTGCGGAATACTTTCACAATTGACACCGCCGGGAACACCACAGCGTAATGGTGTGTCCGAACGTCGTAATCGAACTCTCTTAGATATGGTTCGTTCTATGATGTCACTTACAGATTTACCGCTATCATTTTGGGGTTATGCATTAGAAACAGCCGCATTCACTTTAAATAGGGCACCGTCTAAATCCGTTGAAACGACACCGTATGAATTATGGTTTGGGAAGAAACCTAAATTGTCGTTCCTTAAAGTTTGGGGATGTGAAGCCTATGTAAAGAAGTTACAGCCGGACAAGCTTGAACCCAAAGCGGAAAAATGCGTCTTCATAGGATACCCGAAGGAAACTATTGGGTATACCTTCTATCATAGATCCGAAGGCAAAATCTTTGTTGCCAAGAATGGATCCTTTCTAGAGAAGGAAATTCTCTCGAAAGAAGTGACTGGAAGGAAAGTAGAACTCGACGAGGTTGTCGAACCTTCTCTCGAAATTGCGAGTAGCGCAGCACCGGAAGAAGTTCCTGTGGTGCCTGCACCAATAAGAGAGGAAGCTAATGATGGTGATCATGAAACTTCGGTTGAAGTTACTACAGAGCCTCGGAGGTCAACGAGAACTCGTACCACTCCAGATTGGTATGATTCCGTTATGAATGTCATGGTGGTGGACAACACTGATGACCCCGAGACATATGAGGAAGCGATGATGAGCCCAGATTCCAATAAATGGCAAGAAGCCATGAAATCCGAGATTGGATCCATGTACGAAAACCAAGTATGGACTTTGGTGGACTTACCGGATGGCCGGAAGGCTGTCGAGAACAAATGGATTTTCAAGAAGAAAACAGATGCTGATGGTAATGTTACTGTCTATAAAGCTCGACTTGTCGCAAAAGGGTTTCGACAAATTCAAGGAATTGACTACGATGAGACTTTCTCACCTGTAGAGAAGCTAAAGTCTGTGAGGATTATGTTAGCAATCGCTGCATATTATGATTATGAGATATGGCAGATGGATGTCAAAACAGCATTCCTCAATGGAGACATTGATGAAGAGTTGTATATGATGCAACCCAAAGGTTTTGTCGATCCTAAAGATGCTAACAAGGTATGCAAGCTTCAACGGTCCATCTATGGATTGAAGCAAGCATCCCGAAGTTGGAATCAACGTTTTGATAAGGTAATCAAAAGTTTTGGTTTTATACAAACTTATGGAGAAGCTTGTATTTACAAGAAAGTGAGTGGGAGCTCTGTAGCATTCTTAATACTGTATGTGGATGACATATTGTTGATTGGGAATGATGTAGACCTTCTTAATAGTGTCAAGGAATATTTGAATAATAGTTTTTCAATGAAGGATCTTGGCGAAGCAGCTTACATATTAGGCATAAAGATTTATAGAGATAGATCGAAACGCCAAATATCATTGTCACAGAGTACATATTTGGACAAAGTTCTAAAGAAGTTTGGAATGGAAGAAAGCAAGAAAGGGTTCTTGCCCATGTTGCCCAATACGACCTTGAGTAAAACTCAAAGTCCAACATCGGCAGAAGATAGAGAAAGGATGAGTAAGACTCCCTATGCCTCAGCCATAGGATCTCTAATGTATGCCATGCTATGTACTAGACCCGACATTGCATATGCTGTTAGTTTAACTAGCAGATATCAAAGTGATCCAGGAGTGGATCATTGGACAGCGGTCAAAAACATCCTTAAGTACTTGAGAAGAACTAAGGATATGGTTCTTTCTTATGGAGGTGATGAACAGCTCGTTGTTAATGGTTACACCGATGCTAGTTGGAACACCGATCCAGATGATTCTAAATCACAATCCGGATACGTATTTATTTTTAATGGTGCAGCAGTTAGCTGGAGGAGTGCAAAGCAAAGCGTTGTGGCGAGATCTTCAACTGAATCGGAATACATGGCTGCTTCGGAGGCTTCACAAGAAGCGATATGGATGAAAGAGTTCATTACAGAGCTGGGTGTGGTTCCAAGTGCGCTGGACCCAATGTCTATCTACTGTGATAACATGGGCGCCATAGCCAATGCGCAAGAACCAAGGTCACACAAGAAGCTGAAGCATATCAAACTGCGTTTTCACGCTATTCGAGAACATATCCAGGATGGGGATATAAAGATTTGCAAAGTACACACAGATCTGAATGTGGCGGATCCGTTGACTAAACCTCTCCCGAAGGCAAAACATGACCAACACCAAACTGCCATGGGTGTTCGTTATATTACCATGTAATCTAGATTAGATGACTCTAGTGCAAGTGGGAGACTGTTGGAGATATGCCCTAGAGGCAATAATAAATATAGTTATTATTATATCTTTGTGTTTATGATAAATGTTTATATTCATGCTATAATAGTATTAACAAGGAAACATTAATACTTGTGTGAATTGTAAACTTAAATTGAAGTCCCTAGTATAGCCTCTATACTTCACTAGCTTGTTGGTTGATTAAATGATTGTGGTTTCCATATCATGAACATTGAGATGTTATCAAACAACAAGATCATATCGTTAGGAGAATGATATGGTGGACATACTCCTATTGATAAGCGTAGCATAAAGATCAAGTCATTTCAATAGTTCAATTGCTATATGCTTTCTGATACATAGTAACCTAATTCCTTCGACCATGAGATCATGCATATCACCTTTACCGGATGGATGCTTTGATGACATCAAACACCACACCGTAACTGGGTGGCTATAAAGGTGGCATTAAGTGTTCGGAAAGTGTTGGTTGAAACACATGGATCAAGAGTGGGATTTGTCCATCCACATGACGGATAGATATACTCTGGGCCCTCTCGGTGGAATGTCATCCAATTGGCTTGCAAGCATGTGACTTGGTCACAAGGGATCACATATCACAGGAATGAGAAAAGAGTACTTATCATTAACGAGGTTGAACTAGGTATGCATAGATACCGACGATCATAACCTCGGATAAGTAACATATCGTGAGACAAAGGGAAATTGGTATCGTATGTAAGTGGTTCATTCGATAGCAAAGTAATCGTAGAAATATGTGGGAGCCATATGAATTTCCAGATTCCTCTATTGGTTATTGTTCGGAGAAGTGTCTCGATCATGTCCGCATAATTCACGAACCGTAGGGAGACACACTTAAGGATTCGACGTTGTTTGAGTAGTTATGGTATTATGAGAAAGAGACCGAATGTTGTTCGGAGTCTCGGATGGGATCCGGGATATCACGAGGTGATCCGGAATGGTCCGGAGAATAAGATTCATATAAGGAAAGTCCCGTTTCGGAGTTCGGGAATGATTCCGGTGTTTTCATCGGGGATATTCTAGAAGGTTCCGGATTGTCCGGCACTCCGGGGGGGAGGGGTACATGAATGTGTCATTACATATTGGAATGATTGCATCATGTACTAAGTGTTCTTGCTGTCCCAAATATAGGATTAAATTGAATCCTAAAACAGAAAAGTCAAATGTCCAGTTTGAAAGTCAAACGGCTAAAACAAGAAACTGTGGGAAACAAGCAAGAGGAGTTGGAACCGACTTGGAGGAGGAGTTTCTCTCCTCCAAGCCGGCGGCCAGCCCTAGGCCGAGTTGGGGAGGGACTCCCTCCCTCCCCTGGCGCGCCAGCCCCCTCCCATCTATATAAGGAGGGGCAGGGCTCCCCTCCTAGACACACAAGTTTCCACCTCTAAATTTCAGGTTTAGAGCCGTTTTGGTTTAGAGCTTCTAATTGCTTTAGCCAGCGGTTTAGAGCCTTCTAATTGGTTTAGAGCCTTCTAATTGGTGTGTCTAATTACTAGACCACTAATAGCCTCTCTCATAAGCTCCACCATACTCGCACCGGCTTAAGGCGAAGCCCTGCGGGATTTCCCCTCTACTTCCGGTACCACGCCGTTGTGCTGCCGGAATCGCGAGGAGAGTGCTACAACCTCCGCTGCCTGCTGGAACAAGGGAGAGGAAGGTCTTCGTCGAGTACCGAACGTGTGACCGACTGCGGGAGCGCTGCCGGAACGTGGCGCCGAAAGGATCGTCTACACGATCTTGAGGTCGGAAAGAGTACGACTACATCACCCACGAGAATCCGCTCTCGTTAAACGCTTTGGAATCTTCGAGGGTAAGTTATACCATCAACTCGTTGCTACAATCTAGTAGATAGATCTTGGCTTGTTTGTTTGTATGCGATAGAAATTTTTTGTTTTCCATGCTACGAACCCCTACAGGCGGAACTTCCGGCCTCTCACCGGAAGTTCCGGTGAGGTCGCGGGGGCTGTAACGGTTCAGTGCGGAGGGGGCCTATTTAAGGCGCCCCTCTTCTTCCTCCCACTTACTCCAAATTTTTCTCTCTCCTCCATTAATGCATGAGCTTCACCTTACTAGATCTCTCTCTCTCTAGCCACTCAAATGACTTGATCTTTTGAGAGGTGAGGGAGGTGACCTAGATCTACACTTCCACCAAAGAAGATTTGATTTCCCCCACCCATCCTTTGTGGATCTTGTTACTCTTGGGTTTCTTGAAACCCTAGACGGTGCAGGGCATCCTCGAGGCTAAGGCTTGTGTTGTAAAGCTTCGAGGTGTCGTTGAGGGCCTCCAATTGAGTTGTGGAGCTTCCCCCTCAACCTTGGTGTAAAGGTTTCGGTTGGCGCCTTCAAGGTCATCGGTTAGTGGATTATGAGGCCTACTTTGTGGGGGAGCTCACCGGAGAAGAAGGTGAGGCCTTTGTGGCACTCGGGTGACATTGTGTGGCCCCAACACCTCTCCAACATATACGTAGCTCCTTGGGAGTGAACTACGGGAATCATATCTCCGTGTCCCCGCTCCGGTTACTTTGTTCCCTTCGTTTACTTCTTGCTATTTACCGTTCTTGTGGTTGTTGTATGTTATCTTGCATTTAGGTTGTTCATTTAGTTGCACATCTAGATAACTTTCCTTCTCGTTGAGCCTAAAAGTGAGTAACAAATTAAAATTGGGTAGATGCCTATTCACCACCCTCTAGTCATATCAAGTCGGTACTTTCAATTGGTATCAGAGCCAAGGCTCTTATTTCGGGCTTTACCGCCTAAGAGACTATGGTCGACGAAGGGGGTAGTGAAACCGAAAAATCCAAGAACTTGGCCACTATGGATGACCTCAAGCAATTGGAGTCATCCATGATGTCCAAGTTCGAGGAAATGATGACTATCTTGCAGTCTCTCAAGCCAAACCCCATGGTTGCTCTTGACACACCCCAAACCACCGAGCTTCCTCCCACCGTTACGGTGACCGACCCCGGGGTGACTCCCGCGGCCATCACCACTCGCTTGGGACTTGGTTTTGTTGCTCAAACTTCTACCAAGGTTCCAAGTGAGAACTCCGAGGAGCCCGAGAACCCAACTTCCAAAGAGGAAAATGGAGGAAAGGACTACTCGACGGTACCCCCACCGCTAAAGTACACTCCAATTCCACCCATTCCCATGCCACACATCATTCCTCAAGGAGCACCACCTATGCTAGATACTTCAAATTTTGCCAATTGGCAATATATAATGTGCTCACATATTTCCAGCTCTTCTATTGAGTTAATGAGGATTGTGGAGGATGGATTCTCTCCATATGACCCGAAGAAGTTGACACGAGGTGAAGTGGTGGACAAGCAACTCAATGCCAAAGCTTTGGGCATGATCCAAAAGGATTTGACTCCAAAGGACTTTGCTCACATTCGCCAATTCGACACCGCCAAGGGAGCTTAGGATCAACTCACCGAGCTCTTTGTTGGGAATGAAAGCATCCAAAGCTCCAAGTTTGATGAAATCAACAACGAGTGCGATGGTTTCGCAATGCAAGATGATGAGACCCCCGAAGACATGTATAGGCACCTCAAAGTCCTTTGTTCCACTATGAGGGATCTTGGGGCCACCTATGTTGACGACAAGTTCATGAAGAGGAAGTTCATTCAAGCTCTCCTTCCATTTGAAGAACAAAAGCTCAACTCCATCAAGGGAAGAACCAACTTTCACCAAATGACCTCCCAAGAAGTCTTGAGTGAAGTAATTGCCATGACCATTGCCAAGAAGAATGCAGAGTCCGCTCGTGCTAGAGCCATTGGGTCAACCAAAGTGAATCTTGCTTTGAAGGCCAAGGCTATTGAAGTTGATGATGATGATACATCAAGTGAGTGGTCTCAAGAGGATCTCAAGTGTGCCTTCAACGAACATCTTGCTCTCGCTTCGAGGACCTTTTGGAACAAGTCCAGGCTCAAGTCAAGGTCAAGGGACAACTCAAGATTCAACTCACCCAACAAGTCTCCCAAGGCAAGGTCATGCTACAATTGCAACGACAAGAGTCACTTCGTGGCCAAGTGTCCCTTTGAGAACCGTGAAGACAACGGTGGTCATCTCATTCGCAAGATCAAGTCAAGACCTCCTCATCCCTTGAACAAGAACTACGCCGTCAAGAATGTCGCCAATAAGTAACGAGCAATAGTGGTCCATGAAGAATACCTTTCGGGCACGGATGAAGATGATGATGATGAAGTTCATGGTGGAGAGATTGTGGGAGTTGCTGCTATTGCCACTACCTCAACTCCACGTCTATCCCTCTTCGACTCGCCAAATGAAAATGTCATCTCCTCCAACCAAAAGTGCTTCATGGCCAAGGCCACCGAGGTAACACCAAAACCCACTCCTCAACCTATCTCTAGTGAGCCTTCCTCTCTTGATCTTGTTGGCCTAGAGGTGAAGAAAGAGATGATTGACATGTGTGAATTTGTTGCTACCTTGGATGAAGAAACTAAAACTTGCTTTGAGTCCTTGCTTGCACAACTTGACAATGTTAGGGATGCCTTAGATGAAAAGGAAGAACTTCTTGACTTGCTAAGTAAAAATGAAAGAGATGTCGCTTATGAAGTTGCTTCTCTCACTCAAAGTCTTGAGGATGAACAAAATATGAGAATTAATCTTGAAAAAAGTGTGTCTAAGCTTGTATATGATCATAACAACACCTTGTGCTCTATAACTAAAGAACGTGATCATGCTCTTGCTTTGGTTAAGGTGCTTAAGAAAGAAAAAGTTGAGTTTGTGGGTGGTCATGATAGGACTCAAAAGGATCTTGAGAAACTCAAAGAGGAAAACAAAGCCTTGGACAGAAAATTCTCAAATCTTTTTGAAGCCCATGAACAGCTTCAAACTCAATTAACTTGCGAACATGCTAAGTCTTTCGCTATGCAAATTATAGACTTGTCTAGCACTCCTAACCCTTGTTGCAAGTATGAGCATCTCATCGAGGAAGTCAAGGTGTTGAAGGATCAACTATCCAAGACTAAGAAGAAGAGGAAGAACAAGAAGAAGAAAAAGAATAAGGGCATGACTCAAGGGGCTTCTAATGGCCTAACCCTCTTGCAAAGTGACAACTTTGCCGGAAAGAACAATCCCTCTTATATTCTTTGCAAATCTTATGATGGTCATGTATATGCTAGATATGTGGGAACTTCTTACTCGCATGATTATCATTGGGCCATTTGGGTGCCAAAGGCTCTTGTTACTAACAAAAGGGGACCCATTACAAAATGGGTACCTAAAACCAAAGCTTGATTTTCTTGTAGGACTATGCTTCTGGTGGATCAAAATGGGTGCTTGATAGTGGTGCCACGAGTCATATGACCGGAAGCAAGTCTATCATGACCGAGATGAGGCCCAATATTGCCAACACCATGGTCTCCTACGGTGATAAAACAAGCTCCCAGGTTTTGGGTTTTGGCAAAGTGGTGGTAACCCCGGATGTATCCTTGGTTGACGTCATGCTTGTCAAAACTCTTGGTTACAAATTACTCTTAGTTCGTGCTCTTGCTCTTATGGGTCTTTCTTCATTCTTTAATAATCATACCGTGGTCCTCATGTGGAGCAATTCTCTCAAGGTGGCTTTTGTAGGGTATGTAGAGCATGACTTGTATGTGGTGGAATTTTCAGGGACCACTACTCCCCATGCTCTTGGATACAACTAACACAGACTAACGCTGTTTTCAGCAGAATTACCTTGGTGTCTAGTTTTTATATAGAAAATCAACTATCAGGAAAAATCCCGGAAAATATGCCAAAAATCCTATTTCACCAGAAGATCCACGGATCCAGAGTACGAGACGGAGTGGAGGCCTGGGGGGCCCACACCCCTGCTAGGCGCGGGCTAGGCCTAGCCGCGCCTAGGGGGGTGCGGCCACCCCAGGCACCCCCTCGGCCTCCCTCTTCGCCTATAAGAAGCCTCTTGACCTAAAAACCGAGGGGGGTTCGACGTTTTTCCAGAAAGAGTTCCGCTGCGCCGCCACCACCGCGATTCGGAACCAGAAATTCCGTTTTGGCACCCTGCCGGGACGGAGAATTTGGGGAGGATCATCGCCATCGTCATCACCAACGCCTCTCCATCAACCATCAATGTTTCCCTCATCCATGAGTGAGTAATCCCCCGCTGTAGGCTATGGGATGGTAGGGATTGGATGAGTTATATCTTGTAATCGAATAAGATTGTTAGGGCATAGTGCCTAGTATCTCTATTAGTGCTATTTGACTTTGTTGCAACCTTTTGTGCTTAATGCTTGTCACTAGGGCCTGAGTGCCATGATCTCAGATCTGAACTTATTATTGAATCTTTATGATAGTATTGGTGGTGATCTTATCTGCAAGTTGTGTACACATATCATTGTCCGGATCCAAAGGCCCCGAAGTGACAGAAATTGGGATAACCGGAGGGGATGGATGTGGTGTGAGGATCACATGTGTTCACGAAGTGTTAATGCTTTGCTCCGGTGCTCTATTAAAAGGAGCACCTTAGTTGCCAGTAGTTCCCTAGAGGCCCCGCTACCACGGGCTGGCTGGACAAAAGATTTTGTGCAGGTTCTCATTGCGAGCACGCATGGCTATATATGGAGCACATGCCTAGGATTGTTTAGTACTTGGATGCTTATTCTTATTTATCTGCAATGCCCTAGAGCTTGAAGTTACATGTTTAGACTCATCCATGCAACGCCCGTCCATCCATCCCTATGCCTACTGCACTCATATCCTACTGTTTGCTACTACTGTTACTATTGCTCTTGTTTTACTACTGTTGTTTCTACTACAAATTGTTGCTACTGATAAACTTCTGTGAGTAAGAACTATTTCCAGGTGCAGCTGAATTAACAACTCAGTTGTTAAGTCTTGCAAGTATTATTTGGCTCCCCTTTTGTCGAATCAATAAATTGGGTAATACTACCCGCGAAGACTGTTGCGATCCCTTATACTTGTATTGAGTCACCACCTTCTATCCTTAGGCACCAATTAAGAGAGCATAGTTGCCATTCTTAGTTCTATGTGCATTATCCCAAAACTTATTGATTGATGCATATTGTTGATATTACTTGTTCTTGTGCTATTTGTATCTAGTCACTCTTATGAACTTTGAAGGTGTCCTATGCATCTATTTGCTACTCATGAGGGACAAGCTAAATGCCACTATGCTATGTTTTTTGTATGTAAAACAAACAAACGTTTTTCAATGCATGTTATTCATGATCTTTGTTTGTAACCTTTCATGTTGCATGCATAGTTATTTTGTCTTATTATTAGAACTCCATATTTCATGCTCATGTTTAGATTTCTTTGATCCCATCTTTCAATGCTTGCAAATGGTTCGATCTTGATTTTGATGGTGCATGTCACCTCAGAAATTATTCTTTTTATCACTTACCTACTCGAGGACGAGCAAGAGTTATGCTTGGGGATGGTTGATACGTTGGAAACGTATCTATAATTTTTGATGTTCCATGCTTGTTTAGTATCTACTTTGCTTTGCTTTGTCTACACTTTGAGGTGTTTTTATATGTTTTCTGGCACTAACCTATTAACAAGATGCAACAGTGCCAGTTGCCTGTTTTCTTCTGTTTTTTGGTTCCAGAAAGGCAGAAAATCAATATTATCGGAATTGGACGGGACAAAAGCCAAAGCCAATCATTTACCGTGGGGAACACGAAGCTAGAGTACGAGACAGAGGGAAGCCACCAGGGGGCCACACCCCTTGGCCACACGACTAACCCTAGCCCGCGTCTGGGGGGGTGCGGCCGCCCTGGATGCCCCTGTCTCGCCTCTTCGCCTATAAAGACCCCCCGATGCAGAAACCCTAAGCACCCGATCAATATTCCACGAAACAATTTGTAGCAGCTGCCACCATCGTCCCTAGATCAGGGGGATCTGAAGCTCTTCTCGGCACCCTGCAGGAGGGGAAATCATCCCAGAGGCCTTCTTCTTCATCATGCCAGCCTCCGGTATGAAGTGTGAGTAGTTCCACCTTGGACTACGGGTCCATGTAATAGCTAGATGGTTGTATCTCCTCCTTTGTGCTACCATGTTTAGATCTTGTGAGCTCCGTTCATGATCAAGATCATCTATTTGTAATCATGCATGTTGTGTTTTCGGGGATCCGATGGATATTGAGATTCCTATGTCAGATTGATTAATGGTTTTATCTCATTGATTCTATCATGTCTGTGTTGTTTGTGATCTTGCATGCTCTCCGTTTCTAGTAGCTATCTTGGCCAAGTAGATGCTAGTAACTCCAAGAGGGGGTATTTATGCTCGATAGTGGGTTCATGCCTCTATTTAATCTAAGGGAAGTGACAGAAATCTCTAAGGTTGTAGATGTGCTGTTGCCACTAGGGAGAAAACAACGGTCTCTTGTTCATGGAACAAGTTGATTGTTTACCCTACACACTTTTCTTAAAGCAGTTATCCGTTGCTTGCAACTTAATACTGGAGGGGGTTCGGATGATAACCTGAAGGTGGATTACTAGTCATAGATGTAGTTGGATGGCGGTCTACGTATCTTGTTGTATTGCCCAATTGAATCTTATAGGATCATGAATGTCTAGTATTGCATTGTTATGCCTTGCTCAGTCCTGTCAATTGCCCTGCTGTAATTTGTTTACCCAGCATGCCATGTTTGTTTATCTTAAGGAGAACACCTCTAGTGAACTATGGACCCCGGTCTAATCTTTACCATGTATACATCTTCCACTGTTACTGTTTACTTTCTGCAAACCACTATTACCTTCCATATCATACAGTTAATCCTTTGTTTTCAACAAAATGGTGAGATAGACAACCTCACTGTTCGTTAGGGAAAAGTCTTGAGTTTGTGTTGTGCAGGTTTCCAAGTTGCTAGCAACACCTTTGAGTCGTTTCCTTCCTCCTGCTGGTTCGATAACATTGGTTTCTTACTAAGGGAAAACTTGCTGCTGTGCTCATCATACCTTCCTCTTGGGGTCTCCCAACGAATCTTGAAAGCACCATCAGAGCTCACCGGGGTGGAGGAGGAGGGAGGAGGAGGTGAAGGTGAGAAAGAAGGGGAGGATAAGGAGGGAAGAAGTGGATGGAGGATAAGTGTGGAGGAGGAGAAGGGTGGAGGAGAGGAAGAGGATAAAAGAGAGGGAGAAGGGGCAGTGGGATTCAAATTTTGAATCCCGTCCAGGAATTCTATGGCACATATGGGAGAAATGCGCCACGAAAGTTTCTTCCCCTTTGTTATTTTTTTGCAGGAAAAAACTTCTTTCTTCCATACTTTTTTAGCCATTGAATTAGAGTAGGAAATTTCGAGACGATCATTTTGATATATTAAACTTTTTCCGACATTGTATGCAAAAGTTATAGCCGTTTTACCGTGCCATGACGTTTTTTTGCAAAATACATCGAAATTCATGTTTTTCAATTTTGTCTACAACTATACTCCAAAATATAACTACATCTCAAAGGATTTTTTTTGAAGTTTTTACCATTTTCGTTTATTTTTATAAAAGTTAAAAGGCGATCCAAGGGGGGAGGGGGTCTGTTTTTCCTACTCGAATTCTAGGGGGGATCTGTGTTTCCTGCTCGAATTCTATGGCGCATACCTCTATATGCGTCACATAATCATCACTTCTGTGGCGCATGCGCCACAAAATGTTGGTCATAGTGCGGTCAACGAGATTCCGTGGTAGGGTCCACCCGGTATGCGCCACAGAAATTTCAACTCATGTGCCCGGGTGCCCAACCCTGGTGGTGGGTCCCGCCAATCTTCTGTGGCGCACTGTCCTTGTGCATGCGCCATAGAAAAGTGAAGGGTTCTGTGGCACATGGCAAAACATATGCGCCACATAAGTCTTATCTATTTATAGCTGTTTTCCTAGTAGTGGGTGGCCTAGCCGGCCACTCCTCCTATTTCCCTTGGGTTTTTTCCCTCATGGGCCCTTTCCCCTAGGGAACTGGTCTATTAGGCATGGGCTTCCCATTAAATCATATTCAAATCATTAAATAAATATAAATAAATGTATCATACAATAATTAACATATATTTATATATTATTTAATTCCTATTGCACCGGAACTTCTTTCGGACTACTCCGGACACCCATCGAACTTTCCCGGAACCCTTCCGGTTTCCCCTTCTCTTTTCTTCAGTGATTCCTATGATACCAAAATGATTTACGAGCGTTGTCAAACCCTTAAGTGTGTTATCCTAACGGTTCGGGAACACTCCAGACATGGTCGAGACCCCTCTCAGACCAATGATCACTAGCATGACCTAGATGCCCATAATGACCCCTATGCATTCCACGAGAATCTTTGTTGTTGAACCATTTAAACATAGAGTCCTATTCCCTTTGTTACTATGATACTTGACTTGTACGAGACTTGATCAACGACATCGTCATGCCGGGTTCAATCTCGTTACCGACAAGTATAACCGAGTGACGTTTGATGCAGATAAGGCACTCTCGGATGACAGTGATTAAATATGTTCTCACGGTCTAAGGTATTGGTTACTACGTTTCCCAGTTATTGTAACGGTGAACTTTGTGACTCGATCGTATTACAATTCCTGTGTTGGGTATGTCCATCACTTTCATTCAGCTAATGAAATGACCTCATTATCAATCGATAAGTGTCCATGATAGGGAAACGTTAGAGACTCTAGTGGTTTACATATCACACATGTATTGATATTCCTATCAATACAGTTATAGCATGATATAAAATCTATTATAAACTTAATGAAATATGTCAATAATCTACATTATTATTTGCCCGCATATTTTCAACAGTTTTTTTTCTATATAATGGGGGGGGGGGGGAGACCTCCTCCAAATTGTATCCCATCAATTGGTTCTTTGCCTTCTCTCTCCCCCTCTCCCCCTCTCGTGCGTGTTTCCCACTTTGGAAAATACGCTACGAGGTAGAGACTTCCCCATCATACGCACGTCATCATGCAATTGGAGTCGGTTCATATCTTTTTCTTCCGCTGCCTTGCTGGCCCAGGGCCCGGGGGATGTCTTTACACTGGACGTATGTAAAACTTTGGAGGCACCGTCATTTGTGGTGTTGTACGATTAAAGCCTTCTCGACCTTGATCTTGGCTACACTTCGGCTACATCAACAACATTTGTGCAGAAACGTAATCCCGCTTTCGGTCATCAAAGGTATGAACACCGTCTCCGGCTCGTTACAAAACATCTGCATAGACAGATCTTGGCTATGATGTTCTTTGTTAGAATTTTGTTTTGTTTTCTGCCATAGAACCCCTTCACTGAGGCGCCGTGGCGAGGCCTGCATGCTGGGCATTGGTATCGACATTGCACAACCGCCTCATTAACGAGCCCCCTTGTGGGGCTACGCCGGGCATACACGGAGCAGTGCGGTGTCGTGGCTGCCTGTTGGCCAGGGAGCGAGCCATATCAAGAAAGAGGAAGGGAGGAGCCAGGCGGAGAGAGTCCATTTAGAGCTTGTCCTACATGGAGAAGTTTATTTAAAAAATAAAATTTAAAGATTAAAAATCCAAAAAATACTAGGACGTAGATAATGATTTATAATATGTGCATCCAAAAAATTATATGAAAATACTTTATATTCTGGCCTTGAGAAAAAAGAGAAAATTCAAATCTAGCGTGAACTGTGCAATTTTGAATGGGTATTCGTTTTTCCAAAATTTGACATATTTGTCTTTCTGCGACGCCCTTAAATACAAGAACAGGAAAATTTGTGTACTTGTATCTCATATTGTTGGTTACATTTAGGCATTTGTTTTAAAATATTCGATAATTTTGGAAAAAAAGAATCAAGAACGGGATCTAGTGTGGACGGGCTCAAAGTGATTTTCCAGAGTCTGGCAGGCCTCTCGACAGCAAAGGCTTAGGGTTAGCTTCATCGGCGGCGGGGCGGCGGGGCCGACTCAGGGATCATGGCGTGTGTAGAGGAGCAGAAGAAATCGTACGATCCTTTTTTCGACTGGGAAGACTTGGTGGCCGACGTGGAGGGGGCGGAGGAGGAGCGTCTGCTCAAGGAGGCGGAGGAGGCGAGGGAGGAGGAGGAGAGACGGCGGCGAGGGGCGGCGCACCAGGCCGTCCTTGACTCCATCCTCGAGCGCGACCCCAAGACGGGGCGGGAGGTCTACACCCGCTACTCCTTCACCGACTTCTCCATCTTCGACATCGACGAGGAGTGTAAGTCGCCGCCGATCTTGCAGTTTGTTGCTCGATTGTTTGTCGTCAACCTTGCGTCCATGGCGCACCTACGTAGAGTTCTAGAGGAGCAGGTTGTCAAATTGCTGTTTTCTTGAAGCGAATTTGCTGTGTTAAGGACCGGACATGGTTTAAAAACTGTTTTTTTTTTTGCAAGAATACAAATTGTTGCATGCACATGTATACATACATGAATCACACGCACCTGATTGTTGCTACAATGTATGCTGATTTTGCAAATTGGGTGCTATCCATGTTCAGTCGAGTGCTCTGACAGTTCCTTTTAGACACATGGTTTGATGGTTGTTATAGATAGTTTGATTTAGTGATGGACAGACCTCTCGTTGTTCTTTATTCAGTCACTATAGTTGATAATTATGAGTATAAATGAACTTAATGTATCCTTACTGCTCAACTGTTGCTTCACTAGTAACTAATGGGAGTAGTGTAGAATTCCCAAGTGAGAATATTTTTTCCATCCAATGCAACCTTTTAATTTTTAGTACCTTAATTGCCGTGCCTGCTGAATCTTAGCTGTTAATTTTACTCAGGGTTCATTGATGAAACCTGATTACTGAAAACGATATAACAAAAAATCATCGTTCTTACCAGCTTTTTTATATTTTACCCCCTGTGCACAACTCTCATGTTGTCTGCATCAACTATGTATTCTATCACTGTTAAGTGATTTCTGCTGTCTAAGTGAACTCGGAATAGATTGCTGCGTTGAGGACCTAGTTGAAAAACCCAGAACCGCCGCCTCCGCCGGTCTGCTAAGCGGAAAGGACCAAACACGGAAGTGAACCCAAGAATTTCTTTACCGGTTCTCATCCGAAACAGTGATCGGTCCGACCAATGTCAGCACTCCATAGAAATAAATTGAATGCGGGGCGTTTGAAGATATCGCTTTTGAACCTCTTTACATCGCACTAACCAACCAGGCAGTACTACTTTGTTGCACATACATGGATTGCATGCACCAATTCACTAAATTGTGTGCTGATTCTGCAGCTTCGGATGCTCTTTATGTTCAATCGAGTATTGTTTAGATGATAACTAGCATCCAGTATGTCTTACTATCCTTCTCGTGCTGTTGCAGTGATTGTCATAGATACTCAGGTTTAGTGATGCACAAACCTCTGATTGTTCTTTATTCAGTTCCATATTTGATAATTGTGAGCATAAATGCACATGATGTGTAGATTACTGCTCAATACTTCCTTCAAAAGAATATGTTAATAACTAATATGAGTATTTCAGATTTCGCTATCGAGATTTTGTTCGTGCCCAACACAACTGTTCTGTTTTTAAAACCTTAATTAATTGTTATGCTTCCTGACTTGTTAGCTGCCAGTTTTAATCAGTTTTGTTAATGAAACCTGATTACTGCAAAAGATAACAAAAAACACTGTTTCCTCTGATTGTATAGATTACTGCTCAATAGTTCCTTCAGAAGAATATGTTAATAACTAATACAAGTACTTTAGTGATGGACAAACACAAACCTCTCATTGTTCTTTATTCAGTCCCTATATTGGATAACTGCACATGATGATATTCTTTTAAGTCCATTGCAACTCTTCTGTTTTTACTATCTTTATTTTTGTACGTGCTGCTCTTAGCTGTTACATCGTTCTTATCAGAGTTTTGCTATATAGTATTCCCCTTTCCCCTACTCGTGTTGTTTGTATCACCTATATGCTATCACCGTTGAGTAATTTCTGTTGTTCAAGTGTAATAAGAATAGATTGCGATGTTGAGGAGCAAGCATGGTTTAGAAACTGAATTTCTCGCGAAATAATAGAAATAGTGCGTGCACCTTTACATACATGAATTACATGCACCCGGATTGAACCTAGTTAAGCATAAATAGAATTACATGCACCCGGATTGCACCTGTGTTGAGGAACAAAATCATATCAGAGCTTCAGATGCTATTTATGTTTAATTGAGTACTGTTTTAGCTCATAGATAGATTTTGTGTATCTTTTACTAACCTTCTCGTGATGCTGTGATATGGTTTTGTTCTAAATTTTTTTGGGTCTCTCGTGATAACTGTAGCTTTTTTTTTCCATTGCAGCGCGTATCCCTCCAGTGCGATTTACCAACACGGGTTATGTCCGTGGACTGAACCTAGAAGACTGCGAACATAATTTCCGTCAAGATAGTCTCCTCAGATAGAGGCTTCCCCATCAATGTGTATGGCACTGTCATCGCGAGAGATAGCGTTGATCATAAGTGCATATATCTTTTTAACCGCCCTATGGAGGACTACCAGACTATCAACTCAGTGGTATGTCTTTGCTTGAGAACCACAAAAGTACTAGTTTGTTGTTGTCTTGAAATGTGGATCTTGATTCTGTTTACTTCTGTTGCATTCTTTAGTGGTATTGTACATGCTCCTAATCTTTGGCGACTCTTTCCGTAGGATGAAAGTTTGATTTTAACCGGCCCAGGTCGAGGCCTGGTGTTACTTGATTTCATATATCTAGAGATAAATCTCAAAATCAAGGTTGATGGGAAGCCTGAAGGCGAGCAGATCAGTAAGGGCTTACTTGGCATTGATGGAAGAGTTCAGCCTAGGGATGAGAAGGTTAATGTTGGAAGTCAAACTCTCAAGAGCTGGTACAGTAATGTGATGGTGAGCTATGCCACTATTCTTAATGCAGTCGAGTGTACTTTCGCGATTGAGGTGCTTGAAGGACATTTCTGTGGAGAGATCAAAGCTGGCATTGAGGGTGTCGACGAGGAGATTGTGATTCATAGTAGCAAGGAAGATGGCGTGGTGACTGATGGCGACAAAACATATATGAAGATGCGGCGCCCTGTCATGACCATCTGTCTGGAGAGAACACTCGCAATTAAGTTTGTTATCGAGGGTTGTTGTCAGTGTGGTGGTGCTATTCCGAATGCTACTAGTGAGCGAACAGAGAGATTCACCCCACAACGCCGTAGTGAGCAGAAAGCAGAAGTAATTTGTGGTGCTGGTAAGTTTCAGGTGAAGGTTGTCTGGTCCTTGATGGACATATTAGGCCGTAGTAGCTACTGAGGGTTGTGTGTGTCTGTTTTACCGAGAAAACATTTGGATGCTCCGGCATGATATATTTATATCTGTTTGGTTATATGAGCAAAAGTTATGTTTGCATCTGTACTCTCATATGTCAAGTTTTCTACTTATAGCGGTGGAAGCCTAGTTGTTTATTATTTGAAACACATGAGCAATCTAGGTCGTATGGTTTTGCAGAATGTTTCTGCCACATGCTGGAGTAAAACTTTTTGTACATTTTCTCATTCTAGGTTTAACCGGTTGCTGCTGCAGGATGTTCTATATTGTTTGACAGATGAGCTGGTCTTTCTTTTTTCCTTCATATAAGGAGATATATACTGTCATGTTTCATCTGTGGCATGGAGACGATTCAAACATCAACAATTGCACGCAAGCTCTGCACATCCCCTTCGAGTTCCTCTCATGCGGTTTGCCCTACCGGCGTCGACCTTCCATGGTTCTCTGCCTCTACCTTGATCTCTCCCTCGCCCAAGCACCTCCGCGTTGGCCATGCCGCTCCACTGATGGTTGCAGGCTCTGTCTTGTCCACTCCCGCCCGTGCAAGCAACATCAGCAGCAGATCTACTCCCTTGTTGGACCATTTCGAGCTTGGAGCGCCTGCCATGGCCTCACTAATGAGCTTCGTCTGGCTAGATTTCGTCCTCTATGCCACTGCCGCATGTTTCCCTGGTCGAGTAGAGGCCACCGCCATTGACGACCCGTCCCGTACGCTCCATCCCCCGGCGTATCCTTGATCCCACGCGATCGACGCATAGATGACATGCTCCACCAGTGTGGCTTCTCATGCAGGGCCACTCCGGTGAGGCGGCTGTAGAGCGGGAGCTGGATGTAGGAGAGGCCGCACGCAGGTAGGCAAGCACCCGACCAATAGGTAGGGGAGACAAGGCCGACGAGGTAGGGGCGGTGTTAGGGTATTCACGACGGCACACGACCGATCTAGGATGCTGTGGAGGGTACAGTTGGGGAGATGGGGAAAGAGTGGGTGGAGGAGGAGGCTGGGTTGGGTTTGTGATGTGGTCAAAAAGTGGTAACCTAGAGGAGGATATATACATGGGGCAGCAAAAAGGATTCGCGGTTGCAGGCAAGGAGCACCAAGTGTGCTGGCTTGAAGCAATATCCTCGGTAGTGGTACAAGAAGTTTGAGTCTTTTATGACTGATATTGGATACCATAAAGTATAACCTGATCATTATGTCTTTATGAAGAGGTGTAGTGAGGATGACTTCATTATTATTTTTCTATATGTCGATGACATAATTATCGTTGGAAATGGCACAAAGAGGATTTATCTCCTCATAAAGGCATTGAGTAAATCATTTTCCATGAAGGATTTAGGACCAACCAAGCAAATATTTGGCATGAAAATCTTTTGTGATAGATCAAAAAGTTGTTTGATGCACTTGAAAGCTGATTTGGCTCTCACAAGAACAATACATTAAGAAGGTACTTGAAAGGTTCAATATGCAACACGCAAAGTCTGTTACCTCTCCACTTGCAGTCCATCACAAACTGAGTCCAGAACAATGTCCTTGTAGTAAGAAGGAGATAGAAGAAATGAGTAAAGTATTGTACCAATCTGTCTTGGACAGTTCATGTACACCATGGTGTGCACTAGGCCCGATATTGCATATGCAGTTGCTATTGTTAGCCGGTTCATGTAAAATTCAGGTGAAACTCACTAGAATGTAGTAAAGTGGTGATGCAAATTCTAGGAAGTCTACTTCTGGATACTTGATGACTTATGCAGGCAGAGCAGTGTCATGACAATCAAGGTTGCAGAAATGCATTTCACTATCAACCACAGATGCCGAGTACATAGGAGCGGTTGAGACTTGCAAGTAAGTGTTGTGGATGAAGAACTGCTTGCAAGAGCTGAGAACGAAGCAAGAGAACTACAATCTGTTTTGCAGTAGTCAAAGCACTATCCATCTCATCAAGAATCGAAGTTTTCACTCTCCAACCAAGCACATAGATGTGAGGTATCATTCGATTCGAGATGTTGTGAGTTCCAAGTTGCTGAAACCTAAGAAGATCCATACCGAAAGAATGGCTCGGATATGATGACCAAGATATTGCCAAGTGAGAAGTTGCTTGTATGTTGCAAGGCAGTGAGCATGGCGGCACCACCCACATGAGTCAGATGGGGAAAGATTTTTTGGGTATCCTCTTTATGTGGGATGTGAGGAGATGGCCTATTGAGGCCTTTCAGACGGCTCAAACAAGTGCAAGAGCCCACAAACCTTTAAGGTTATGACTGAGGATCATCTTGAACGTTGCACGAGAGTGACGGGAGAGGATAAACTCCCGACTCGTGCAGCTAGGAGAGGCATATAGGATTTGCCCTCAATCTGTTTTAGGAAGAGAACGTTACGGTTTCAAGCACTCATGCGGCAAATATATGTTAGTATCTTTTATGTTCTATATTTTTCTTTTTTGCTAAATTAATTTAATTTTGTTTTTCTTTGCTCACATTTTTCATATATAAAAATTGCCCCCACATTCAATATTCATGTAATTCAGTAGTGTTATTTTATGTTTCCGAAAATAAAAAGAACCGCATAGTGCAATATAAGACAAGACTAAATCATCAAACGTATAATGCAATATGAGAGAAGACTTGTTAAAATAAAACGTTAACAACATTAATACCAACATCAAGGAAGTATAAAATTGACAACTTACACTCCTCGTCGATGTCGAAAGATGGAAAAGTCGTTGAATACAATCTTGGACTAAAAGAAATCAGTATTATTACCAAAATACAATTTTGGACTGAATCAAACACAATTTTAGAGCTGACGAAATACATCAAGACTATAAACCAGAACAAAATTTTAGCAATGATGGAACTAAGTTTAGCCATCGGAGAATAAATCTTAGTAGTGAAGGAACAAAACACGTCTATAGGTGGAACAATAGTTTTAGACCAAACATAAAAAAAATATTAACAGTAATTTTAGAACAATGGAACAAATCACTCTTACTAGAGGAAAACAAATATTGTACTAAGAGTAACAATCTTTTAACGCTAGGTGAAACACAACAACGCTACAAAGAGGGAAAAAAATAGGAGATGCGGAAGAAAAAAATATCAAGCAAGGAAGAAAACACGACTATATGTGGAAAACGAATTTCAGAACAAGCGAAATAAAAGTATGGACCATAATTTTTTGCGGTGGAACAAACTACTATTACTAACAGAACACAATTTTGAACTACAAGGAACTAAGTTTTAGCCCCGTGAAACAAGTCAAGACTATAAAGTAGAACAAAACTTTGGCAGCCTGGAACAAAAATCATGCAGTCTTGGAACCGAACACGATACAAGCGGAACAATAATTTCAGACCACGGAACAAAACTATGGACCGTAATTTTGAAACAGTGGAAGAAATTACTATTACTATAGTTTCACAAATTTTGCCTAAACAACAATAATTTTAGTGCCCAGGGGAACACAACAAGACTACAAAGAAGAAACGAATATTTAGACTTAAAAGGAAAAAAATCACAAAATAGAAAATGGCTTAAAATGGAAAAATGTAAAGAAAATAAAAGAAAACATAGAAAAAATGCCAAAGAAAAATGAAAAAGGGAAATAGTAACAGAAAATATCTTCATCCGTACTTTTTTTTAAACTCTCAATCAGTACATTTTCTACGGTCCCGATCGAACATTTTTTCTAGAACACCCCGATCCCATGGGCGAAAGCAGCCAGCTCCCACACGTGAAAATAGAAACAGAAAAGGAGGCAATGAGATGGGCTAGGCCCAGCAACGCGAGGCAAGGAGATGCGGAAGAAAAAATGTCAATCAAGGAATAAAACACGACGAATTCTCAAAAAAAAAAAGGAATAAAACATGACTATATGTGGAAAAAGAGTTTTAGACCAAGTGAAATAAAAACATGGACCCTCATTTTAAGCACTAGAACAAACCGCTATTACTAACAGAACACGATTTTGAACTACAAGGAACTAAATTTTATCCCCATGGAACTAGTCAAGACTATAAAGTAGAACAAAACTTTAGCAGTTGGGAACAAAAATCTTGGAGTCGAGGAAGAGAACACGATACAAGTGGAAAAATAATTTCATACCACACACACAATAAAATCATTGACGGTAATTTTGGAACAATGGAACAAACTAGAATTACTAGAGTATCATAATTTTTGACTAAAAAGAACAAATTTTTAGTGCCCAGTGGTAGACAAGACTACAATTAAATAAAGGAAGAGTGGGATGGCGGCTCCCCCCTGCTCTGGCGTCTCTCATGGCGAAGGCATCTCGGAGGCTGATTGAGGCGATTCCCACCGATGAATCTTGGATCTGGCGCCATGGATCCATTCTCCGATCCATCCTCCATCACCCATATCCTGGATTTCTCCTCTGGTCACTCCCTCCGTGCTAAGGTTCGTGATCTGTTCTCTAGTCTAGTCAACCCAGTCTGCTCCTCTTCAAATCTCTTCTACTTGGTGGTCTCCTTTGGACGTGCGGAATTCCATTTGGATAATCTTAATGAGAGTTTGGCCCTCTCGGCTTGCTTAGGTGGTGCGCATGATGAATTGATTGTTGAACATCTCTCTCTCTCTGGTAGAGTATTCAGCCGTGTGTTCTAAGGCAGTCGGTTTTCTCATCCACAACAAAAGATTTTTTTCCTACAACAAATTTAAATGTTATTTTCATCTGTGGGGTTTTGGAGGACCCAACTGGATCCAGGAGGAGCATCTTTGGTACCAAGAGCAAGATCAGGCCTGGATTAATCCTAGAGGTGATAGAGCTCCTTAGAATTCTAGACCCCATCGCTCCTCGGATCTGATCTTTCTAATTCTTGCAAGCCTAGAAATACTCATGATCTTAGGTTTCTCTCTGGTGCTAATCTGGTACCACTTGGATCTAGATCGGCTGATCCGATTATCCAGCCATCATGCATCCCAGCACATTCCGGCCGTGATGGATTCACGTCAGCATATGCAGAGCGGGATTCTCGCGATTTCAAATGCCGCTCATGACCAGGCCATGTCCGACTCTCCTGCTAGGAGCCCAGGTCAGCCCACTCCTCCAACCACCCCCAGCCCACTGGGCTTTTGGCCCATCCTATGCCTGCCAGAACCCACTGCTCCAGGTCAGGTGTTTAGCTGAAGGCCACCATGTCAATACTTGCACTAATGATATTAGATGAAATTTTTGTTATAACTATGGACATATCGCGCGTAGTTGTTGTTATGATAAACAGAGAAAGAAGAGATTTTATCGGCTCCCCAGGTTATTAGGGATTCTCCTATTTCATACCAAGGAAGGCCAATAGACAGGGACCTCTGTTCTTCTTTCCCCCCAAGTTGCAGCGAACTCCGCCGGTGGTGAAATCATGGCCAGATATCTATCCCTACGACCCCCATCCCTTTCCTCCCACCAGGCTCCGGCTACATCCCAAACAATGGACTTCTCGTCCCAGCTCGGCTACGTTGTTCTTGGCGGGAACCTTCCGGTGGTCAGCGAGGACTGGGCCATTATATTGTCACGCTTGCCTCCTGACCCTGCACCTGACATGTTCCAAGGTACATCAACCCTGACCACTTGCTAGTTTGAAAACAGAAGGATATGTGGTTAGACAAATCTCTCGCTGTGGTATGGGATCTGCATTGGTTAGGTTTGGAGGAGTCATTGATCGTGACAATGCAGTTCATAATATATAGTCCCTATTTTATTGGTGACACTGTTATGAGAGTTGTTGAACAAAACCGTGGAATCAACCATAGATCTGCAACTTTCTCACATTTAGGGGTGACGATCGAAAATTGCAGACGCCATGAAACCGGACGCCACTTTCCCAGCCCGTGTCGCCCCGACACTCCCTCCCTCTCTTCACTCCCCTCCCTCTTCCCCAAACATTCCCTCCCTCTTCCCAACCGCACCTGGCGTGCACCGCATCGGCCACCATGGCCCCTCCTCCACCTCATCCGCTCCTCCACCCACGGCCTCTTCCCAGTCGCAGCCTCATCCTCGTCGTCGCCTCGTACCCATCTCGATGCATCTGCTCCTCCACCCGCCACCTCGTGCACGTCGTCGCCTCGTCCCTGGCCCCCCATTGTTGCCTCATCCCTATCGCCGCCTCGTCCCCGTCTCCCCATCATCGCCTCGTCCCCGTACCCGCGTCCACCGCCCCTCGCAACTGCCTCGAGCCACCTCCAATGAGCCCCTCTCTCCCCCTTTTTTAATTGTTTTAGAGTAGATGATTTAGATGGTTCAGTGTAGATCATTTTAGATGCAAATGTACTACATATATTGATGTAGATTTAGTATATAGTAGCAAATGTAGTATATATATTCATGTAGATTTATTTAGTATATAGTGTAGATTTAGTATATAGTTTACTAGAGATATTAAATCTGGGATCAATTTCTAGATATAGGAATGTTAGATTTAGTATATAGTGTAGATTTGGTACATACTCCCTCTGTCCAAAATACAAGGCGTCTAAGGACTGGTAAAGAAAAATCAAATCTTGGTAACTTTGACCAAATATTTAGAGAAAATAGGTATATCTACATTATAGAATGGGAACATTAAGAAAATATAATTTATGAAAAGTCTATTGATATTGATTTTCTATTGTAAATATTTATATTTTTGCATATTATTTTGGTCAAATTTAGAAAATGTTGACTTTTGACTAAAACTTATGTGCCTTATATTTTGGAACGGAGGGAGTAGTAGCAAATGTACATGATTTTAGGGGTATAAAATAGGTGATTTTAGGCCGATGATTAAAATATGAGGATGCAATGTCGGGGGTGGTGTGAGCGAGCCTTGTGATATGCATAAATAAATAATTTGTATATCCTACTTGGCTCATTTACGCCATCTCTGTAATTATTTTGCGTCCAATGCAAATATGAGACCCTACTTTTAGGTTGATTTTGGTTTTATACTTCTATATGGCCGATGATTATAATGTGAGGATGCAATGTTGGGGGTGGTATGAGTGAGCCTTGTGATATACAAATAAATAATTTGTGCATTCTACTTGGCTCACCCACTTCATCTTTAAAATTATTTTGCGTCAATTGCAAATATGAGGCCCTTTTTGATCTTAGCGAGCCTTCTGATTAATTAACGAGTGCTTTATATTAGATATGGCGATGTGTGAAACATGCATGTATAAAATAACTACAGTTTACTTATAGAGGACATGTTGTTGTGTCAAATTTGTTTCATGGACTATAACGATGATACTATGTCAGGCTCGCTATTCCAAGTCTGTCTCATACGGGATAGATTTGGGCGTTCATTGGTATGTATAATTTGTCCTATTTAAATTTATTAATTTTTCTTTCAATACTATTATTTATTTAGTTTTTTTCATGTTTAGACTATCCCATGCAATTTAAGGAGGGACTTTAACAGAATAACAGAAGAAAGAGTGTAGTTTGAATATCTTGGGCGAATATATGTTGTTGACGTGCGCAAAGAGCGAGCAATAAATTGCCTTGAAGGTTCTTCATGGAGAAGGTTCATTTCCGAAAACCAAATCCCCTCTGGTGTGTATCTGATTTTTTTACAATGGGAGCTCCAAGTCCAAGAATCACTGTTGTATATATGAACGATGAGAAGGATGATGGCGATGAGGATATTGAGGAAGAGGATAAGGGCGATGAGGAGGATGACGAGGATGAGAGCGACGAGGAGAAAGCAGGACCATTGGATTAATTATCGCTCAGAGATGCAAGCTTACCCATAGTGAAGAGTGCTATCTCTTCGACAACATTCTCTCAAAAAATTTCTACATTGGCCTAGCACTTGTCACTCGTTTGACGAGGACGCATATTCAGCTACATGATATTGTATGTTTTTACTTATTATTCTTTCTTTAGTTCATATTGTATTTGTATTGTATGATAGTTATAAGATTTCTAACTTCTGAATCTTAATTAGAGATTGCCGTCGAGAATGATTTTTTCTCTTCAAATTTCTGAAGAAGGCTTGGCTAGAATACGTGCTGGAACAACAGGTGCCATAAACTCCATTTCGTACAAGACAATGAGTGATGGCCATATCATCTTCAACATCCATGAGTGGAAGAACTTTGTTGAACTTCATCATGATTATCTACAAGTTGGGCAAGTCATTCTCCTCACCGGCAGGACTATTTCACGCTGTAACATTCAGATAATGTTCGTTATTGACATCATCTTTTGTAGTGACCAACTAGTTCTTTGTAATAGTTTGTTAGTGTAGATGCAATTTGTGATGTTTTGAACCGCTTGTGATGTTTTAAACCGATTGTTAATAATTTATGGTGAAAACAATTATTATTTTCCTGCTTTTGTGAATATGCATTTAGTGATGTTACGTTGCAGTTATATTGCGCCATTTTATGAATATATCTTGTTATACTATGAATATTCATGGATGCACCGGATTTTTTATTAATTTTTGAAAACTAACTTGTGGCATTTAAAATAAAAAAACGCCACAAACATAATATGTAATTGTGGCGCTTACATGAAACACCACTATTAGGATATATAATGGCGGCGCTTACAGTAAACGCCACCACTAGAAATCGTACCGGTGGCGTTCGGTGTAGACGCCACCGCTAGGAACTACCGGTGGCATTAGGTTAGTGGCGTGCGGCTTAAATGCCACGAACCACCTTTTCCGAATACCGCCACTAGGCCTTTTCCTACTTGTAATATATGAAGTTGTGACGCCCTGTTGTGACCATTTGTCTAGAGATAATGCTCGCAATTGAGTTTCATGTCAAGGGCCACTGGCGGACGCACCATACCTATTGCCCAGGCACTTGCCCGGGCTTCCGGCAGGCGCGCAGCTTAGGTTTGCTGTTAAATGACACAAAATTTAGCTATCTAAGTGTCTAGAATTACTGTTTGTCCAGGCTTAAAAATAATCTTGGGTCCGCCACTGTCAAGGGCTGTCGTCGGTGTGGTGGTGCTCTGAATGCTACTAGTAAACGAACAAAGAGATTCACTCCACAACGCCGTAGTGATCATAAAGTAGAAGTAAGCTGTGGTGCTGGTAAGTTTCAGATGAAGGATGTCTGGTTCTTGATGGATATATTAGGCCGTAGTAGCTACGGTGGGTTGTGTGTGAGTTCAGAAGCAGCAAATATTTGCATGCTCCGGCCTGATATATTTATATCTGCTTGGTGACCCTTCCATCGGTGTTATATGAGCTAAAGTTATGTTTGCATCTGTACTCTCATATGTCATGTTCTGCATGAGCTGCTCCAGAGTCCTTGTCATGAGCATGAGCTGATATTCCTTGCCTGTACTACTGTGGCGACGACCATGCTGGCCGTTCTCATACGATGCCAGCCTTTCCAGGGCCTCCGACACTGACATCTTGGTCAGATCACCCCACTGCTCAATCGTGTTGACGACATCTGTGAATCTATCTGGTACTTCACTAAACAATACTTCAATTACAGATTCATCATCAAGTTTCTCACCTAGGGAACTAATTTTGGCGTCAAGTGTTTTCAGTTTCTGTCCGAACGGCGATGGTATTGCTGTCATTCATCTGCAGCCGATCAAGCTCCCGCTTTAGCTGCTTCACCCTCACCTTCTTTACACGGTCCTCACCGACGCGCATCTGACGGATTGCTTCCCATGCCTCCGTTATTGTCTCATACTCCGTATTCCCCTCAGATCGCTGACCAGCAGCCAAGGGTGCGCATCTTCACGGCCCACATGCCATAATTTGTATCGGTGAGCTGAGGGTAGTGCACCTCTCCCCCGAGACGAAGCTCTGACGACAATAGCGCTGTCGCTTGTGCTTGTGCCGGCATCCGGCTTCTTGGACAGCGGCGTCTCCTTTTTGCCGCCGTCCCTCGGAGAGGTGTCACCCATCGTTGTTTCAGCCGCCGCCACACCGCCACCAATACCACCACCGAATCGCCTCCTTGAACCCTAAGGCTTTTTTGATACCAAACATCAGGTCCTAATCTAAGAACTCAACGCGAATTCGTGGATAAATCTCTGCAAGAACGAACGCCGCTCGGAACTTTTCTCTTCTCTACCAGCGAACACACACACGACAGACGGACAACAGAGTTTTTGCGACGCGCTCAACCACCTGCGTCCTTTTCGTTTTCTCCTTTTATTCAGAAGAGTAACAAACTCGTACAAACAACTCGCCCATGATCCGTTTCTCTCGCGCCATCCCATGGACGTGATCGTGGCCGATCAGCTCGCACGCTACTTAGCAAAAACAAAGTACTGGAGACTAGTTCTTCCTAAGACTAGGACAAGGCCTCAACGTGAACACAACACGTTTCAGGCAATCTACTTTATTACAGGAAGTTCAGACAAAAACAACTGGAATCGAAATGGCTTCAGACAACTAGGTTAACTCAACATTTTTCCATTGCATATAGCGTCCCGGGCAAGTGCTCAGAGCATGCGCAACTTCAGCACCACTGTGTGACCCACCTTGTTCCGCAGTTTCTGGACGAGGTGTGTCCAGTTGAAACGGCCGACCACCTCAAGCAGGTTCCTCTCACTGCCCGAGAGACTGACAGACTCCGTCCCTGTTCGATTCATGCAACAATATGCATTATGCACTTTAAACCGTATGTGTTCTAAGAAAAGTAAGAAGTGGAAATAAGGGGCACACACGATTGAGCAATGGGTTTTACTGAAGTGCACCTTCATCTGCAGCAGCCACACCCATAGCTCTGGCACGGTCTTTGTCAGAGCAGACGTCTATCATGAACTGCACCACCCACTGCGAAGATTCCGATCAAAATCAAATAAACGGTAGGAAGAAAGAGTAGCAATTCATGTGCATTGGTAGGATCGGGAGCAAAGGCTTCATCAATGATTGATCAATTAACTATAAAATGTGTCTATATCTACAATCGAGGCAATCCATAGAAAGCAAATGAATGGTCAAGTAATATTAAGCGAGTACGTATTGACCTGAATGCTAAATTTCTTGAAAGGGTATGAATTTATAAATTTGCATTATTGTTACCTTGGGCCTTATCATTTTGGGCTTGTTGAGATTCAGCTTGAGGGCTTCCTGAATTGCAGTGTCCAGAGCTTGCTGACTCTGCTCGTTGGAGTAGACCATCCCATTGCAGACATACTCTAGCGAAGGCAGGTTCTCCATGCCAAAGTCAAAGTCATCAAATCCATTTGTCATGAACGGCCCAAGTCGTAACTCAAGTTTCTGGAGCTTTTTCATGGCTCCGTGTGCAAAAAATAAATCCATTTCAGAGTGGAGACTCCTGATAGTGAACTTCCTGAGACACGGGAATAGCAGAGAAGCACCGTCAATTACAAACCTTTTATTTCTGCCTTGCGTGGGTTTCTCCACCTGAATGAAGAGTTCGCCGAGAGATGGTATGCTCCCAAGGGCCTGAATGTTCTCATCTCGCAGTGTTCCCAATGTGATACTCAGGGATGACAGGGAACATAGCGAGGACATCCATGTTGGCACATCCGAGACGATGCTATTAAGCATGTCAAGTAACGCCAGCTCTGTTAGCTGATCGAAGGTTGATGGTAGCTCCTTTACTATTTCAATTTCAGTTATGTCTAGCACTTGCAGAAACCTTAGCTTCCCAATCTCCTTCGGGATCTCAGTGATAGATGTCCCTTGCAGCCTCAAATATCTCAGATGATGCAACAAACTGCAAATCTCCTTACAGTGTTGATTCTTGATTTGCTTACAATTACTTACATCCAGTACACGTAATACTGGAAAAGTACCCATAATTTCTAGGGATGGAATGAAAGCTTGATTGAACACAATAACTGACCTCACATGGGACAAGCTCATGGTTGATGGCTGCTTTACATCCTCCTCGCTTGTATGGAAGGAGAGTCGGCGAATCGTACTTGGTGTGGATACGGGCAGCTGACCACCAATTGGTGTTAGGAAATTCTCCTCATTTGACAAGAAAGTGATGAGATCGAGAACCATATCATGTATACGACAAGACTTTGCCTTATTATCAACATCAATGCCCAGTGGTTGAATCAAGATTTTGCTAATCAGTTCATGGAAGTAATCCTCTCCTACTTCATACAAGCTCCTCCCCTGTTGTCCATGAATAAATCCTTCGCCTATCCATCTCCATACCACTTCCTTGATATTAATCTCATGATCCTCTGGATACAAACTTAGATACAATAAACAGGTTTTCAAATGTGCTGGTAAGTCATAGTAACTAACTGATAATATCCTCCTCATGTCCCTCAAATCATCAGAACTGTTTTGTAACCCTGAACCCAAAGAACGGTACACAAGAGACCAATACCGATGTGTGTATTCTTTTTCCTTTTTACTAGCCAACATACTAGCTATTGTAATAATGGCTAACGGTACTCCACCGCATTTCTTCAAAATTTTCTCAGATATGTCATACAGATGATTAGGAGGACATTTATCTTCAACACCAAATAATCGTTGGTTGAATAACTGTCTTGACTCAACGGAGGAAAGTGGACTTAGGTTGTAAACACCACCAGCTTGTTCGGCCACTTCACGAATGCGAGTTGTTGTAATTATTATACTTCCATATTCATTATCGATGAGAGCATGTTTGATTCTTCTCCACACAGAAGTTTTCCATATGTCATCCATAATAATGATATACCTTTGAGGGAGCATAGTAAATCGCCACAAGTTAGTAAAACTGGATGCAAGCTTTTGGTAGAGTGGTACTATTTGACACTCAGGATGAAGAATAAATTATTCTCCACCCACCCTCTATCTTTCAAACTGTACATGATTTCTACATCGCGTAAATTTTGTCTTACTTCAGAAGTCAAAAGGAACATAAAAAAATTAGACATGTCATAATTTTGTTTGTTTACATGCCGTATGAAAATACGACATAAAATGCGTATTTTCTATGTTTTTTACACTATAATGACTCATAAATTGTATTTTATGTCGATTTTTTTTGCGTTTCGAATGAATATGAACAAAATTATTAGTATACAACACATAAATTTTTAAATATGAGAACATAAAAATAAGTGGGTGCAAAATAACTATTCTATATTTATATACTTTTGCACGCACACAAAAGTGAGAATGTATTTATAGCCGAAGACAAGGTATCTGAATATTTACTCAACA
This sequence comes from Avena sativa, assembly GCA_916181665.1. Taxonomy (NCBI): domain Eukaryota; kingdom Viridiplantae; phylum Streptophyta; class Magnoliopsida; order Poales; family Poaceae; genus Avena; species Avena sativa. Next base: position 1,398,953 of record OV702285.1, read on the forward strand.
TCAGATTGCTAGGGTATTTGATCGCAGGGATGAAAAATATACTAGGTAGAATGAAGATAGGAACCAACGAGTTCCCATATTCTTTAGTCTTCGTACTTATGAATTCTGATAAGGGGGAAAATAGCTCTCTAACAGTGGCAACTATAAAAATCCACTATTGCAGCACTATAGTGGGCAATTGTACATGGATTTTACTTAATTTCACCTTTCTAAAACCGTTATAGCGCACTAATTAAAACCATGAATCTAATTGACACCTAAATATTCACAACATAAGTTATTTCCCTTGATTTCTTACAACCTTGAGTAATTACTCGAGAAAACAAATATGCATATTAAGATATATATGAAGAATTCATGTAAACTTTAACCTGTCGAATTATGGGTCATTCACAAATATTACTCACCTAACTTATGTTACTTGGCCAACCCACACATAATGGATTTTCTAAAGGACCGCCGGATTGGGCAAAAACAGGCCCAGTAACTATGTCACAAAAAAATTGTATCAAAATTGTGCATGGTTAATTGAGTAGTTTGTTTAGAAGATACCAAATTTTGTGTCTTAATTTTTTCTAAAAAATCCTTTTTAATATATTTCATCCTTAAAAGATCGCATGTTATGTAATAGTTTTTGTTTGAAAATCCAAAAAGTTTGTTTTATCGACTATTAGGAAACTATATATTTGTTCTCTTTAGAAAATTGGTTTAGTAAATGTTTCATATTAGCCATGTCATTTTTAGGTGTATAATCTTTTGAAAGTTTTAGACCATATATATATATATATATATATATATATATATATATATATATATATATATATATAGAGAGAGAGAGAGAGAGAGAGAGAGAGAGAGAGAGATGGTTATGGAAACTTAAATGACACCTTTAGTGTATAATTCAAAAGATTATGCTATTATAATTTACTCACAACAATTAAAATTTATATGAGACGGTATCTGTAGATTTAGATGGATGTACCAAGTAGAGCAGTAATTCTCACCAAAGACAACTTTGTAAAGCGAAAATTGACTTGAAATTACAAAATTTGTATTTTGACATCATGATGAGACAATTTAATTTTCTTTCAGTATAAATTTTCCTGTTCTATATGGTCAGTCATCCAAGTAGTTTCTATCTTATATCAGTTTCATAGGATTGGCAATATTCATCGCATTTCTCTTATGAGGTTTAAAATTCTATTAGGGTGAGGGCACTTGCCCTTATTGGTCTGTGTGTCTATGTAGGAAATGATAAGGTTTTCATTGCTAAAAGTTCTTCTCTTACGCAGGTTATCTACCGATACACCAGTGTGATCTGTTTATAGTTGTCTCTATAACGTATGAATTAATGTGACCTGTTTACGAGGGTTGGAGGACACAACAATCCAACATGGATTGCAGTGTGATCTTTGAATTGGTCCTCCATCATCTTAGGCGTTATGCAGGTTTTTGATTATTACTTGTATTTCGGCACTTTTAGTTTGTTCGTTTCGGACTTGTTGCGGCTATGTGAACCCTAGTTATGCCGAAGATGGATGTGCAATACTAAAATCTTTCAAGTAACTATAAAGCGCCTTTTAATGAAAATACGATGAATATATCAATTACCAACCAACGACACAAGGAAACACATACAAAGGGAAGTCAAAGTCTCATATAAGAAGACGTATGGCAACAATTGTGGGAGTGCAATTCATTTTGCATGTCTTTTTCGTCATTCGTAATAATAAATATGCAAGAACATCCATACTTGTCGTAATTGATACATTTGCAGTTTGAAAAGAAATGGTGGGCATAATAATAATAATAATGATAGTTAAAGGTTAAATACATACCTCTTTGTTTCAAGGTGTTGCCTTATTTCCCTGATGAGCTGGTCTTCATCGTTGATGTGGTAAAGGTCCTTGCCAAGTTGATATAGCAAGTTCTTGAAGATCTTCTCCATGTTAGGATTCTGAGAGACAGAAACAAAAGCCCCACAATCGAATTTTTCTCTCAGCTTTTTGTAGACAAGATTAGCCAGGGTTGTCTTTCCTAATCCTCCAATTCCAACAACGGAGACTATTTTCCTTTGTTTATCTGGGTCATCGCCTGCCCCCATCAGCTCCCTGATTAGGTGCTGGCTCTTGTCATCAGTGCCAACGAGGTCGGTAGCCTTTGTGTACAAGGCTGATAGGCGAAGGCTGTCAATAGTCGGGCCAATAATCGGCTTGGCGACAGTATTGTCAACAGCCTTTTTGTACCTATCATGGCCCTCACTGACATCGTGGATGCGTCTCTTGATGTCCTTGACCTCCGTGCCGATCTTGTGGCGAATCTTGGCCTTGGTCAGCAGGCTGAGGCATCGGTCAATGAAACCCATGAAGCTTTGCGGCTCACCGATGCGCACCATGAATTTGTCGATGCTGTCCTCGACCTCATAGGACAGATCTCGCACATCCCTTGCCCAAAGCTTGACTTGGCTGTCAGGTGGCTGATGATCAATCGGCAACTCCGAGAGACCGACAAGGACGGTCTCCATGCGTTCCAACTCGCCCTTGAGGAACATAATCTCGCCCCTGACGCGCTTCTGCAGGTCGTACTCCTTCTTCAGCAGGTTGCCCAGCTTGGGCAGGAGGCTGCCCATCGCCCCCGTCACCACCTGCATCTTCGCTTGCAAATGCTCTCGCAGCTCACCACCCCACCTGGTTTCTAATGTCCACAGCCTCAGCAGTGGGTGGGAATAATTGGGATATGCCAATGATGTTGTGGACTCTGAGCGTGCCTTGCCCCCAACCCTTCTTTTATACACGATAAGCTTACCCGCCATGCGGCTCTATAGCTGAGTGTAAGTCCTCACCTAAGAAATACCGACAGGGGATCTGCGGCTGTTGGGCTCCGGCCTCCGGGGATCCAAGTTTTGATAAAAATGACACCCTAAATTATAAAAAAAAGATCACCTCTCCCAGGAATACTGAAAAAAAAAAAACCACTTTTCCACTTCTCCCTGGCGGCTGGGCCAGCTGTTAACAGAGGTAGCAAGGCACTGCCGCCATGGGCCCAGGCGGCACATCGGCCAGCGTCGACGGAGACCATGCTCTAACGGAAGAGTTGGGGCATGTCGCAAGCGATGGAGACGGCACGTTCATGACGCTGCAGCGTCGTGCTGTATGCATGCAGTACGACTCTATAGCACAGAAACAAGAACAACAACGTGCAGCCTCCGTCACCGGCATACCCCACCTCCGTCGTGAGCATACCATCTCTGCCGACTCCGTCGACGATGGCAGGTGCCAATGATAATTGCGCAAAGTTTCATGACTATATACACATGTCCTGTATATTTGCGCAAAGTTTCATAAAAAAATGTTCTACTTTGGGCTGTACAAAAAAGACATATTTGTGGATGTACAATTGTAATGAAAAAAAATCCCTTTTTTCCTGAAATTTTCCTTTTTTTTGTGTAGCCTAGAATAAAGTGTATTTTTTTAGCGAAGCTTGCGACATGCGCAATACATGTGTATATGTAGTCATATATTTTCTTGCAGTATTTATTGATAACGTTTTCTAATTTTTGAAAGAAAGATAGCACTGGTAGTACTCATGTCTCATGTGCAACTAGCAATTGCCACACTTAGTTTATATGGAATCGAAGGGGAGTATGTTTGAAAAAATAAGTTGGCCTGTGGATGCATGCACCTCAGTCAAGTCTCCCTAGTTTATGATTAGAGGTGGGTGGCTGTCTCTAACTAAACAACGTGCGCATGTAATTAATTTCTTCATTATCACATGGTGTAGACGACTCACTCTACTTTATCGTTACAGTGGGTGGGTGGGTAGGAATATGGCAATGATGTATGGACTGTGAGCGTGCCTTGCCCCTAGGACTTATTGTATACATGAATAAACGTACTACTCTCTAGATCAAAATATCATGTATATAATTTTCTGTCAAAGTTTAAAAAAGTTTGATCAATTATATATAAAAACACCAATATCTACAAAACCAAATGCAAGTCATATTAAAATATATTTCACAACGTTCTAAGATTATTAATCGGGAAATATAATTATTGATACTTCTTTAATATAGTGGATATTTTTTTTTGACTTTAACTGGAAACTATATGCCTAGGGTGAGTACCAATGATAAACTTACCCGCCATGGCGTCATCTTTATTAATATCGCAGAGATACCAATTACATCTAATCTCTGCAACAACGCATGTCCTAACGGTCTTACGGATGCACACAACCTAGAAAAAAAAAGAATTATAAAAAAGAAGAAAAGTCCCGCAATAGTGATCTACTCCTTGTTGCAGCGGACCAACCACCACGAAGACAACACTAGAAATCCAACTTCTAAAAAAATGACGCCTCCGGGGATCCAAGTTTTGTTAAAAATGACACACTGAATTGTCAAAACAGACCACCTCCCAGAAATACTAAAAAAAAAACCACTTTTCTACTTTTCCGTGGCGGCAGGGCCAGTCGTCACTGGTGGACCTTCTTGGAGGCGAAATGGGCCGCCGCCCCCCAAGCCCATGAAGAAACAGACTTTTTTTTACAGATATTTGGCCCGTTTGTTCATTAAAATCAGCCTGCAGCTCATATTTTCGCCCCCCAGCCCATTCCCCCCCCCCCCCCAGAAATTCGGCCCATGGTCCGCCAGTGCCAGCCGTTAATGGAGACAGAAAGGCCCTGCCGCTATGGGCCCAGGCGGCACACCGGTCAACATCGACGGAGACCATGCTCTAATGGAAGAGTTGGGGCATGTCACCAGTGATAGAGGCCGCACGTTCCTGACGCTGCAACGTCGTACTGTACGCATGCAGTACGACTCTATAGCACAGAAACAAGAATAGCAACGTGCAGCCTCCATCACCGGCATGCCCCACCTCCGTCGTGAGCATACCATCTTCATCGATGTTCGCCGCCGTGCCGCCTAGCCCTGTGATGGCAGGGCCTTGCCGACTCCATCGACGACGACAGGTGCCATGTGTCATTCGGCCGGCCATGCGGCCATAGAGAATTGTTTTTTTTTTAAAATTAGGAGGTTGTCCTTTTTGATAGTTCATTGTGGTTGGTGGTCCATTTTGTCTAACATTCCAGGGATCCTGAATTTCGAATATATTAAGAATTTCAGTTTAAAGTATTGGAAAATTCTAAATAAAAGTGCATGACTATGTACACATGTCCTGTATATTTGCGCAAAGTTTCAGCAAAAAAAAGCGTTCTACTTTGGGCTATACAAAAAATGACATATTTGAGGCTGTGCAATTGTAATGAAAAAAATGGCTTTGTCCTGAAATTTTTCGTTTTTGTGTAGCCTAAAATACATTATATTTTTTTAGCGAAGCTTGCGACATGCGCAATACATGTGTATATGTGGTCATATATTTTCTTGCAGTATTTATTGATACAATGAAATAAGCGTTTTCTAAATTTGAAAAAAAGATAGCACTGGTAGTACTCATGTCTCATGTGCAACTAGCAATTGCCACACTTAGTATATAATATGGAATCGAAGGGGAGTATGTTTGAAAAAAAATAAGTTGACCTATGGATGCATGCACCTCAGTCAAGTCGCCTTAGTTTATGATTAGAGGTGGGTGGCTGTCTCAAACTTTCTTCATTACCACATGGTGTAGACGGGTCACCCTACTTTGTCATTACAGTGGGTGGGTAGGAATATGGCAATGATGTATGGACTGTGAGCGTGCCTTGCCCCTAGGCCTTATTGTATACATGAATAAACGTACTACTCTTTCTATATTAAAATATGAGGTACTCCGTGATGACCCATAAGTATGGAGGGTGTATTATAGTACTTTTGATAAATAGGAGTATCGATCTCAACGAGAAGCAGAAGGCGCTGAACAGTGGTATGGGACAGGAAATTCCTGTGAATACTTAGCAAATGGATTTTTAGTGGTTTTCTGATAAGGCAACAAAACAAAGAGCAAGTAACAAAAGTTACGAACAAACGGAGCAAGCCCAATCCTTTCTTAGCAAAGGACAAGTCGGTGGAAATACTTATAAGGACCAAACGTTCTCGAGAACACATGAGGATTCTGTCAAGTGCTTTCGCTTCAAATAGCTGAGTACTCTTCTTTGGTGTTTGTAAGTGTTGTGTGGGTGAACCTGCCTAACATACCGCCCTTCTTAGGACTAATATATACTTGTGATTAAACCCCCTGCAAACATCCGTAACTACAGAAAAGTAACAGAAAAGTAATTAAGATATAAATCTAACCACAACCTTAAACTCTGAGATCCTACGCTCCATTGTGCAAAGGTGTCCTAACGGAGTGTTTTAGCGAGATAAATATTTTAAATTTATCCGCATTGACATTTTAAGTGCGGGCGTGCCAGTATACTATTGTATACAAATAAATGGTTGCAAATACACATAATAGGGAATTCATATTCACCGAATGTTTAATTATTCCCGTTTCACATGTATTTCCTATATTGCACCTGGATATATATATCTGACCATTGACGATTGTGAATTTATTGATTCCTGAAGTCTCGAAAGACTTTCCAGTTAATTACATTTCTGGACCTACGTTCATAAAATACCTCCGATTGAACTGCGCCGATAGGATCAACATCGTCATCTTTTATATTTTGGTTTCATCGGACTTAACAAATCTAATAATATATCCAACAAGATGAATAGCAAGAGTCGGAGCACACATGAGACACATATTTAACGTGGAAACCCAAATTGGGAAAAAACCACGGTGGCACGGAGGCCAAAATCCACTATGAGAAAGTTGTATACATGGGATGTTACAATGATCATGTGTCAATCAACCAATATTTATCTAATGTTGTCGGCTTATGTGGTTAGCCTTCTCTATCATCATAACTTGCTAAAGCTCTTCCTTGTCGGATGTTCCGCGAAAAAGCCTTAAAATCGTTGTCCAGCGTTTTTCGTCAAAGTCGTGAGCAAAGAGGGTGATCTCCCGTCGCATAACCTGTTTGGCTCAAAGCCATGATTGGAGGTAAAACTCACCCATGGCATAATCTGTTTGGCCCGAAGCCACGATCCGGAATGAAAATCCCTTCATATAACATGTATGGTGTGAAACAGTGATTCGGGATGAAGATCCCTTCACATAACACACTACTAGAGAAAAGGCTATAGGAGACATGCTTATGCGAGGCACATTTAGACCATATGCGCCTCCTATAAAATAGGCGAGGCACACTCCTTCTCCATGCGCCTCTAGTATAAAAATAGGCGAGGCGCATATGATAAGAATGCGCCTCCTATAATCCCTGTACGGACTAAATCTAGCAGCCCCATATTATGCGAGACGCATTCCAGTCATATGCGCCTCCTATATATTAGATAGGCGAGGCACATATGGGCGGAATGCGCCTCGCATAAACTGTGTGGGCCCGCGTGTTGGTAGGTGCACTAATATGCGAGGCGCATATGGTTATATGCGCCTCCTATATTTGATAATATACGAGGCGCATATGGTCATATGTGCCTCAAGTAACTCCTGCGGGCCCGGGCGGAGGTAGGTGGCCGCATATGCGAGGCGCATATTGCTATATGCGTCTACTATAGTTTGAATTTTTATCGCCGATAATTATCCCATTTCTCCGTCCATCAATCTTGGCCGACAATGCGGCAGGCCAAATCTCCCCGCGAAATCTTCCACGCCTGAAACACCTCCCGTTGATTAAGACGGAGTAGTGCTCGAATTTTCCCATAATCCTCCTGCCCTGACTCCCCGAGAAATCGCGAGCCCGTGCAGCGATAGTAGTCCACCGGTGGACGGCAATGGCCTCCTCCTCTTCTTCCTCCTCCTTCTCCGAGGCGTCTCCGCTGCTCCCACCTCGCCAGGACAGCCATGACCGGGAGGACGCGGCGGCCGTGGCGGCGGAAGCTCCGTCGGGCAGTGGTCAGCAGCAGCAGGTAGTTCTCTGCGATTTCAGTCTGCTTCTCCCGTTGGGAATTAGCTTGGGATCGGTCGCTCGTTTCTTGGTTCAGATTCTTGATTTTTTTTGCTGCTGCGAAGGAGGTGATGCGGAGCTGGGCGGAGACGATGCTGTGCTGCCGCGGCGCGGACTGCGGGCGGCTGTGGAGCAGGGTGGTGCTGCGCAAGTGGCTCAACGTCGGCGCCGGCTCTGGCGACTCCGACTTCAGCGCCGACGAGGGCGATGAGGACGAGGATGAGCCCGACCACCAAGGTCAGTAGCTTCACTTCCCAATCTTCTCCTCCCCCCTCCATCCTGATTTGGGGGAACGAGGGGAATGCAGACTACCACATTGCAAATTCTGCAGCGGCTGACATTGTTTTCTTCTTCATAAGACAGACGACTAGAAAATTCTCACATTGCATAACTAGCTAGATTGTCCGACTGAATTTTATTCATGGTGACTTATTTTGTACAGTATAGTATGATCACATTTCTTTGCTCTCTTGTACGAGTTCATGCTCTTGCATTCTCGGTAATGCGTGTGCCACCAGTTCAATGTGGGCATGGTGTGAGTGCCGTGCCGGCCATCTCTCTGACAGAGACCTCCACTGTGTTGTCCGGCTACTACTACTGCTTCCTGCAGACCACCGGTTTTCTCTTGTGGTATACTCAGACGTTCTTTTTTAGAGAAAAGAAAAGTTAGGTCGAGGAGTTTGAGGATTCGAAATTCCTGATACCTTTTTGTTTCGTTCCAAAGCCAGCAAATGAGAGTGAGTGTGTGAGGAGGAAAAGGTAGGCCACTTTTGCAGTTTGCACACCTCCTTTACTTGGGTCCTATCTGTCATTGCTTGTCAAGGTGTTATCTGATTCTTACTACCTTTTGAGGGGGGAGAAATGGGACAGCATAACAAGGACTGGTTGTTAATATGCTGAGTTTTTTTTCACGATGTACGCAAAGTTCTAGACAGAATCATTTCATCAAAACAAAATTCACATTGTGTTCCATAGGCGTCGCAGTTCTACATGGGATCTTTAGCTTAAATTTCCAGAATGATATTGATGGTCATAAATATTTTGACTGCTATCTCTGCTCCATTTGTGCAGACAATTGTTTTTGTGAGCACAACCTGAACGATGAAGAAAGGAGATTGGGTGGGCTTGGTGCAGGCACGATCGGTAATTTCGTTATTATCTCTCTCTCTTTTTTGGAGAAGCTTGCATGCAGAGAGCTGCATATTAAGTTGTTGGAAAATTGAGTTTTGTTCTATATATTTCCCCGTAAGATGAATTGGTTACTATTTGATATCCAGACCAGGAAATAGTCATTGGAGCAGTGGTGATAAAAATTCTACCCGGGAAGCAAGTGAACAACTTCTCGGGCAACAGCTACCAAGGCTATGAGAGTAGAGAGGTGGCGGAAGAGAAGTGGAGGCGGCATGGAAGGAAGAAGTGGAGGAACTTCCTCGTGATCACCACCTTGTTGCTCTTCATGGTAGGTTATATGTTCTTCTTCATCTAGGTAGAGCTACGTCGTTGGAGTTGTAATGTGATTGTGAACTTGTACTCGGAGGTGTAATGTGATTGTGAACTTGTACTCGGAGGTGTGAACTTGTGGCACAAACACTTGATGTATGAACTTGTATGTCATGATTGGTGTGTAATGTATTGTATTCATGTTGGTTGTATTATTCTTTGGCAAATTGCAAGTTTCTGAAAAATTCTGTGCTCTTTATACTGTATTCTAGACTATATTGTATATTTGAATATCTGTATATTATTATTTATAGTGGTCTGTAAAACTTGAATTTCAAAAATATTACCGGAGGCGCATATAGGACACTATAGGAGGCGCATATACTATAAATATACGAGATGCATTGTAAAACATATGCGAGGCGCATATGATATGCGCCTCCTATACTTCACATATGTGAGGCGCATATCGATATGCGCCTCGCATAATAATATAGAAGGCGCATATCGATATGCGCCTCTCATATGTGAAGTATAGGAGGCGCATATCATATGCGCCTCGCATAAAAAATAGCCGAGGCTTGAAGCTAGAGGCGCATATGATATGCGCCTCGCATAAGCTTTTAGGTGCGCCTCACATAAGCTTTTCTCTAGTAGTGACATGTATGGCGCGAAGCCGTGATCCAGGATGAATCCCTTCACATAACCTGTATGGCGTGAATCCATGATCCGGGATGAAGATCCATTCACATAACCTGTATGGCGCGAAGCCGTGATCCGGGATAAAGGTCCCTTCACATAACCTGCTTGGCTCGAAGACATGATCCGGGATGAAGATCCCTTCACATAACCTGCTTGGATCGAAGCCATGATCCGGGATGAAGATCCCGCCACATAACCTGCTTGGCTCGAAGCCATGATCCGGGATGAAGATCCCACCACATGACCTGTTCGGCTCGAAGCCGTGATTGAGGATGAATGCCACCCATCACATATCTTGTACAACGTGAGGCCGTGTGTATTTCCATCGGAGATTACGATTGTTCGATACACATAAACCTGTACACCATGAGAATTTTACCTGTAGAGAAAGAATTGCACATGATATGCAAATTACCCACCGTACATGTTTATCTCCATTGCCGGCAATCCAAGAGCAGAACATCACCCCTCACCCCTGATCCCTGCTATGGACCTACGCCAAATCTTCCTGTGTGCTTGGATGGATTTTGTAGACAGATCTGCTGCGTGCGGTGGTAAAGTCAAAAATCAATTGATTTGTGTGCTCGGCCGGCGGCTGCGCTTGTGCGCTTGTGCTATGGTGAGTAGATCGGTTTCTGTGGTAAACATAACTCTGGCGTCACGTCTGGCCGGGGAGATCTGCCGTGCAGCTTCCCTCTTTTTGTATACGCACTTTAGGACTGGGTATATTGACCAGGGGGCTGACGCCGCCAATTGTGAAACAAACTTTCCACACCGTTCGGCAGATGCCCTTATCCTTATCCAAACACATATCGCTGCTCATGATGCTTATCTAATCAGCCGATATAGACTCCAAATGTTTGAATTAATCAAGCCAACGGCACACACACATACGTGCAGCTTAGAGAGAGGTCATGCACATTACATGCTAGTAGATGGACCGAGTTATCCTTCAGTTGATCAATGCACGCTGTCTCTTTTTCATAGTGGGTCCACACTCACAATCACTTTCCTTAATAAGGGTCATGCAAAACTCTTAGCTCATGTGTGCGTGTCTTTCTTAATGTCTTGACATGCAATTTCTACTACCTAAATTGAAATACATATGTCTCTTCTCATGTACATATTTGGATCATGTTTCTTTTAAACTTGTAATTGTGTTTAAAAACAACTTATTAACCAATAAAACCATGACAAAAATCCATCAAACACGGAGGTTTAGGTTTCTGTCACTCCGGCAACCCCATAATTAGTAGCCAAATACACAATGCATTCTCCTAGGCCCATAAATGGTGAAGTATCACGTAGTCGACGTTTACATGACACCACTAGAAGAATAGCACCACAAATTAAATACTAAATCATTGAATAATTACTCATCACAGATTCACTACTAACAACATGACTTCTCCCATGTCCTCAAGAACTAAACGAACTACTCACAAGACATCATATGGATCAAGATCAAAGATGATATGATAATGGATAACAATCTGAACATAAACAATAATCCAATGGTTCCACTCACAAGCATCAACTAAAATAGTAATCAACACCGGGAAAGTTTTCCCTAATGAACTAAGCAATATCCAACACAATTGTTACAGCGGGACGGAGTGGTGATGATGGTGTGGATGATGATGATGATCCCGATGAAGCCTAGCTTGACGATGGTGTTGATGGCGACAGTCTACCCTCTCTGGGAAGGAATTCCCCCGGCAGAAATCTGTCTGCCGAAGAGATCTTTCTCTCTCGGTGTTTTCCGCCCCCAGAGGCGTCGGAAATCTATCTGTGGTCGCCCCCCAGGATTAGGGTTCCGTAGGGAAGATATAGGCGAAGGGGCGGAGTCGGAGGCCGGGCAGGTGGGCCACACCTGCCCTAGGCGCGGGGTCAGGTGGGCCCGTGCCTAGGGGGTGTGGGACCCCTCAGGCCCATCTCCGTCCCTCCTTATGGCTTCCTTGATCTTCTGGTAAAATAATATGTTTCCATATTTTTCTGGTATTTTTCTGATCTTTGTGAAATTGCATTGAAACGCCTTCTTTTCCATCAGAATCCAGACTCCGGCACTCCATCCTCTAGGAATCATCCAACATGCATAAGTAGATGAAAAGCCATAAGTAATACCTCATAATAAGACAAATATCAATGAATAGAGGTAAATTATGATATAGAATGGTGTTGCAAATTGGGCGTATCAACTCCCCCAATCTTAGACTTCGCTTGTCCCCAAGCGGAAACTGAGCTCAGTAAGCATGTCCACAGGTATATGGAGTGAAGTGTCGATAAAAGAATACGAACAAGAAGCATCACACATACCATTACACAACTCATAGAAGAAATCATGTAGAAAGAATAATGACTGATTAAGATGTCAAAACTATGATATCTATGCCAACCTACAAGTGAGCGAGATCATTGAATGTCATTTAAAATTGAGCTTAGCATGAAAGGATTTTAAAAATATTAAAACATAATATTGTTTTTGTTGGAAAATAAATGATATTCTATATCAACTTTAAATAAACTTCGCTAACCTTTGTTGTGAAATCAAGTGAATTTGGTAGATATGAGATAAAAAGTAAAACAAAAACTACAGTTGACCTATATCTGAATAAGAATAAATTATTATTTTACTTTATTAGAAAAACTATTTATGTTGGATCATAATGGTACGCTCTAAGAATTCTAGGGTGATTGTTGAAGCAGATCTTAACTATTTGCCAATCAGAATGTTAGCCTTACATACTCATCTATCACCATACGGAAACTACGAGCTAGCTAGCTAATAGTATAAACTTGAATTGCTTATATAGCACCAATGAATCATAGGGTCATTACTATAGTTTTTTGTAAATAGCCTCAAAATCATCCAGCTATGAATTAAAGATGACTAAATATGTTTTATACTCATGTGAAATCTATTTAACATGTATGGTGACTAAAATGTATTATTTACCACCATTTATGTATTTTACTATCAATTATATATGGACACACTACATGATGGTTATTCTATCTAAAAACAAAAACTATGGTGATGCCCTCGCAATTGCGAGGGCCACCATGCTAGTTGTTTAAACGTTAAGAAAGTTTATTTCCATGTTTTACTTTTGTTATTGGGCAGGAATCTGTTGAGCTTGCAATTGTTATTCTCAATATAGACTTAAGTTAGGTAGCAAACACACAAGAACTGAGACAGAGAGCGCATCATCATTTTTCTTTCAGTTTCCATATGGCTCCAGTTTGATCTAAATGTAAAGTGTGACGGACTAATCCGATTTGATCCAATTATTAAATGCATTATTTGATCTATAAGATGTGTATTACACGTGCACACTTACTAGTACGCTTCAAATTAGACAAACGCATACACACACAAAAAATTTAGCCAAGGGCCGTATCTGAGGCTGGACGCATCGGTTGCTGGCTTTTGGCTCGGCCTGATCCAGAGCCGGCTCGCTCGGACCGGGGATCAGCCCAAGATACTCATGGACCCAGTCGAGCTTATATTCCTGCATCGTTGCAAAAGCTCACCTGGCTCGACTTGGTCCAGCTCGTCAGCTCGTGTTTTTTTTTATCAGACATGGAGATGGGCTGCTGTGTCCACCGCATATTCCTCAGTTTCGAGAAAGGTTTAGAAGATTTCGAAAGAAAAGAGGAAGCTTATGCATGCTGAATGTGTTTTCAAAACTTTTCTAAATTTCGAAAAAAAATTGCTACTCCTATGTACTTAACACTAACATTACTAAGTGAAAACAGAGGTAAAATTTTGAGGTTCTTAATTGTTGGTTCTTTCTATTGGAATAAATTCATACCTCATTAAATTATTAAGTTTCATGTTTTTCTTGAATATTTACTTGCTCAGTTTTGGTGGACAAGATTCTAATTGGGGGAGTTCCAGTGTTCATTATGTGTTTTGAGTTTTCGTCTAGCTCAATTTGTGAATCAGGGGAGTTCAGATTTCACTTTCTTAAAATTTGAATATTTACCTGCTCAAAATTCAGCCCGAGCCAAACTTGTTTTTGGCGGGCCAAAAGTCAGGTCGCACCGAGCACAGCCTAAGCTGTCTCGTGTCCAGCCTTAGCCGTATCAACTCCTTTTTTCTCCTTATTTTTCTCAATCACGTCTCCTTAACTCCGAGATAAGCATCCCAACTACAAGCTAAGGGATGAGCACGAAAGCTGTTGTGCATTAGCGCATGGGTATGAGCGCTTTGTTGCTAAAGCACGGTTACAAATTCTGCAAACACATGTATATATAAGCTAAAACACGACACCTAGCTAGCCTACTTTTGACACGGTGGACATGAACCTGTTAAGCTTCATGCACTAGCCAACGCAACCAAAAGTCCGAACTGATGGAAATGACTAGTGCAATCCACTTATACACTTCAACACCCCCTCTCACGTGTGACGGGGAGAAGTCAGCACATGCAACCGAAAGAGAGCGACGGCGAGCGAAACTCACGTATAACTCAAGAGGCCTATACGTGGACACAGAGGGGTCAACAACAATTTTAGAATAAATTGCGAAAGCCAGAACTCGAACTCGAGACCTTAGGCTCTGATACCATGTTAAGCTTCATGCACTAGCCAACGCAACCAAAAGTCCAAACTGATGGAAAGGACTAGTGCAATCCACTTATACACTTCAACAAAACTGACTAGAACTGGTACTAGTACACCACGGACGCGACACTTCCTTGACTCGGTGTGTCCATCTTCCGTTGGAACAAGTACTCCTAATTCTCCTAATTCCTACTGCCGCTACTAGTCCAATTCAAACACAACAAGCAAAACGTGCTAGGCACACAACCAGCTTGTGTAGGGCTCGCTCGGACACGATCAACTTGACTGCACTAATCAATATTAAGCAATCTCTTTCTAATCTTGATTAGCGACTTCTTATCTCTTGTGCTCGACTCCTTTGCAGATTTGTGTCTTGCCTAAGCCTCGGACCACGGCAAGTCTTGTTTTGGTCCTCCCCTGTTTCAACTTAGCGAATTTATGTACCAATTCAAGAATGATTCAGACTATCCAGACACGATAGCAACTATGGATCCACACCACCCTAGCGCAATACATGCCGACCACCATCCACTCTAGCCTCATGTGGAGACATGACATCATGAAGAGACTAATCTTCACTGGTTTACCGTTCCCTTCGCACTTAAACATGATCCTCTCGCCGAACACATAAGCGACCTGATCGAGGCATGCTTATAGCATCTTCGTCTATGAGGATATACTCAATGGACAATCCCCCAAGCTTCATTTTCTTCAACTGCAACGGCTCCTCATAGAGGTAAGCACTTGAACACGACGACGACTCACGGACACGACACCGACTTAACGTGCCAACCCGCATGCCCATGATTCATTGACTCTTCTAACTCCCCGGTTGACAATCTTGACGAGATTTTTGGCATCACACCTCGGAACCACCTCTCCCCGTCAACGATCATCCACCTCCCCCAAAGACGAAATTGACGCGCTCCCACGATGCCCACCACCTTGCCGACGATGGCCTGCTCACTGACTCCTTTGTGTCGCTCTGCCCAGTGACAATC
The DNA here is from genome assembly GCA_916181665.1 of Avena sativa. Classification (NCBI taxonomy): domain Eukaryota; kingdom Viridiplantae; phylum Streptophyta; class Magnoliopsida; order Poales; family Poaceae; genus Avena; species Avena sativa. Next base: position 1,414,623 of record OV702285.1, read on the forward strand.
TCGCCCGCACTGAGGTGCTAGTACCGGTCATCTCACCGGGGCAAGCGTGGCTTCAAATCTTCAGCATTTCTCTGATACGAATTGTTGAGATTCGTCCCACGGTCGATCACATCAAATTAGACAAATACGCAAGAAACAATAAACATTTAGCCAAGATCCCGTATCCAACCATTCTTTTTCTCAATCTCACGGGTCCTCCAAACACATGTATCTATAAGCTAAACCACGACACCTAGTTAGCCTACTATGACACGCACATGAAACTGACTTGAACAGGGTACCACTGACGCGACACACTGTCTTGGATTCGTTATCCATCTTCTAATCAAACTAGTACTCCTAATTCCTACTGCTGCTACTAGTCCGATTCAAACAAAACCATCAAAACGTGGTAGGCACACCACCACCTTGTGAAGGGCTCGGACATGACCAACTTGACGGTACTAATCTAGATTAAGCTAACCAAAATGACTTTTGCTTCGGTGTCCTTCTCTCCTCAAACTTACGGAAATGAAGACATGGAGACGGCCAGGATTAATTGCCGATACCCCTTCGGTTGAAAATACATGAAGGGGCATTGTCCAATCCTAACCGTCCTTGTGTTTTAAGTTTTATAAATTTGAGTAAGAGAGAAGACACCCAAACACACCTCATCGAAGATATATATTATATGCAGGAAACGCAAATGGTACCAATTGATATGAATCACGTTGCGGCGTTCTCTCACAACTGTTACGTGAAGAACTTGTAAGCATAGCTTGCTAGCTCGCTCTACAAATAGGGAAGTGCTAAATAGCGCGAGTAGATATATGCACATCAACTGCAACCGGCCGGCCGTACATAAACCGGTTGTATTTAGCGAGTTGAAATATACACATTATTTTACATGGCAACGAGCAAGCCTGATGCTGCTGATCCGCCAAACCAAGAGGAGACAAGAGCCTTTAAACCTTCCGTGTGGGGCGATTTCTTCATCACCTACGACAACCCGCTCTCTCAGGTCAGCCTTTATATATGATCGGGGTACTACTTAAGTTAGAACCTACCTGTATGTTGTTCATGATTTAGTTTATCAAAACATCCCCTTTTTAAAAAAAGTAGTTTGTCAAAACATACTACATGATTTTTTTGACAAGGAAGTTGTTTTTCAACTTAATTGTTCTTCCAAAAACTGGCATTTAGACCTCGGAGGAGAGGATGCGAGAGAGGGCGGAACTACTTAAGGTGGAAGTGCATCGGATGTTGGAATCTAGCAAGAACAAGAATGTGGGCGAAGCAGTGACATTGGTGGAAACGCTCGAGCGACTCGGCATCGACAGCCACTTCCGTGAGGGGATCGGCATGCTGTTAAGGCGCATCCTGGATGAGGATCAGGAGTTTAGCGCCAGCTCCGACGATCTCCGCATCGTCGCCCTTCGATTCCGTCTACTTAGACAGCATGGATTCTGGGTGCCTACAGGTATATAAAGCTTCTTTTACTAATGATCGAACTACTCAAGAAAAATACCGAAAACAAAACACAAATTCAGTTGATATGAGGACCATGAGTTAAACTATTTCTGTACATGCATGCAGACGTATTCCACAAAATCAAAGACGATGCAGGGAATTTCAGGGCAAGCCTCATCAGCGACCCCTCTTGCTTGCTGAGCCTATACAACGCAGCTCACCTGGCGACACCTAGTGACGAGGCGCTAGACGATATCATCGTCTTCTCCAGACGCCACCTCGAGCTTATGAGAAACAGGCTCAAGCCACCAATGATGCAACAGGTGTCACGTGCCCTCGACATCCCCCTCCCACGGACCGTCAGGCGGCTAGAGGTAATGCATTACATCAGAGAGTACGAGCAGGAGGAGGCACACAACCGGCAGCTGCTAGAACTTGCAAGAATTGACTTTGAATTGCTCAGGTCCATTCACCTCAAGGAGCTCAAGGTCCTCTCGTTGTAAGTTGATTGATTTTTCTTCTATATTTAATTCCTGTTTTTTCTTTGTCATATCCAAATTTAAAACGATGTTTATGTTTTACTATAATATATTGACCATATTGCAAAAAAAAGGGTCATAATTATAAAATGTATTTTGTAGACAAATATCTTATGTTAATTTTTGGCAAATGATACAATTTTACAGGGTCCTCTCGTTGGAATTTTGAAGGGTACATTAGTTATCAGTATTATATGTTCCTCAGTCAATATCATGCTCTTATAATAGGTCTGAACATCAACTTTTGTCATGCTCGGTGGTGTTGCTTTAGCGGCTTTAGTTTGATATTATGACAAAAGTGAACATCAACTTTTGTCATTTTATAATTATGATACAATTTTACACATACACAGAAATATTGAAATCGCGTATTAATTGATTGTCTTGTCCGGTGTCCCCGTCCTAATTAATCATGCATGCCATTATTTAGTTAAACTCCTTAACAATAAAGCAACTATTTCTATGTTGTATTAGTATGTCTGGATATCACCAAACACAAAAGGCCATCCATGCCTTCAACTTGTATGGCAGCTAAAGATGGAATTTTGAAGGGTACATTAGTTATCAGTATTATATGTTCCTCAGTCAATATCATGCTCTTATAATAGGTCTGAACATCAGCTTTTATAATAGATCTCTCTAATGGATGTCGCTGACTTTGCTATTTTAATAATAAATAAAGGCTATGGGCATCGTTTGATGTAGATGCTAGGGCTCCGCACCCCATTTCGAAAAAATCAACTTTTGTCGGTCGTGAAGCTTCTTCGCTAGCCATATTGAGGGGTGTCATATGTGTGAGTTACCGTTAGTTTGGTCACTCGGGACGTGGAGTGATATGAATCATTGTTCAAAGACATCACATTGGATATATGATGGACTTAAATAGAGGGAATGAAGAAAACACGATTGACTTATGCTAATCAACATTATCATCTCTTAGCATTTAAGATAAAACTATATTTTCATTGTACTAGATATGTCATCTTATTAGTCATATACTAGTTAAATTTAATCATCAAAAAAATTATAGCCATGCAAGTATTATTCAAATAGAGGGGGACCGGAAATCGGGGAAGTAGGTTTACATAGACTTGATACATGTAACTTAGTCGTCTCATTCTTATAACTCGGTCGTCCGCACACGTAACTTAATCATTCGTGCACGTAACTTACCCTTGCACCCCACATGGGTGAGATGGGCAGCACATGCGCGTCTCCTCATTGGCTGCCCAGGAACATTGAAGGAAGAAGATATGGACGGGTGGTGCCCACTTATAAGTTTTCAGTACACCTACAATATCTAATTTAACTTAACATAATAACGACGAGGGAAGGAGAATGTTGGGTTATATGTATCAAATCCATGGCCTCGGTAGTTGAGGTCTTGCGATCAAAGTAAAATAAAACTTTTGGTGCTATGTTACCCTAGCAAGAACATTTGTTGGCCATTCGTGATTTACATATATGCATGAAGATAGTAATATATTTGTTGGGGGTAAAATGGACACAATCTGCAGGTGGTGGAGAGATGTTTACGAGAGAGTGAATCTAAGCTATGCCCGGGACCGTCTAGTGGAGAACTACTTCTGGACATGCTGCGTATTTCACGAGGAAGAGTACTCGCGTGCTCGAATGATAAACGCAAAGACATTCGGGTTTCTGTCACTGCTGGATGACACTTACGATGTCCATGCTACCCTGGAGGATTGTTATGAACTCAGTGGAGCTATACAGAGGTGTGCACCTTATTACCGAAGCTAATTGTGACAGTATGTGTGACTGCCTAGGTACATAGTTCATGGTATATAACACTGCAGATGGGACAAAAGCGCGGTGTCTATTTTACCAGAATACTTGCATACGTTGTACGCAGCATTGGTGAGCAATTTCCAAGAGTTTGAGAATACATTGGAACCTCAAGAGAAGTACCGCGTGTCTTACGCCAGAAAGGCGGTACAACCCCTTTACTAAAACTTATTGATTGGTAGCTACATTCGTTTGGTGTACAGGGGCTATATGCATGCCGACTAACATGTGTTTTCTACGCGTGCAGTTGCAGACATTATCTGTATACTACCTCCAAGAGGCCAAATGGTCCAACGACAAGTACGCGCCGAGCTTTAGTGAGCACTTGGAGGTGTCAGTCATGTCGTCAGGCTTCCCGACACTTGCACTGGTGCTGCTCATGGGTGTGGGTAACGCTGCAACCAAGGAGGTGCTCGAGTGGGCAGCTTCAGTCCCTCGCGTAGTTTGGGCGAGCGGATCAATTGCTCGCTTCCTCAACGACATCGCCTCGTACAAGTTGGGGAAAACCAAGAAGGATGTGGCGAGCTCGGTGGAGTGCTACATAAATGAGAAAGGAGTAACCGGGGAGGAGGCCCTGGCGGTGATCACTAGACTAGCGGAGGACTCTTGGAGGACGATCAACCAGGCGTTCCTAGAGATTGTTGGCGCTAGCCTAGCTAGCTCTCTCTCTTAGTCGAACGGAGGTGGAAGAAGAAGAACAATGGACACGAGATTTTTTCCGGCCGGCGACGAACGCCGCCGTGGGCGCTCAAACGCCCTAATCTTCCTCTTCCTTTTAATGGCTACATGGCTCACACCGTAACCTTACAGGGAAGACTACCTGGAGACTGACTCCGGCTACTACTCTCCTCTCTGGGCACATACCCCGTACCTGGCTTTTTATAGCCTCACACGCACACATGGTCAAGGCCACTACCAGCTTGATCCACTTTTCGCTCATCACTAGCTACTCACACGCACGCACTAACCCACACACACAACCTGGCCAGCATATGCACACACACACTACAACCGCCAAGACTTGACCCGGCCAAGGGCCAGCTAACTAACTAACTCACTTCAAGATTACTGCTAACAATAATTGAAAGAGAAAAGAGGCAGAAAAGCTGGCAAGGTTACATGACAAAAAATCTCTATTTTTCATTGAGTCATGAAGGTTGACTATATTTTAACCAACTCCAACTAAATTGTTCTGAATTTTAAACGATTACTAGCTCAATGCCCGTGTGTTGCCACACACTGTGTGATATTCCGTCGAAGTTGGCAGAACGGGGCGGACAAACGGCTAGACGGTTGGGTTCCGACGAGGTAGGCAAAACATCCGAGATAGCGGTAGACTCACCGCGAGAAGGCGGTGTTGGGTCAAAGCCTGTGTAACAACGGCAGACTCATATCAAGACATCGAACTTCTCATACGGTTGCTACCGGTCAAATCGCATGACTATATCCCTCCTTTCTTTGGACCACTCCACTGACACATCGTTGTCTGATATTTCTTTTGCTCACCAAGACAGTCTTAATTTATTCTGACAGATAGATATATAACAATAGCAAGCAATTCAATGGAGAATAATTACCAGCAAGTCACATAGTGCATTAGACGCATCCATGTAAAGTAAATGAAGGAACAAAACACGACTATATGTGGAAAAAGAATATTAGACCAACCAAAATAAAAAAGATGGACCGTAACTTTAGGCACTAGAGCAAACCACTACTATATGTGGAAAAAGAATATTAGACCACCCAAAATAGAAATGAGTTTTCTATCAAAGAGAGCACACTAGTGCCCAGGTGCTGCAAATCCATGTCCGTTTTCCCATATTACTAGTTCATAAGAGCTTTACTAACTAACTTTCTTAAAACAGACAAACATTTTATTTGGAAGAAAACAAGGCATATTGAATATGCACTGAAATAGCAAATGATGCTCATAGGTAGGTATGGTGGACACAGTTAGCAATATTGGTTTTGGGGAATTGAAAGCACGGGTAGAGCTGGTACTCAGTGCAAGTGAAGGCTTAGCAAAAGAGAGGGAACGACAACCGAGAGAGCAATAATTGTCATAATCATGCTTGCAACAAAACATGACTGAGGTGAGGAGCGATGGCGGCCCCCGTCGAGCCACAAGGCCGGACCTTGGTCGCTGGCACGACGTCGCCCCCCTCGGCAAGTTCATGTGAGGTCGGAGCCGCCTAGCTGGAGCCGGCAGCGCGCCAGCAGCCACCCCCCACCGCTTCCACCCCGTCGTCGGCCGCGTCGGCCAGGAGCCACGGTGACCTCCGGGGCCGGCTCTGGGCTGATGTGGCCCAGGAGGAGGAGGAAGCGGAGGCGGAGGCGGCCGAGCTCGCCGCCGTGATTGCTGACACTCGCCGATTTCCTGCAGTCCCCTCGGCCCTCCCCTCGCCGGCGACGGACCCTGCTTGGCCACTCTCCGCGCCCGTCCCATCCCCGTCAGAGCAACCACCGGGAGCCGCATCAGCGGAGCCCCCTGGCCGCCTGGGCGAAGGAAGGACAGGGCCGGGAGGATCTCGACCAGCAGGGCGGCGCGTTCCCCCCCGGCGGGCATCCCGGCGACGGCGCCGCCATCGGGGGCGGAGGCCGCGTCCTCGCTCGGACAGCGCGTGCGGAGCATCCCTCTTGGGCCGCTGGTGGGCCTGGGGCCGATCTTGGGCCCCTGGGCAGTCTGCCCCTGGCGCAGCCAGGACGTCCGCGTTCTGGCTGGGCCGGGGATGGGCCGCTCGGCCTAGGCCCACCCCGGGGACCCGCCAGGGGAAACCCTAGCGCCTGTCTAGGCCTGGACCTGGGTGCACGCCTCGTGCAGGCATCCAAACGCCGCCGCCACGCCCCCTGTCAGCTCCTCCCGACCACATGCCCTCCTCTCCTCCTCCCCGTCGCCGCCGCCAGATCCTGCGCCGGCCGCCTCCTCCGCCGCCCCTCTGATGACCTACGCGGAGGCGCTGTCGCGGAAGCGCCCGCGCAGCCCCGAGCCCCCTCGGCGTGGCCATCCTTCCCCGCCCTCCCGTGCGCCGCCTCTGAGCCCCGACCGCGCGGGGGCATACCGGCCGCCCGGTCGCCGGTCGCCTCCCCGGCCTCGCTCTCCCCGCCATGCGGACTACCCGCGCCGCGGCAAGGCCCGCTCCCCCCACGGGACCTGCGCCGGCACCCGCATGGGTACTCCCAGCAGGGGCGGGTGGAGGGTGGCCAAGGCAGGGCCCGCTCCCCAGCATGCCAGCAGCGGGAGTCCGAGCTCCGCCAGGAATTGATGCAGCACGCCAACGTCCGCGCGCCTGCTGATCGCTCGGCTCAGGGAGATTGGCGCCGGGACAGAGATGACGCGCGCCCGCGTTCTCCCCCTCGCGTGACGGCACCTGATCCCGCGGTCCTGGCCAAGAAGAAAAAGAAGAAAGGAAAGAAGAAGAAGCCCTCCTCGGCGTCGGGACCGTCTGCCTCGACCTCCGTACCCCCCCCCCGGTCGCGCCCAACAGCAGTTGGAGTACCTCGCGCACTCGATTGCCGGGGGATTCTACTACATTGACATTGGGGGGGTGTTGATGATGGTTCCCGCGAACCTCGCCATTGCCTCGGTGGTCGAGGGTCAGCAGCTGCTGGAAATGGTGGTGATCTCGGCAGCGTTGATCCAGGGGGAGCTGGCACAGATGATGCCTGGCCATACCTGGGCGGTCAGGGAGATCTCCGCTTAGCAGTTTGCGGTGACGTTCCCGTCTGCCGAGGTCCTTCGGATCATAGCCTGCAGCTCCACGCTCACCCTCCCGATCAGCCAGGTGCAGATCTCCATCGAGCCCTCGACTGCCCACCCCGCGACGTCTTCGACCTTGTCCTCTGTTTGGGTGCGGCTCCTCGGCTTCCCGGAGGACGCGTCGGTTCGGTACCGTTCCATCGTCGAGCTGGTCTCCCAGTCCTTCGGCAAGCTGGAGGAGGTGGACGAGTCGTCGCTGGCGGGGTCGGGACCAAGCCGTTTGCGGGTTCTGTGCCCTGATCCTGCCCTCCTCCCCGGTCCCCTGCCTCCCTTCTACTTCGGTAGGGAGGGACGGATCCTGGTCCTGGAGCTCGAGGAGATGCAGGATGGCTCCTCGTCCCCTCCCCGCCCCGCTCCGCCCCCGCCCGCTGAGGATGGGGCATCCTCGGGGTCGGACTCTTCTGAAGAGGACGATGCGGGGGAGGAGGCCAGATCACCGCCAGCGTCTCCGACCGCTCCTCCCCGGGAGGGGTCGACCCGCAGCGCCCCCCCCCCCGCCCACCAGGCGTCCTCGTCTGCTACCTCCTTGACTCTGCCTGACCTTCGGATTTCCCAGTACGGCTCCAACTTTAGCCGATCTGCAGACTTCATTGGACACTTGGAGATGGCCCTCCCCGCGGACCCTGTGACTCCCCCCTTGAGGAGGCTCCGGGAGAGACCGACAGGGACTCTAGGAGTGTGGGGATGGAGGTTCTAGCACCCTCTTCCCCGCGCTCTCCGGGCATGGTGTGCTACTCGCTGTCCCCGGGCTCTACGACGACCTCGCCCAGGGCCTCCCCAGCTTCGTCCCCACCGACTCCGGTGCTTTGTGCTGAGGAACCAGCGGCAGTCGTCCCCACCACTCCCGCGGCTGGGCCTCGCGCGAAGCAGGTGCGCCCTCCTCGGTCTGTTCCCCCTCCATCACGACACAGTGCGCGCCTGGCCAAGGCCAGGGAGGGGTGTGCAGGGATGGAGCCCACGGTGCCTCAGCTGGCAGAGCAGCGTACCGCAGCCCGCAACCTGGACCCAGGTACCTCCCTTAGTGTTCCCCCTTATGCTCCCTCCCCCCTCTTTCAGGCTCTCGGTTCTCAGTGCTTGCCGACACCTCGCTCGAGCATCTCGCCAAGGTGGCTGCTGACAGTGGTGTGGTCTTCCGCGGCGAGCAGGGACCGAGACTTGAGCAGATTACGGCGATTCGGGCCAAAGAGATTTATGAGGGCTCTCTCGCTGCAGCCCGGGCCCCGTATGGCCCAGGAGCGGGAGGGAACCTCAACATAACCCGGCCCTGGGACACCCGCTCCCGGGGCTAGGACGGATGGTTCTCCTTTGCCTCGCCCCTCGGACGTTGCCTAGGGGACCCCCTTAGTTCGGGGGTTCCAGGGGAGACCTCCGAGGTCAGGTTCCAAGCCCTCGCCGGCGGGAAAGCCACGCCGCGTCCCCCTTAAGGGGACTGGACCCTCCCAGATGATCCAATGATGTGGCCAGCCATCGTATCGCTCATCTGGAATATCCGGGGGTTCGGGAGCGACGGTCGAAGGCGCCAGATCAAGGACTAAATGCGTCAGGAGAATGTGGACATTATAGGCTTTCAGGAGACGATCAAGCTTGACTTCCACCCCGCCGAGCTTCAGAGTCTGTCCAAGCAAAAGTTTGCATGGAATTGGCTCCCTGCGTCAGGCCACTCGGGAGGCATCCTCCTGGGTGCCAAGGAGGACACCTTTGAGGTCGACGACATGGACCACAGGGAGTTTTTTGTGAGCATGGCGCTCACCCATAGACAATCGAACCTCCGTTGGGAAGTCATCATTGTCTATGGCCCCACGGACCATTCTCGGTCCCCGGCCTTCTTGGAGGAGTTGAAGACCAAAGTGGAGAGCTGTTCCATCCCAGTGGTCATAGCTGGTGACTTCAATCTAATCCGCTCCCCAGATGACAAGAGCTCCTGCAATGTGGACGTCCCACGCATGAGGATGTTCAATGATTGCATCACTGATCTCGCTCTTAGAGAGATCACGCGAGTGGGTGCCCGCTTCACCTGGACGAACAACCGGTCTGATCCTGTCCGAAGCGTCCTCGACCGTGTCCTGGTGTCCGTCGATTGGGAGGTGGCCTTCCCTCTCTGCTCCCTTCGTGCCATCACCAGGGTAGGCTCAGACCACGTACCGCTACTGCTTTTGACGGGGGAGCGCCCCGCCACGGCTGAACCGCTTCCACTTCGAAAACTTCTGGCTGCAGCAGCCAGGGTTTGTGGAAGCAGTCCAGGCCAAATGGCAGGCGGCGGCGACTCCCCCTAGACGTTTTAGCGCGGTAGATGTCTGGCATCACTGCTCCAAACTAGCCCGCCAATTCATGCGAGGCTGGGGGGCTAATGTGGGAGCATCGACTCGACTCCAGAAAGCGGCCCTGCTGGAGGAGATCCAGGCCCTGGACAGGGCGACAGACTCGGTGGGCCTCTCAGCGGACGAGTGGGCCCACCGTTATGCCTTAGAGACTTCCCTTGTCGAGATCTACAAGGGGGAGGAGCTGTTTTGGCGACAACGCAGCCGCCAGAACTGGCTCCTCCAGGGTGATGCTAACACTGCCTACTTCCATGCGGTGGCCAATGGTCGTCGCAGGAAATGCTCTATTCCATGCCTCTGGGATAATGAGCACCTCATTGAGGAGGCGGGGGCGTTATCTTCCCATATCTACGCGTTCTATAAGGGGCTCTTCTCGGCAGAACCCCACACTGGGGTCGCGTTGGCGGATGACTTCTGGCCGTTTGGGGCTAGAGTCACAGACGACGAGAATGTGGAGCTCACCCTCCCATTCCTGCCGGATGAGGTTGAGCGTGCGGTGAAGGCCATGAAGGCCAACTCTGCCCCGAGCTCCGATGGCCTTCCGGTAGCTTTCTTCCAGACCTTCTGGAGGGACCTTCGACCGGTCATCATGCCCATGTTCCAGGAGTTCTTCACCGGGACCCTCCTGATGGGCCGGCTGAACCTTGGTGTTATCACCTTGATCCCTAAAGTGGTAGGGGCCTCGGATATTCGTCAATTCAGGCCCATTATGGTCCTAAATGTCATTCAACGGCTATTTGCGAAGGTTTGTGCATCACGCCTTACACCGGTCATGGAGCGCCTCACCCACCAGTACCAATTTGCCTTCCTTAAGGGCAGATTTATACATGATGGGATCCTCGCCCTCCATGAGGTCATCCACGAGATCAAGTCCAGAAAATTGAAAGGCATCTTCTTGAAGCTAGACTTCCAGAAGGCCTACGACCTTCTAGACTGGCGCTTCCTTCGTCAGGTCCTCATTAGACGAGGATTTGATGAACGCCTGATCTCCTGGTTGATGCAGTTCGTCATGACCGGGAGCACCGCGATTAACATCAATGGTGAGATTGGCCCTTACTTCCGCCCCTCCTGCGGTGTGAGACAGGGGGACCCCCTTTCCCCTCTACTCTTCAACACGGCGGTGGATGCCCTCACGGAAATGCTTGAGAAAGCCAAGGGGGCCGGCCACATTTCCGGTGTGGTCGGCCACCTTATTCCGGGGGGGGGGGACTCACTCATCTCCAGTACGCGGACGATACCCTGATTATGATTGAGGGCTCTGACTTGGACATTGCGAACCTCAAGTTCCTCCTATTATGCTTTCAGGAAATGTCAAGATTGCGGATTAACTTCGACAAAAGCGAGATCATTGCGCTGGGGTTCCCAGAGGATGACCAGCAGAGGATAGCGGACAACTTCAACTGTCGGCTATCCTCCTTCCCCATCACTTATCTGGGGATGCCAGTCCATGACACCAGGATCCTCATTAGGGACCTGGATCCGCTCGTGGACAGGGTGCGGTCAAGATCCGAACCCTGGTGTGGGAGGTTCACATCTAAAGGTAGCAAGACTGTCCTGATTGACTCCTGCCTGTCCAGCTTGCCCATGTACATGATGAGTCTCTACCTCCTCCCCGAGGGGGTACATGGCTCGTTCGACAAAGAGTTGTCTCGCTTTTTCTGGCAGGACCCCTTGGGTCGCCAGAAGTATCACATGGTCAAGTGGACAGACATTTGCGCCCCCAAGGAGTTTGGGGGCATAGGTATCCTATCCTCGCGCCTATTCAATAAGGCCCTGTTGCCGCGCTGGGTTTGGCGGATCCTTCGTGAGGATGGGGGCCTGTGGCTCAAGCTCATCAAGGCCAAGTATCTTCGGGGCCGGCCTCTCTTGGACTGCGACCGCCGTGACGGTTCCCAGTTTTGGCACTCCATCCAGGAGATCAAGAACGAAATCCGGCTTGGGGCCACTTTCGCTGTTGGGAACGGGGAGGGAACCATGTTCTGGCTGGATTCCTGGCTCAAGGAACGCCCCCTACGGGAGGTGTACCCGCGCCTCTTCGCCATTTGTTCCGACCCATCGCTGCGGTGCTAGGGGGAACATGGAACATCTCGTTCCGTCACACCTTTGGCCCGGAGGAAACTGAAGCATGGAGAGAACTTAGCGCGGAACTCCAGGTTACCCTGGCAGCCGCTCCGGATGTGGTGTCTTGGAGCCTTTCTCAGTCCGGAGCTTTTTCGGTTGGCTCGGCCTACCGGGCCCTCTTTGGTCGTGTAGCCCTCCCCTGGACTAAGGCCCTCTGGAAGGCCCCCCTTCCGCTGAAGACTAAGATTTTTGTTTGGCAGTTACTTCGCGATAGGCTACCCTCAGGGGTAGAGGTGTCCAAGCGACATGGGCCGGGGGATGGTTTGTGCCCATTATGTGGGATTCCCGAAACGGGCGCCCACATAATGTTCGCCTGTCCCGCTGCCCGGTTTCTATGGAATTTCACGCGAGAGGCATTGGGCCCAGACTGGCAGGCCCATGATCTCGGTGAATTCCTAGAAGCCCAAGCGAAACGGGCCGGAAAAGACCGCCGCCTGTTCTGGCTAGTGTTTGCAGCGATGTCCTGGTCACTTTGGAACATCAGGAATAAGATGGTTATCGAGAAGATTCTCCCTAGGCGTGCATCTGACTCGGTTTTTCGCTTTCTGGCCTCTCTGCAGCTCTGGTACCCGTTGTGTAGGCAGCGGGACAAGGCGAGGTTGGACGCTACTCTTCAGCGACTCTTGGAGGCGGCTCGGCGACTCCCCCCTAGTCCAGCTTAGCATGCTTTTATTTTCGATGTTGCTCTCGCATGGCGAGTTGGTCTTTCCTGTTTGGGCTATCTTGTGTTGTGGCCCCAGCTTATATGGTGTTTGGGATTTCGTACTTTGCTACTTGTATGGACGTTTTCTTTATTTATAAAGCGGGGCGAAAGCCTATTTCGAGAGAAATAAAAATTTTGCAATTTTTTTTGAACAAAACGGGCAATTTGCCTCATTTTATTTAAAAATCCGAAAAAAATCGACCGATTTATTTACGGGGAAACCGGCCGAAAACCCATACAATGCACCGGTGCCGTTATGGAACACGGCCATATTGGGCACACCACCACAGCCAACCTGGCTACCCACATAAGGACACACACTCAGCGAGGAAGAAACGTCGAGGTTGCCAAGAAGTGTCATCGTCATCACTCCTCCAAGATCCAGCGACTCCGACTTTACCAACGAAATCCCAAACAGAGCTTCACAGCAGACAACACCGAAACCCACGCCGGGCTATGCCAACAATTGGCCACACGCGCCAAGGACAGACAACTCCTTGGAACAAACCGCTATTACTAACGGAACACAATTTTGAACCATAAATACGGACATCCCAAAATATGGACCATAATTTTAGGCACTGGAACAAACCACTATTACTAACGGAACACAATTTTGAACTACAAGGAACTAAACTTTAGCCCCATGGAACAAGTGAAGACTATAAAATAGAACAAAACTTTGGCAGCCGGTTATTACTATTTACTGTTACAAGAGTATTACAATTTCTGAGTAAAAGGAATGAAATTTTAGGGCCCGGTGGAACACAACAAGAGACTACCAAGAAGGAAAAATAAACGATGGGAGAAGACTTAAAAAGGTAAAATGTAACAAAAATAAAAGATAAAACATAAAAAAATGCGAAAGAAAAATGAAAAAGGGAAATAGTAACAGAAAATATCTTCATAAATTTGACCCGTATTGTTTTCTTAACTCCCTTTTTTAGTGCATTTTTTTGAACTCCCGATCAGTACATTTTCTGCAGTCCAGATCGTACTTTTTTTTTCTTGAAAATCCAGATCCCAGAAACAGAAAACGAGCAAATGAGATGGGCTAGGCCCAGCAACGCGAGTGGGTGCGCGGTGCGGAGCCTGGGTAACGCCCGGATTAATAAGCGGCAAATAGGAATCATGGCGGAACGCGTCGACTATCAGGGTTTGGCGGCGGCGGCGGCTTAAGCGTGTCATTACGTTATTCCGCTGCTTAATTGTATTAAGACTAGATCATGAGATCATTTATTTGTTGTAAGACCTTATGTATGGTTTGTAATGGATGATGTACTGTGATATTCAATCTGTTATGTCTCGCAAAAATGGTAATTCTAGGATTATGATGTATGGTACAACAGGTATCTGAAATTAAAAACCCGGGTGTTGACAATATATATCTTTATTCTAGATAACTCTTCTATCCCATTTAGGAGTGGGTTAACTCCACCAACTACCATGATGATTGGATTATCTCTAATACTCTTATCCTAAAGATGATAACTCAAACTAACATAACTACATTGCCAACTTAGTTCTCGACAATACGAATGACTGTACGCGAAGATATAACGCTAGTCGTGAGAAACTGTGAACGTCTAGAGCCTACATTGCCAGCGGACGTGAGGAATCACGACCGTCTATAGATAGAGCTAAGCCGCCATGTCATTTATCCGCCATGAGAAACCGTATCCGCCCATGCATTGCAACGCCACATGGTCCGCCAGCTTGTCTCTCCGCAGTGATAATCCGTGGGAGGCATGGACTCACGGCGCCATGTCGGCTCTCTACGGCCCCGCCACCCGGCGGGTGCAAGGCGTCTTCCTGCCCGCGTACGTTGACAATAGGCCCATGTGGCGTGCTCGGCCCACCGTCCTACGATGCGGGGTACGACATCGCGCGCGACACATTACACTGTAGGGAATCTTTCGCTCTGGACCGCAGCGGGCCCCACCTCACGGGTTAGCAGGCCTTCACCGCGATGTCGCCGCGTGTCCTTTTGGACGTAAATTCCACGATCGAAAAGAATCGGGACGACGGGAATAGCAGTTTAAGCCGAAACAAGCCAACGCTATTATTTACTCCTTATAAATAGAAAGACCATTATTCTCAGACTTGAATAAATAACTATATGATGTTCTTACTATAGTAAGTAATAAATACTAAGTTCTAACATTAATCCTTATGGTAGATGTAATGGTCTTGTGTTGCTTTACCATTCAAGTTCTTAGCGAAACATCAAAAGTAAAGGGTAGAATATTTTTTATTCAAGGCTTGCATGTCATTCTTGACGGTGACCCACATCCTTCTTTTTCTTTATGCTAGACCATATGCATACTATTTTCTTAACATCTATAGATCTCTTTCTTTTTAAATTTCAATTAACACTAATTTTTCTCAATAACAATGATTAACACATATCGCCTTATTGGGCCAACTTCTTATTAGGGCATATACAATGCGGTGACGTTAGTCTTCCCTATGCCTGCCATGTTGGATTTTTGCTTAGTTGGAGGAGAGAGAAACAAGAAAAAAAAAAGGTTATCTTCCTTTATCTAAAGGATGATCTCTTAAAAATAAGAGAAGACTATACCTTATGTCTTTCCTTAGCTAACCAATTTCTTACTAAAAATAGTTAATTCTCATTAATTGCTAGAGATATCAATAAAAGATAATGCATTATACACATTATATATTATGTTTGTCTAAATAATGTGGAGAGCTAAGAGAAGAGATGTCTTTCCTAGTATTGTACGTGCCCTTGAGGTGTTCTCTTTTTGCCCCCTCCTATAGTGTCGGCACATAGGGTGCGCCGCACAATTCACTTCCCTGCGGTGGTTAATTGGACTACGGCAGAGTTGATCAAGTATTTTTATTTTTTCTTTTTCCATTCTTTATTCTTCAAAGTATTTTTTATTTTTTAATCCGAACATTTTACAAATGAGACTTTTTTCAAAGTTTGATTCATTCAAAATGTAAACATTTTAAAATATTAACATTTTTAATATGTATTTTTTTAAGAATCCAAAAACATTTTCCAAATATGGATATTTTTTGAATTTAAACATAAATATTTTTAAATTTAAACATTTTTTCATAACTCGGACATTTTCAAATCTAAACCTGTACGAGATAAAATAAATGATAAAAAGGTAAAGTAAAAAAAATTACCGAAAAAAGAAAAAGAAAAAAAAAAGATAAAATAAGCGCGGCGCAGGCAAGTGGGCTGCGTTGAGCGGCAATTAGCATTTGCCACTCCTGGTGCCGTAATGGCTACGGCCCTAGTCCGTTTTCCCCGTAAGTGGGCTCTAAACCGTGACGGCCCTTCTCCCCAAACATCGACGGAGATCAGCAAACATCATGGGCCAGCCAAAGCAGCATCGCTATTTGCTGCTCCCTTTTAGGCTGGGCCAAGAACAAAAAGCTATTAGTTCATTGCGAAGATCGGCTAGCCAAAGCAGCATCGCTATTCGCTTTGTCGGGCAGTCTCGACCGCGTCGACTATTAGGTTTGGCGGCGACGACTTTGGGAATCATGGCGTGCGTAGAGGAGGAAGACGACATCTACCCGGAGCCTTTTCTCTACGACGAGGCCAAGGAATTTGCCGAGATGGAGGCGGATCATGCAGCGCGTCTGCTCAAGGAGGCGGAGGAGACGAGGAAGGAGGAGGAGAGACGGCGGAGAGGCGCGGCGCACCAGGCCGTCCTTGACTCCATCCTCGAGCGCGATCCGAAGACGGGGCGAGAGGTCTACACCCGCTACTCCTTCACAGACTTCTCCAGCTTCGACATCGACGAGGAGTGTAAGTCGCTATCACCGTCACTGCCGATCTTGTTGGTTGCCGTTTGTTGCTTGATTGTTCGTCGTCAACCTGACCTCGAGTCCATGGCGTACGTACATAGAGGACTAGAGGTCTAGAGGAGCAGGACGTCTAGCTAGAAATTTTTTTTAGGAAAGGGCGTCCAATATTTGGACACAGGAAGTAACTATCAATACTACTAGTGCAGATTTCGCCTTTGAGAATTGTGCTGTTTTTTTGTGTCCAATGCATCTCTATTTTTATTTTTATTTTTTGCGTCCAAGGTAACTCTTATGTTTTCAGTACCTTGATTGTTGTACCTGCTGAACCTTATAGCTGTTAAATTCAATCAGTGTTCATTATGAAACCTGATTTAGTTCTGCAAAAGTTAACAAAAGTTCCTTATCCCTCCAATGCGATTTACCAACACAGGGTACATACGTGGCTTAAACCTAGAAGACTCTGCAAACATACATTCGATCAAGATAGTCTTCTCAGATAGAGGTTTCCCTATCAATGTGTATGGAACTATCATTGCGAGAGACAACGTTGACCATAAGTGTATATATATTTTTAACCGCCACAAGAAGGATTGCCAGACTATCAACTCCGAGGTACGTCTTTGCTGCAAAACTACTGCTCAAGTACTAGTTGGATGTTGTCGAGAGATGTGTATCTTGACTTTGTTACTCTATTGCACATTCTGTTGCATGCTATGGTGGTATTTACCCGAGCATCCTCTAATCTTTGGCGACTTTGTTCGTAGGAGGAAAGTTTGGTTTTGACCGGCCCAGATCGAGGCCTGGTGTTACTTGACTTCATATATCTAGAGATGAATCTTAAAATCAAGGTTGACAGAGAACCTCAAGACCAGCAAATCAGCAAGGGCTTACTTAGCATCGACGGACGAGTTCAGCCTAGAGATGAGAAGATCAATGTTGGAAGCCAAACCCTCAAGAGTTGGCTTAGTTTTGTGGAAGTCAAGTACACAACTGTTCTAAATGCAGTTGAGGGTACCTTCGAGATCGAGTTGCTAGAGGGGCATTTCTGTGGAAAGATCAAAGCTAGCATCGAGGACGTCGAGGAAAAGATTGTGATTCATAATAGCGAGGAAGATGGTGTGGTGACTTCTTCTGGTGATGGAACAGTTATCAAGCTACAACGTCGTGTCTTGACCATCTGTCTGGGCAGAATGCTCACGTTTGAGTTAACTAGTAAAGGTTGTAGTCTTTGTGGTTGCCTCGGTGCTCCTGATGCTACTATTGAACGAAGCGTTGAATTCACACCACAGCGTTGTGGTCAAGAGGAAGCAGAAGTAAGTTGCGGTGCCGGTAATAAGCTTCTAGTGAAGGTCGTCTTGTCCTTGATGGACATATTAGGCCGCAGTAGCTACTGAGGGATGTGTGTGTGTTTACCACAAGAAATATAACGTTTTGTGATACAAACAAAATTGATCAACTTGTGTGGTTCACAAATATTTTGTTGGTTGGCTGCATGGAGTTCCAAAAGCAAAAACATTGCAGTTTTTGCATCCTCTGAGACATTCCATCATCAGCTGACTACCAGCATATTTTTTTACTTGACCAGTCTAACCAGGAACTGAACGCGTCGTCTTCCCCTTTTTTTCAGCCTCCTAGCATGTAGTATATTTTTATGCATCCTGTAGGATATACTGTATTTTGTACGGTGTAGAATATCTGGGTGTGTACTGATCTGTATAATGTACCTAGTCAACACACACGCACACCATTTCCCCCACGTTCACCAGTTAGAGCGCTAGCTAGAGAGATCATGGGCTTACAGAGAAAATTGCAAAAAACTACAATAATTAGGGCTAGGGCTTAAAAACACTACGACTTTTGAGAATCACTTAAAAAAATTACGAACTTTGGGGCTGTAGACAACAAACAACTATGAACTTTGCATAATCGGGCAGTTTCTTAAGATAATGAAGTGGCACCCTGAAACAAACACCTCGCCAATAGTCGTTTAACGGCGACAAAGGGGTGGTCCCACCTGTCGGTCTGTGTGGTCGGAAATATCATCCCCGGCCCATTGAACCCGCTGGCAGTTCCTCCTTGTGACAACCCCTCCAACTCGAGCGATAGGAGTTGTTGTGTCGTCTGTTGTCGCTTCTGCTGGAGCTCCGCCTTCGTCTAGTGCCACCGCGCCCTCCCGCCATCCTCGCCATGATGCCTAGCAAGAATGCCGGGTCGAGTTTGAGCCAGTCGCTGCTAGGGGTAAGTTCCCCTTTTTCTAGGGTTAGGGTTCATCCAAGATTTTGGAAATTTCTGTGATTTACTACTGTTTTTCTTTGATTAGGACTTCACATCGGTAGACTATGCTCCAGACCGCTGCAATGGCCCCACATTTCATGGGATTACCGTGGGGTTTGCCAAACGCTATCGGGGGCACACTTTGAAGCCACGGAAGTGTGTTGCCTACGAAGTTACGAACACAAGTCGAAGTTTTTCATGTGCCCACTCCAGGATGTTAGTTCAACCTCCTCTACTAAATTCGATTTTGCTCTGTGCATGCTATATTGTGTTCATGCTAAATCCCATTACTTAGCTTTTGATATTTCTGTTGTATGTGTTTGTAATAATCTTGTATGTGTTTGTAATAATCTGAAAACATTAGGATAGCCAATATGCTACCAGAGAGTAGGTGCAGTGATTGTTTGTAGCAGTGTGTATGATTTTAATTACCCTATCTTAGGATAGTGTGATTATCTTTTGAGCTTTAATAGAGATTACTTGCAGTGATTTACTAAAGATATGTTGCAGTGTTTTACTAGAGATTAATTGCAGTGATATTTATGTTGTATTTACTAGAGTAGAGATTACTTGCAATGATTTTTAGTAGCATGTTTCTAGATATGTAAATGTTTCAATACCATTGTTTTAGCGATATTTCTCGACGTGTAATTGATTTGGAGATGTTGTTTATAACCATAGCATGTATTGGCCAAGCATATAGGTGGAATATTGGAATTGTTTAAGCTATCAAAATATTTATGTGCATTTTTTATTTGCAGAAAGTTGTGATCTATGGTTTTATATCTTGGGTAGATGACCAAGAGTGGCCAGATACACTACAGAATGCATTGTGAAGGCTCTGGTCCATGTATGATGAGAGCAACAACATCGGAATTGATGAGGGGTGGAGCATGGCAAGCTGCTAGCTATTGTTGTTGAGGAGAAGAGCAAGGCTGAGAAGAAATATGCAAGCCTAATGGCTGATGTTGGCAAGTTTACGGATGATTCCTAGAAGAAGGTAATGGAGAAAAACTTGGCCCTGCTGAATGGTAAGACTGAATTTGAAGTTGTGGAGATCGAGAAGGAGAGGATTATTTGAAGACTATTGTGGAGATGCTCAAGCATGTGTAGAAAACACAGACAGATGTGATGAAGTCAAAGGAGATGAAATGGGAGGAAGAAAGGGATGCTCTGAAGGCTGAAAAGAAAAACTATAATACATGTTGTATGATCTGTTGAAAGCCGGTGATGATAACAAGGAGAAGGTGAAATGGATCAAGGCCATAGTTTATTAGTGATGAGATTTAGTTGTCATTTTAGTTTGTATGCAGTAATGTTGGACAAGATATGGTGTACTACTTATTGTTGTGATTTTAGTTTGTATGCAGAAATGTCTGACAACCATTTGGTGTTGTAATATCAATGTTCCTCAAATTTTTATGATTAATGCATGGTTCTATTATCACTGTGGTAAATTCCTTGTCCAATTAATTGAGATGTGATTAATGTATTGTTCTATCATGTCTATTTAATGTCTTATTAATTGTTGACTTTTGTATGGGAAGGAAAATGAAACAAAGCTGATGTGTACAAAGGAGGGATACATTTAGCCATATAAATATGGTACATAAAGGTCATATTACATATAGAAGGTATAAGAAATATTACAAATACTAGAGGAACAAGAAATATTACAAATAGAGGGTACATTGTTGAATCATCTTCTTAGTCTGTAGATGACACATTCTTTTATTTCTTCCCCTTTCCATTTTTAATTCTACCAAATACATATTGTATTCCCATTTTGATATTGCACAAGGAGGATGCATCTTTTATTTTAGGCACCATTCTCTTAGGTACCATAGATGGCAGGACATAGTCAAGGCCAATGTGGTAATTGCCTTGAGACATATTTTCTTTAGCTGACAATTGTGGGTTGACCCTAATTATTGGGGATCAAGGTGGCTAGACTATGATCACGGTTGTGGTTATGAGGGATGAAATATCATATGGCTGGTATCTGCTCATCCAATTTGGAGCTTCTCCCATACATACACATGAAGAAAGATATAGATATATCATAATCATTATTAATCTATTTGCTAGTGGTGGATCCAACACTCGCTGAGAACATCTTAGCCCTATTGCAGTTTCAAGTAATTTACATCGCAAACCTTATGTTCGGTTTCACATAGGGAATTAAAAAAATTCTGGTACTACGAACACACCAAGATGGATGTAGCACCCCCCGGGATTAGGGTTAAACTAACCTCAGATCACCATCTAAGATAAGCTCAACTCTAAGCACGGAAGATCATGGTAAGATTTGGTAACAAGAACTTAGGGATTCAACAACATAAGTTTAAACTTTTAACAGAGAACGATATTAGAGTTATTACAAACCAGAGGTCATAGACCCAACATTAAATCACACAGCAAAAGCAAATATGTTGTTCTACACAACAACTTAGCAAAGGTCCTAAGAGGCCTTAAACAGAAGCGACGTTTATCCCATAGTCCTCATGCTGCTACTTGGGACCCCCAACTACTCGTCGATGTCAACGTAGAAGCCACCTTCAACCGCGACTAGTTCATCTGCAGAAAAAAAAAACAATGGCGCAAGGCTGAGTACAAGAATGTACTCCACAAGACTTAGATAACCTAGTATCTACATGCTCTGGCTAGAAAGGCTTTCTCCGGATTTACTTTTGCGTAAAGCAATCTTTATTTGTAAACAAGAGAGAGAAGAGGCTCGTCTACTCAGAATCTTTTAAAAGGGATAAGATAACGACTTCTTCTTCTTGTTCAGTATAACTTGACGATCACCAGCTTCATCAGAACCTCCTATCTAGGATCACCCCCTCGACCCAGAGGAAGAATCCTTAAGCACACATGGATCAACAAGTTTTATAGTGGTTAATGTTGTCTATGATCTTAAGTTTGGTCGCCAAGCGTTCATAACCGTGAACATGTATTTTTGAAAAGATTTAACCCTGCAGGGGTGTACAACTTTACACACACGTACCAACCGACTCTTAATGCCAAATTATTAGCCCTCTTCCTTGGAAGGCCGAAAGAGGGTGGTTAACCACGACCTTTACCTTGCTTTCGCCGAGACCATGAGTCATGCCCTAGGGATGGTTCTGCCGTAATGGGTCAAGTCCCGAAGCCGGTCTAAAGATGTGAGGCGAGGTTGGTTCACTAGGGGCTCCATCGAACCCAAGCAACCGCGGCCACGCTTCCCTACCTTTTATGATGCACTTCCTTCACCTCCTCTTTCGAAAACGTTTTCAATGCGTATGCCAAATGGACAGCCCGAACTATGTGACTCATGGAATCTACTAGGCAAGTTAGTTAGTCGAGGGGTTCTCTAGGCCCCATGTGGCTGTACGCTTGTCTTGGTTCTAAAGGAAAGAACTCAGTTCCTAGTGGTGGCGATCATGGGACTACAAAAACCACACCCAACGTGGCCTCTCAAAAAATCCTTAGCATATTTATTTATCTCCGTCGATGATACCTCCACCTCCTACCTTCTAGACTCTTTGGCACCTCTGATTCATCATTCGGACGAATCAGACGTTGTTACTATGCATGGCTAAGCTATCGGTCGCAGAAGCTCTAGCAACGCTCAAATGCCAGACCTAGGTATGCTAGGAGCAGTGGATCAGGAGTATAAGGCTACAAGAGGGGAAACTATGCAGCAGATAGGTAACACTAGCTACTGACAAAAGACCACATTGGAATCGTGTGCATCATAGCGAGAAAGTAATATACTTTGTAAAAGTAGGTTCAGAATGAGAGGCTAAGCTTGCCTAGTCTGTCAGTAGACAGGTATGGATCTTCGGTGTTGTTGACTTTAGCCTCGGGCCCGGCTCCTATCGCGAAGAACCAACACCGGAAAGGGAAGCGACAATCAAGACATGGAATAATGCAATGCGCAATCTATATGTATGACATTACAAGTTAAGTAGTGTTGAAATAAACCCTAGAACATGATTGGATAGTTTAAATGGGGTCCGAGTGGTCCAAACCCTAGAACAGGGGGATCCTCGAAATCACCTGTGGGGTTCAATTGATTCTTCTAATTAAAATTGTCATGAAAGTTGGTTAACAATGTATGATGATTGCTTAACTATATAATTCTCAATTTTCTGAACATTTTGATATATTATTCATATTTTTCTGAATAAATATGAATTGGTTATGAATTTTACAAGTTTATTTTATTTCTGCCATATTTAAACATTTCTAAAAAGGATTAAATATTTATTACATCATCCTGCCGTCAGATAACCCTAACCCTAAACTTTTATCACCGAGGCAGAGGCTAGACCCAGCCACTGACTGCTGGGCCCAAGGCTACCTCATCAGGCCACGCAAGCACGGCGTCAGCGCCACCTCACGCACGGCGGAGCCACCAGACGATGGTCGCCGGCGGCGAACCAGGGCACGCCTGGACGCACGAGAGGTTGCTTTCCAATCAGTAGAGCGAGGCGAGCACGTAGGTGGCGGCGCCGCTAGGATTAGGTCACCGGAGCTTGGTCAACGACGGTGGGCGGCGGTGGTGCTCGCAGATCGACGGCGCGCGCGGAATACAGAGGGGAGAGGGTCAGAGAGGTGGCCCGGGAGGACCGCATGCTCACCCTAGAGCTAAAGGGGTCTACGACGAGGCGTGGCCAAGCTAAGAACAACGGCAAGGTGCACGGAGGAGCTCGTTGGTGACGAGGAAGAAGAGATCGATGCGGCCGATTGGGGGCATCCCGGCCCGATTCCTTCGGGGAGGAGGAAGCTCGCATCCAGGAGGAGCTCGTGGCGGTCTCATATGGGCGAGGGGAGTCCGTGAGCGAGCTCTAGCTCGAGGCCATTGTGGCTAGGGTTCGGCCTTGCTGGGGAAGAGAGAAAGAGGGATGCACTAGGGAATAGTGAGTGGTCGAGGGGAAGAGGAGCACGGCACGGGACGGTCTTATCTCCTCTAGATGGCGGTGGGGTTCTGCGATTCGGGGCGAAGATCGGGCAACGGCGGCGCGAACATGCAGGTGCTTCGGCTCCGGTGTCGGCAGCGAAGACCGCGAAGGACAGGGGCCGAAGAGGTATGGGCCGGCTGTTGGAGATATGCCCAAGAGGCAATAATAAAGTGGTTATTATCATGTCTTCACACTTATGATAAATGTTTACATACCATGCTATAATTGTATTAACCGGAAACATTAATACTTGTGTGATTTGTAAACTAAAATAAGAGTCCCTAGTAAAGCCTCTTGTTAAACTAGCTTGTTGGTTAATATATGATCATTGTTTCCTGATCATGAACATAGAGATGTTATTAACAACAGGATCATATCGTTAGGAGAATGGTGTGATGGACATACTCCTATAGATAAGCGTAGCATAAAGATCAAGTCATTTCAATAGTTCAATTGCTATATGCTTTCTGATACATAGTAACCTAATTCCTTCGACCATGAGATCATGCATATCACCTTTACTGGATGGATGCTTTGATGTCATCAAACACCACACCGTAACAGGGTGGCTATAAAAGTGGCATTGAGTGTTCGGAAAGTATTGGTTGAAACACATGGATCAAGAGTGGGATTTGTCCATCCACATGACGGATAGATATTCTCTGGGCCCTCTCGGTGAAATGTCATCCAATTAGCTTGCAAGCATGTGACTGGGTCACAAGGGATCACATATCACGGGAACGAGAAAAGAGTACTTATCAGTAACGAGGTTGAACTAGGTATGCAGAGATACCGACGATCATAACTTCGGATAAGTAAACTATCGTGAGACAAAGGGAAATTGGTATCATATGTAAGTGGTTCATTCGATCGCAAAGTAATCGTAGAAATATGTGGGAGCCATATGAATTTCCAGATTCCTCTATTGGTTATTGTTCGGAGAAGTGTCTCGATCATGTCCGCATAATTCACGAACCGTAGGGAGACACACTTAAGGATTCGACGTTGTTTGAGTAGTTATGGTATTATGAGAAAGAGACCGAATGTTGTTCGGAGTCTCGGATGGGATCCGGGATATCACGAGGTGATCCGGAATGGTCCGGAGAATAAGATTCATATAAGGAAAGTCCCATTTCGGAGTTCGGGAATGATTCCGGTGTTTTCATCGGGAATATTCTAGAAGGTTCCGGATTGTCCGGCACTCCGGAGGGGAAGGGGTACATGAATGTGTTATTACATATTGGAATGATTGCATCATGTACTAAGTGTTCTTGCTGTCCCAAATAAAGGATTAAATTGAATCCTAAAACAGAAAAGTCAAATGTCCAGTTTGAAAGTCAAACTGCCAAAACAAGAAACTGTGGGAAACAAGCAAGAGGAGTTGGAATCAACTTGGAGGAGGAGTTGGACTCCTCCAGGCCGGCGGCCAGCCCTAGGCCGAGTTGGGGAGGGACTCCCTCCCTCCCTGGCGCGCCAAGACCCCCCTCCCATAAAAGGAGGGGCAGGGCTCCTCCTACACACACAAGTTCCTATCCTCTAAACTAAACCCTAGATCTAGACCCCGGTTTAGAGCTATTCGGTTTAGAGCCTTCTAAATTGGTTTAGAGCCTTCTAATTGGTTTAGAGCCTTCTAATTGGTGTGTCTAATTACTAGACCACTAATAGCCTCTCTCATAAGCTCCACCATACTCGCACCGGCTTAAGGCGAAGCCCTGCGGGATTTCCCCTCTACCTCCGGTACCACGCCGTTGTGCTGCCGGAATCGCGAGGAGAGTGCTACAACCTCCGCTGCCTGCTGGAACAAGGGAGAGGAAGGTCTTCGTCGAGTACCGAACGTGTGACCGACTGCGGGAGCGCTGCCGGAACGTGGCGCCGGAAGGATCGTCTACGCGATCTTGAGATCGGAAAGAGTACGACTACATCATCCACGAGAATCTGCTCTCGTTAACCGCTTTGGAATCTTCGAGGGTGAGTTCCTCTATCGACTCGTTGCTACAATCTAGTAGATAGATCTTGGCTTGTTTGTTTGTATGCGATAGAAAAATTTTGTTTTCCATGCTACGAACCCCTACAGTGGTATCAGAGCCGTGTCTATATGTAGATCTGTTGCACGAGTAGAACACAATGGTCATTGTGGGCATTGATGCTTTTATTGTCGATTGCTTCTTGTGTACTTTGCATCTTGCGGTATGTTGGGATGAAGCGGCCCGGGCTAACCTTACATGACATCGTTCATGAGACTTGCTCCACGCTTAACATGCAACTTGTATTGCATAAGTGGCTTTGCGGGTGCCTGTTTCTCCTAGCATAGTTAAGATCCAATTTACAACGGGTGATTAACAATATTAGTATCAATGTTGTGGTTCTTGTTCGTAAGTTAGAACGACACTTATTGAAAGCCCCAAACCACGTAAAATATGCAAAGAAAGTAGAGGCGTCTAACTTTGTTTTGCAGGGGTGTGCAGTGATGTGATATGGCCATGATTGTGATCATATTTGATGTATGCAATGTTCCTTATTGTAAGTTGGCAACCGGCAGGAGCCATATGGTTGTCTTTAATTTCTGTTAAGACCTGCGTGTCTATTCAAAATAGTTGTAATAGTTGAAGCTGGTGGACGACAACCATGGTGAAGCGTCATTGACCTTGATGCAATGCCGGTGATGATGGAGATCATGTTCGTGTTTGAAGATGGAGATCGGAAGCACAAAGAAGAAAGGCCATATCATATCACATATTATGAATTGCATGTGATGTTAATCCTTTATGCATCTTGTATTGCTTAGTAGACGACGGTAGCATTATAAGATGATCCCTCATACACATAAATTTCAAGTTCTAAAGTGTTCACCCTTAGTATGCACCGTTGCCAAAGCTTGCTGCTTCGAAGCACCACGTGATGATCGGGTGTCTTTGATTCCGCGGGTGAATACAACGTAAGCAAGCCAGATTTGCTTATGCGGTAGCTAAGGTTTGATCTTGACGAGCCTAGCATGTACAGACATGGCCTCAGGAACACGGATTACCGAAAGGTAGAGCATGAGTCATATAGTAGATATGATGAACATGTTGATTGTTCGCCATTGAAGCTATATCAACTCTCGTGATGATCGGTTTTGATGTGGTGGATTTGGTTCGTGTGATCACTAAAACAATGTGAGGGATATTGTTTTGAGTGGGAGTTCACCTAGATTAATTTAATTATTAATTAGAACTCAATTTATCATAAACTAAATCAAAGTGAATTTGCATAGTTGTTGTAGTCATTGGCATCCGTTTACCACCTTGCGCTTAGTTATAATTGAGATGATAGAACTATAGAATTCTGGTTAGATACTTTACGAACTGGTATCGTATTGTTTTAAGTGTTAATCTAAAGTATAAAAGTCCTATTGCAAACTTTCAGTAAGTTCCGGTTACTCCATGAAGTTTAATAATTAGTATTAAATCAAGAGTAACAATTCCAAGTGTTAGTATATAAGTATCATGTTTGTATCCATGATTCTTGATATTCAAAGGATTCCCTTAATATCAAGGTTATCTAGGATCTGAAAGAGTTGTTTCAGAAACCATGATGTGTGGAAGATATTGTGATATCTGAAACGAAGTTTTGGTTGCAACATGATAGAGTATAATATGGCAAAAGTCATGTTCTCATATTTGATGAGAATTTGCAAAAAGGTTGGAGACACTTGTTGTCCTAATCCTCCAAAAGGTTTTGGATAGCAACATTGTACTCATGATTCACCGTTATAAGCTAAAAGTAGCTTGATCATGGATAAATCCATGATGAAGGGTGAATATTTGATGTAGGTAAAATGTTTACTACACCAAGAGATTACTAAAGAAAGGAATTTGAAAGAACACCAAATATTTGATGATGGTGATCTACTTCAAAGTGCAAGTCCAAAGACATTGGTATTTAATTATACACGCTTTGGACTATATGTCATATGTATGACTCCACTATTGATATTGATAGATTCTTTCAAATAGAAAAGGAAATATTGAAAGAGAATCTCATAAATATATGGCAGAAAAGAAAAGACTAGAATTGTTCAGTTTAAGTATATAGATGATATACATGTTATGGCTATATTCTTTGCTTGTTAAACAATGTGGTTCTTAAGTATTTGATACTGAATTTGTTGGTGTGAATCGTCATACGAAACAACACAATTCATGAACTACAATGGCCTAAGTAACTACAAAAGAATATGTAATGATGTTCATCGAGAACAAAATAAAGGGTTATTGTGTTGCTTGTTAAACATCAAAGCTTGCCTTCAAAGATTTGTTTTATCAGGTATTATGAGAACAAAAGGGTTGTTCAAATAATTGCCGTAATCCATAAAAGATGGATGATTCACAAATCTCGTTGGAGAAATCACATCCATAAAACTAGTGCTAAAATGTCGAAAGACAAATTGATTGAAAGATCACTTAGGAAGTGACATCGCCGTTTAAATTATATTGGAAAGAAAACATGAAGAAAATCCATATGGATGGAATTTTGGAGTCTATTTGATTTTGATCAAATGACGCTTGTGAAACTTTCCTAGAGATAATTAAAACTTCGTTCATAGGCCAAAAGGGAACGAATGACTAGCTTATTGGAACTTGTACATATTGTTGTACGAAGTCCGTTATGTGTAGTCAAGAGCGATGGATTTCAACTTCATATGCTTTCTCCGAAAATTTGAGTGAATATATGGATATTTTCTTAATAAGGATGAAGTGTGAAATACTTGAAAAGTTCAAAGACTTTCAAGATGAAGTGCAAGATCATTGTAACAAGAATATAAATAGTTTATGATAAGATCATAAAGGAAGATATTTGAGTTACACGTTTAGCATAAATACCTAAGATTTAAGGAATCGTTCCGTGGATTTGCATTTTCCCGAAACACCATAAGTGTATGGAGCGTTCGAGATATGTAATTAAACCTTGTTTGACATGGTAAGATCGAAAGGTGTAATTCATAAAACTGCCATTGTATTTTAAAGATTAAAAGCTTTAGAGATTACCGTTTTTCCACTGAAAAGAGCTCCATCATAATCCGTTGAAATGACACCATATAAGGTTATGGTTTGGGATAAAACTCAAGTTGTCCTTTCTTAAACATTGGTATGCTATGCATAAGAAAGATGTTTGCAACCAAAGTCGGATGAACCTGTCTTTGTATGTTATTTCGAATAACTGTTAAGTTCTCCTCCATAACATCGGAGACAAAAGTGTTTGTCACTTAAAACGTCAAGTTTCTTTGAGAAGGAATTTTTCGTGAAAAGTTAAGTGGGAGGACAATAGAAACTTTGATAAGGTTAAAAGAACCTTAGCTGTATGTGCAGAGTTGCGCAGCGCCGAAAAGTGTTCCGGAGGCGGCAACAATGCTCATGGCTCACGTGCCTCAAAGGTTGTGGTCACGGAGATCTAAGTTCCTATTGAAACAAGTAGATCGGGTAAACAATCAAATACCAAGATTTGAGGGTTGAATCATTATTTGAGAATAATGAACCGACTACATGCAGAGAAGCGATGATGGGCCCTGACTCCGTCAAATGGCTTGAAGCCATATAATCCGTGATAGTTCCATACACGAGAAATCAAGTTTTGAACTTGAAGGACCCTCGAGAAAGGTGTAAGACCTTGTAGTTGTGTCTGGATCTATAAAGAAATAGTCGACATGTTGGGAAAGAGTTCACAACAATGTTCAAAGGTTGACTATGACAAGATTTGATCTTTCATAGTGATATTTAGTCTAGACGGATTAATGTAGCAACCACTACATATAATTTGTTATATGGAAGTTGAATAAACAAAACAAGTTCTTCTAATAGAATCGTTACCTAGGACATGTGCATAACACGGTCCATAGGGTTTTGTTAATTCAAAGGATGCTAAAAGCATATGCAAACTTCAATGGTTAGAGTGAGCATAGCGGAGTTGGAATCTTCACTATGATGAAACTGTTAAAAGGGTTTAATTTCATCAGAGACAATGAAGATGCTTGCATTTGCAAGAAATTAAGTGGGAGCGCTAAGACATGTTTCTAATACATTATGTGGAAGACATATTGTTGATTGGAAATAATGTATCTTTTATTAACACATATTAAGAATTTCATCCCGATGAAAGACTTAGGCAAAACCCAAATATTTGGCATCAATAGACGCTAATATGGTTGTGCCAGAAGTACATAGACGAGATATTGAATGAATTCAATATAGAAACTACAAGAAAGGTTCTTGTTGCACAGAAAGGATTGAAAGAGTTCAATGTTGATGATATATTCAAGTGTATTGACACTTGGTAAGTGAAACAAAGATTCAAGTATAGATTGATACTTGATGTATGAAATCACAAAGAGTATTTATATCAATCATACTGTGATATGTACAAATCCAGATGTGTCCTATGCTATAAATATTATGAGCATATACCAGAATGATTCATAAGATGATCATTGGACGATAGTAAAGATATTCTTATGATCTTCTGAAAGAACTAAGAGTATAATATTTGTAGAAGTGACAAATAGATGGTTAGTTCATTGTAAAAGTACTACATTGATACTAGCTTTGTCACAAAGTACAAATTAAGTTTATCTCAATCTAAACTAAGGGTGGCACAATATAATGGAAAGTGAGTTCCATAATGGATTTGGATGATTTCCAAGAATTAAGACATTGTGACAGATACTACAACAAAAGGCTAAGTATATGACTGCTATTTTAGCAGCATAAGAGGGCATTTGAGTCAAGTAGTTTGTTATCAAACTATGTGTAGTTCACAGTGGGATAATACTATGAAGATATATTGTGCGACAATATTATCAACATGTTTTAACCTCAAAGAGCTAAAGGTCACACCGAAAGACCAAATTTATACAAAGCCATCTCATTAGAGAATGAGTGATGCGTAGAGACGCAAAGACATGCAATTACACACGGACCTGGAAGTGTCAGATCCGGAGATCAGTTGACCACTAGCAATCGTGTACATACAACACTGGAAAGCCATAGGTGTTATATACACAAAGGTTCGAAACTAGATTATTGACTCTAGTGCAAGTGGGAGACTGTTGGAGATATGCCCAAGAGGCAATAATAAAGTGGTTATTATCATGTCTTCACACTTATGATAAATGTTTACATACCATGCTATAATTGTATTAACCGGAAACATTAATACTTGTGTGATTTGTAAACTAAAATAAGAGTCCCTAGTAAAGCCTCTTGTTAAACTAGCTTGTTGGTTAATATATGATCATTGTTTCCTGATCATGAACATAGAGATGTTATTAACAACAGGATCATATCGTTAGGAGAATGGTGTGATGGACATACTCCTATAGATAAGCGTAGCATAAAGATCAAGTCATTTCAATAGTTCAATTGCTATATGCTTTCTGATACATAGTAACCTAATTCCTTCGACCATGAGATCATGCATATCACCTTTACTGGATGGATGCTTTGATGTCATCAAACACCACACCGTAACAGGGTGGCTATAAAAGTGGCATTGAGTGTTCGGAAAGTATTGGTTGAAACACATGGATCAAGAGTGGGATTTGTCCATCCACATGACGGATAGATATTCTCTGGGCCCTCTCGGTGAAATGTCATCCAATTAGCTTGCAAGCATGTGACTGGGTCACAAGGGATCACATATCACGGGAACGAGAAAAGAGTACTTATCAGTAACGAGGTTGAACTAGGTATGCAGAGATACCGACGATCATAACTTCGGATAAGTAAACTATCGTGAGACAAAGGGAAATTGGTATCATATGTAAGTGGTTCATTCGATCGCAAAGTAATCGTAGAAATATGTGGGAGCCATATGAATTTCCAGATTCCTCTATTGGTTATTGTTCGGAGAAGTGTCTCGATCATGTCCGCATAATTCACGAACCGTAGGGAGACACACTTAAGGATTCGACGTTGTTTGAGTAGTTATGGTATTATGAGAAAGAGACCGAATGTTGTTCGGAGTCTCGGATGGGATCCGGGATATCACGAGGTGATCCGGAATGGTCCGGAGAATAAGATTCATATAAGGAAAGTCCCATTTCGGAGTTCGGGAATGATTCCGGTGTTTTCATCGGGAATATTCTAGAAGGTTCCGGATTGTCCGGCACTCCGGAGGGGAAGGGGTACATGAATGTGTTATTACATATTGGAATGATTGCATCATGTACTAAGTGTTCTTGCTGTCCCAAATAAAGGATTAAATTGAATCCTAAAACAGAAAAGTCAAATGTCCAGTTTGAAAGTCAAACTGCCAAAACAAGAAACTGTGGGAAACAAGCAAGAGGAGTTGGAATCAACTTGGAGGAGGAGTTGGACTCCTCCAGGCCGGCGGCCAGCCCTAGGCCGAGTTGGGGAGGGACTCCCTCCCTCCCTGGCGCGCCAAGACCCCCCTCCCATAAAAGGAGGGGCAGGGCTCCTCCTACACACACAAGTTCCTATCCTCTAAACTAAACCCTAGATCTAGACCCCGGTTTAGAGCTATTCGGTTTAGAGCCTTCTAAATTGGTTTAGAGCCTTCTAATTGGTTTAGAGCCTTCTAATTGGTGTGTCTAATTACTAGACCACTAATAGCCTCTCTCATAAGCTCCACCATACTCGCACCGGCTTAAGGCGAAGCCCTGCGGGATTTCCCCTCTACCTCCGGTACCACGCCGTTGTGCTGCCGGAATCGCGAGGAGAGTGCTACAACCTCCGCTGCCTGCTGGAACAAGGGAGAGGAAGGTCTTCGTCGAGTACCGAACGTGTGACCGACTGCGGGAGCGCTGCCGGAACGTGGCGCCGGAAGGATCGTCTACGCGATCTTGAGATCGGAAAGAGTACGACTACATCATCCACGAGAATCTGCTCTCGTTAACCGCTTTGGAATCTTCGAGGGTGAGTTCCTCTATCGACTCGTTGCTACAATCTAGTAGATAGATCTTGGCTTGTTTGTTTGTATGCGATAGAAAAATTTTGTTTTCCATGCTACGAACCCCTACACCGGCTCCTGGGACCCGGGTGCGCCGAGATGGACTTTGGTGGCTGCATGGGTGGGCCACGGACCATCGGCTGCTGCTGCATTTTTTTAAAACTGAAACTGTTTTTCTTTCCTGATTTGTATTTTCTGTTTGTATTTCAATTCCTTTTCTATTTTATATAATTCAAAAATACAAGAAGTTTTAAAATATTGTTTAAAACACATAGGGGCCCTCCATACTGTTTGGGCTCCACAAATTTTGGGTTTTCGAAATATCAAAACTATTTGAATGTATTTCAAATAGAGGAAGAAAAGGTAGGTTTAGGGTTTGCTTTTATTCAACACTTGCTCACATGCATTACTTTGATGATTTAAACACATGCATGCAATGCTTTAAGTACTAATTACATATATCACAAACTTACCAACATTGTTACAATGGAGCTATGCAAGAACACGACAGGTAAGAGATCTAGTACTCACCAACATTGTTGTGGAGATTCATTCGTCAATGAAGATGTTGGTGATGTGCTCGATGTAGGATAAATAGTACAATCCATCCAAAGGTATCCATGCGTCCAGTGAACTTGTTTTGGTAGAGATTCATCGTCAACGGTTTGGCAACACCGGAGTAGCGGAGCAGTCTTCACAACTCGTATTGGACAGGGATATAGTAGAGGGAGGGAGGGAGGCTGCCAAATGCCTTTTGTTGGATGGTTGGAGGTCTACCCCTCTCTCCCTTTATATAGGAGGAGGGGAAGGGGCACCTGGTGCGCCAGGGTTCCTCCCTGGCCGCCGCCCCCTCCAAGATCATTTGGATCTCCCCATCAAAGCATGATCTCCCTCATTATGATTAATATCATCTACTTAATTTAATATAAGATATGGTATCTCTCTATAGATTAGAGATCCAATCAAATCACAATTTTCAATCAGATCTGAACCTTCCTAAACGGGATCCTCCAAAATAGGAATGTGTGTAGCAGCCCAAGAAGGCCTAGGTGCCACACCTGATGTGCCCGGGATCTCCATGTGCCACCCTAGGTGGGCCATGGGCAGCTAAAGCGCCGCCCCCTTCCAGGGGTTTTCTCCGCATATGATTCCCACTCATAATTGTTCTGTAACTCCGAAACTCTTCCAATTTTCTCCTTCGATTGCTCCCGATGATCCGGAACAATTCCGTACTATCTCTCACTCACATACATTCTCTACCCACTCTATAGAACAAGATACCTTAAGCATGTGACCCCGCAGGTTTGGTATTATGTGGTCATGTCCGCAAAAAGCTTTCCAGACAATAATTAACAATGGGATCTGAACACCCATGATGATTCCCACATAATGACGAAGTAATCGAACAAACCAATTTATTTCAATACTATCCCTTTGCATCATGAATACATCACAACCCTAGGGTATGACATTCTAGTATCCTCGTAATACAACTCTTAATTATTATACCATGTTCACCTTGTTACCGATTTGTCATTCTTTATCTCCTTCATATATTCCAATATTAGGTGAATCTCATCACCCTATGTATGGCCACACGTATTGGTGTTACCATAATATCTATAAGGGCCCAAGAGTATATATCCTTTGACGGATGTGAAAACCCCATCTTATACTATCTTATGCCTAGTCACAGTTTCCAACATATCTGAAAGCATCCTTTATTGGCACCTAGTTAAAGGATATGTTTGAAAGAAATCAATACATGCCTTCTACTATGATGGACAACATGTGTCCTCATGGTCAAATGACTAAGTGATATGACAACAACGATATACCAACAACAGAATGACTATGTTTAGCTTTTAGTAGATCGTTTTGACTTGGGTCAGTTCAGCATCCTTGTTAAGCCATAACGATATACCCTCGTTGTTAAATGGTATCCTTGTTACAATAACTATACCAAGATCTAAGAAACTTGATCATCTTTGACAATGAGATGGTCATACCCATCAGACCAGTAACACTTGGTATTCATACCTCTACATGTGCTACTGAGTTTTCCTTTGATTCTCACAATCAAGACAAAGAGCATTTATAATACAAAGGATAAACTACAATTATGAATAAGGGACTAGCAATAAACATTTATTGTCCTCTAGGGCATATTCCCAACACCTTAGTCTTTCATTCACTAGATCAATATTGTTTCGCTTGCACAAACTGTTTCAAACACTCTTTTGCCCCCGCTAGAAATTAAAGATTAGCTCCTCATGGTTCGATACTCTTATTTTGAAACTAGCTACAAACAAATTGTGCACTTGCAATCATCCATGGGAAGGAGAGCTCGGACCAACAAGGTAGGGGTGGCATTAGGGTATTCCCGGTGGGAGTGCATGACCGATCTAGGGTGTCGTGGAGGGTGTGTTTGGGGGAGGTGGGGAAGATTAGGTGGAGGATGCTTTGTTGGGTTGGGGATGTGGTCGAAAAGTGGGGCTTCAGTCTTCTCCCTTATGCTCCATCGAATTGGTAGGGGCAGGTTAGGGTGAGGCAGATTCGATCTTAATCGGTGGGACCAGCTGCTCCTTCCTTCTAATGATGTTTGACCAATCTGGGCACGTGTGGCACATGCGGTGGGTGGACACTTCTCCCCTAGTTACCAAGTCATTTATGTTCCATGTTACTGGTCCACACCCACCGATATCTCTTCCCATATATATACTTATAGATTGTATGGAGGTACACCAATAATAATAAAGAGCAGTCCTACCTATATATCCGTGTCAATTTACTTTCTACATCTATGATTGATCTCCATAGATGCAACTACTTCGTTTATGATTGATCCTTAGTCAAACACTCTCGTCGTTGATCGAGGAGTTATAATCTAGATTTGATTGCAAAAATGTTTTCATATAAATTTGGTCATGTTCTGCGATCTGTATTTGTTTTATCCGGATTATGTTACCTATGGTGTGTATATCCCTCCCGAAAATCGGCAAACTCAAAGTCGCTGACCAATGTCGGTGTTCTAGGATCCACGAGGGACTTGTTGACTACATTGTTGGGAGTTAATATATGAGTGCGGCCTTGCTAGTCACAATACTGCTGGTATGCACCCATTGTGTGAGTGCATCATCTCGATTCCGGATGAACGAGACGGAGATTTTGACTTTCTGAGGCCATGCCAAACTTATAGTCGTGCATTGACCCGCACACCTCCAGAGAGGAACTCTATGGATGGTGACCTATATGACGAGTTATACATGGAGCAGCTAAAATGATTTGTGGTTGGAGGCAAGGAGCACCAAGTGTGCAGATTAAAGAATAGCTTGTATGACTTGAAAGTAAGATTCTCGGTAGTGGTACAAGAAATTTTAGTCTTTTATGACTAATCTTGGATTCCATAAAGTGAAACTTGATCATTGTGTCTTTATGAAGAGCTGTGTTGAGGGTGACTTCATTGTTCTCTTAGCATGCTGATTGTTGGAAATAATGGCACAAATAGGATTGCTCTCTTCAACAAGGCATTGAGCAAATCATTTGCCATGAAGGATTTAGGACCAATGATGGCTCAGATATGTAGAGCTCGTTGGGAACCCCAAGAGAAAGGTATGATGATCACAGTAGCAAGTTTCCCTCAGTTATGAAACCAAGGTTATCGAACCAGTAGGAGTAAGTATACAACTCCAAGGTGTTGCTAATAACTTGGAACCTGCATAACACAAACTCAATACTTTGCCTCAGCTTACAGTGAGGTTGTCAATCTCACCGGTTGCTGAAAATAAAGGATTACATGTATAGTGTGGAAGATAGTAATTGCTTGCAGGTAATTGCAGAAAGTAAAGTAAACAGTGGATGGTATATCAATGATAAAGAATGGACCGGGGTCCACAGTTCACAAGAGGTGTTCTCCTTAAGATAGATATCATGTTGGATGAACAAATTACAGCGGGACAATTGACAGATTGAGAAAGCATAACAATGCATATACTAGACATCTTGACTCCTACGAGATTTGATTGGGCATTACAACATAATACATAGACCGTAATCCAACTGCATTTATAACTAATAATCCACCTTCAGGTTATCATTCGAACCCCTTCCACTTCGGCTGCCCTCCGGACTCCGTGTTCCTTCTGGTAAAATATTGACTTTGGCTTTTGTCCCGTCCAATTCCGAGAATATTTCCTTACTAGATTTTCTGAAACCAAAAACAGCAGAAAACAGGCAACTGGCACAACGACATCTTATCAATAGGTTAGTTCCGAAAAATTTATAAAAATACCTCAAAGTGTAGACAAAACATAAGAAAGTCGATATAAAACAAGCATGGAGGATCAAAAATTATAGATATGTTTACGACATATCAACCAACATAGAAAATACTTGGCATGAAAATATCTCGTGATAGATCAAAGAAGTTGATTTGTCTCTCACATGAACAATAAATTTTGTTGGTACTTTAAAGGTTCAATATGCAAGGCGTAGAGTCTGATAATCTCCACTTTTAGGACATCACAAACTGATTTCAAAACAACATCCTAGCAGCAAAAAAGAAATTAGTAAAGTGCCATATCAATGTGTCGTGGATAGTTTAATGTAAATCATGGTGTGCACTACGCCTAATATTGCCTATGCAGTTGGAGTTGTTAGCCGGTTCATGACAAATCATGGTGAAGCTCACTAGAATGTAGTGAAGTGGATTCTCAAGTATCACAAAGGTACTTCTAGATCATGCTTATGCTTTGGAAGTGGTGATCATGTATTGCAAAGCTATATAGATACAAATTATGCTAGTGATGTGGATACTAGGAAGTCTACTTATGGATGCTTGATGACTTGTGTAAGAGGAGCAGCGTCATGGAAATCAAGCTTGCATAAATGCATTTCACTATCAACCACAAATATTGAATCCATAGTAGCGGTTGTGGCTTACAAGGAAGTGTTGTGGATGAAGAACTTCTTGGAATAGCTAGGCATGAAGCAAGAGAATTACAATATGTCTTTCCGTAGTCAGAGCATTATCCATCTTGCCAAGAATCCAAATTTCCACTCTTGAACCAAGCACATTGATGTGAGGTATTAAAGGAGTGAATTTCTCTAGATAAATCCTATGAGCATCAATAGGAATACCAATATATGGCTTAGGTAAGGAACCCAACTTACAATGTAGTAGATTATCAATCCTCTTTTGTTCCTCGATATATATCCTCTGCCCAAAATGCGATTGAGGGTGATACATGTCAATCAACGTTAACAACATTGTCCCGATGACCATCCCTCATAGGTTGCTCCCCTCCCAGAGCGACCCTGGGGGCTCCCTCACGACACCCTAAAAAACCATGTCGATCTCTACCCCTCAGGTCACCGTTGATACCAATTCTGGCAGCAGTGGCCGCCCTTCCCATTAAATAAGGAGGGCAGTAGAGGCGCTCCCAGTGACGCATCACAAGCAGAGGTGGGGGCGCTAGCTGAGGGCGCGGGGCAACGCAGCCATGGAGACCGGTGCTTGAGTTTTTCTAGTGGATTGGTGTCGAAGAAGTGTTGGCGTGCCTTCGGCTCCAGCGGGCACGTCGATCTGGGTCACTGGGCCGATCTGGGTCAGTTGGCTTTGGGTACGTCGCGCTCCATCCGGCTGGGAGTTGATCGGCGATGTGGAGGCTGCTGGTCTTGGAAATAAAGGCGGTGGTATGGTCCTAGTGTTCTTCTCACAACAATACATCATTCTTCAAGTATAATCCTCTTCGATCTAGACATTGACATGTTTTAGATCTTCTAACAAAGATTTTCACTGATTGGCATGAATCCCCTGGATATCTGTTTAGAATGTAATCCGATCATGTGCACCCATATAATCCCGCGTGGATTCACGAGGGTACGACGCAAAGCTCCGTTGGTTGTTACGTTGTAAAAATGGGACATGTTGTCTTTTTGATTTCCATGGCGTACACAACGTTGGAGAAGGTCATGGTGGCTGATATTTGGAACAGTTTTGGCGGAGGGGGCCTCCGAGGCAATGAAGACTATGCTTGACAGGAACCGTCTTGGTACCTGTGAGCCTGGTGTTTGATGAATTGCAGAAGCGGCCTGGGCAAGTGGGGGCGGTAGTATTGGAGGATTTCAAGTTTGGTGGCGCTCTTTGAGTGCCGAGCCTTGACTTTTAGGGTGAAATCAAAGGTCTGACCTTTATTGGTTGTGCATGGCAATAACTTGTTTAAGGTATTGTTTTAAAAGTTTAGACTTGGTGGTTGTTTTTCTTATTAATATATTCCTTTTATCAAAAAAAAATCCACGCTCAAAACAATCACTTCACTTTTGTGATAGTTAATTTTCATGCGAGACATATATGATCAAAACAATGCAGAAGAAATTTGATATGCAGAATGTTGCTGTAAAAAAACAATATCAAACCATGTGTGGACCTGACCGAGTGATCAGACCAGTTGCCTTGGCGGCCTCGAGAGTAACATGAAGCCCATCCACAACACAGTGAAACAAGAGAGGTTAATTAGAGAGCCAACGCAAATATATCATCAAAATGGAAATAATAAGAAGTAGAGGTGCATCCGGCCGTGTGCATGCCGAGGTTGTCGCCGCACGTTGTAACCGGCCGCGCGCGCATGCATGCAGAGTGCGAGTAGTCGACGCCGATCGATGCGCCGGCGCCCGGCCGGCGGATAAGTCTCTGCTCCGTTTTATCCACTACTGAAGTGGCGCGCCGATCGAGTAGTTATCCAAACCCTAGCCGGCCTCTGCTTACTCGCGACCAGCAGCCAGTAGCTCCTCCTATAAATACATCGCTGCTTGTACACACCTGCCTCCAATCATCCCAGTACTCGAGATCTACCCTCTCTCGATCGATCATCAAGCTTCCTTCCACCATGCATCGCTGCTTCTTCTGCCTCTGGCTGCTCCTCGCCGCCGCCGCCGCCGCCGTCGGCGTCGGCGGCACGGAGGTGGCCTTCAACGACCGGGCTGTCGTCATCGACGGCGAGCGCCGCATCATCATCTCCGGATCCATCCACTACCCCAGGAGCACCCCTGAGGTACGTACGTACTCATCGTCGTTATTCGTTGCTAGCTCACCTAGCTTCTTGGATTGTGGACTCTGGACGTACGTACTTGTGCATGCCTAGCTTCGCATGGTGATTAATTAATTATTAATCTTGTTTTGGAATAATAATAATAACGCAGATGTGGCCCGATCTGATCCGGAAGGCCAAGGAGGGCGGCCTGGACGCCATCGAGACGTACGTGTTCTGGAACGGCCACGAGCCTCGCCGCCGGCAGTACAACTTCGAGGGCAACTACGACATCGTCCGCTTCTTCAAGGAGGTCCAGGACGCCGGCATGTACGCCATCCTCCGCATCGGCCCCTACATCTGCGGCGAGTGGAACTACGGGTAATTAATCATTATAACTTGTTTTATTTATTTATTTATCAAGTTCGTTGTTCGTGTATGCATATGTTTGTTTTGTTTGTTTATTTGTTTGTTACAAGACACTTGTACTTATTACTTCCTCCTTGGATGCGTGCAGAGGGCTGCCTGCTTGGCTGCGTGACATCTCCGGCATGCAGTTCCGGATGCACAACCACCCTTTCGAGGTACGAAATCACAAAACGAATCTGTATGCAATTTATTATTATGTGTAGATCTTAGTTAATTTTTAAATAAAAATGCAGCGCGAAATGGAGACCTTCACGACGCTGATCGTGGACAAGCTCAAGGAGGCCAACATGTTCGCCGGCCAGGGAGGCCCCATCATCCTCTCCCAGGTACGGTAATTGATACTAATAATATATATATATATATATACCCCAAATTAATATCAATCTACCAACCATGTTTCTGCAGATTAGAAGATTAAAATGCATGCTAGTTATTCTCAAACTTATAACCTAATTCATATGCAGATCGAGAACGAGTACGGCAACATCATGGGCAAGCTCAACAACAACGAGTCCGCATCCGAGTACATCCACTGGTGCGCCGCCATGGCCAACAAGCAGAACGTCGGCGTGCCATGGATCATGTGCCAGCAGGACGACGACGTCCCGGCAAACGTCATCAACACATGCAACGGCTTCTACTGCCACGACTGGTTCCCCAAGAGGACCGACATCCCCAAGATCTGGACTGAGAACTGGACCGGATGGTACACATCTCATTTGATTTTTCTTTCTTTCTTTCTCAGATATTCCAATCTCTGTTATATATGGATCTTATATATTGCTGGATTAGTAGTACGTTAAGCTTCAAAACATATGTGTGTATTTTCAGGTTCAAAGCTTGGGACAAGCCAGATTTCCACCGCTCCGCCGAGGACATCGCCTTCTCCGTTGCCATGTTCTTCCAGAAGCGAGGGTCACTGCAGAACTACTACATGGTGATTATTAGTTATCCGCTTCCGATTTTAAATTTTACACTAGATTTGATTCGTCAATTCCACCTGAATTTTCGTTTTGTTCAGTACCATGGTGGCACCAACTTCGGACGCACCTCAGGTGGCCCCTACATAACGACCAGCTACGACTACGATGCCCCACTCGATGAATATGGTGTGTGATCGTTTTTCTGTCTCGATCTCCTAGATAGATAGATTATATATTACTAGTAGTTGCCAAATGTTAATTCATCTCTTTAATTAATTTCCAGGCAACATCAGACAGCCAAAGTATGGGCACCTCAAGAATCTCCACAATGTCCTCAAGTCCATGGAGAAGATCCTACTCCATGGTGACTACAAGGACACCAACATGGGCAACAACAATGTCACGGTAATTAATTTTTAGGACCAACCCATTGTTTACTACTCCCTCTGTCCCAAAATAAATGTTTTAGGTTTTTCATAATTTAGATGAATCTATATACTACTATATAGTGTTTAGATTCATCCAAGTTTTGGCAAATTTGAGACATCTATTTAAAAACGGAGAGAGTAGTTTATAATAATTGAGAGTGAAAATATTAAAATTCATTCTTTTGATTCATATAAATCTACATATATATGTAGGTGACCAAGTACACGCTGGACAACTCCTCGGCCTGCTTCATCAGCAACAGGTTCGACGACAAGGATGTCAACGTGACCATGGATGACGGAGCCACCCACGTCGTGCCGGCGTGGTCGGTGAGCATCCTCCCGGACTGCAAGACCGTCGCCTACAACAGCGCCAAGATCAAGGTGCAGACGTCGGTGATGGTGAAGCGGCCGGAGGAGCATGCGACCAACAGCCTGACGTGGTCGTGGATGCCGGAGAACCTCCATCCTTTCATGACGGACGAGAAGGGCAACTTCAGGAAGAACGAGCTGCTGGAGCAGATCACCACCTCCGGCGATCAGAGCGACTACCTCTGGTACAGGACAAGGTAAGCAGCATCAAAGATATGAATCATATATTTTCTCCGACCCATATTAGTTGACTTGGATTTGTCTAGATTTGAATGAATTTAGACACTATTTAGTATATAGGTTCATCCAAATTTTGACAAATCTAAGTCAAGTAATATGGGTTGGAGGGAGTAGTATCTAAATTCAATCTGATTTCTGAATAATTCTCTGATGATGACAACACAATCGATGCAGCTTGGAGCATAAGGGAGAAGGGAGCTACAAGTTGCACGTGAACACGACGGGACATGAGCTCTACGCGTTCGTCAATGGCAAGCTCGTCGGTGAGTAACCCAAATTGCAAACTTTTTTTTTCTTTTCATTTCAATAAACGCAACCTAATGTTTAATTTGTTGGATTATTTGACAGGGAAGCACCATTCTCCAAACGGAGGCTTCGTCTTCCAGCTCGAGACGCCCGTGAGCCTGCACTCCGGCAAGAACTACATTTCTTTGCTGAGCGCCACCATCGGACTCAAGAACTACGGCGCCCTGTTCGAGATGATGCCGGCCGGCATCGTCGGAGGGCCCGTGAAGCTCGTGGACCCGGCCACCAACGCCACCGCCTACGACCTCTCCAACAGCTCCTGGGCATACAAGTCCGGCCTCGCCGGCGAGCACCGCGAGGCGCACCTCGACAAGGCCGGCCAGCAGTGGCACAGCCTCAACGGCACAATCCCGGTCAACCGCCCCTTCACCTGGTACAAGGCCACCTTCGATGCCCCCGCGGGGTCGGAGCCCGTGGTGGCGGACCTCCTCGGTCTGGGGAAAGGAGTCGCGTGGATCAACGGCAACAACCTGGGCCGCTACTGGCCGTCCTACGTCGCCGCCGACATGGACGGCTGCCGCAAGTGCGACTACCGCGGCACGTTCAAGGCCGAGGGCGACGGCCAGAAGTGTCTCACCGGGTGCAACGAGCCGTCCCAGCGGTTCTACCACGTGCCGCGGTCGTTCCTCAAGGCCGGGGCCGAGAACACGGTGGTGCTCTTCGAGGAGGCCGGCGGCGACCCGTCCAGGGTCGATTTCCACACCATCGCCGTCGGCTCGGCATGCGCAGAGGCCGCAGAGGTCGGTGACGAGGTGAAGCTGGCGTGCAGCCACGGCAGGACCATCTCCAGCGTCGACGTGGCCAGCCTCGGCGTGGCCCGGGGCAAGTGCGGCGCCTACGAGGGTGGCTG
This sequence comes from Avena sativa, assembly GCA_916181665.1. NCBI lineage: Eukaryota > Viridiplantae > Streptophyta > Magnoliopsida > Poales > Poaceae > Avena > Avena sativa. The sequence goes on from OV702285.1 coordinate 1,457,847, forward strand.
CGAGTCCAAGGCAGCGCTGGCGGCGTTCGAGGCCGCGTGCGTCGGGAAGGAGTCGTGCACGGTGCGGCACACCGAGGACTTCCACGCCGGCATCACCGGGTGCGACTCCGGCGTGCTCACCGTGCAGGCCACCTGCTGATGATGTGTAATGGAGTGTTTAGGCAGAGTGTTGGGTTAGGATCAGGAGGATATGGTGACGTGTATCCTTTGAGATACACGAGACGATAATAAAGATATACGAAAGAAAAATTCTCCAACTTGTTTCACATGCCTTGTTTAGTTGTTGCATCACATTCGTACAGCGATGAGCAGTTGTTTCACATCCATTATTATGTACCTTGGTTGAGTGGGTTTGATTGAAGACACGGAAAAAAGTCGGCGCCCAGTATATTTTCCACGAAACTCAACAAGAAAACTTTGTCGTTTGTTTTTTGCGATTCACAGGCAAAAAAATAGTTGACCGTCTTTGTCGGGTGTACTTTTGGAATACACAACAAGGTGAGCAATATGGAGAAATATGTACGAGTTAAAAGACAAGATCTAAATTTTGACAAGTCCAAAATTTTGACAAGTGTTCTCACATGATTTTCACAATAGCAGTATGGTAATTTTCACAAGTTTTTGTAGAAACCTACAAGCAAGATAAGCTATCGCCTATTGGACTATCACATGGAGTCATAGTTGCCTCCTGATGCTCGAAGTGTTGGGAAGAGGCTGTGGTTGAGAGACCGTAGTAGGCTTCACCGGGCCTTCATGCAGCAGACCAGTTTGCTTGACATTGTTGGATCCATGCGATGGATGAAGAGCCTACAAGCATGAAAAAGATTGAGTATGAGGCTCGGTAAGCACAGGACAAATAAGAAGAATGAATAAAATATTATAAAAATAGTTACCATGTCGAATCTAGGAGGAGGTAACGGATCAAGAGGAGGAAGCGAAATTCCGCCACTCGTAGTGGATAGCGCATGCACTTGTTGATATAACGCCGCCATAAGGCCGAGCCAAAATTATCCAGTAACACGCGTTTTACTGAATCATATGTTGTTGTCGCCATATCATCCCTCATCTCTGTCTCCCTAAGTTTGACCTCCTTCTGCCTTCTCCCTTCTTCATCTAGGCGAGCTTATGTTATGACATCACAACCTCATCATTGTTGTAAAGAAATACGTGTAATCAAGTGGATGATCAATGAACAAGAACACACCTAGATCTTGCTATACCAGACCATGGAAGGTTATGAGTGGGTCCCGACGGAAGCATTAGAGCTCGTCCTCGTACTACAGACCACGGTGGGAGATGGAATGGTTGAATGGATGAGTGAACAGGTCAGCTTCCTATCCATGGTTATCCTTTGTAACATCCCAGCATTAGAGCTTAGAAATAAGATGAACTCAGATGTGTGTATTGCATTCATGCATAGAAAATCTGGATAATTTTCGCGCTTTTGAATAAAAACTTGTCAAAGTGATTGAAGCTTCTCTTAACTTGGTGGAAGTGAAATAGATCATCAAGTTGATTGCAATAAGTTTTAATATGACCTTTGCTAAAACCTTATTTTGGGTAAAGGTGATTTGATCTAAGGGTAGATCAAATATAATAAAACTAAACCACAACACATTGCCTAATGATTAACACCAGATCTTCTAGAGATAATGTTATAGTATTCATTACAACAACTCTTAGATACCAAGTTAAGTATATAACTTAAGTAACAAGAATTCAATCACTAAATCTTGATCTTTCTTATTCTTATCCATTCCTACCATGAGCATCATGGTAGTTCTTAAAACAATAATTCCTTATCACTTGTTGAGTAGGAAGGAAATTAAGTCAAGAAGATTCACCACATATCTTTCTTTCCATATAAATTCCTATAATCTCTATTGAACCATGTTCTAATATTTAATGACCACCAATGTTGAGTGATCAACTATTGATTTATCAATCCTTAATCTATCAATTTCTGATCTATCAGCTCTTGTCGTATCATAGCATTCATTTAAAGCCTTTAGATAAAGAAGTAAGATCGAAGAGGTAAGTAGGAATGCTAGTTTTAGATATCATCTATAGGATGGGAGTGTACGAAGAGAATCAATTCAATAAGATAGTTAATGGAGTTAACTCACTCCTGAAAGGATAGAAGAGTTATCTGAAATAAAGATATATGTGGTAACCAAAGTGGATTATAAGGATAAATTCTGAAGATAGTTACCAAGGAGTAATCCTATTGGAACAAGTAGGCATTAACGATTAATAATATCTCCTAGTATAATAGAGATACTAAGAAGATAATTATAATACAACTGTAATGTTGTATTGATAAAAGCCTTGATTAGCTAACTGAAAACCTAAATCATAAATGATTAAAGTATTATAATGATCATGCTAAAGTTACTAAGAGTGAATGATTATTTTATGCATAAGTGACATTGGTGGAGAGGACATGATTAAACCCTAGGCTATCAATATATCATCTTAAGATTAGTCATAACAGATTACAGGTATATAATGTGAAGTTGGAATATGAGTTACTGGAGGTAAGTAGAGTTAATATAGTATGACCAAGCTCATATTAGAGCAACATTGAGTTGTAGAAGTAGTAGTGTTCCTCTTAAAATAATAGTAAACACTTGAGGTGAAGTAATAATTGATATATACACCTATTAGAGTAATATTAGTAATGGATGATAAAGGAAGAGTATGAATGAAGTTAGAAGTAACTACTTAATGGATTAGAGGTTATCATTAGTAGAGTAGTTTGATATGACCAAGTGTAGATATGAGAATATTATGAAAAGCTTTAGTGATAAGCTTCTGAGATTTATAAGTGAGATTACAAAGTAATTTGTGAAGTAAGAGAGTAATCATCCCAGTGGACTTGGATTCATTAGAAGCATTCTAGAAGTGGGAGTTATAATTATAAGGAGATCATTTAGAGCTTTAGTGTCAAGCTCATTGGATTTGCAGATGAATTTAAGAAGAGGTGTATCAGTGAGGAAATATATATATATGAAGTAGTCTATCTTGTTAAGATGTGATGATTGATTTGAAACAGTAATTGACATGGATATACCCTACGGGTGCATAACATTGATATACACGGACCAGTCCTGGGAAGGCCCACAAGAAGACTTGTTATCCAAGAAGATTTCCGGTGGCCCAAGTCCATTGCAAGTTCGACTCCTTGAAGGACACGACTAGTTATAGATAGAATTTCAAAGAGTTCAACCCTAGTTTGTAACCGACTCGACTTACCCCCGAGACCTGGCCTATCTATAAAGGCCAGGAGGGCACGGCGAGAAGGAAGAACTCACCTCATACACACACCTCATGCCAGATCGCATCTGCGCACCCCCTTTAACCTTCGGTTCCGCCGTAATCAAGAACAGTCAAGCAGGAGTAGGGTTTTCCCTCCGAGCGCCTGAACCTAGGTAAACCTCGTGTCCCCGTATTGCTTGCCTGTTAACCATCGCGACTTCCAGCATCCCCATCTTCTCCAAACTCAAGTCCATAACAATGGGCATTGACGAGTTAAACCCTCGTCAATTGGCGCCGTTTGTGGGAACTAGGGATGCTGATCATGCGGTCGTGACGGTCCCTTCTGGAGTGATCTATGATTCCTCGGTGATGGAGAATCACCTCCTCTTCGGCACTTCCAAATTCACCACCCACTCAGACGCCACCCGAAAAAATTTCGAGTCTGTAGGCGATGGAATCGAGATGCTGTCCGGGAACTTCTACTTCCAGGGGCAGACTGGCACCCTCCGCCTCCTAGAGCGGGTGCCACTCCCATCAATCAGGCCCGCCTCGTGGGTCCCACCAATCGAGGATCCACGCACGTTGTCGTTGGTAGACGATTCAGATGACAGCAGCTGCTGCAACTTCAATCTGTGTGACCCCCCTACGGTTCCGGATCTGAGAGCTGCGGGAGAAAAGATCTCTCCTTGACCTACCTGTGCGTCGCCATCCATAACGGCGACGTCAACTATGGCGCAGATCCACCACAGGATCCCCTGCCTAACCCTCGGATCGAAAACACAGGAAACAGGGCGAACCGCAAAATCCTAATGGGACTAGGACACCTCGAGGTACTGAGGGCGTAAATCGTGTCCACAACGAAATCCACCTCAACGACGAGGGCTGGGAGATCGCGCGCGAAGCTTTATGGGGAAATCACATCTTACATGTTGACGCCTCCCACGACATGCTGATAGCCTATCACTCGCTCCTAATCTAGGAACACAATCGACAGGTCAAGCTACAAGGCGAGCTTGAAAAACGCAAGAGGGCAGCTGACGAATCAAGCATGCAGCGAGTTGCGCTCTGTGCCGGTGGAGGCTCCTCTTCACACGACAACGACACCCGCAATTAATGCTCTCGCCTGGAGCGCATGGACCCCGCTGCACGACACGAGGCCACCAAGTCACTCAACATGTCCTTCATGATGATGGACTCGCAAGGCAACATCATGCCTAAAACACCGCAGGCCGCGATCATGGCGGCTACCACCTACCTCACGTCCAACCCGCCACCGACAGGAGACCCGAAGAACGCGATTCACAAGTCTGCGCTCGCAGGCCTCGGACTCGTCGGAGCCGCGCTCCATGACAAAACACCTGCAGAGCCGAATAAAAAGGCATCTAGGAAAGGAATTCCTTAAATAGGAGTCAAGAATTATGAAGTATCGAAAGTAGGAACTCCTGAGAATCTATTTATCAAGACTATATAACCCTTCTAAACCCTAAACAATTGTCACATGATAAATCAACTACGGTTATCATATAAGTAAGGATAATTATCAACCATTATATGGTAACTTGTCACTAGGAGCCACCCACACTAACTAAGGAAGAAACTATTTAGGATAAGAGGTAACCCTTGGATGTTTAAGTAGATCAAGTTATTTTACTCCTACTTAATATCATTGCAGAAAGGTATATAGATAAAGCCTAATCTTATTTCATATTTGTTATAATTTCATGAATGAAGTCACGTATCGTCCTTAGAGAACCACAAGGGAAACTGCAAAGGATAATATTAAAACCCTAAAGTGAAGAGGAATCAAATAATTGGACCTGAATACTAAACAACTCCAATATTTAGAGTCATTATGGTAGAATGCCAAATATCAAACAGATTTTAAGTCTAATTTAGTATTTTCAAATTATTTAAAGTTGCACTAATCCAAATAAAATAAAAACATATATGGATCATTCCAAAGTAATAAACCAAGCACCCTAAAACCCTAATTCTTAATAAAACTCTTTAATAAAAAGAACCTCTTAAATAAATATAAGGTATGAAAATAACAAAGAATATAAAAGTTGAATATTTACAATAAACTCTGCAATATTTTAATGTCTTACAAAAGTTTAGGAAAATTTAAATACCGAGAAAAAACAATTGAAAAGGTTTTGTGAAAATACAAAAATAGAAAAAGAAAACAGAAATAGAAAACAGGAAAGAAAAGAAGAAGACAGACCTGGCCCGAGACAGCAGGCCGGCCCAGATCTTCTCTTCTGCTTACTTACCGCTCACTGATGACCCACAAGTATAGGGGGTGTATTGTAGTACTTTTGATAAATAGGAGTGTCGATCCCAACGAGGAGCAGAAGGTGCTGACTAGTGGTATGGAGCAGGAAATCTCTGTAAATAGTTAGCAAACAGATTTTTAGGGGTTTTTGATAAAGCAAGGAAATAAAGTGCAAGTAAATAAAGACAACAAACAATTGCAGCAAGTGGCCCAATCCTTTCTTAGCAAACGACAAGCCGGTGGAAATACTAATGAGGACCAAACGTTCTCGAGGACACATGGGAATACTATCAAGTGCTTTCGTTTCATATAGTTGATTAATCTTCTTTGGTTTTATAAGTGTTGTGTGGGTGAACCTGTGCTAATGTACCAACCTTACTTGGACTAATACATACTTTTGATTAAACCCCTTGCAAGCATCCGCAACTACAAGAAAGCAATTAAGATAAAAACCTAACCACAGCCTTAAACTCTGAGATCCTACACTCCCTTGTGCAAAGGTTTCCTAACGGGGGTTCAGGTTTCTGTCACTCTGGCAACCCCATAATTAGTAGCCAAATACATAATGCATTCCCCTAGGCCCATAAATGGTGAAGTATCATGTAGTCGACGTTCAAATGACACCACTAGAAGAATAGCACCACAACTTAAATATTAAACCATTGAATAATACCTCAGCACAATTCCACTACCAACAACATGACTTCTCTCTCGGTGGTTTCCGCCCCGCAGAGGCGGCAGAATCTTTCTGTGGTCGCTCCCTCGACTTTAAGGTTTCGAGGAGAAGATATATGCGAGAGGGTTGATCCAGAGGTGGGCCAGGGTGGCCACACCCCCTGTAGGCGTGGCCTAGGGTGGCCCGCGCCTGGGGGTGTGGGACCCCTGTGGCCCAACTCCGCCTCCCCTTCTGGCATCCTTTGTCTTCTAGGAAAATATAATTTTCTATAGTTTTTTCTGGTATTTTTCTGATCTTCGTGAAATTGCATCAAAACACCGCTTTTTCCATTAGAATCCTGACTCCGGCAGTTCATCCTCCAAGAATCATCCAACATGCAAAAACAGATGAAATAACATAAGTATCACCTCTTAATATGAAATATATCAATGAATAGAAGCAATTTATGATATAGAATGGTGATGCAAATTGGACATATCAACTCCCCCCAAGCTTAGACCTCGCTTGTCCCCAAGCGAAAACTGAGCTTAGTAAACATGTCCACAAGGTTATGGAGTGAAGTGTCGATAAAAATAATACGGACAAAAAGCATCACACTTACCAATACACAACTCATAGAAGAAAGCAACTCACCATTATATAACTTAGCTTGCAACAAGTATGGTAGTCACAATAAAGATGCATAAAGATAAATCATAAATGGGATTGGCAAACTTTGTTCTTGGTTAGAGAACAGTTGCAAACAGTTTTCAGGCAAAGATTTTGTAAATAAGTTTATAACAGGAGTACTCTTTGCTCAAACATAAAAGGTTGTTCACAATGATGGCTTCCAAAGTAATACTCACTTAGTTAAGAGTCTTGTGCAAACAAGTAAGATAAATAACATGATTGAATAAATCATCATATGAATGCTTCAAACACAACAACTCAAATGCTTGCTGGAGATAGAGAGGAATAGGTTTACTGACTCAACTTAGAAGTATAAGAAAGGCCATTCATAGAGGGAAGCAGGGATTTCAAGTTCATAAAGATCTTACAAATGATTATGGTACTTACTAGCTTTGAGCTCTCATTGCCCCTATCATAAGCATCTTGAGGTGATTAAGGTTAAAGTGAACAAAGATGGAGTATATGCTTGACTAAATATAAGTTGGCAATCTCATTTCCCTTGAGTACGAGGTCTGCTCCTCATGCTACTCAACTTTAGTTACCGGTAAGTTCTTGTCATAGTAAGTACATGTGTATCATAGAGAACCGCCAACGGGGTACCCCTTGCACATGATACAGGATCTATCCCATATCAAAATGACAAGGAAAGCAGACAATGAGCATCTCAACAATCTCTTATTTACCATGGGAAAATGGTGCTTTTTTCTCTCTTTCCTCTTTTCAATAAGTCTCTTTTTTTATATAATAAGAAAGCTTCATAGATTGCTCATTATGGTGATGCTGCAAGTTTCCACCATGATTAGGAATGGATTAGGCTAGCGGCCCAGGCGTTTCTCTAACACACATACATAACTCCATGGGCTTACAAGCTCCCCTTTTATTTCACACCGACGACATCCGCAAAAAAAAGAGCATGATATCAACTGGGTAGATATTTACAGGTGTTGAAAGTGTTCCCCATGTCAGCACGGTTCTGCTAATCCCAACTTATAGATGCAAGCATATACAACTTCGATGACACAATGGTTCAAGTTTATTAGGGGCAAGAAAATAAGGTGTGCCATCAAGTTCGTGAGAGCTTTACCAACTAGTTTTCATATAACAAAAGAATTTTTAATTTGAAAGATAGATGAAACTTGATAATTTACTTGGAATAGAAATAATGCTAATAGGTAGATATGGTGGACACAAATGGCATAGGTTTTGGTTTAAAGGATTGGATGCATGAGAAGTGTTCCCTCTCAGCATAGGTTTTTGTCTAGCAAGGTTGGGTAGCAAGCAAAAGAGTTGAAGGAAACAAGCAAACATACAAGTGATAAAGTCAAACATTCAATCTTCTTTGAAGGCACAAAAGATCTTAAATAAAGAATAGTAAGCTTATGAGCCAATCAAGAAAGAAAATAAATGATATAAAATACTTGTAAGCTTTTCTATTTTCCTTTCAAACCTCAAAAAGTGTTGCTACTGACCAGAGCTCGGTTTTCCAAAACCAATTTAGATCTACTTGATGCTGCCAAAGTGATAGCAATACTGATCAACAAGATCAATCATATAATAGAGATTGCAAACTAAAATAAGAAGTGCAAAAAGTAAGAGATGAAACTTCTCATTAATATTGTTGGAGATATGCCCAAGAGGCAATAATAAAGTGGTTATTATCATATCTTCATGCTTATGATAAATGTTTACATACCATGCTATAATTGTATTAATCGAAAACATTAATACTTGTGTGATTTGTAAACATAAAAGAGTCCCTAGTAAAGCCTCTTGTTAAACTAGCTTTTTGGTTAATATATGATCATGGTTTCCTGATCATGAACAAAGAGATGTTATTAACAATAGGGTCATATCATTAGGAGAATGATGTGATGGACATACTCCTATAGTTAAGCATAGCATAAAGATCAAGTCATTTAATAGAGTTCACTTGCTATAAGCTTTCTGATACATAGTAACCTAATTCCTTCGACCATGAGATCATGCTAATCACCATCACCGGAAGGATGCTTTGGTGACATCAAACACCACACCGTAACTGGGTGGCTATAAAGGTGGCATTGAGTGTTCAGAAAGTATGTGTTGAGGCACATGGATCAAGATTGGGATTTGTCCATCCATATGACAGATAGATATACTCTGGGCCCTCTCGGTGGAATGTCATCCAATTAGCTTGCAAGCATGTGAATGGCTCACAAGGGATCACATATCACGGGAATAAGAAAAGAGTACTAATTGGCAACGAGGTTGAACTAGGTATGTAGAGATACCGACGATCAAACCTCGGATAAGTAAAGTATCGTGAGACAAAGGGAAATTGGTATCGTATGTAAATGGTTCATTCGATCACGAAGTAATCATAGAAATATGTGGGATCCATATGAATTTACATATTCCTCTATTGGTTATTGATCGGAGAAGAGTCTCGATCATGTCTGCATAATTCACGAACCGTAGGGAGACACACTTAAGGATTCGATGTTGTTTAGTAGATATGGAATGTGAGTAAAGACACCGAATGTTGTTCGGAGTCTCGGATGGGATCCGGGATATCACGAGGAGATCCAGAATGGTCTAGAGAATAAGATTCATATAAGGAAAGTCCAATTTCGGAGTTCGGGAATCATTCCGGTGTTTTCACCAGAATGTTCACCGATCCGGAAGGGGAAGGGTACATGGATGTGTCATGACAAAGTGTAATGGTTGCATCATGTCCTAGGTCACTTGGATGGACACTTGGAAGAGAGAAATCAAACTCTAATTTGAAAGTCAAAAAGGAAGTTTGAAAAAGTCAAATCCCAACATGGTTTCCGAGTTAGGGAGGGTTTCTGAGTTAGGGAGGGTTTCCACCTGGGTTGGGAACACCCTTGGATTCCCCCACCTATATAAGGAGGGGTAGGGGCGCACCCGAAGGTATCCCCCTTGCCCTAGGCGCCCAAGAAACCCTAGGTTGGCCGCCGCCCCCTCTCTAGTTGCGACCAATCTAGATCTCCTCTAAACCGCTACCGACTAGCTAAACTCTAGTTGCTAGCTACCTCTAAACCTCGGCCCTCTAAACCCTAGATTGCCGAGGCTCCCTCTACTACACCATACTCGCTCCGGCTTAGGCCCTGCGGTATCTCCCCTCTACTTTCGACACCACACCGTCGTGCTGCTGGAATCGCGAGGAGAGAGCTACAACCTCCGCTGCCTGCTGGAACAAGGGAGAGGAAGGTCTTCATCGAGTATCGTACGTGTGACCGACTGCGGAAGCACTTCCGAAACGTGGCACCGGAAGGATCGTCTACGCGATCTTGAGATCGGCAAGTGAACGACTACATCACCCACGAGAATATGCTCTCGTTAACCGCTTTGGATCTTCGAGGCTTAGTACTCTATCAACTTGTTGCACCGATCTAGTAGATAGATCTGGGCTTGATCATAGATTATATCTTGATTGTGTGTTCATGCGGTAGAATTTGTTTTTGTTTTCCAAGCTACGAACCCCTACAAATATTCCATAAAGGCACTCACAAAAAGGGATACATAGATAACCAACTAAAGGAGAGATACTTCCACAATCCAAACCAACATATAAGATAACTTCTCTATCCAAGATATGAATCTACTAAAAAGGTAAAAAGATACAAGATAATTATGTGATACCGCGGCACTCCCCCAAGCTTGGAACATGCCAAGGGGATGCCAAACCTGATAACAAATTACTCCTTTGGTGGTGGTGGTGTTCCCTTGATGAGCTTTTCAACCAACTTCCTCAAGTCCTCTATCTCAAAGGTTAGATTACGAATCAACTCTGAATTATGCTCAATGTAGTTCATGATCATGTCGGACCGATAATCCTAGCCCTTGTTATTCTTTCTCCACTCTTCCTTCTTAGAGTGTTCCTTCCCTGCATGGTTAGAATGAGGCATGTCCCAAATAGAGGGCAACTTCCCTTTGGGCACCTTTTGGAATTGTTTCTCATGTATAAGAGTATGGAAGGGGTTCTTCGTGCGTGAAGGAAGTGACCGTGGAGTGAGGCAATGACACGGAGGTTTCCCTCCTGTATACATCCGTGTTGTCCTCCTAAGCTTGGTAGGGTTTTCCACCACTCCAATGCTTGCAACGGTAGCGTGGGTGTCCAGGTGCTCATCCTCCTTCACGTCCTCTTCATCCCCAACCAAGATCTTCTCCTCCTTGGGGTTTTGAGGATCATCTTCCACGGGCTTCTTGCCCTTGTCGTTGGCGGAGACCATGGTGCCTCTAAACTTGAGAAAATTTCTTGATGGAAACAGATCGAAATGAAAACACGATATACGAACCTCGGGGTATCCGGGGGTTATATATTATGAAGTTTCACTGTATAAGGAAGGTACTGTGCAAAAACAGGGCGGAGACGGAATCCAGGGGGCTCACACCCCCTAGTGGCGCGGCCATCTAGGGCCCGCACAACTGGTGGGTGTGGCCCACCTAGGGTCCGGTTCCTCTTCTGTTTCGTCTCGTAACCTTCCATATGTAATAAAAACATCAAAATATAAAAATATAAGGTTTTCACGAACCTTCTATTTGTAGCACTTTTACCTATTCAAAGACGGACTCTGCAGATTCCTTCTCTCCAACACTTGAAAGTTCCTTTCATACAAAGCCTCACACAGTCTTTATTAGCAACATTAGCGTGTGCAAAAACAATAAACCTTTAGGTTCAAACTTCAACTGAAATCCATCAAAACAAAATCTACTGTAGCAACTCCTTTCCAAAAGCCCAAAAAGAATCTGAAAGGGAATCAATATAAGGGGCAAATGCAATTGATGGCAGAAATCTGTCAAAACAGACCAGCAGGTAAAGATTGATTTTTTCGAAAAACTTCTGTTGCTCAAATCAAAATGTGCAAAAATAATGAAAGTTGGATAACAACTTGGGGAACAAGCACAGAAAATTACAGCTCCATCCGAAGTATTGATCTCCTTCACGAATTTTTACAATGCAGCACAAAAATCTATCCTAGGACAGCAACTTTTCACAACTCCTCTAGTTCTCAGAAGTGGCTGATCTTGACACAAAAACCAAACAAAAAGGATAAGGAGTGGTTATTACTGAGGTAATAACTTCCAAGACTGAACAAAACAAAAACCAAAAGAAAACTAAAACTGGTTGTCTCCCAAAAGCTCTTTCTTTATAGCCTTTAAGATGGGCATGATATTTTCAATGATGCTCACATAGGAGATATGGATTTGAAGTGAAAGAGAGCATCAAGAAGAAAATATCCAACACATTTGAATCTAACCCACTTCATATGCAAGGGAGTCTCATGAGAAAACAAATTATTGAAACAAAATGACACTAGCATAGGAAGACAAAACAAAAGCAACTTCAAGGCTTCCAACATAAAGCGGGGAAACTTAATACTATTGAGATGCATGAAACCATGTTTCCCTCTCTCATAATAACTTTCAGTAGAACTTTGAATAAAGTTGACAATATAACTGTCACAAGAAACAACTTTATCATCAGAATGAGCATACTTACAATCATCAAAAAGAGGTCTAAGGTCATAAACTGGATCAATAGAAGCAAGTTGTTCAACCCTGAAATCTTCATTAGGCAATTCATTTTCATAAGGAGCTTTAGAAAATTTGTACAAATTAAAATCATAAGATTCTCCATCAAACTCAATTCAAACTTTCTCCTTCTTACAATCTATAATAGCCCCACAAGTATTCAAGAAAGGTCTACCAGAGATAATAGGACATGTTTTACTAGCTTCTAAACCAAGTACTAGAAAATCAGTAGGATATTTAATCTTACCACAAAGAACCTCCACATCTCTTACAATGCCAATTGGACAAACTATCTCTCTATTAGCAAGGCGAATAACCACATCAATGTCCTCAAGTTCACAATACCAATTTCATGCATAATTTCCCTGTAAAGCTCATAAGGAATGGCACTAGAACTAGCACCAATATCACATAAACCATAATAGCAATGATCACCAATTCTCACTGAAAGCACAGGGACACTAGTTATCCTAGCTTTTCTAGGATGAGAGACAATATTAGAAGCATCTTCACAGAAGACAATGTGCTCACCTTCTATATTTTTAGTGACAAGATCTTTCACAATAGCTACCACAGGTTCAACATTTATTTGTTCATCAGGTTCTATAGCTTTCTTTATACTTTTGCTAACCGCACTAATTATCATAGAATGCTCCTTTAATTTAGCTAGGAAAGGTGTTTTCTCAACATAAGGTTCAGGCAAAATATGATCAATAGTACAAACTTTAGTATTTCTAGAAGGAACATGATTAACAACATATTTATAAGGTGCATGGTACTTGTTCCACTTATTTTTAGGAATTTCTATATAAGAGGCAAAGGCCTTAAAACAATTGGCAATACTTTGAGAATCAAGACCATACTCGGTACTAATATCACGAAAGTCATCAGTTCCCATAAAAAATTTAATGCATTCATAATCATAATTTATACCTGACTTTCTTCCTTTGTCATTCTCCCATGCTTCAGTGTTCTCTTGAATACGGTCCAGAAGATCCCATTTAGCGTCTTCCCTCATGTGTGTGAATGATCCAGCACAAGAAGCATCTAATAAATATTTATCATGAAGAGAAAGCCTTGCATAAAAGTTATTGATAATAATATTGTTAGGGAGTTCATGAATAGGACATTTAAGCATTAGTAACTTCAATCTCCCCCAAGCTTGGGTTGTACTCTCTCCATTACGAGGCCAAAAGTTATATATTAGATTCCTATCCTTATGAATCTCACTGGGAGGATAGAATTTAGAGTAAAAAAGAGGTACTATTTCCTCCCATTCTATAGATTGTCCATTCTTTATCAGCTTATACCATTCTTCAGCTCTTCCTTTCAATGATATAGAGAGTAACTTCTTCTTCACCTGTTTAGTTGTGATACCTGCACACTTAAACAACCCGCATAATTCATGGATAAAAAGCAAGTGATCACTAGGATGGACAGCTCCATCCCCTAAATAATAATTATCCATAACACGATCAACAATTCGTGTAGGTATCTTAAAAGGATCTATCTCAACAGGTGGTTCCCCTGGGTTCATCTACTACCCTAACAACGGTAGAAGTTTTCCTAAATAGGGAACCAAGTGGGTTATCCATATTGGAAACAAAGTAACAAACAGAAATAAAAAGCAATACTCATAGTAGAAGTTTCCTTTACCAGTTCCACTCTTCAATAGCGCTACACTCCCCGGCAACAGCGCCAAAAAATAGTCTTGATGACCCACAAGTATAGGGGGTGTATCGTAGTACTTTCGATAAATAGGAGTGTCGATCCCAACGAGGAGCAGAAGGTGCTGACTAGTGGTATGGAGCAGGAAATCTCTGTAAATACTTAGCAAACATATTTTTAGGGGTTTTGATAAAGCAAGGAAATAAAGTGCAAGTAAATAAATACATCAAACAATTGCAGCAAGTGGCCCAATCCTTTCTTAGCAAACGACAAGCCGGTGGAAATACTAATGAGGACCAAACGTTCTCGAGGACACATGGGAATATTGTCAAGTGCTTTCGTTTCATATAGCTGATTAATCTTCTTTGGTTTTATAAGTGCTGTGTGGGTGAACCTGTGCTAATGTACTGACCTTACTTGGACTAATACATACTTGTGATTAAACACCTTGCAAGCATTTTCAACTACAAGAAAGCAATTAAGATAAAAACATAACCACAGCCTTAAACTCTGAGATCCTACACTCCCTTGTGCAAAGGTTTCCTAACAGGGGTTCAGGTTTCTGTCACTCCAGCAACCCCACAATTAGTAGCCAAATACACAATGCATTCCCCTAGGCCCATAAATGGTGAAGTATCATGTAGTCGATGTTCACATGACACCACTAGAAGAATAGCACCACAACTTAAATATTAAACCATTGAATAATACCTCAGCACAATTCCACTACTAACAACATGACTTCTCCCATGTCCTCAAGAACTAAACGAACTACTTACGAGACATCATAAGGATCAAGATCAGAGATGATATAATGATGGATCACAATCTGAACATAAACAATAACAATGGTTCCACTCACAAGCATCAACTACAATAGTAATCAACACCGGAAAAGTTTACCCTATGAACTATGCAAGATTCAACACAATTGTTACAGCAGTATGGAGTGGTGATGATGATGCTGGTGGATATGATGGTGTGGATGATGATGATCTCCTCTCTCCGGGAAGGAATTTCCCCGGCAGGAATCTGTCTACCGGAGAGCTCTTTCTCTTTCGGTGGTTTCTGCCCCACAGAGGCGGAGGAATTTTTCTGTGGTCGCTCCCCCGAATTTAGGGTTTCGAGGAGAAGATATAGGCGAGAGGGCGGAGCCAGAGGTGGGCCAGGGTGGCCACGCCCCCTGTAGGGGCGGCCTAGGGTGGACCGTGCCTGGGGGGTGTGGGTCCCCTGTGGACCAACTCCGCCTCCCCTTCTGGCATCCTTCGTCTTCTGGGAAAATATAATGTTTTTGTAGTTTTTCTTGTATTTTTCTGAACTTCGCGAAATTGCATCAAAACACCGCTTTTTCCATCAAAATCCTGACTCCGGCAGTTCACCCTCCAAGAATCATCCAACATGCAAAAACAGATGAAATAACATAAGTATCACCTCTTAATATGAAATATATCAATGAATAGAAGCAATTTATTATATAGAATGGTGATGCAAATTAGACGTATCACTCACGTGTAGTCGTAGTAGCCCAACTCACTTTCTTTTCCACGGCCAATATGAACCCAGCCCAGTACCCCTTCATTCTATCGCTGACGTGCAGGACCCACACGAGGAGAGGAGCATTGCCTTCGTCTTCCTCTGCAGGGGCGACACGCCGCCGGCGAGCCACGTCCTGGCCGCCATTCTGGACCGTCTGGACGCGATTGACCACCGCAAAGCCTCGTCCCAACTCATTCGATGTCCTCCAAGTGAATTAGCATAGTGATTCGCGCGCACATCAAATTTCGGTACCGCCGCCGCATCTCGGTCGTCGTCGCCACCGTGCCGCCGTCTCCGACCTCGCCTTATCGTATAAAAGACAGGATAAGGATCACCCGAGCCCTAGCTATCTGCATCTCTCCTCAATTTCCCCTCAATCTCTCTCTCTATCTCCTCTCACTGAAGCTCCACCGTCAGAGCTCTCTGGCTAGCCGGTGATATGTCGGAAACGTATCTATAATTTTTGATGCTCCATGCTTGTTTAGTATCTACTTTGCTTTGCTTTGTCTACACTTTGAGGTGTTTTTATGTCTTTTCTGGAACTAACCTCTTAACAAGTTGCCACAGTGTCAGTTGCCAGTTTCTTCTGTTTTTGGTTCCAAAAAGGCAGAAAATCAATATTCTCGGAATTGGACGGGATAAAAGCCAAAGTCAATATTTTACCGTGGGCAACACGAAGCCAGAAGACGAGACGGAGAGGCACCGCAGGGCAGCCAGACCCCCCTAGGCGCGGGTGGTCCCACCCCGCGCCTGGGCAGGGTGTGTTCCCCCTGGTGTCCCCCCTTGCTCGCCCCTTCACCTATAAGAAGCCCCCGATGCAGAAACCCTAGGCACCCGATTAAAACTCCACGAAACCTTCTATAGCCGCCGCCACCATTGTCCCTAGATCGGGGGGATCTGAAGTTCTTCTCGGCACCCTGCCGGAGAGGAGATCATCCCGGAGGCCTTCTTCTTCGTCATGCCAGCCTTCGGTATGAAGCGTGAGTAGTTCCACCATGGACTACGGGTCCATGTAGTAGCTAGATGGTTGTATCTCCTCCTTGTGCTTTCGTGTATAGATCTTGTGAGCTCCATTCATGATCAAGATCTAATATATTTGTAATCATGCATGTTGTGTTTGTGGGGATCCGATGGATATTGAGATAACTATGTCAGATTGATTAATGGTTTTGTCTATTTGATTCTATCATGTCTGTGTTGTTTGTGATCTTGCATGTTCTCTGTTGTTAGTAGCTACCTTGGCCAAATAGTTGCTAGTGACTCCAAGAGGGGGTATTTATGCTCGATAGTGGGTTCATGCCTCTAGTTTCCAAGGGAAGTGACAGAAATCTCTTTGGTTGTAGATGTGTTGTTGCCACTAGGGAGAAAACAACGGTCTCTTGTTCATGGAACAAGTGGACTGTTTACCTTACACACTTTGCTTAAAGCAGTTGTCTGTTGCTTGCAACTTAATACTGAAGGGGGTTTAGATCATAACCTGAAGGTGGACTTCTAGTCATAGATGCAGTTGGATGGCGGTCTATAAATATTGTTGTATTGTCCAATCGAATCTCATAGGATCTTTTTGTCTAGTATTGCATTATTATGCCTTGCTCAGTTCCTGTCAATTGCCCTGCTGTAATTTGTTTACCATTCATGCCATGTTGTTTATCTAAGGAGAGAACCTCTAGTGAACCACGATCCAATATTTACCATTGATACATCTTCCACTATTACTTGTTTACTTGCTGCAAACCATCATCACCTTCCACACCATATGTTTAATCCTTTGTTACAGCAAACTGGTGAGCTTGACAACATCACTGATTCGTTGGGACAAAGTCTTGAGTTTGTGTTGTGCAGGTTTCCATGTTGCTTGCAACACCTTTGAGACGTTTCCTTCCTCCTACTGGTTCGATAACCTCGATTTCTTATTGAGGTAAAACTTGCTGATGTGCTCATCACACCTTGCTCTTGGGGTTTCCTACGAAGCGTCCCACGACATTGCTGGGCGCCATTAGCTGGAGATGGAGAGCATGCCGGAGTTCGTGGAGTAGTCTAGGAGAGGAACCTCATCTCTCTGGACACACAGGCGCAAGCACGCATCAAGAAAGATCCGATCTAGGATAATTTTGCGGTTTCATTCTATCGACGTTCGTCGGAATCCGTGATTCTGCGCTCATCTCCGGTCACCATCTTCGTCATGGACTACACAGCAACGCTCAGGGTAAGCTAGCGCATCTCCAGATCTTACCCTCGCTTGCTAGCTCTTGTTCTAGACCTAGTTTCTTAGTGTGCCGACGTCTACTACTTTAGTCATCGCCGTGGTCATGTCTCTAGTGACCAAATCGAGGCGACGCCGCTATATTTAAGTTCCCTGTGTCACACCCGTCCTAACTAGATTAACTATGCTTGCTAACTCGCGCTAGAACGCCACCGTTGTGCATCGTCTGACCATCGACGGTGATGTGACGTCATCTCGACGTCATGCATGTGTCTTTCCTGGGCAATTTTGACTCAGTCCTTGCCCGTGTGGCATGTGTCGTGGCCCTGGACTCATTTGTCATTAACTGTGAGTAGAAACAGGTCTAGTAACAAATGTATTAACTAATCTAGGCATGTGATGTGGTCACTGGCCCACCAATCAGTGACTGGGTCTAGGTTTAGTATCTGTTAAAAAGTATTTACCTATTTAGAATTTAATTAGAAAATGGATAAACATTAATAATTCAATAAATTTTGTTTTATAATTCAGAAAAATATGTTATATGAAAATTTACAGAAAAATAATATCTATAATTTAAATTTATTATCCTACATTATTGTGTTACCTATTTAAATAATATTTATTTAATAAAGATTTTATAAGTAATAATACTTGGAAAATTCATATTTTAATATTGGTAAATGATAAAAAATATAAATAATATACTAAAATTCTTAGAAAAATAATAATTGCAACGTAAAACTATAAAAATAAAATATTATATCACTTAACTAAATATTTATTATTTATTAAGTGTTTATAAAGTAATAAATCTTATAAAAATCATATTTTCATATTTAAAGTTCATAAAAAATACATATAATATACCAAAATGATCACAAAAACAATATCTACATGTTAAAAATATAATACCCCACTTTTGAAGTAAGTAAAAATTTAATAACCTAATAAAGTGAATTCAAACATATTTCCTTAATTGGTAATTCATAAAAGTAGGTATAAAAATTGCTAATACCTCTATTATTGTTCATTAAAGCTCTAAAATTAGTATTAGTCTTAAGTATTGATAGAATGAAGTAAAATAGTTCAAAACATCTTGGATACAATTTTATTAAATTATCATTCATAAATAAGTGTAGCATTTCCCCAAAAGGAGTTTATCAAATATAAAAATCCTCAGCATTATTATTTTGAACTAAATAAAACCTTTTACCATTACTTCAACCACAAGTTCATAAACATACTAAAAATCCAAATATAATTCATAAGTAACTAAATAATGTGTTTCCATATTTATAAAGTGATAAATGATTCTATTCAATTGTAATATTAAGAAAGCATCACTCAAATAGAAGTATTACCACTCTTAATTAACCTCTAGGAAAAATTATGAAGTGAACAAATTATAATACCATCCTAGGTAGATAAGCCTCAACTAATAATGATGTCATTATTCAAATGAAGTAACCCTTTCCTCCTTGAGAACTATAGCTAGTAAGAAGCTCTAAGAGTGCTAATTTAAAGTTTAAATGCTTATGTTTAGTTAAGTAAACTTTTCTTAAAGAGTTTTTATTTTTAAGATACAGTATAAAGCAAGACATAAGCATACATATAAAGGCTCTAAATGATGAACAATCTTTATATAAAGGTATTTGGATACATTCCACACTTGAGTGTTCTATTATTGTGTGTACTTCATGATACTTACATGTTGCTTCACACACTCACAAGCCTTAATGAGAAGCACAAGTGTGAAACTTAATCTAAAAGGGAAACGCATTCCAAAGAAACCATTTGCAATTTCCAAACCCTAGATAAACACTTATTCCGGGGATTCGAGTTTATCAATTGCATTATATTACTTATGCATAATAGCATCTTGCTTCTTTAAACATTAGTCCTTACCGGACCAATGATGTTGTTTTCAGATATTGGATTTTCTATTGTCTCGATGACCGTGAGTGCATAATCTTGCAATCACAAAAGGCAAGTTCACACTTGCTCATGTCCTTTGGTTATTTTCTATCAAATATTTTGCAAATCCAGTGTTGTCATCACTTGCATTTCAAAAAGGTCAGAAAACACTATTTTCATAATAATATGATTATAGGTTATTTACCATATGGTAATAACCTACTAATGTAGTTCTGGTGGTAAAGGAACATAATACCTAGGACTTAATAACCAATGTCGTCGGTGATTCTTGCACCATATATTACGCGTTAACCATGAGATTTGGAATGAGACGGAGAAGTCAACTGGATCTTCTTCCTTTCGCATGTAGCCGGATGCGCAGGTCGTGGTTGTTATCCTTGTAGCGTACAGTAATTGGTAATTCATAGAGGATATGAAGCATATGGTGTAGGGGTTCGTAGCATGGAAAACAAAAATTTTCTATCGCATACAAACAAACAAGCCAAGATCTATCTACTAGATTGTAGCAACGAGTCGATAGAGGAACTCACCCACGAAGATTCCAAAGCGGTTAACGAGAGCAGATTCTCGTGGGTGATGTAGTCGTACACTTGCCGATCTCAAGATTGCGTAGACGATCCTTCCGACGCTGCATTCCGGCAGCGCTCCCGCAGTCGGTCACACGTTCGGTACTCGACGAAGACCTTCCTCTCCCTTGTTCCAGCAGGTAGAGGAGGTTGTAGCACTCTCCTCGCGATTCCGGCAGCACGACGGCGTGGTACCGGAAGTAGAGGGGAGATCTCGCAGGGCTTCGCCTTAAGCCGGAGCGAGTATGGTGGACTATGAGAGAGCCTTGGTGATCTAGGGTTTAGACACACCAATTAGAAGGGGCTAAACCAGCGGCTAGGGCAATTAGAAGCTCTAACTCGGCGGCTTGGGAGAAATCCCTAGGCTGTGGCTAGGGTTTAGGTTTAGAGGGAGGCAACTTGTGTGTCTAGGAGGGGAGCCCTGCCCCTCCTTATATAGGTGGAGGGAGGCGCCGGCCAAGGGGAGGGAGTCCCTCCCCAACTCGGATCCCTAGTGGGCCGGCGGTGGAGGAGGAACTCCTTCCCAACTCGGTTTCCCACTTCTTCTCCACTTTCCAAAATAGCCGTTTGACTTTTCAAATTGGCGTTTGACTTTTCAAACTAGGATTTGATTAAACCCTTTATTTTGTACAGCGATGACACCTAGTACATGATGCAATCATTCCAACTTGCAATGACACATTCATGTACCCTTCCCCTCTGGAGTGCCGGACATTCCGGAACCTTCTAGAACATTCCCGATGAAAACACCGGAATCATTCCCCAACTCCGAAACAGGACTTTCCTTATATGAATCTTATTCTCTGGACCATTCCGGATCTCCTCGTGATATCCCGGATCCCATCCGAGACTCCGAACAACATTCGGTCTCTTACTCATCATTCCATAACTACTCAAACAACGTCGAATCCTTAAGTGTGTCTCCCTACGGTTCATGAATTATGCGGACATGATCGAGACACTTCTCCGAACAATAACCAATAGAGGAATCTGGAAATTCATATGGCTCCCACATATTTCTATGATTACTTTGCGATCGAATGAACCACTTACATACGATACCAATTTCCCTTTGTCTCACGATAGTTTACTTATCCGAGGTTTTGATCGTCGGTATCTCTGCATACCTAGTTCAACCTCGTTAACGATAAGTACTCTTTTCTCGTTCCCGTGATATGTGATCCCTTTGTGAGCCAGTCACATGCTTGCAAGCTAATTGGATGACATTCCACCGAGAGGGCCCAGAGTATATCTATCCGTCATATGGATGGACAAATCCCACTCTTGATCCATGTGCCTCAACCCATACTTTCCAAACACTCAATGCCACCTTTATAGCCACCCAGTTACGGTGTGGTGTTTGATGTCATCAAAGCATCCTTCCGGTGATGGTGATTAACATGATCTCATGGTCGAAGGAATTATGTTACTATGTATCAGAAAGCATATAGCAAATGAACTATATTAAATGACTTAATCTTTATGCTATCGCTTATCTATAGGAGTATGTCCATCACATCATTCTCCTAATGATATGACCCTGTTGTTAATAACATCTCTATGTTCATGATCAGGAAACCATGATCATATATCAACCAACAAGCTAGTTTAACAAGAGGCTTTTCTAGGGACTCTTTTATGTTTACAAATCACACAAGTATTAATGTTTCCTGTTAATACAATTATAGCATGGTATGTAAACATTTATCATAAGTATGAAGATATGATAATAACCACTTTATTATTGTCTCTTGGGCATATCTCCAACAGTCTCCCACTTGCACTAGAGTCAATAATCTAGTTTCAAACCTTTGTGTATTCAACACCTATGGCTTTTCGGTGTTGTAAGTACACGTTTGCTAGTGGTCAACTGATCTCTGGATCTGACACTTCCAGGTCCGTGTGTAATTGCATGTATTTGCGTCTCTACGCATCACTCATTCTCTAATGAGATGGCTTTGTATAAATTTGGTCCTTTGGTGAGACCTTTAGTTCTTTGGGGTTAAAACATGTTGATAATATTGTCGCACAATATATCTTCATAGTATTATCCCGCTGTGAACTACACCTAGTTTGATAACAAACTACTTGACTCAAATGCCCTCTTTAGCTGCTATAGTAGCAGTCATATACTTAGCCTTTTGTTGTAGTATCTGTCACAATGTCTTAACTTTGGAACTCATCCAAATCCATTATGGAACTTACTTTCAATTATATTGTGCCACCCTTAGTTTAGATTGTGATAAACTTAATTTGTACTTTGTGACAAAACTAGTATCAATATAGTACTTTTACAATGAACTAACCATCTATTTGTCACTTCTACAAACAATATATTCTTAGTTCTTCCAAAAGATCATAAGAATATCCTTACTATTGTCCAATGATCATCTTATGAATCATTCTGGTATATGCTCATAACATTTAGAGCATAGGACATATCTGGATTTGTACATACAGTATGATTGATATAAATACTCTTTGTGATTTCATACATCAAGTATCAATCTATACTTGAATCTTTGTTTCACTTACCAAGTGTCAATACACTTGAATATATCATCAATATTGAACTCATTCAATCCTTTCTGTGCGACAAGAACCTTTCTTGTAGTTTCTATATTGAACTCATTCAATATCTCATCTATGTACTTCTGGCACAACCATATTGGTGTCTATTGATGCCAAATATTTGGGTTTTGCCTAAGTCTTTCATCAGGATGAAATTCTTAATATGTGTTAATAAAATATACATCTTTTCCAATCAACAATATGTCCTCCACATAATGTATTAGAAATATGTCTTAGCGCTCCCACTTAATTTCTTGCAAATGCAAGCATCTTCATTGTCTCTGATGAAATTAAACTCTTTTAACAGTTTCATCATAGTGAAGATTCTAACTCCGCTATGCTTACTTCAACCATTGAAGTTTGCATACGCTTTTAGCATCCTTTGAATTAACAAAACCCTATGGACCGTGTTATGCACATGTCCTAGGTAACAATTCTATTAGAAGAACTTGTTTTGTTTATTCAACTACCACATAACAAAATTATATGTAGTGGTTGCTATAGTAATCCGTCTAGACTAAATATCGCTATGAAAGATCAGATCTTGTCATAGTCAACCTTTGAACATTGTTGTGAACTCTTTCCCAACATGTCGACTATTTCATAGATGTGCAACATCCATGTCTATTTATTTATAGATCCAAACACAACTGTAAGGTCTTACACCTTTCTTGAGGGTCCTTCAAGTTCAAAACTTGATTTTTCGTGTATGGAACTATCACGGATTTTATGGCTTCAAGCCATTAGACGGAGTCAGGGCCCATCATCGCTTCTTTGTATGTAGTCGGTTCATTATTCTCAAATAATGATTCAACCCTCAAATCTTGGTATTAGATTATTTACCCGACCTACTTGTTTCAATAGGAACTTAGATTTCTGTGACCACAACCTTTGAGGCACGTGAGCCATGAGCATTGTTGCTGCCTCCGTAACACTTTTCGGCGCTGCGCAACTCTACACATATAGCTAAGGTTCTTTTAACCTTATCAAAGTTCTATTGTCCTCCCACTTTACTTTTCACGAAAAATTCCTTCCCAAAGAAACTTGACGTTCTAAGCGACAAACATTTTTGTCTCTGGTGTTATGGAGGAATACTTAACAGTTATTCGAAATAACATACAAAGACAGGTTCAT
This sequence comes from Avena sativa, assembly GCA_916181665.1. Classification (NCBI taxonomy): domain Eukaryota; kingdom Viridiplantae; phylum Streptophyta; class Magnoliopsida; order Poales; family Poaceae; genus Avena; species Avena sativa. The sequence goes on from OV702285.1 coordinate 1,481,879, forward strand.
CCGATTTTGGTTGCAAACATCTTTCTTATGCAAAGCATACCAATGTTTTAAGAAAGGACAACTTGGGTTTTATCCCAAACCATAACATATGGTGTCATTTCAACGGATTATGATGGAGCTCTTTTCAGTGGAAAAAAAACGGTAGTCACTAAAGCTTTTAATCTTTAAAATATAATGGCAGTTTTATGAATTACACCTTTGATCTCACCATGTCAAACAAGTTTTAATTACATATCTCGAATGCTCCATACTCTTATGGTGTTTCGGGACATGCAAATCCACGGAACGATTCCTTAAATCTTAGGTATTATGCTAAACTTGTAACTCAAATATCTTCCTTTATGATTTTATCATAAACTATTTATATTCTTGTTACAATGATCTTGCACTTCATCTTGAAAGTCTTTGAACTTTTCAATTGTTTCATACTTCATCCTTATTAAGTAAATATTCATATATTCACTCAAATTTTCGGAGAAAGCATATGAAGTTGAAATCCATCGCTCTTGACTACACATAATGGACTTCGTACAACAATATGTACAAGTTCCAATAGGCTAGTCATTCGTTCCCTTTTGTCCTATGAACGAAGTTTTAATTATCTCTAGGAAAGTTTCACAAGCGTCATGTGATCAAAATCAAAAGACTCCAAAATTCCATCCACATGGAGTTTTCTTCATGTTTTCTTTCAAATATAATTTAAACGGCAATGTCACTTCCTAAGTGATCTATCAATCAATTTGTCTTTCGACATTTTTAGCACTAGTTTTATGGATGTGATTTCTCCAACGAGATTTGTGAATCATCCATCTTTTATGGATTACGGCAATTATTTGAACAACCCTTTTGTTCTCATAATACCTGATAAAACAAATCTTGAAAGCAAACTTTGATGTTTAACGAGCAACACAATAACCCTTTATTTGTTCTCGATGAACATCATCACATATTCTTTTGCTAGTTACTTAGGCCATTGTAGTTCATGAATTGTGTTGTTTCGTATGACGATTCACACCAACAAATTCAGTATCAAATACTTAAGAACCACATTGTTTAATAAGCAAAGAATATAGCCATAACATGTATATCATCTATATACTTAAACTGAACAATTCTAGTCTTTTCTTTTCTGCCATATATTTATGAGATTCTCTTTCAGTATTTCCTTTTCTGTTTGAAAGAATCTATCAACATCAATAGTGGAGTCATACATATGACACATAATCCAAAGCGTGTATAATTAAATACCAATGTCTTTGGACTTGCACTTTGAAGTAGATCACCATCATCAAATGTTTGGTGTTCTTTCAAATTCCTTTCTTTAGTAATCTCTTGGTGTAGTAAATATTTTACCTACATCAAATATTCACCCTTATCATGGAATTATCCATGATCAAGCTACTTTTAGCTTATAAAGATGAATCGTGAGTATAATGTTGCTATCCAAAACCTTTTGGTGGATTAGGACAACTAGTGTCTCCAACCCTTTGCAAATTCTCATCAAATATGAGAACATGACTTTTTCCATATTATACTCTGTCATGTTGCAACCAAAACTTCGTTTCAGATATCACAATATCTTCCACACATCATGGTTTCTGAAACAACTCTTTCAGATCCTAGATAACCTTGATATTAAGACAATCCTTTGAATATCAAGAATCATGGAGACAAACATGATACTTATACACTAACACTTGGAATTGTCACTCTTGTTTTAATACCAATTATTAAACTTCATGGAGTAACCGGAACTTTACTGAAAGTTTGCAATAGGACTTTTAAACTTTAGATTAACACTTCAAAACAATACGATACCAGTTCGTAAAGTAACTAACCAGAATTCTATAGTGCTATCATCTCAATTATAACTAAGCGCAAGGTGGTAAACGGATGCCAATGACTACAACAACTATGCAAATTCACTTTGATTTAATTTATGATAAATAGTCTTCAACTTTTAATCATATTGCCGTTGAACTCCCACTCAAAACAATATCCCTCACATTGTTTTAGTGATCACACGAACCAAATACACCACATCAAAACCGATCATCACGAGAGTTGATGTAGCTTCAATGGCGAACAATCAACATGTTCATCATATCTACTATATGACTCATGCTTTACCTTTCGGTGATCCGTGTTCCGAGACCATGTCTGTACATGCTAGGCTCGTCAAGATCAACCTTAGCTTCCGCATAAGCAAATCTGGCTTGCTTACGTTGTATACACTCGCAGAATCTAACACACCCGATCATCACGTGGTGCTTCGAAACAACGAGCTTTAGCAACGGTGCTTACTAAGGATGAACACTTTAATACTTGAAATTGTGTGCTTGAGGGATCATCTTATAATGCTACCGTCGTGAACTAAGCAATACAAGATGCATAAAAGGATTAACATCACATGCAATTCATAATATGTGATATGATATGGCCTTTCTTCTTTGTGCTTCCGATCTCCATCTTCAAGCACGAACATGATCTCCATCATCACCGGCATTGCATCAAGGTCAATGACGCTGCTCCATGGTTGTCGTCCACCAGCTTCAACTATTACAACTACTTTGAATAGACACGCGGGTCTTAACAGAAATTAAAGACAACCATATGGCTCCTGCCGGTTGCCGACTTACAATAAGGAACATTGCATACATCATATATAATCACAATCATGGCCATATCACATCACTGCACACCCCTGCAAAACAAAGTTAGACGCCTCTAGTTTCTTTGCATAATTTACGTGGTTTGGGGCTTTCAATAAGTGTCGTTCTAACTTACGAACAAGAACCACAACATTGATACTAGTATTGTTAATCACCCGTTGTAAATTGGATCTTAACTATGCTAGGAGAAACAGGCACCCGCAAAGCCACTTATGCAATACAAGTTGCATGTCAAGCGTGGAGCAAGTCTCATGAACGATGTCATGTAAGGTTAGCCCGAGCCGCTTCATCCCACCATCCCGCAAGATGCAAAGTACACAAGAAGCGATCGACAACAAAAGCATCAACTCCCACAATGACCATTGTGTTCTACTCGTGCAACAGATCTACATATAGACACGGCTCTGATACCACTGTAGGGGTTCGTAGCATGGAAAACAAAAAATTTCTATCGCATACAAACAAACAAGCCAAGATCTATCTACTAGATTGTAGCAACGAGTCGATAGAGGAACTCACCCTCGAAGATTCCAAAGCGGTTAACGAGAGCAGATTCTCGTGGGTGATGTAGTCGTACACTTGCCGATCTCAAGATCGCGTAGACGATCCTTCCGGCGCTGCATTCCGGCAGCGCTCCCGCAGTCGGTCACACGTTCGGTACTCGACGAAGACCTTCCTCTCCCTTGTTCCAGCAGGCAGCGGAGGTTGTAGCACTCTCCTCGCGATTCCGGCAGCACGACGGCGTGGTACCGGAAGTAGAGGGGAGATCTCGCAGGGCTTCGCCTTAAGCCGGAGCGAGTATGGTGGACTATGAGAGAGCCTTGGTGATCTAGGGTTTAGACACACCAATTAGAAGGGGCTAAACCAGCGGCTAGGGCAATTATAAGCTCTAACTCGACGGCTTGGGAGAAATCCCTAGGCTGTGGCTAGGGTTTAGGTTTAGAGGGAGGCAACTTGTGTGTCTAGGAGGGGAGCCCTGCCCCTCCTTATATAGGTGGAGGGAGGCGCCGGCCAAGGGGAGGGAGTCCCTCCCCAACTCGGATCCCTAGTGGGCCGGCGGTGGAGGAGGAACTCCTTCCCAACTCGGTTTCCCACTTCTTCTCCACTTTTCAAAATAGCCGTTTGACTTTTCAAATTGGCGTTTGACTTTTCAAACTAGGATTTGATTAAACCCTTTATTTTGTACAGCGATGACACCTAGTACATGATGCAATCATTCCAACTTGCAATGACACATTCATGTACCCTTCCCCTCCGGAGTGCCGGACATTCCGGAACCTTCTAGAACATTCCCGATGAAAACACCGGAATCATTCCCCAAGTCCGAAACAGGACTTTCCTTATATGAATCTTATTCTCCGGACCATTCCGGATCTCCTCGTGATATCCCGGATCCCATCCGAGACTCCGAACAACATTCGGTGTCTTACTCATCATTCCATAACTACTCAAACAACGTCGAATCCTTAAGTGTGTCTCCCTACGGTTCGTGAATTATGCGGACATGATCGAGACACTTCTCCGAACAATAACCAATAGAGGAATCTAGAAATTCATATGGCTCCCACATATTTCTACGATTACTTTGCGATCGAATGAACCACTTACATACGATACCAATTTCCCTTTGTCTCACGATAGTTTACTTATCCGAGGTTTTGATCGTCGGTATCTCTGCATACCTAGTTCAACCTCGTTACCGATAAGTACTCTTTTCTCGTTCCCGTGATATGTGATCCCTTTGTGAGCCAGTCACATGCTTGCAAGCTAATTGGATGACATTCCACCGAGAGGGCCCAGAGTATATCTATCCGTCATATGGATGGACAAATCCCACTCTTGATCCATGTGCCTCAACCCATACTTTCCAAACACTCAATGCCACCTTTATAGCCACCCAGTTACGGTGTGGTGTTTGATGTCATCAAAGCATCCTTCCGGTGATGGTGATTAACATGATCTCATGGTCGAAGGAATTATGTTACTATGTATCAGAAAGCATATAGCAAATGAACTATATTAAATGACTTAATCTTTATGCTACGCTTATCTATAGGAGTATGTCCATCACATCATTCTCCTAATGATATGACCCTGTTGTTAATAACATATCTATGTTCATGATCAGGAAACCATGATCATATATCAACCAACAAGCTAGTTTAACAAGAGGCTTTTCTAGGGACTCTTTTATGTTTACAAATCACACAAGTATTAATGTTTTCTGTTAATACAATTATAGCATGGTATATAAACATTTATCATAAGTATGAAGATATGATAATAACCACTTTATTATTGCCTCTTGGGCATATCTCCAACATATAGGTGGTATCCCTCAATGTCTCATGGTAGTTCTGGCATCTAAACAGTCCGACTAACCATTGCTGTAATTCAATATGTGGGCATGGCGTACACCAAGGAGACAAGCGGGATCGCGGAGAAGGGAAGTAATTGGCTTGAATCTTAGGTTGGGCCTCAAACCATGGAAGTTTGAACGGGGACATACTCCCGGTCATGCAAAAAATCTTAAGATATCTCATGGGAAAAGTAATGCAACTCTGTAGAGTGTAAGAACTATAATTTGTTACTCCCTGTTTCGGGAAGGAGCTACGAACACGACAAGAAAGGAACTCCACGAAAGTTCTGGTAAACCTATGAAGGCTGACGGACATAGCTTTCCAGAATAAAAGCAATCTTTGAAAAAATGTTTACGAAAACCTACATTGCCTACGAGATATGGTTTGTGACTATAGCTCATGCATCAAACACTCCTTTTTAGTGGACTTTCTAAGTACACTCGTACTCAACGTATCTTCTTAACCCTTGCTAGATTCTAAAGTCAATAGAGATGATATATATTTCAACTTATGCTCAAGAGAATCATCAACAAAAGCTCAAGTTCTTTAATAAAGTCAAGGAAGTCAACATATACGTCGACTAAAGGGAAGACAAAGTTGCTGATTAGATAGGAGTATAATCTCTAGCCATAAAACCTACTTTTATAGAGTATTGCAATAGCAGCAATACAAGTCAAATAGTTAGATGCTAATCTTATTAACATGATAGTTATGAGTTTATTATTTCTGGTTCTTCTTTGTAAAAAGTTTGTTTCTCTCTCTTTAACCTAGAGTGTTCTCTAGATCTTTTGTAAAGAGTCGAGGTGTAACCTATAGTCATGTATTGGACATGTTGTGTTTATGTTATACCATTCTAAGGATGTAATACTAGTAAACGGTGTTTTATTGGTGTTATGTCAATGACTATAGTATACTACACCATGCAGGGCCGGTCTTGAGATTTTTGGGGCCCAAGGCAAGACCAAAATTTGGGCCCTTAATATAACATCACAATAATAACTATAAACATTATATGCGTAGGACATATGTTGTTAATAACACTTAAATGCATCCAAAACTACCTACTCCCTTCATCCCGGTTTAAAGGACACAATTTGCAAATCATGCAATCCCAAAATATTTAGGCACAAAAGTATTTAATCTCTATAATTACTCCGGTGTGAAAAGAACAAAATTCTTGCATGCACATGTGTGAACAAATGTGAACGCTTTGCTGGCTTTTCTTCTTCTCACGCATGTTCTTCTCCATACTATAAAATGGACCAATAAAAGGACACCTAGAGCCCAGAGAATTACAAATTATGTCCTTTAAACCGGAACGGAGGGAGTATATCAAAATTTGGGCCCACATCACAATAATACCAATTCTAGATTTTCTCGATGCAAAGTCACTTTTGATGGGATCGATGTTGATATCATCTAATAATTTCTTCTCGATGCACAATGTTATCAAACCATTTAACATCTATTGACTCATTGTTGATCTCAAATAGTTCTTCAATAATATTAATTTTGAAAAGCTTCTTTCAGTCGATGCAACAGTTATAGACACAATGCATCATATATGCAAAGGAAGATATTAGGGAATGGTAAAATAATATTCAATATACCTCGGATTGATCAAATCGATGGTATGCAATAGACGGGAAAGAAAAGCTATGAAGTATATTCTCACGATCGAGGCCTAGAAATTAAAGTCGATGAGTCGACAAACTAGCGATCAGATATCAGAAGAATTAGAAGAAATTTAGGAGAGACAAGAACCCTAAATCGTGATGAACTATTACAGTGCGGCTCTAAAAGATTACTGATCTGCTAATTTCTGATTCGCTGCATAGATGAAACACTGATGAACTCCCTGGCCCTGCCCGCTGTGTTCAAGTTGGTCTGTCTCTGTCGGTGGCGGCGTTCTGCTGACGCTACTGGCGAGGTATCCGAGTAGACGCGGAGAACGCTTGGTCACCGATCAGCTATTTAGCTATTTTCCTAATGCGTGCGGCCGGCCAGCTGGGTCCCTTTTTTCTTCGTATACATGATTGCTACGTATTCATTTGGTCTTTTTCTTTGCTGTCAATATGTTTGCTAGTTCTCAGGCGCATGAGAACTTCTTAGATCTCAGTCGTCTCTTTCACCGTTCGATTTATCTCGTAATTCGTGCAAAGTGAAAGTTACACATGTGTTGCAACTAGGGTATAACTGAGAATTTAATGAGTTACAACTAGGTTGTAACTGAGAATTAGTACAAATATTATGAGTTGCAACTAGGTTATAACTGAGATTTTAGCAGAAATATTAGGATGACATCAACGACTTAGACATAGAAAGTTCTCAGGCGTCTGAGATCTAGGCACTCCCTTATTATATAGACAATTAGTATAACATACCTAGGATGGGGCCCTTGGATTTTGGGGGCCCTGAGCGGCCGCACACCCTGCCCATCCCCCAGGGCCAGCCCTGACACCATGCAATGGTATGCTGGACGACCACAGCTGGTATCAGAGCATATGCTTTGACCTTAGGATTAAAACCTTTTTAGGAGATCTGTAGGTTGGATAGTGACTATAGAAAGCCATCTTATCTAACCCAAATATTCTTATGACTTATGATGAGTATCCACTTGAGGATAACTTTGTCACCAAATGCTTAAGTCATCTTTCTTAGGAGGGCATGTACAGTGATAGAGAGAGCATGTCTTCCCTTAGTCCTCCACATCATCTAGAGAAGTCATTAGAGATAAGTCGTATAATGCATTATCCCTTAGTGTCATCTCTACCAATTAATAAGAATTGTCTATTTTTAGTAAGAAATTGATTTGCTAAGGGAAGACATATCGTATAATCAAGAAATTAGCCTTCTCTTATTTTTAAGAGATCATCCCTTAGTTAAGGGAAGACAACCTCATCTTTCTTATTTCTCTTTCCTCCAACTAAGCAAATATCCAACGTGGCAGTCATAAGAGAAGGCTGACGTCATTGCATTGTACGTGCCCTAGGGCATGTACAATGCTAGAGAAGGCATGCCTTCTCTTAGCTCTCCACATCATTTAGAGAAGACACAATATATAACTTGTACAATGCATTATCTCTTATTGCTATCTCTAGCAATTAATAAAATTAACTATTTTTAGTAAAAAATTGGTTGACTAAGAGAAGGCATATGGTACAATGGAGAAAAATAGTCTTCTCTTATTACTAAGAGATCATCCCTTAGCTAAGGGAAGACAACCCTCTCTCTCTTATTTCTCTCTCCTCCAACTAAGCAAAAATCCAACGTGGCGAGCATAAGGGAAGGCTGACGTCACCGCATTGTACGTGCCCTTAGTAAAGTGCTATTTAGTGTATTTCGAAGGATGTATAAAACACCTCATAATTGTTGCAAAGAAAAACATGTAATTAAGTGGATGACCAATGAACAAGAACATACATCGATATCTCTATACTAGACAATGGAAGGCGATGGGTGGGTCTCTACAGAAGGATTTGGGCTTGTACTTGTACTATGGACACTGGTGAGAGATGGAATGGTCGTCGGGGGCGCAATCATCGCCAATCCATAAGTGACCATTCTCCAGGCCCTCTCCCACTAGCACGGCACCCTCGGGGTCGAAGGGATGAGTGAACAGGTTAGCTTCCTCTCCATAGTTATCCTTGAACTTACTAGTGTACTCATCATTCCTAATCATGGCTCCTTGGGTCTCCATAGTAGGTGTCATCGAGCTTTCATGTAGCGGACCATCTTGCAAGACATTATTGGATTTAGATGGATGAAGAGAGCCTACAAAGTATGCCAAAGATTGAGCATGAGACTCGGTAAGCACAACACAAATAAGAGGAATGAATAAAAATGAAAATAGTTAACATACGGAAGCTAAGAGGAGGAAACGAAGCAAGTGGAGGAAGCGAAATTCCGCCACTCGCACTGGATAGCGCCTACACTTGCTGAGACAGCGACATCATGAACGCCTGTTACTGAATCATATGTTGTTGCCGACATAGCCTTCCTCATGTCTATCTCCCTAAGTTTGACTCCTCCTGCCTTCTCCCTTCTTCATCTAGGCGAGCTTATGTTATGACATCACAACCTTATCATTGTTGCAAAGAAATACATGTAATCAAGTGGATGATCAATGAACAAGAACACACCTCGATCTCGCTATACCAGACCATGGAAGGTGATGGGTGGGTCTCGACGGAAGCATTGGAGCTCGTCCTGGTACTACAGACCACGGTGGGAGATGGAATGGTCGAATGGATGAGTGAACGGGTCAGCTTCCTATCCATGGTTGTCCTTGAACTTGCTAGTGTGTTAGCACAGTCCCTGCCGCCGACTACTTTTTGACGACACCGACGAGGAAATTCCGACGAGACGACATGTACGTACCCAATAACTTCCGCCGAGATACACGTACTGCTAGTCGATCAATTCTTTTGATCCAACTAGTACACTCACGCAAGCACACGCAAAACAACTTTGATCGCCAAAAGCTCCTATCGAGCCTTGCTTTTTCTCTTATATTGCTCAACAACTCACGGTGTTGTCCAGTACACGATTACAAGGCCAGGTGTGTGCATATATATATGCACTACTAGGACCTAATTAACTAGGAGTCGGTGTACTACTCCAAAACCTAGTCTAACACATATACATATACTATCTGGACACTACACCTATTCGGACTGCAATTCCAATACGTGTAGGACACGTTATTATCTAACAATCACCCCCTAATCACGATGTGCTTCTTTACATCGACATGGGTCCCAAATGCGCCAGCTGCTCCTCGCGGGCGTCATCCACGGCATTGCTTTCGCCGCCCTCTTCCTAGACACCCATGTCACCGACTTTGCTCTTGTTGGCTTCTCCATGGCTTCACGTCGACCCTTCTTGTCCGCGCCCTTCTTTTCTGCGTCCTCCTTGTCAATGTCGTCCATTACCGTGCCTTCGATCTTCACCGGTTCCTTGATGAACAAACATTGATTTTCGTAGTTCATCTTCACCAGATTATCAACCGTCTGAAGTTTCTTTATCGGATAGTAGTCCAACACGCTTCTCTCACGTGCTCGCGTCGGTCGTAGTTGCCTTAGCTCCAGTACATAGAACATATGTAATGGTTGTGTATTGATCAATTCAACATGATCTTCAGGCGTAGCACCATGTGTGCCTTCAGGTAGAGCTCTTGGAGTCAATGGCTCTATATGCAGTGTATCATGCATGCCTATTTCTGAGCCAATTTCTTGACTCACCACCACATCACATGGCCCTTGCACTTCTGGACACTCCTTTGCCCCAAGCTCTTCACGTGGATCATCACCTCCTATACTAGCAGATGATGAGCTAAACACAACACCTTCTAGCTCTGTTTTTTCTGACCACTGACTAGCCTTTTCTCCGGACACTTTTTCTTCTGGGAGTATCCCTAGTGCTTCTGGCCTGGTGTCCACGCCTAGAGCACCCCCTAGGCCTTCAATCTCTTCTAGGTCCAAATTTGCTGACAAAGATAAGCTTGGTTGATCCATATTTTCTTCATACTCAAGATCCCACGTGATGTGAAAAGATGAATATTCCGGTTCCTTGGAGCCCCAATTCCATGATTTCTCTTCCTCAAAGACTACGTCGTCCGTGAAAACCACCTTATTGGTATAAGGATTGCACAAACGGTATTTCTTCGAGCCTTCATATCCTGTCATGATCATTGGAGTACTCTGATTCATCTTATGCGCCACACATCCAAAAGTACGAAGATGATCAACCGAGGGCTTACATCCGTACCATCCTTCATACGGAGTCATACCAACTCCACTCTTAGTTGGCTCCATGTTCAGCAAATACACAGCAGTATTGACTGCCTCACCCCAGAAGTTTCCTGGCAAACACTTTACTCTTCATCATCCTCCGTGCCATGGTCAACACGATTTGATGCAGCTCGCCTTCCTGATCAATTAGAGCTCTTATCTTCGCCTCCACCTTAAACTCTTCGGCTTCCTTGATCTTCTCGAATGCTTGTTGAGCTTGATTCTTACTTTTCAGCAACACAATCCACATGTATTTACTATGATCATCCACCACAAGCATGAAGAACTTATTGCCGGACGGAGTTGCAGATGAAATTCCAACGCATAGATCGCCATGATCGGATTCTGAAGCTTCACTTGCCTCAAACGCGGCTTCACGCAGAAACGGGGCACTCCGTTGCTCGTGATCCACACACAGTAGATCGTGATCCAATTGCGCCACAATCTCCGTACCCGGTGATGGAGGATCCTTCTCATCCTTCAGCTCAGATACTTCGAGCATCAGCATCATCGGTCCATCATCATCTTCTTCCTGGGCGATGAGAGCCCTCTCCTTTGACGATTTCTTGCAATCCTTCTTGAAGTGACCGAGCTCGCCACACTTATGACATCTTACTTTCTTGATGTCAAACTTCCTCCGCGGCGGAGGCTCGTCCTCGTCCTCTCCTGCGATATACTTTTTCGCTAGGCGAGAATCTTCTCTATCACTACTGCTGTCGGATGCTTTATCGCCCTTCTTCTCCTTGGCAAACAACGCTCGAGCCATAAGCATGAGATGCTCATCCAGTTTCGCGTCGCCATAGGTGATCTTCATCCGCTCGTCGTGAGCCTTGAACCGTCCAACTAGATCATCCATCATGAGAGTCTTGAGATCAACGCATTACTCGATCGCCGAGACAACGGGTGAGTAACGCGGCGGCGCCACGCGGAGGAAACGCCTCACAATAGAGATCTCATCCAGCTTCTCGCCGAGTCCGTGAATCCCATTGACCAGTGTAGCGACCCTTGAAGCAAAAGCGTCTAGCGTCTCATCTTCTCCCATCTCCAGATTCTCGTACTTCTTCTGCAAGGTTTGCAGGGTCGCCTCGCGGACGCGCTCGTGCCCAAGATTTAGCGTCTTGAGCGTATCCCACACCTCCTTTGCAGATTTCTTCGAGATCAGGTGTTGCATCAGATCCGTTGGCACCACCGAGCAGATGGCCGTGAGTGCTAGTCGGTCTAGGTGGTACTTCGACGCGCCCTTCTTGAACTCGTCGCCGCCTGGATCGACAGCCTCCCAGAGTCTGGCGCCTTCTAAAGCCCACTCCATCTGGACCGCTCAGACCGTGTAGTTGTCGCGGCTATACCGCGGATACTGCATCGACACCGGTGCACCCGCAGCCGCACCAGAATACTCGCCCACCTCCATCGTCGCTATGACCTCCCGTTACTAGGAGATCCTCCATGAGGCTCTGATACCAATTGTTAGCACATCCCCTGCCGCCGACTACTTTCCGAAGACACCGACGAGGAAATTTCGACGAGACGACATGTACGTACCCGATAACTTCCGCCGAGATGCACGTACTGCTAGCCAATCAATTTTTTTATCCAACTAGTACACTCACGCACGCACACGCAAAACAACTTTGATCGCCAAAGGCTCTTGTCGAGTCTTACATTTTCTCTTGTATTGCTCAACAACTCACGGTGTTGTCCGGTACAAGATTATAAGGCCAGGTGTGTGCATATATATATACACTACTAGGACCTAATCAACTAGGAGTCGGTGTGCTACTCCAAAACCTAGTCTAACACATATACGTATACTACCTGAACACTACACTTATTCGGACTGCGATTCCAATACGTGTAGGACACGTGATTATCTAACTTAGTGTACTCGTCATTCCTAAGCATGGCACCTTGGTTCTCCATAGCCCAAACTCTGGATGTTCTGGATCTGTGTCGTCCCATGTACGGGTTTGGACGAAGAACGCGCGTGGGGTCTCTCTTTCATACAAAAGGAAGTATCAAGATCAATATATACGGCACTCATATAAAGACTAACTTGATGGGAATAAACAAAGAAAGCTTTTTCTCACCCTTCTTTTCCTCGACTCGCTGTGTAGGGACAACCCATCTCGCCACGCCGGGCTGACGATGCATCCTTGTGCCGTTTCTTGAACACAGCGAATGCCCACCACTTGACCATCTGCCCTGAGCCTGGGCATACACGGTTTAGATGGATTTGGACGGTTTCTCGAACCCAGCGAAAAATCAGTGGTTTCATGTGGTTTGGTTTAGATGGGTTATACGGTGTTGGACGGTTTCTCAAGAGCTCTTTTGTGGTACCCTCAATTTAACAGCAGCCATCTATTTAGGCTAATCCAATGGACCACAACCGTTCTTCACTGTTTATACTGGTGCCGAAAATGAGCAGCAGTACGAGTCGCACTGGTCGTAAAATCCCGCACGTTCTGAAGAAAGGGCCGGCCCAATAGAGCCCATTGTACTTCTAACCCTAACTTTTTATTCGGTAAGAAAAAAAATTGAGCTAATTCCCACCGACGGGTTGCAGGGCCGCGTCGCCTGTCCCTTCCCCCTCGCAGGCGGAGAGCCGCCCCTTCCCCCTGCCCCTTCCCCCTCGCCGGCGGAGAGCCGCCCTTCCCCCTCGCCGACGGAGAGCCGCCCTTCCCCCTCGCCGGTGTTCCCTTTACCTCTCCTTGGCCGCTACTCCACCAACCCTACACCTCGCGGCCGCTACCCGCTGTGCGCTTGAGTCGCTGGGCGGCGGCTGTCGGAGACGATCTAGGCCGCCGACCTGAATCCCGCGAGGCGCGCGCGGCTAGTCTTTCTCGTCCGTGCTGGGGTCGCGGTGGACCACCCGGCGACGGTGGCACAGGGCGAGCGCGTACGGGCTCGGGCGCCTGGGCGACCTGCGCATCCTCGTCTCCGGCGAGGGAGCTGGATGGCCGGGACGAAGGGTACACGCTGCGGCGGCGGCCTGACGGAAGGACTTCGGCGCCGGCGCCTTGGACTTGGCCTGTGCTGGTCTTCCTCCCTTGGCCGCGCTGGCCCCTCGTGTGGCAGGCGAACATGGCGAGCCTGCCATGGTCGCTGTCTCGCTGTCTGGTTCCAGTGTGGCGACGCCGTCTCTCTCATAAGCGGGCAGCGGGGAATCCATGGCGCCATGGGCGGCCACTTCCACAGCTCCCACCCTCAGGACGTCGAAGTAGCCGTCGTGGTGTCATTTGCGGCCTGGACGTCGGTGAGGCGGGGAATGGAGGACGGCATCGAAGTAGGAGGTACGAATGAATGAAGCTGCCATGATGGACTGATCGTGAGGAGGTGTTCAGCATTGCACGGTGATGTTATGCCATCGTTGCGGTTAGTTGTTTTTATACTCAAGTGTGTTATTTATGCAATGAGGCAACATTGATCTGACAAGCAGAATAGTCTGTTTGTAACACTAGTATATTGCTGATCACATAGGCTAGAATCCTTCTCTTTGCTTAGTCCAGATCCATGATAGGGGCTGCACTGAATAAGAGCACATCCGTTACTCAAGTATAGCTAGTTCGAGATGATGGCACAAGCAGTAACAATGCATAGATTTGTATGTATGATCTAAGATCCGTAAAGAGATAAAACAAGATAGGTACATCCAACTCCAATTTACATTATTCTAATGGCAATCTGAAAACTCAAACAAATAATAATGGTTTCATCCTAATAGAAAGATACTATAATTGTACTGATTATTACATCCAATCACATTGAAGATAAGAAAATGTTGCAAGAAACTAATTGGCTGGCAAATGGTGGATCATTTGCCATCATCATCCTTCTTGGAGTTCTTGGAGTTGTTCTTCTTGAGTCCTTTAGCTAGCTTGTTGTATGGCGACTTGTAGAGTGTCACCGCCAACCTTGGTCGAAATCTATCGATTATGGCCTGGCAGATATAAAGTTAATATGGTTGTAGCTGAAAACATAAAAGTTAACATTAACTTCTAACAAGCTTACAATTACCTGGTCAAAGTTTTCTGCAAGCTCTCTGCCCGTCCAATTAATCATATTCATTATCAAAAATAGACCGCAAGATGTTTTGAAAAACAAATTAAGTGTTAAATAGATTATAATTTACTTATAATTGTTAAGCCATTAGTTTTCCATCCACATACCCATCGGTCTGTCGTGGTACGCCTGCAATCACATCCATTGGCCATGATCCCACATTATAGTTTCTTTCTGGGTGTGTCCTGTGGCATCCCGCAAAACCACTACTAGAAAATCGCGTTGTTTTTGTGCATTGCATCGTCATCATCATGCATTGTTTGCTTAAAACTATTTTCGCAAAGCCCGTTTTGTTTTATAAAACGCCCCACCTTTATTCAAAAATCAAACCGGGTCGCCGGAATATTTTACTTTGTCTGCTAGTAGTTTGCAAAAGGCTTGTTGGAATTAAATAAAACATTTAATTGTTTTTAATGGGGCGACGCCCCGCGCCCGCTTCCCTCGAGCTCCTCTCCCGCCTCCCGTCGCCGCCCTCCGAGCCGCGCCCCGTCCTCCTCCAACCTCCGGCACCGCCCCCGCGAGCTCCCTCCGCCGCTTCCGCAGCCGCATCCTCCCCGCCTCCGGACCTCCCCCTCCACCTCCGTGTTCGCCGGCGCCACCTCGCCTCCGACCGCTGCCAGCGCGGCCCCGCCGTTCGCCCCCTCGCCTCCCCGTCGAGCCGCCTGTCCAGTGCCCGCGCTCGCCCTGGCCGCCGCCGCCCTCCCTCGTCCGCCCGTGCTCCGCCGCCCGGCGCCGGCCTCGGTCGCGTCGTCGCCCCCCAAGCCCCCCCGAGCTCGTCGCCGGCCTCTCCCTCCTGCGAGCCCACCCTCTCGACCCCGTCTGCGCCTCAACCGCCGTCGACCTCGAGCCTCCCCGCCGCCTTCGGTCCTGCGCCCGGCCTCCCTGACGACGACCTCGGCCCTGCGAACCGCCTCCTCGACGCTCGTCCCCGACCGTGGCCGTCCTCGGCGTCGCCTTCCCCAGCCTCGTCCCGGCAGCAAGCCCGGCGCCACGCCCTGAGTCCCGGACTTCCTCTGTGTCGTGCCTGCTTGGTGTTTGGCAGGGTCCCAGTGTGTTCTACACCTGAGGAATATATGCGTTTTGGCCTGCCTTGTGTTGTTGTTGCTGATGTGGTACAAGAACGAGTTTGCGGGGTGTTCGGCGGTTCTAATCAAGATCCCCATGCGGACCAGAAGCAGGAAAACGATACCCCGTGTCGGTTTCAAGTCCACACCGACAAGTGAAGTTGAGACGCCAAGATCGCTTTCCCGAAGACTGAAACCTCGACGCACCTAGCTCGCCTTCCCGGACGCCATGACCTCCTTCACGGAATCCCAAGGCCGTTGCGCCGAAGACCGATGCCGCCCGTGCGACAAGATCTTCACGGATCCGGAGACCGAACCCGACCCGCCAAGTTCTTCAATCGGATCCGAGGGCACCGAGACCCCGGTGCGACAAGTACTCCGACCCGGACACCAAGTTCTGCATCCCGAACGCCAAGACCGACCGGCACACGGTACCGACAAGATCTGCCCCGTTGTTCGAGAACGTTACCGTCGAGAACGTTTCCGTCGAATCCTGGACCCTGAGACCGAACCCCCGGAACACCAAGATCGTCGAACCCTAAATGTGTGACCCTTTCCTCGAGCCCTATTTTATAAATGCTAAATATAAACCTGTTGCATATTAAATTGTCATTCTCGCATGCATATTGTCATGTGGTTTGGGGGCCTTATGCCGATTCACTGCATAATTAAATATGGGGCCAGATGCGGGCAAATCTAGTCTCATATCGGCCTCATTTAAGTTGATGTAGCGAACCGGTGCTAAATTTTGGCCATGTTAATACAACAATTAATTTGCGGGGTATCTAAATAACTTGAACCATTTAATTAATTGTCGGGACCCCCGGTACCGCTTAATATGACCTGATTGCATCGCACCTTTGCCATGCCATGCATCATTTCATAAGCATGCCGATCTTTTGCCGTAGTATTAAATATTGCATCCGGTGTTTCTTCTAGTGTTTTGCTCCTTCGCGGATAAGGCCGTTGAGTTGATGTGAGCTTCGCCCCGATCTTCGGTTGAACCTTCGACTATGTTTTTCAGGCGAGCATCTTCCCCCTTTTCTACCTATCTTACTTTTATAGTATTTATTTCCCTCCTGTTGATCTATTGCTATCTGTGTTGCGATGCTCTAGTTTCCGTACCCTTGATATTACTTGCAGCCTTATATTGCCTTGGACACATCCTATTACCTGTTGTTTGGTAGATAGTTGGACTTGCGCGTCGTAGTCGCTTGCTCAAGTGCTGTTTCGTGTCGTCAAGCGCCACAGTTGTGGGTGTATTGCCGCATGTTGTTGTTGGAGATGATCATAGTTTTACTTATCGTTCACTTCAATTCCTGTTTAATAACTAAAATTGAAGTAAGCAGAGGCATCGGTGGGTGATAGAAAATATTTGATTTCCGAACGCCCACTTGTGTCCCGTAGGACCCCGAGTACTTGATACCTGTTCCTTGATTTATCGCGCTATCCACATCCGGGAGGTATATGGGACCCCCCTGAGCCAGAGCTTGATTCAGTCTTATTTCTTGGGGCCACAAACTAGTTTGAGGTTTTATTTACGATCCTGTACTTATGCCATGCTTTACTGCTTTATTTAAATTGTGCGATGGATAGCACACTGTACTGTTTAGGATCGGGACACGATTCCGCGGTGTCGACAAGCCCAGTTTTGGGTTCCCAGTCGTTCACAGCCGTATACCCAGACCTTGAGTCCGTCTCGGAGCTAGCTTACTTCGTTGCGGGTAGCTTAATGGGGTGGCCCCCTGAAATATTTCTGAATCCTGTGATTGCTTTGTCGTGAAGGCCTCGTTGGGTTTTGTTTTGGTTTTTCCGAGGTTGATCGAGTGTGTGTTGCTATTGGTGCACCCCGGCCGGGTAAAACTTTCTGAAAGCCGTGTCCGCGGTTATGGACGACTTGGAGCACAGTATCTCGACCATAGACAAGCATAACTAAAGTTTATTGCTATAAATTTGACTTTATAATGACTAGTAATCAGCTTCACTATAATGGAATGGCTAATTAATACTGCCCACAATTGCTTGTTTGGAGTGTCGCTTGCGACCATTGTACCTGCCTAGTAAGTATGACAACTACAACGGAATGGCTGAATAAAAGTACCAACAACTGTTGGGTTTTTTGGGTTATCTCATGCTAATTATATCTGATTAGTAATTGTTGCAACTACAACGGAATGATTAACTAAAAGTGCCCACTGCTTATTTTATCAGGATGATTATCTATACCTGACTAGTAATTGCTGCAACGATAACTGAATAAATAAAACTGCCAACTGTGTGAGTTCCTCGGTTGACTTCCTCGTTTGGTCTCGAGGGGGAAACACCAGGATGGGTTTGATTGGTGTTAGCTTCAGGATGGATCCGGATAGGTCATTCTTACCCCCCTCTGATAACCGCCAGTTGTATCGAGTCTCTATAGGTTGTTAGTGCATGCTGCCGCTGCCGCTCAGTCCACCATACCTATGTAGGCGAGGACCGCCGAATTCTAGTCTCGCCGTGTACTGGCCTCAGTACTGACGCTCCTCTTTTTCCTTTGCCCGTTGTCGGCACCCCTTTTGTTTAAGCAGGTTTTGAGATCGACGCCGTTAGCAGGGTTACCCTTCCGGCTTGGCCTAGGCAGGGTTATGGACGCCATTGGTTATTCTTCAGGGCTCTTAGCCCCATTTGCATCTTGTCCGTAGTCGGACGCTCTATCATTTTCAAGGTGATTTGGATCTTTGTATATTATATCTGTATTCTTGACTCTTTGAGTCGCTGTTATATATATCTGTTCTGTGGGTCCCATCGAGGACTGTTGTGTAATGTTATTACTTCGTCTTCCACCCGCACGAAAGTGCCTGGTGGACACCTTTGAATCGTTTCTATGCGGGTTTGGCGGGTTTCGCTAAAACTTGCATAGGTCCGATTCTGAGGGTGTTACATGTCCAGACGCATATTTCATCGCCATACTGTTCTCGGGCAAACCTGATGTGGTTCTCCATACCTCTTAGCTGTAAGGTGGAATTGCATAATTAGGTGGGATGTAAATATAATCCAAGGGAGAAAATTCAGTCAGTACCAAAGAAATGATAGAAACTCACGGTGTTGGCTAGATATGTGTGCAAGTTGTCATTTTCTATCTGCCAGTGAGGGATAGAGTTAATGATCTGGATAAACTGGATGGTGGTATTAACCACCAACAGGAACCAGTGGTCCGGGTTTTCCATACGGATTGGTAAAAATATCTACATAACAAGTAATTAATAATTATTCAAAGAATGAATACGTAAGAACGCACACTATTTGGTATACTGAAGTAAATAATATTTACCAAATGATTACGTAAGTAATCGACTCCATGTCTTGTGCGACCCATCCTGACCTTCACTTGAGCATTCAATTTGCCATCATTTTCTAGCACAAAAGTGTTAATCGACTTCTCAATAAATACAGACCCATCCTAGCTCTCTCATGTCCTTAGGGGTGGTGCTCATGTGATGCTCTATGTAGGCATCGATAAGCTGAAAATTGAAATATTTAGTAAACTGTAATAATATGATTCAGGATAACTGTGTATTAAATAGTAAATGTTATAAAAAATGTTTAATACGTACCTCATCACCCAAGTACTTATCCTTGACTAGTGCATCGGGATTTGTTAGGCATTGCAAATGACGATGTGCTATAAAAAGGCTGTCGATCTGAACCAAGTTTTCATTCTCATAGGTGGTGTTAATATAGTCCCTAATTTCCTGCACCTCAGCTTGATCAGGCTCTTCTACTATTATTTCTTGGGTCTTTCCCATCCATAACCTGCGGCGGTGCCGCTCGGACATGGTTTCGTCCAGTTCATACTCGAATGTTTCGGACTCTTTGGCTTGGGACTGGACCTTTCCTGTGTCGGACTGCACCTTCCCTGTGTCGGATTGCACTTTCTGTATGTTCTCCTTTCTAGTACTAGTATACACATAATCAGATTTCTGGCTGGGTGCCGGCTTCCGTCCCGAAGACCCCCTCAAACGCTTGCCAATTGTTTCATTTCCGTCATCTTTTTTTGATTTGGACTGGCCATCTGTCTTCCTCTTTTTTAGGCTTGTCTGAACCTGTACGTAACAGTAGCACGATGGTTACATTCTACTGGTATTCTGATCAAATAAGAGCAAGCACAGCCAACATGTGGGTCATATATTTTTGACCAAAATAATAGTACCAAGTATGTTTACCTCGTCGAAGTGTTGTTGTAGGTTCAGACGGTCGCCATATTTGTTCATGTTGGTTTCCTTATCGACTGATGAATGAGTTGGCAGTTCCATACCCATGTGTAGCATCATAGCATATACATCTAACTGCACCCTGTTGATTAAAATATTGTTGTCATCAATCCTAACACGGTTGTCCGAGATCGACCTCACTAGCTGGTCATGCTCAATCTTCGCATGGCCTCTATTGTCTATGACGTTGATAGATATATCTTCCAGGAAGTCCATGACCTGGATAGCATGAATGAATAATGAGATGTGTATTTAGTATGGTGTTAGATAATAATTATAAATAAAATTACCCGCTGATTATATGTTGATATTTTTTCAGATGATTTTGGTATTGGGTTAGACGCCTTGTTCTTTCTAGCTGGAGGTGGCTTCATATAGTCTTCAACCATCTGAAGCAAAAATATAATAATATGTTAGCATTTATGAATATATGAAATGAACGCGCATCACATTGTTGATCATGTGAAGTACCGTTCCAGCTCCGAAGTTTCGGCGTTGGTCAATTTTGTCAGCTTTTCGGGCTTTCTCCTCTGTCCAGTATTGCATCAGAGGTATTCCACGTTGAGTATAATCCAATGTGGAGTCTATATCACATAGACGGAATTTCTCCCAGTAAAATAGCTACAGAAGGTAAAAGTGAGAAAGAAATATAGTATATATGAAAAAAGGTAAACAGATGGGTCAAATTAGAATAACCTGGAGTAGGGGGAGGTTTCCCCCAAGATTCAATTTTCCATTTTTAAATTCCACAATGCTGGCTATTAAATGGTCAAGCGTAAGCTTGGCCCAGTTAATTGATCTAATCTTCTGCACGCTCTCAACAAGACTCAAGTACTTTGAGCTGATATATTGAGATGTGGATGGGCAGAAGACTGTCCCTATTGCATACAGCACAAAACATTGCAAGAACTCATCAAGTGGCAAGTCCTTTTGGTTCATTCTTTCAGATAGTGATTTCAAAGATATGCCACTGCTATTTTTCTCCTTAAGATCAGCATATAGTTGAGTACTTCTCGTGGATGAGATGGGATGGAACGCCTGGCCCTTGGAAGGTAATCCCATCAGATTGACAACATCCATCTCTGTAATTCTTGCCTGCTTACCATTAACGATGAAGGCCTTTGCGCGTTCGTCATATTGATTTGCTAACCACCAGCACATATGACGTCTGATGTTTACTTGCTTCAGTTGTAATAAATGCCCTAGGTCAGCGGCGATGATGCATGTACGACGATCTGGGATAAGGTTGTCAATGATCTTAAACAGAGCTTGCTGTGAGGCTGACTGAGTGGGCTATAGTTTGAACAAGAAAGATATTAGCTGTAGGTAAGTAGTAGCTGAAAATTACAGATCTAATTTTAAATACAGTAATTAGCACTCCCTACGTCCTAAAAAGGATGTTTTAGTTCAAATTTAAATACAGTAATTACTTGCAAATTTGTCCAAATTTTAATGAATCTAGACTGGTTTTAGTTTGTACATGCATCGAAATTTGAACAAATCTAAGTGTACTAACTAGGAGAAAACAGAAGTGATGCACGAGAGATAGATTTAGCGACCGATCTAAGATTTGTATATAATAGTAGAGTACCTTAGTATCAGATGGTTTGCGTGGATTCGTTTTTTCCTTCTATTGTGGCTCATACATAGGTTGTACATCCTATTTGAAAGAACATTAAGAACATTGTGTAGTACAAGATCAGATTGCTTCATGACTAAAAAAAAGGAAGATTTGTATAGAAGAGTAGAGTACCTGAGTATTATATGGCTTGCGTGGATTCGCTTTTTCCTGCTCTGCTGGATCATACGTCTCACGTATTGTAGGTGGTACATCCTTTTCGAAAGAACATTGTGTAGAACGTGATCAGATTGCTTCATCGTTAAAAAATAAACTTTACAGCATATCGACAGAATCAAATCCTGCTTACCTTGTTGTTTTTTGACCGCAGGCGAGATTTCTTGGATTTCTTCTGGCTGGATGCGCACTGAGATTCGAGTCTCGACGGAGAGTCCATCGATCACGGTGGCAGCAGATGCTTCGTCGGCTAGAAGGCGTGAAATCTTATTTAGGTCAGATGGTGGCGGCGCGTGTTGAGGGAGGGGCTGATACGGCGTCAAAAGTTTATGAGATACCGTGGTCTCGCGGTCGTATTATATTGGCCTTGGAGTCGGCAGAAAGGAGTCATGTTGGTTTAAGTATACAGAGTTCTATTTAAACTCAAAGGGTTATTATCACAAAATTCTTTACGTGTTGACAAAGTAATTTTTGTAACTAGGCAAGTCTTTGACCGGATACGAGTTGACGTGACCTTGATTAGCTCTAGTTCTATTTAAACTCAAAGGTTATTATCACCAAATTTCTTACGTGTTGACAAAGTAATTTTTATACTAGGCAAGTCTTCGACCGGATACGAGTTGACGTGACCTTGATTAGCTCCAAATACAGAGTTCTATTTAAACTGACTTAGGTTTGATTAGCTCCAAATACAGAGTTCTATTTAAACTGACTTAGGTTTGTCTAAATTCGCATGTATCTAGACACATTTTAGTGTATAGGTGTATTCGTATCTAGACAAACTCAAGTCAGTTATCACCAAATTTCTTACATGTTGACAAAGTAATTTTTGTACTAGGCAAGTCTTCGACCGGATACGAGTTGACATGACCTTGATTAGCTCCAAATACAGAGTTCTATTTAAACTGACTTAGGTTTGTCTAAATTCGCATGTATCTAGACACATTTTAGTGTATAGGTGTATTCGTATCTAGACAAACTCAAGTCAGTTATTTCTGGACGAAGGGAGTAGATCATTCAAATTTACCCAAGTTTTATCATTCAAAAACTTTGACAGGAGGAAAAATCACACCAAACTATGGTTTTCACACAATTTTGAGGACGTTGATCTTTCGGCCTTCTAGAGGAATTCAGACATTGATTGAGAAACAGAAGCACAAATAAGATGGAAGTCACGTACATCCAGAGACATTATTTTACAGGTTAACTCATCAGCACAAGCCATGAGTTATTGCTATCTCAAAATGTGTGTACTTGAAATACAATCGTTGCTTCATCTATATTAAACATGCGTGACAGTACCAAGTATCTCAGATCATCTGTTTTCGAAAGAATCATGAAACAACTATGGAGAAGGCGCAAAGTTGTTTCCTCATATCACACACCTCTATCCCTAGAATTGAATCTCTCGTGGAATGCCTTAGGCCTCTTCTTACTCGGAGCACCTCTCGGTTTTATCGGTAATGGATCCAATACTTTGCCATGAAAAGCTTTGCTCGATGATGAAAAATATGCAGGCAAAGGACCAAATTTTGTCGCCTCATTATTCTCGCCATTATTGCTGGCATCATCATTCTCGGCATTGTCGGCTTCGTCATCCGAAATACTATCAAAAAAATCCAACACTCTGTTTGATTTCTCTGTGCTCAATGAAACTCTGAATAAGACTGAATTAGCCTTGTTGCGGAGTTGACGGTATCGATCCATATAATCAGACCAAACCTGTGTACTGCCATTCCTCTCAGGTACTAAACCAAATTTAGCTTGCATCGTCCATCTGACAGCAACACAACAACGAGGAATGTCGTGCAGGCCGAGGTACTTCAAAACACAGAATGCGTGTGCACATGGAATTTCCTCACGCTCCATCTTCCGACAGTGGCAATTCACACTCTGTAGCAACGCCTCATGTAAGACACAAGTAACAGCATGCTCGCCATAGTCACTGGATACGACAAACCTAACCAAAGAGGCATCTTCCTGGGTCATCTGACGGATCTCCCATCCACCTGATTTCACAAACTGCTCCTTTACCCACTTGAATATTTCTGGAGTATATATACGGGCTGCACTCTTCAAAAGTGGGTGATCGGATATTCTTGTGAAAGGTACAGACTGTGAAGCTTTGGCATCCAACTCACCTTCATTTCTTCGGATACGTGACATAAAATACTAGGAGTGCTCAAGCAAATCGACCATTGACATCATCCGGTCTAGATGGTTATGAAGACCTGAGTTCAGACTTTCACTCCTTTGGTTGCTACTCATTCGCAGGAAGTACCCACCCTTCGTGTACGCCGCCGCCCATTTCCCTCTCAGCTCGTACATCCTCGAAAACCAAGCGTCCTGTTCACTAACACCATACAGCAGCAGAAACACGGCCCATCGCTCCTCAAACTCATCAGGTTCCATCCTCTCATAAATGAATTTCTTGAAGTCTTTCAGCTTTTGTTTTCGGATGTGTTTTATCATATTCTGCTCTATGTGCCAACTGCATAACCGATGAAATGCATCAGGCATTACAACGTAAATTGCTCTAGCCATTGCATTATCCCCATCTGTGATCAATGACCTAGGACGCTTCTGGTGCATCGCCAATAGAAATGTCTGAAGCAACCATATATACGATTTAGTGGTCTCATCTGATAGGACCGCACAGCCAAACACAGTTGTGCTGCGATGGTGGTTCACCCCAACGAACGGAACAAATGGCAGATTATAGCGGTTCACACGGTACGTGCTGTCAAATACCAAGACACCACCAAAGGCATCATAGTCCAAACGCGACTGTGCATCTGCCCAAAAAATGTTTCTCAGATGGCCTTCACTGTCAGTAGTATGTTTGTAGAAAAAGTCTGCATCCCTGTCTTTCTGTGACGCCATATAGTTCAACATATATTCAGCATCTCTACCTTCAATTTTTTTCTTCTTGTACTCTGCAACAAAGTTATACAAATCTCTGGGTATAAACCCGACCTTGTCGGGACCACCAGCGTGATGTTCCATGACATCCATTATCTTGTGTGCCCGGAGGCCACCAATCCCATAACCAACTACATCAGCCTTCTGTCCATCTGTCATCTTACGGTGAGAGTACAAGTAAGCAAACTCGCCTTCCTTAGCGAGTGGATGATTATGCTCATCCTCAAACTTCTTCACGAACCATTCACCAGTAGCCGCACTCAGCTCAATCTCAAAATGAGCTTTACATCCACACCG
This sequence comes from Avena sativa, assembly GCA_916181665.1. Classification (NCBI taxonomy): domain Eukaryota; kingdom Viridiplantae; phylum Streptophyta; class Magnoliopsida; order Poales; family Poaceae; genus Avena; species Avena sativa. The sequence continues at coordinate 1,507,087 of OV702285.1, forward strand.
AGTAAGAGCCTTTGGAGTTCTTTTTGGGTCAGTTCTTTCAAAGTTCGCCAATGTACGGTGCCCTTCCTTAAAGCACGTGTAAAGCCGCCTGAAACGCGTCCTAGTGCCCGGCAAGTATTTCACCTCTTCCTTTCTAACACTGAACCCTTTCACCTTTGCATATTCATTATAAAACTGGTATCCTTCATCCTCACTCCTGAAGGTCTTGCTAACAATGCGGTGATACTCATCACGCTCTTCCAAGGTATCGCCTTCACCATCCATGTCTGAAAATTGACATCATCAGAGTAAGATTCATGCAACTATCAATTAAATTATCAGAGTATAATTGTCATCTCAGTACCAATTTATACTAGCAAATTCTGGTTATTTTCACCTTAAAAAAGGCAGTGCCATATTGTTAATATTGAGTTTTTGACTAGAAAATAATGTCTACAATACAGAAGAATAAAACACTCTGCTATAGGCCTAGAGAGCTTGGTTCATGTAATCAGTACATCGATTGTACTGTACTACAACTTTCTGTCTAAATATGTGAGTTCACTCGGTGAATCTAATTAGCTTATACCAATACTCCAGTGTTGCTGGACTACTCTTGCCCAAACCATGGCCATCGATTTCGCTACCCTCTGCTACTACTACATCTACCAGAATGAAAACTAGATAAGTTCAACATGATGAAAAAAGACCAGGAACAACTAAATGGATAACAAAAGGAGGTCGCATAAGCGCACTTCTAAATCCTATTCAGGAAATATTGTGCAAATATAACCAACAACGTAACTCCCAGTTAAAACATTTCCACCTTTTGCAGGACATATATTCTGTACTTCCGAGTGATCCTTCCAACAAATAAAGAAAATGCATTCGCCCAACAGTCACAAACCACATCTGCCATGAGCACAACTACTCTCTTTGTAAGGTGAATCTAATTAGTTGTTCTTACTCAACAATTAGCTGAACAATTACGCTCCAATCACTTTGGTACTACTTGAATTTAACCAGAAAAATGTTTTACAGAGAGATAGAAACTACAGTTGCTCTTACTCAACAATTAGCCGAACAGCTAGAATCGTAGGGGGCCTGGTAGATGTGGGAGGCGGCGGCGGCGGCCCTGGTAGATGTGGGAGGCGGCGGCGGCCCTCCTGTAGCGGCGGCAGGGGGTGGGGGTCGAGAGGCGGCGGCCCTCCTATAGCGGCGGCAGGGGTGGGGGTCGAGAAGGGTAGAAGAGGCGGCAGGGGATGGGGTGGTCGAGGAGGTGGCGCCGGCCGAGCTGTGGGAGAGGAGGCGGGAGGAGGCGGCGCCGGCCGAGCTGTGGGAGAGGAGGCGGCGGGCGTGGGAGAGGAGGCGGCGGGCGCTGTCGAACTGGACGAGGCGGCGGTGGGTGTTTTTTCCTCTCTATTGTGTGTAATGGGCTAGTTGGGCCGAATCTAGCGGAGCCGTCCGGTGAATTCGTACTGGTGCCCTCGACCTGAGCAGTAAAAGGTACGTTAAAACTAGCCTTTCTCAAACATAGCCTGGACACGGATGTTGATCTGCCTGCTTGGCACCGCCCTGCGCCACCTCCTGCTGTCCTGCCCTTCCTCCATAGTGCTCCTAGCTGACGAGCCATGGCCGACCGTGCCAGTCGGCGGTCGCCGCCCTCCCAGCTGACGAGCCATGGCCAGCCGTGCCGGTCGGCGGTCGCCGCCCACTACATATTGTGGCCTTGGCGGCGTGCATGATCCTCACCTAGTTCTATGGCCTCTAGGCTGTACTGTCCGTCGCGGCGTTTCTGACGTTGCCGTGCGCTGCCGCGTTGCGGTGGTTGTCCATGGCCGAAGAGCAGCTGCGAGGCGATCCTGTCGCAGGCCCATCGAGGCTGTGGGGTTCGTCCTCGTCGTTGCCATAGCCGTTGCACGACTACCACGCAGATGCCGGCGCAGCTGAGTAGCAATAACGCCATGAATGTCATGACCGCCGCACAGGTTGCTGCTGGTTGTTTCTTGCGTGCGCCTGGTAGGCACTCTCGTGAGGAGGTGGTGCCTACTTCCGTGAGGAGAGCTATACGGACACGCCTCTCCCAGCGTCGGGGCCTACCGCGTCTTCTTCGTAAAATCTTTCGTACTCGCCATGGCCCACAGACATCGTGGATGTGAAGAACATTGGATTTACGGTTTCAGCGGTTTAAACCCGCCCAGAAACCGGAGCCCGTCGAAACCGGCCAGACGGTTTTGACCGGGTTGGTTCCACAGTTTGCACGGGTTAAAACCAAACCATGCACAGGATTACGCCCTGCAATAACAAAATGTTAAAAAAAGGAGGACGTTTGCTCTCGCGAACGTAGCCTGCACTAACAAAATATATCCTCCGCCTTCGCCTCCATAGATTTCCCCCTCCTCCGTCCGGCATGGGATGCGTGGAGATCCTGATCTATGAGTCAAGTTTTTAATAAAAAGTATTGTTTTCCATATATTAGGTTTAAGTGATCTTAGGTCCTTCGTTTGGAGACGAGATCTCCTTTCCGACGTCAAAGGTGGTATTGTAAGATTAAATTTCTATAGGTATAAGCCTTTGGATCTTGCATCATCAAGTAGATTTTGAATTTTCTTTTATGGTTGCCACGATGAGGATTGTCCTCATGATATTTGTCCTGGATGATATCGACAATGATGATTCGTACTCTTAGCTCACCAACAACGACGATGAAGTTGTTCGGTTATTTATTTTTCTGAAATACTGGTATCGATACTTTTGCTGATGTTGGTTGACTACTCTAATGGTTGCTCGCATGGACGTAGCTTTGGCACTATGTCTCAAATTAAAATTATAAAAGAATCCTTATTGGTATGTAGAGGTCTATGGTTTGGTATATACTTTCTCTGTTTCAAAATATAAGCTATTCTAACCTTCTTTTCTAAAACACATGTATCAAGATGATTATTAGTGTGTAGGTTTACTCATTTTGCTACGAACTTACACACTAAACAGTATTTAGGTACATGCAATTTAAAAAAAATACTAAACCACGGAGAGAGTACCAGGCTAACTTGAGAAGAATACTCTGTATGAAGAAAGAGTTCGACGCTCGTTTGTTTTGGACATAGTTTTTGAAAACCGGACCGGTTCACTGGTTTAGGAAAAAGCGGAACCAGAGGCTTCATCGGTTTTTGAAGCGTATTGTACCGTCCAGCTAATGAACCAGGAAAGACCAGACAAAGAGCGGTTGAACCAGCGGTTTAGTGGAAAATCGGAAAAAAATATGGCACTAAGATCGGGATTCGATCCCGAGACCTTCCAGCTCACACTAACAAATACTTTAATGAGCTAGCCAACTGGGTCGGCCAATGATTGTATCAAAGTACTTCATGTATACTATAAATATGTTTCTATTTTCCAACATATTAATACTTTTTCATCCATATTATTTTCCTTAATAAGTTAGCACCGAACCGGTTTGAACCAGCAATCCAACTAGTGAATCGCGAATCGAGGATCTCATTGGTTTGATCGCCGGTCTGGCTTTTTAAACAATGGTTTTGGAGGACCTAAATGTTTTGCTCGTTTGTTTTGGAGTTCGAAACGGATTGAAAACCGGCAAATAAAACCCTGGTGGACCCAAAAGAAAAGGAGCAAAATAAAACCACGCCACCGAAAGAGTGAAATTAGGCCCCACGGTTTCCGTCTCCTCTCTCCCCACCTGGCACGCGTCGCCGCCGCCGCCGCCGCCGCTCCCCTCCCCCGTCAGGCAGCCACCCAATTTCGCCGTCGCCGCTCCCCCTCCTCCTCTCGCGCCTGCACGAAAGGCCCTCCCCGTCGCCTCAACGGATCTGGCAGCCGCGCCGGCGGGGATCGAGACGAGCCCGGGCAACGCGGCGTCCCCACCACCGTTCGTTCGTATGCCGAACAAGGTTCTTCTCCAATCGCCTCATGCGCTCTGTTGGATACCTTGTTTTACTATGAGCTACAATCGTTCTAGATACAGAAAAATGTGTCCTACTGTAGTTACAAGAAAAAAAAAGATGGAGTGTTGGGAATTCTTGCTAAAATCCTCCATCTGAGCCACCCTCCTCCGCCTTAGTCACTTGGCCTGGGCATTGTCTCGATCACCACACAATAGTGATGCCTATAACCGGCGCTGGTTCAAGCCGCTCCTTAGACCATCTCCACTCGTTAGGCGAACTTAGGCTGAAATCCAGACCAAATTTTGGCCGGACGATGCAAGTTTTTGGCCGGTATGCCCAGTTTCCCACTCACGTATCCAGCCCGAGTTTTCGGGACGTCCGTTTTCGCTTAAATTCGGCTCAGGTTCGTCTAGATTTCAGCATAGTCCGGCATACAATGAATACACAACATTTTACGGCTAAAGTTTGGTGAAATTTTAAACATAGTTCGGCCTGCAGTGCAAGTACAACATAATTCGGCCTAGTTCGGCTAGTTCATGCTGGGCATGTACGACGTATTGCGCCTGCGTATCCATAGGTGCTCAACAAGATCATCATGCAGTTGTTGATGCATCGCCGGATCTCGGATCTCCTGACGCATGGCGATGAATGCAGTCCAGGTTGGAGGCACCTAATGATCAGTCTCGGCAAGAGGACCTTGTCTGTAGTATGGCTCGACCTCCTCGAGCAAACTCACTGGATCCTTTCTCTCATCCTCAATGATCATGTTGTGCAAGGCCACACAACAGTTTATCACTTCCCACATCTGATCTTTCGACCAGGTCATAGCAGAAAACTGGACAACTGCAAACCTCTGCTAGAGCACTCCGAATGCCCGCTCTACGTCCTTCCTGTAAGCTTCCTGTTTCTTGGCAAAGTGAGAATACTTGGGGAGCATTGGATTTGAGAGTCTTCACAAATGTTGGCCATCTTGGATAGATGTCATCTGCTAGATAGTATCACTTGTAATGGTGCCCATTGATCTCAAATTTCACGGGGGGAGCAATGACCCTCAACAAGCTTAGAAAAGACAGTTGAGGAGTTGAGGACGTTGATGTCATTGTTCGATCCTGCCATGCCAAAGGAGTGCCAGATCCAAAGATCATGTGTAGCAATTGCCTCAAGTATGACAGTGCAACCTCCTTTGTGGCCTTTGTACATTCCTTGCCATTCAAATGGACAGTTCTTCCACTCCCAATGCATGCAATCTATGCTTCCAAGCATACCAGGAAATCCTCTACTTTCATTGACTGCGAGGATCCGAGCAGTGTCTTCAACAGTGGGTGATCTCAAGTACTGTTTCCCAAACACTGCAATCACTGCCATGCAGAACCTATACAAGCAATCAATGACGGTGGACTCGGCGATGCGGAGATAGTCATCGGCAGCATCAGCCGGCGCTCCATATGCAAGCAACCTCATCGCCATGGTGCACTTCTAAAGCAAGGAAAACCCAACCAAGCCGGTGCAGTCCTTCTTGCAAAGGAAATAGGGGTCGAATTGCCGGATGGCATGCACGATCTTGAGGAAGAGCTTCCGGCTCATCCTGAAACGGCGGCGAAACACGTCCTCTCCATGGAGTGGTTGGTCGGCGAAGTAGTCGGCGTACAACATGCAGTAGCCCTCTACCCTCTGTCGCGCCTTGCACTTCCGGCGACCTGGCACCGAACCACTGCGCTTCGGCTTCGCCATCTGCATATACAGCTGGGCGAGCGATGCGAGGATCTGCAAGTTCTCTTCACCTTCGGCGACCTCGGCGCTCTCCTCCTTCAGGAGTACGGCGAGCATCTCCTCGTCGTCGGAGTCCATGGCGAGTATCTCGTCCTCGTCGGAGTCCATGGCGAGTATCTCGTCGTCGTCGAAGTCCATGGCCGAATCTGGCCAAATCCGAACACTTGGCGGGCGTGGTGGTGGGAGCACGCAGCGAAGCAGAGCTACGGCCAAGTTCGGTCGGCGAAAGCGGCCACGGAGAGGGCGTGGAGGTGGGCGGCAGCTACGACGAGCGTAACTAGAGGCGTGGGCATGTCTCGGCATGGGGGAGCTCCGCCGGCGAAGTCATGGCGACAGGGGGCGCTGCGAGCTCTTCGCCGCAGTCTGGGCGAGTGGAGTGGGTGGGAATGGGACTGTCTCGCCGACAGTGCTGGCCCACGCCCTTTTTCGTGGCGTCCGGCATCCCCAGGGCGTATCCGGGAACCTGGGTTCGGCCTGGGTAGGCCGGACCAAAATACGCCCAAATCCAAACAACAACAGGTCCTTGGGTATGCGACTGGCCGATTTTTGACGTCCGGACCTAATTTTGGCGTCCGGATCGACGTCTTGGGTAGGCAAGTGAAGATGCTCTTAGTACCATAGTTTTAAATAGCACGCTATCTTGTTGCTATAGCGGATTCTAGAGCACTCCCGCTAACGCTATGCACTTTTATGGCTGAGCACCATCTAATCCTAGTGCCATACGACTGACAATCCAAGCCGGACTAGTACAAGAGTAGAAGCTTACACATGTATGCATCTACAACATGCAAACAGTTGGGGAGCCATGTACTAACTGTGTGGTCAATTGACTACAGTTTCTTGGTACAATGCAGAAATCATGCAAAATATTATTAAAAAAATCGTATATATATATTTGACTACACAACTTCAAATTGACTACACAATGTTAATGCTCTGACTCAGTCACTGCATGCAAACCTACCAAATTAGAAAATCTAATAAACCTAACTCAAGATTATTGCTAACAGCCAGAGTATGTTTTTGTTATGTCATTACTGCATACATCAAAGCAATACCTTATGTGTTTCAAATTCCAAGTATTATTTATGAGATTTTTCACATGTCAAATATCCATGATTTATGATGTTATAGCCTTCATCGTTGACTTCTGATCTCATGCCGAGTTGTGAAGGATTTGAGAAGCATGGTCATAAATTCTCAACGACACATATTGCTGGAAGTTCCCCCAGTGATGATGGCAGTGCCACTGCTAAGGCCAGCAACAGGCACAACCTCAACAATGACAATTATCTTGAAAACATGCTTGATTGTGACAGCTTTCTCCCTCTTGAGGATGATTCTGCTGATAATCTTACACTTGATGATGGTACTTCCTCTCCCTCCTTGCCACCCTCTGTCATTTACGTGTATGCGTGCTAAGTTTTTTTATGGAGAACATTAGCAGAACTGGGATTCAGGAATTAAGCTCGTGTACTTGTCTGTATCAGGGATAGGAATTGCCCAAAGGGTTGGCCCTGAGGAATATATCAAGAGGCTACTATTAAAGAGATCTGCGTTGCCCATCTCTTCTGCTGAGCTAGGTGTTCATACCAAGTTAAGTATGATACCAGAGTCCTCGAGAGATTTGAGGCATACCGGGGATCTTTGTTGGCACGAGTATTATCATATGAGTGATGTTTCTCAGAGTAAGCTACTATTTCTAACCCTTTGTTAATTCATTTTATTTGCATGGGCACATAATTATATACTAAATCTGTCTTTATCCTTTTATATTCTAGCTGTTCTGCCACCAAAGCGGTATACTCATTGCGAACCTTTGACTGGTGTGCGGTGTTTTCACAAGCCATGGGCTATGCTCCAGATTTTTTCTATCAAGTTGAAGGCATATCTCCAAGATATAGGAAGTTCAGTGGAGGTGTATGGTTTTATTGCAATCCGGGATGGTGAGGATTATCGCCGAAATTATCTTTTCAACCGATCCCGAGCTGACCCAGTGACTATTAACACGGTAACTATACTTCCATGCCTTAAATTTGATGCTTTGGTATATATTAATTACCTTCTCTAGTGTCCCGTCAAGCTTTGCGCCGTTGTTTCTGTTTTTTGTGTAAACATATTTACATTGATATCCCAGTGGTCTTGTGTACCTGTCTTGCATGTAAGACTTCTGCATTTGTTGGTCATGTTTCAAGATTAGCATGACACTTGACATTAAAGTTAAGAGTTCTGAGCATATCTAACTTAGAATTTTCTATTGCTTAAATCTCTGGCTTTTAAAGCCCTCAAATGTGAATGCATCATAGCCATACTTACCTAGGCAAGCTTAACTCTATATGACATGATTAAGTAAATTCAATGTACGTGTGGATTATTTTTGAAAATGTTTATGTTGATTTCTTGAGAGAAGTACCATATCATTTGTTGTGTGAATTAACTATGTTCTATAGTTAACATTACCTGATATGTTGCCATCAAGATTTATTTTGACGTGCTAATTCATTTCTTTGTTGAAATCCAGACCAGGGACTACCTGCCTTTGTTAAGCCCTGTAAGAGGCATGTCCATGGCGTATGAATGCTTGATTGAAGTTGATATCAGAATAAAGGGGGACGAAGAAGACGTGACCTTAGTTGACGGATGTTCCGATCTACTTGAGGGTCGATGTACGTACGACACGGAACTGGAGTGCACAATGGACGATACCAACGGTGCCGCCATTTTCGATTTCGCCATCTTTCGAAGAGCATTCGAGGCGACTATAGAGTTGGATTTCACGAAGGTGCCTGCAGGAGGCATGGAGGTGAAGATGTGCGGATACACCGCGTTCTCGAAGAACCTCTACTACTTCATGGACGAGCAGTGTGATTGTGATCGGTTTGTTGCATCTTCTGGGAAACATCCGCAGTGCTTTGTTGCAGCTGTGCCGTTCAAAGACACGCTGTTTCTCGACTTCATGGAGGGAAAGCTGTCGGTTCCATTCAAGGCAGCGGTTCATGGCAGCCAAGAGAAAGAATACCGGTTCCACAACGGTGCCGTGGTGTTGGTGACGGTTTCTTGGTCGATGCCGTATAATTGATCATCTACAATTACTAACTTGTAGATTTGGAACTATGTTTGTGTTGCTTTGTAAGATTTATCATGCATCCCTTTGTACGAAGTTTGCTCATGAAGTGGGCCTCGGCCTTCCTTTGTGCAGTAGCGAAGCATGCAAATAAGTTTCCAATTTGAAATATGGAATTTATTGGCCTTCTCCAAAAGTAACATCATTCTGATTTTGAACTCTTGCTCTCATCTCCTTGCTTAGATTCTCCCAAGAGAATCAGAGTCCGTCTTGGTGAAATTTGGTTCCTGCCGCCGGTGGCCCATATGCAGCTCCACACTGCTGGCTGATGTGCTCTGGCTGTTCGCAGATAAGCATTGTCCAACCAGTTCAATTCCCTGGGGTCAAGCATGACTTCTTTTCTTTTGGAAACAAGGCAAAAAAAATCCCATTCTCATTGATTAAGGAGAAGTTTTAGAGAGGTCTTACAAACCAAGCCAAGGCAACAAATACGATACAAGCCTACTCTCGGGGCATGATGTTACTAAGCGCCTTTGCCCCGGCTAAACTCCATATTGACGCCTCCTCTTTGATCATGGCGATGAGCATTGTCGCGGTTATGGAATTGTTTCTAAAAATTGTTGCATTTCTTCCCTTCTAAATATTCCAAAGAGAAGAGCATTACAAGGGAGGGTGGCGCTTTTCTTGATTGACCCATCTTGTGTATGACCCTGCTCCACCACTATTTCGCAATTTGAAAAGAGACCCAATCTCGTGGTTGAATGTCGCTGAGCCAAAGCCGCGCCTTCAAGGATGACCAAATGTGAGTAGTGAAGCGGCATTTGAAGAGGATGTGTGCGGCCAATTCCTGCACTTGGTTGCAAAGCTTACAACACCCACAACATAGTTGAAGAGGAGGTATGCGGCCCATTCCTGCACTTGGTTGCAACGCTTGCGATACTCGCAATTTAGTTGAAGAGGGGGTGTGCGGCCAATTCCTGCACTTGGTTGCAAATCTTGCAACGCCCACAACATAGTTGAAGAGGAGGTGTGTGGCGTCAAAGGCTTTCACCGAACAAAGTTAGTTATTGTCGAGAGTTCTTGTTGGTCTCGAAAATATTATTTTTGTGAGCGCTACTACGATAGGTGCATACCAACCATTTAATTTTTTTAAAGATGGGAGATGCACACGAATTATGTGAAGTCAACTTTAATGGAGCTGCTCACAATAACAACAATAACAGCAAATTTGCTTAACAACTTGCGAGTTGGCATAGAAGATTAACGGGAAATAACCGAGGTAGGGTGGAGTCTGTATAAAATACAAAACAACTATACGATATGCAACTATTACAAAATTGAGTGTGTGTTTTATCTTAATAATAAGAATGAGCCTCAGTCACTACATACTTTTCATGAAAAACATGGCCATTTAATAAAAATAGTCGAGATTAGAAATAACCCTAAGGGTGTTCAACAAAATAATGTCCCATGCATGCTTCCCAAACAACTTATCACCTCTAATATATAATAACATCATGATGGTTGAACCTAAACTGCGAGAATGGCATATCTACTCTTTCTAATTCTAAAACATAGGGAATGGTGATTTTCTAATTCTGAAACATGGGGAATTGCCTTCATGATTATAATTTCTTCGAATCTCCCTTAAATTGGAACCTCATTATAAATTGACCCAAATGAACTGCAATCAAATTCGCTCCTTCATACTACTTTCCTTCCTTGGATGACTCCTTTGTATGCTGATGGAGACCGCTTGCGCTAGCTCGTCGTTCATGCAATCGTCATGGACCGCCGGTGAATTCTCATCCATCACGCCATCATCATGGACTGTAGGTGAATGTTCGCTCTTGTTGTCAACAAAGCCCTTTGGCTCCTTTTGTTCCTCGTTGTTCTCACCACTGTCACTCTCCTTTCTAGCGTAGTTCATCCTCTTCGTCGAGCACAAGCTCATAACACATGAATCATTACATATGTGCGCATATATGTGGTAATTGAAGATGTGGAGTTAGATCCTGAAACTTAACATTGACGGCGTATTGATGATACATATACTGAGATGTTTGCAATAGTTCATATATATATGTGAGTCCATGATGACTACTTTTTATTCATCCCATATGGTGGAACGGTGCCAAACAGTTTATTGGTCACCAATGGAAGCTAATTAAGACATGTTACATCCACCACTGGTGGTGACGGGGATGTTGCAGTAGGATATAGTAGGAGTGTTGCATATGTAGGGAAGATTCTTGGCCCTCTCCATCAGCGTGGTAACCTGTCCTTGTAGGGTAGCACAATATATGTCGCTCTGTGTGGTAACCTCGCCTCGTAGGGCAGGACAATATGAGTCAATGTTTCTCATATACGGACCCAGCTCGGTTTGGACACCTTTGCAGATGGTCTTGCAGAGCGACTGTTGTGATACTTGTGCCAGCTGCTGGCAGCATAGGCCCTGCACCTCCTGGCAGCTCTTATACCATTTGAATGGCATTTTTCCTGGATAGCATCGCTGATTTATGTAATCCTGGCAATATTGTAACTTCTTTATTGGCTCCATTTGGTATTGCTCATAATCATCCCCGCCTTGGACATCACTGCTTTGTGCAAAGGTGGTGCTTGCTACTAGAGAAAGGAGAGCAAGGAGGAAGAAGGTCTTCATGATGTCAATGTTGTTTATTTGGTGAGATGCGTAGTTGAGAACTGATACCCTCTATTTATTTATGAGGTGATCCCATTTTCCCCATGTGTATTAGCTTGTAGTACAAAAGAAAATAGTGGGACACAGATCAAAAGTTACTTTTGCAAGCACACATAAATTGTGTTGGGTTGTTGAGATGGGCGATGTTTCGTGCACTGCAACTGCTCCTTTATGAAGATAGGCCAAAGATCTAGTGCTTTCTATTTTGTACTGCACTAAGGAATTCGAGTGGCTCAATCCATACATAACTTTAGGTGAAACAAAGTTGGAGGGTTCTACAGGTTGTTGAAGATGGATCCAGATGTTCCCAGCTATATCTTGTACCAAATTTTCTAGAGATTGTGTCTTGCAAGTAATGAATACAGATGTCGTCTCACGTTGTTTTGTCTTCTATTAGAATCGGGATGTCGAGGCCTATGATTTTTGTTGTTTCTTAAAACTGTATTCGACTTGTTATGCAGTTTGTTAGGATGGATGAAGGACAATGATGATGCCATGCTTTAAAAGTGGTTGGTGCATATGAATCCATCAATTCATATGTTGGTGGCTATCCTTTATAATTCATTTTTTATGACTAGGAACAATCTTTTTCTCTTCTCTTTCTTGTTTTAGATTTGAACTTGAGTCTTTTCCCTTTCTACAATTGGAAGAAAGATGCAGAGCCCACAATCAGACAATGAAATCTATAATAGATGAAGACTAGAAATAAAACTGACAATATCCTTAAGTTCTAAGAAATTTAAGATTACAAGGGGACACACACCACTATACCCACACATGCACGCACTCCAAGTGAAGACCCTGCTAGATCTACAACGAAGGTTGATTACATAAACCCACGAGTTATTATATACCGAATGGACCACGAGATACATGCTTTACCACTGAAAGCACACATGGGAAGGCGCGGCACATGAACACCTAATTCAAGAATTGAACTCTAATGGGCAGGTCACACCTCCACAGGAAGTTGGGGGGAAACCGAGAGCGAGTATGTTTCAATAAAACCGGTGACCAATCACTAACACAATAGTGGATTTCCATGCCACAAGAATGTCACCAGCTATTCCAAAAGCAGGGATAAACAAAAAGTCAATAAGGACCGAGAAAAAGTGGAGGGAAATCAACTCTAGTTTTGTATCCACGACGCACACCACAGAAGCACCATAATCGACCACACAATAACTGATCATCGCCGTGCAGCGCGCAGGGCTATTCAGTCTATGTGACTTTCAGTTTCAAACTAGGGTGAAGTGAAGAGCGAATGATCATAGCTAGGTTCATTCTCTGTTGAACATTCGCATATAGCAATTTAAAGAGTATATGTAACAAGGAATAAGCAACAGACATTGAGCTAAAGCATTTTTAAGGCAATGGTAACAGCAATCCATATGGGATGCTTTCCCTATCCTCGCCTCTAGAAATACACTTTGTAGATGGATTTTTTGTCTAAATAATAATATATTTCAAACGCTATTTTTTTAAAAAAAAATCATGTATACATGTGGATATTCTATGTTCGAACACAGAATTCTAGCGAAAAAATATTTTTTGTGTCTTGTGTAAACAAGGCAATTTTCGATGTTTCAACATAACTATTTATAAGATATTTTTCTTCTTATATAAGCCACAATTTTTTACCCGGAACTTTGTTGTGCAGAGATGTACATACGAAAAAAAATCTTTTCTAGTTTTTTAACATATTGTAATGCATTTTTATTGATTTTTCGTAGTTGGTGTAGCTAAAACACCATGCGCTCATCCCCTCTCTCTCCCCTCCGTCTCTCCGAGCACTTGAGCTTCCTCTGTCCCTGTGGCCTCTGACGGCAATAAGGATAATCTGTTCCGTGTCGCCTCCACCGCCCCAAATCCAGCCCCTCACTATCTCCTGCCGCAGTCGAATCTGTAACCTCATCTGATTACTCCCCAGATCCAATCAGGACTCGATGCGGTTCTCGATTTTTCTTCTACTCGAATCTGCTGCAACAGTTTCTTTATCCAGCCGAAGCGACGGAGACCTCTCCTCTCGATCGATCTGTCCGTAGAGATATTTCGTTTTCTCTAGAAACAGCAAATCGATTCACCGAGAGAAGCCATATAATAAAGACTGTAAATCTAAGTACAGTAATTCCTTTTCCGAGCGCAAGGTCGATCGATCTAGGAATTCCTGGAGGTATGCCTGGGCTGCCTCTCTCGCACGAGGAGTACAAGGAAGAAGAGGAGGAAGACGATGATCTCGAGGACATCCCCCTAGAACCAGAGGATGGTACGTATGCCTCTCTTCAATTCTTTCTAATTATTAGGAAAGTTGCTTATATTTACCCAAAAGTTTACTGGTCTCGGATCATCTACTAACCAAAGTTGAATGTACGTTCCTAAAATACCTAATAGGGACTTGAAAGTATAGCAAGCCCTAATTAGAGCTGCTCATGAAAGGCTCGAGGGATCAGTTTCATCAATTAGATTAGATCCCAAACCATCGTTTCACGCAATATGTGTGAGCCTACTGCCAGTGCCGCTCCTAGCGGCAGATCAACGACGACGCCGCTCCATCTTGTCGCTATCCCAGCGTCCTCTGCCGATTATATTCTCTTAATGTTACTAATAAGAAAAAGAAAAAAAATTGTTGTCTCTTATCTCTCTGTCTTACTCTCCGTTGTTGCCATACGGCCAGTACCTGCAAACATTCATTTAGTATTGCTAGCTTCAGCCTGAGGTACTTGTAGTTTCGACCTGATTCATATTGCCTCAGTCATAGCACATTTCATCAAAGTACTAATCGACTTTTTTTTTTTATGGTTGGGATATTCTTACTACTAATTTGCTGGCCAAGACCTCATGAATATAAATTCCATCCCACGCCTGCATTAATATTTGCACATACTAATTTGGACGAATGTATTTTCCATTAATATGTAAACTGTAGTACGGCCTCTGTTAGAGGATGTTAGAACTAGATAGTCTGGGCTTCGTCTTGTTCAGTAAGTGAGCCAAATGTCTCGTTCCTTCCACATGCATGTGTCTATGCCTCTGAACATAGGATTACAAGTTAGCAAAGGCTGGCTATGAGCACAGTACAGGAGCAAACAAAATGTATACTTCCCGTACGTCCAGGTAAGTTCGAGGGCCTTAGTAATTAAAGGGTACAATTTGCCTAGTTTACAGAAAACCCCTTTTGAGCAAATCATAAACATAGTTAATCCTTTTTTTTGCATATTTTACCAATGTACAATCAACTTTGGGTAGATGAACCAAGCCTAGTGAATTTTTGGGTAAATAACCAATTATTTTCCCTTAATTGTTACCCTGTGATTAGTTAGTTTTTTTGCTGTTCTAACAAGTACTCTCAATCAGTGCATGCTCAACTGGTTAATTTGTCTATCTACTCCCTTGTATCAGTGCTACGATTCATTCAAACTGTCGGCTATGCTGAACCTTCCAAGAGGGCGAGATTGATGAAAGAAACCCTAGGTGTTCCGCGCAAACCCCGAGACTGGCCCAGCGGTTGCCTACTCCCCGAGTCGTCTAGAGATCATAGGCATGTGGGTGATCTTCAATGGCACCAGACCTACGAAATGGACAAACTCTTCGAGAGTAAGCTCGCTCGCTAAGCAGGCGCTAATACGTTTTTGTCTGCAGTTTTAAGACATGCTTGTTACACTAATCGGGTCTCTCCTTTCCTTTGAATGATGAACAGCTTCTTTGCCGCCTATGAGGTATACTCCATGCTGCGACCAAGATTCAGTTGCGCAGGAACGGTGCTTTCACAAGCCGAGCCCAATGCTGCAATTATTCTGTGCCAGGATACAAACCTTTCTTCTGGCAGATAACACCAATACAATCGAGGTATACGGTTATATCGCGGTCCGTGACTCGGAGGACTATCGCCGCAATTATCTTTTCAACCGATCCAGAGATAACCCGCTCACTATCAGTTCGGTAAGTAGTCATTTCTATGGTATTGGGGCATTTTCATTTAGTAATAACTGTTAGTTCATATCAAACTTGCTAGTAGTAAGTTACTCCACCATTACTACTTTATTTATGGGATTCGGAAAATAATTGTGGTATTTGCCTCGCGACACCGCCGCTAACTGAAATTACTTTCAAGAGCTAGAAAAGTTTTTATTTTATTTTATAAGATGGAGACCTAGAGAAATTGAGGTCAAGACAAGGATTAGTGGCAGGATGGACATTTCATTACTTCGAGTTTATGATTCTGAACTAATGGGTTTGCTATTTTCCGTGATGAATACTGCATATACATCTAGTGTCATGTACTCGCTCCGTTTTAAAATATAAGATGTTTTAGATTTGTGAAGGCAATGTATCTAGACACCTTTTAGTGTGTAGATTCGGAGTGAACCTCTTCGAACCTACACACTAAAAGATGTCTAGATACATTATCTTCACAAATCTAAACCATCTTATATTATGAAATGGAGGTAGTAGCTAATTTTGCCTTACATGCCAGAAGAACTAAGCTGTATCAATATATGTTGGTATATGTTCAGTGCTAACTCTGCAATTTAAAATAAATTTCAGGCTACCGACTATCTGCGTTTGTTGAGCCCCAAAAGAGGCATGTCCATGAAATTTGATTGCCTAGTTGAAGTCGATATCAGAACAAAGGCATTGTCAGGTGATACAGATGATAAAACTTTAGTTGATGGGTGTTTTGACCTAATCGAGAGACGGGCTGCTCTCGACGTGCTCTCTAGAAGCGCGGTGGAAGGTGAACATGGTGCTCTTGATTTTAATCTCATCATATTTCGGAGAGGTGTCGAGGCAACCATTTGTTTGAACTTCCTGGAAGTGCCCGGAGACGGGTTTGACATAAAGATGTGCGGGTTCACTGCCATTTGGAAGAACCTGTATGCCTTCATAGACGACGAACAATGCGAGTGCGATAGCTTCGTCTCCTCGGTCGGGAAATTCGCATGGTATTTTGTTGCGGCTCTGCAGTTTGATGACACGTTGTTTATCGATTTTATGGAGGGGAACATGCCCATCTCATTTGAAGCAGCTATTCATGGCAGTGACAAAAAATTATATCACTTCCGTAATGGTGCCATCGTATCTGTGGAGGTGTCTTGGTCGACAGCCCACTACTAATGTATATTAGAGATTGATTGAGTAATGTACATCTAGTGTCATGTACTCGCTCCGTTTTAAAATATAAGATGTTTTAGATTTGTGAAGGTAATGTATCTAGACACCTTTTAGTGTGTAGATTCGGAGTGAACCTCTTCGAACCTACACACTAAAAGATGTCTAGATACATTATCTTCACAAATCTAAACCATCTTATATTATGAAATGGAGGTAGTAGCTAATTTTGCCTTACATGCCAGAAGAACTAAGCTGTATCAATATATGTTGGTATATGTTCAGTGCTAACTCTGCAATTTAAAATAAATTTCAGGCTACCGACTATCTGCGGTTGTTGAGCCCCAAAAGAGGCATGTCGATGCAATTTGATTGCCTGGTTGAAGTCGATATCAGAATAAAGGCATTCTCAGGTGATACAGATGATAAAACTTTAGTTGATGGGTGTTTTGACCTAATCGAGGGACGATCTGCTCTCGACGTGCTCTCTAGAAGCGCGGTGGAAGGCGAACATGGTGCTCTTGGTTTTGATCTCATCATATTTCGGAGAGGTGTCGAGGCAACCATTTGTATGAACTTTTTGGAAGTGCCTGATGGAGATGGGTTCGACATAAAGATGTGCGGGTTCACTTCCATTTGGAAGAACCTCTATGCCTTCATAGACGACGAACAATGCGAGTGCGATAGCTTCGTCTCCTCGGTCGGGAAATTCGCACGCTATTTTGTAGCGGCTGTGCAGTTTGATGACACGCTGTTTATCGATTTTATGGAGGGGAACATGCCCATCTCATTTGAAGCAGCTATTCATGGCATTGAGGAAAAGGTATATCATTTCCGTAATGGTGCCGCCGTATCTGTGAAGGTGTCTTGGTCGACAACCCACTATTAAGGAATATTTTAGAGGTTAATTAAGTAATGTTTATAGAACAATACTTGTGCTTATTGATGTAATATATAAAATGCATTATGATCGGCATGTTGAATCTAGTTTTCCTTGGACAAAAAAATATGAGAAGACTTGTGCTTATAGAACAAGACTTGTGCTTATTTTTAGAATTTTTTATAATTTTTCGGCATGATTTTGAATCTAAAAAAGACGATCTCCAGAAGGATTTGTGCCCGTTTTACTACCACGGCAGAACAGAATTTTTTTTGCCCACTTTCTTTAGTCCGGATTGACCTTTAGTCCTGGATGGTGATACGAACCGAGACTAAAGGTCACGTTTGACCCGGGACTAAAAATTGCTAGCGTTCTAGCCGTTTGACCCGGGTCCAACCATAACCGAGAGTAATGCTTCGAACTGGGGTGAACGAATGGCTTTTTTTTTCTACTAGTGATCCTTCTTCAGATCAAGGAGGTTTTGATGGAGCATGCCATCTGGATGTACCTCGGCGGCGCGACCGGCGGGAGCTTCTGCACCGTGTCCATCTCGGTGGTACTGTTGCCTAGCAACTTCAGCTTGCTGATGAGGCTGGACAGACGCAGGGCGAAGTCCTCGGCCGTTTTGCCGGACATGAACGCCATGCCATCGAAGTCCTTCCGCAGCTTTTGGCGACGTGCCTCACGAACATGGTCGACGCCAAACCTTATCGCTTTCAGTGCATCCCACGTGATCTTGGAGTCTGTCTTTGGCGGCGAGTGCAGGAACCATCTCTGGTGCCACGGATTTCAGGATCGCGCCCAGAGCCTGGCGTTCCTGCCACTCTGGCGCGTCGCCGGTGTCCACGGCCTCCTAGAGGCCCGCGCCCTGGAGCGCCACCCTCGTCAGAATGGCCCACTCCGTATAGTTGGTCTTGGTGAGGTGGGGTACGTGACGGCGTCACTCCTACAACGACGGTGGCTCACACAAAACGCGTCCACTCAAAACAGACTAAGCTGAAATCTAGCTGAAAAAAGACTAAGTCCTAACTGAACCTGGCACTAGTACCGTGTGTTGCAACGGCCAAACTAGCAGCGGATTCAGTCTCGAGCAAGCTGAAGGTTTGAACAACAGTATTGCCCTATAAAACCCTCTAACTATGCAGACTCGCTGCCGGTTTAATGAAAATTTCTTCAGCGGGAGGTTTTGCCTCATCCTGGGATTGTCAAAAAAAAAAAACACTGGGATCTAAATCATGGTTACATCGCTTACAATCAGAATATAGTTGATGTTTACAGTACAAACTTATATGGAAATATTTCCACTTGATTCGACCAATACCATATATCGTGATGCTGTATATTACAGTACAATTTATAGATAGCTAGCTGATAGCATCTGGAGTAGCAGTAGACACCAAAGCACCATTTATTTACCCTCCAAATCACAAAGCTGCAGAACATTACAGCTATAGGATGAGCATTCAACCACATGCCGCGGACCCCTCTCACGCTGTGTCGTTGTGGGTCTTCTTCGCCATGCGAGCCCAAGCTATAGCCACCCGCACATAAACCTCATCATATAGCTTGTCAATGATCTGAAAGTAGGCACTTGCCCAGGTTCTCCTCAGCAACATGGTGCAGAACACAGTCCAGAGGCCCACCACAAATCCTATGCTCATCCCAAGATAGAGAGGCGATACATGATTTGCATCTTCATGAACGCTTTGCTCTGTATCATGAGTAGAGCAGTTCTTGGAGAGAGGGTAACCACAAAGACCCGGGTTGCCGATGTAGATGTCAATCTGGTTGTCGAGAGCTTGCAGCTGCCGCCCTAACGGTATTGGCCCTGATAAGTTGTTGTACGACAAGTTCAAGTGGCTCATATATGTGAGATCCGACAAACCTGACGGAATTTCGCCGGAAAGCTCGTTGTAGGATAGGTCCAGGGACTCCAACTGCTTTAGATCACCAATCAGGTTTGGTATTTTGCCGACCAGCTGATTACTCGATAAGTTCAGACTGGTGAGCCCAATGAGCAAACTTATCTCCTCCGGAATCTGCCCTGTTAAAGTGTTACATGACAGATCAAGATTCACCAGTAGCTTGTAGATTTCGAAACTATAGTCACGTGTTTGGCCTTTTGTGGTTATTGGTATGCTCTCCTCATGATATGGGTCTTCATTATTGTGAGATATGACTGACATTGCTTTCAAGTTTGATAGCGACCAAGGTATCGTTCCTGATATATTGTTACTTGCTATGTCCAAATAATAAAGACTTTGCAGGCATGTAATATTCTTAGGAATATGACCACTGAACATATTTGATCTCACCCTGAAGATTTGTAAGTATGGCATTTTTTCTGGTAACCACTTTGGCAATGTTCCAGAGAACCTGTTGTACGAAAGATCAAGGAACACCAACTGTGAGGCACTCTGGAGAAATGTAGGGAATTCGCCAGATAGATCATTGTTGTTCAGGGCTAAACCAATCATGATGGAACCAAACTGATCTGCAGAGTTTGCGCTGAACATTGAAGAACTCTTATCTGACTCCTTCCAGCACTGCATAATATCTCCTGTTAAATTATTTCCTGATAGGTCCAACTGTTGCAAACCAGTCAATTGGCACATAGATGATGGAATGGTGCCTGTAATTTGATTATTCGCAAGCAACAACTGCTGAAGCCGTGGGGCTTTTAGCTCTGATGGCAATGACCCCGAGAAAGAGTTTGAAGACAAATTCAAGTATGATATATTTAACAGGAGATGTGGAACTTGACCTGTAAGCTTGTTGGATCCAAGATCTATACTCTCAGCTGAGATGTGTTGCAGATTTTCCGGTAATGAACCACGCAACATGTTTCCTGATGCATCCAAGTAGAAAGCTCGGGAAAATGTCACCCAGAACCAATCAGGAATAATGTCATCCAGATTTGCATTTCCGAGACGAAGAAAACCAATGTTGGTCTGCTGTCTAAGCCACTTAGGAAAATGGGGGCCCACTCGACATGAGTCGAGGCCTAAGATGTTTAGTCTAAATGGAGGAACCCAGTCTGGTTCAATAGCCATTTCCAAGGAGTTTGATGAAAAGTCCAGTGACTCTAAATTTGATAGACCTGAGAAATGCTCCTTGGTGAGCACACCTTTTAGTTTATTGTAGCTGAAATCCAACATTGTCAAGTTACCAAGTGCTCCAATTCCCAGTGGTACAGTACCAGTTATCTTGTTTTTACTGGCTGAAAGAACACCGAGACTGGTCATGTTCCCAATCCAGATTGGCAGTTCTCCGGTCATATTACTATACCGCACTGAAAGCATCTGTATGGTACTCCATGAGCACCTTGGCAATCGGTCCATGAACTCCTCCATTCTCGCATTAATGTTATTCTCGTCGAGCCGCAGCACTTCCAAATTGCACAGATTTTCTAAGTTGCTCGGTATTAAACCCACAAGATCGTTGTAACTAAAATCTATGACTTGAAGGGAGGTCATGCTTCCTAGTTCTTGAGGGATAGATCCGTGCCAGTCGCAATATGATAGGTAAAGCTCCTTAAGGCTGGTGAGATCCCAAAACCAATAATAGTGCTCATCAAGTGATGCGTTAAACGAGTTGGATGATAGATCAAGGACTTGGAGATGTGTGAGGTTTGATTTCCTAGTGGTGGACATGGTACCGGTAATAAGGCCACAACCTCCTAAGCGAAGCACTCTGAGAGACACAAGCATGTTAACCATGTGCACCCAATAATCCCGCAAAGCACTGAGGTCCACACCCCTCAAGTCAAGATAACCTAACAATGATAGACGTGACAACCATGCAAGATCAATCACATGCAGATCCTCCCCACCACTAGCATCAAGATATTCCAGATTGGAGAGATTACCGAGTTGGGAATGTATTCTACCACTGAAACTTGACGACGAGAGGTTGAGATACCTTAGGTTCTCCAGAGAGCCCACGGACGCAGGTATGTTGGTGCCGTTGAAATCATTCAAGCTCAGATCAAGATATCTCAACTGCTGTAAACCAGCCAAAGAGGAGCCCATCTCATCTCTGGACAGCATCAGGATGTTGTAGTTTTTGTAGTCCTCACCAGCAGTGTGGAGGTCGAGCTTGACGACATGGCCGGTTCTTTTGCTGCACCCGACTCCCTTCCACCGACAGCAATCTTGGCCGTGCCACGACGAAAGACGGCCACCAGGGTCCAGAAGGTTTGCTTTCAACGACAGAAGCGCATCCCGCTCCGTGCTGATGCAGGTTCCATTATTTCCCCCTGATATACTCGCTCCAGCAGATGGTGTTACTTGGAAAACCAATAATAATAGGCAAAGTATTGCTGCCACGGCTCCTCGGGCAAGATGCCCAAGCTCTGTGGCCATATTGGTCGGAGGAGGAGAGCGGCGGCGGTGGATGGGAAAGGCAATGGAATGACCAGATAGAGAGAGTAACTGATCCCCCACACCGCAAGCACCATGTATGCTTGCTGCTATACCAAGTCCCATGTGTACTTTTCTTATACACACGAGTTTTGTCTGGAAACGTCCTGTGATTAGGACACTCAAACCATATATAATGAACAGCGGAGGCTACCAATCAACATCATCAGTTCTATCAAAGACTCACTCAACGAACAAACAAACAAACTTGAGCCTCCTCCTACTACTTTTTCTTCGAGATGGATACTTTTTTCTCCGACTCTTCCAGCTGCAAGTTTGGCGCATTCAACCAAACTTCCGAGGAGACCGCACGACCATGCACTAAACATTTAGGGCTTGTTTGATTCATAGGAATTGCATAGGAATTATGTAGGATTTAAATCCTATGGGAATTTTTCCTATGTTATTGTTTGACTCATAGGAACATATCCTATAGGAATTAATCCTATAGAAATCTTGTAGTGCAATTCCTATAGGAAAGAAACAGTAGATCATAGCTCATGGAAAAATTCCTTTGCTACATCAAACAAAATTCCTATTTCCATAGGATTCAAGTTGGCATGACATCTCAATCCTATGTTTTTTCTATTCCTATACTTTTCCTATCCTATGAATCAAACAAGCCCTTAGCAGTGGCTAAAACAGACTAGTATTTGTGATGCCCGAAGAAAATTAATAGATACATCTTATATTTCCAAACGGAACGGAGGGAGTATTATGTTACCTCTAACACCACTCCAATGGGGGCACCGCAAATAGACATAGGTCGTAATTTTGTCTAGAGCCCAAATTTTGGTTGTCTTTGCGGGGACGCGTCCACACACGTGTCCTCCCCAGGTCTTTGTGTGGCCTATGCGTCAGCGAGAGGGGGACAGGAAGCGACGTGGTCCACCAACCGCTCGGGTCCATTTTAATGAGGGTTGTCGCTATCCGTCCACAATCCTAGTCCCCCACAGGAAGCTTCCATCCTCAATGGCGGACAGTAGAAACCCTAGGGCTCCAATGGCGAAGGGAGGCGGCAAGTGTTGGTTTGGCCGTTGCTTGTACGTGTCCTAATCGTCCCTATGCGGCACCAAGTCCAGCACTTGGTCGAGGTGGAGGTGGCGCGGTAGTTTGGCTAGCTAGGAGTGCCTCTGCCTTGGCCAAATGTCCACTTGTCCCACGGGTGTGGCATCTGAACCAGGAGTGCGTGTCAGAGCTTGCCATTTGGGCGACCGGCCCTTCCCTGCTCCCCGGTGTCCTCCTTCGCCGGAGATGTGCCCGTTGGGCTTTCTTGCTTAATTCTTGGAAATTAAAGGTGCAGCGCACCGCACGTACTCTACTTTTTTATATATATTTGGAAGAGAGAGAGAGAGAGAGAGAGAGAGAGAGAGAGAGAGAGAAGAAAGAAGAAAAAGAACGAACCTCGTCACGGCAGCGGCACGTACAAATTACTGACACACGTACGCCAGCGCGAAAGCTGGGGGAGTAGGGATGCAGAAGTGAGACAAGTGGGATACCACACTTAGACTACTAGACTAACTCTAATTTAGATGAGATAAGTGAGATACGTAGGATATGTCAAATCTAGCTTATCCCACTAAATTTTGAGTTAGTCTAGTAGCTTATCCCGGACGGGCCTACAACAGCTAGCTCCCTTCTTTTTCTCCCTCCCTTGGAGCTGCATGCCACAGGACACGAGCGAGCTCTACACGCGCATTCGTCATCTCCGCCGGCCGGCATGGATCGACGACGCAGTTCCGGATGCAGCACCCGGCCCTTTCGAGGTACGTACAAGTAGCTACTAGTACACAAGCGTGAGATGGTGACCTTAATTCACGACGCTGATCGTACGTGGACAAGCTCAAGGAGGCCGGCCAACATGTTCTCTTTGTTAATTCTCTTTGGTGCTCCTTTCACATGGGCTGCCTTTGATGACAATGAATCCACTGAGGAGGCAATATCTTTGACTCGGACGCCGTCAGTTTTCTGTAGATTTTTCAAAGTAAGACTTTGTTTTTTAACTGTCAAGCTAATTCTGTTGGATGCAAAGAACTATAACTTTGTTTTTACCCATGTTCCGACCCTATGGTTATTGCCAGCCCTGGTACCTGATGAAATCCTGTATTCCTACAAGAAAACAAACGTGTTGTATTTACATGTTACATTTCCTCCTTAAAACACATGTTGTATTTTCAGGTAACACGTGAAGCAGGGAAACAGGCTCCAGAAATTCTGTCACCACGCCATGCAATCTATACTGCCCTTAAGCTTGCCCCAGACTAGTTGCCCTGTAAACTGAAGGAATCTGAAGCCAGGGTGTGTACAAACCAAAACATGACTTGTGCCTATGTGGAATCGTACATACCCTAACCCTAACATCTGTCTACCTATAAGAGATATGAGATTAGATGTGATGATGGCAACTATTTGGCGCGCTCTGCCAGTTTGATAAAACTAGTCAACTCGTCAAGCCTGACCAAGTTGATATATACAGAGAGAGAGCGTGTTTTGATGGTTTGCCATGTACCGAAATCGATTCTGTATCTCTGCTGATCATAGACCCATGTGTATTCGTGCGCTTGCACCTTTGGATTTCTTTCCGAGGTGAAACCTTAAAAGAAGTTTGACTGAGGATAAACCTAAACCTTAAAGAAGTACGAGTCTAAACATGTTTGCTCTTCTTGCGTCATCTCATCTCTGCTCCTTAATGCACAGTGGCACAACCACATGCAATGCACGTTTGACATTTAGTTTTTTACAAATATACGAGCATGAGAAGATGAACATGTGAGGTCTTCAAATTTTCGGTCTGGTACTCAGATTTATGGACACATTATTATTTCTCAGTTTTTATTAGAGGTTATCATCGTATCTGATTTATTTTGACTTGTTCCAGAATGGTTTCCTACCTCCAGTTCTCAGTTGAATTTTTTTTCCCCACTTATGGCCAAACAAAAATAAAAGCTATAACTTGAATAAACGACTTGGTGAGAAGTCTTTTCATATTTTTTGTCCTAGGAAAACTTGATTCAACATATCGTTCATTGGGCATTCTATATATTACATCAACACAAGCACAAGTCTTGTTCTGCAAACATTACTTAATTAACCTCTAATATTCATTAATAGTGGGCTGTAGACCAAGACACCTCCAAAGACACCACGGCACCATTACGGAAATGATATACTTTCTCCTCACTGCCATGAATAGCTGCTTCAAATGAGATGGGCATGTTCCCCTCCATAAAATCGATAAACAGCGTGTCATCCAACTTCACAGCCGCTACAAAATGTCGTGCGAATCTCCCGACCGAGGAGACGAAGCTATCGCACTCGCATTGTTCGTCGTCTATGAAGGCAGGTTCTTCCAAATGGCAGTGAACCCACACATCTTTATGTCAAACCCATCTCCAGGCACTTCCAAAAAGTCCATACAGATGGTTGCCTCGACACTTCTCCGAAACAAGATCAGATTAAAAACAAGAGCACCATGTTCACCTTCCACCGGGATTCTAGATAGCACGTCGAAAGTAGCACGTCCCTCGATTAGGTCAAAACACCCATCAACTAAAGTTTTATCGTTTGTTTCACCGAGCAATGCCTTTGTTCTGATATCGACTTCAACCACGCAATCAAATTGCATGGACAGGCCTCTTTTGGGGCTCAACAGCCGCAGGTAGTCGCTAGCCTGAAATTTATTTTAATTGCGCAGTCAGCACTCAACATATATTGATACAGCTTGTTCCTCCAGCATGTAAGGCAAAATCAGATACATGACACTAGATGCATACGTGGTATTCATCATCGAAAAGAGCAAAGCCCATTATTAGTTCAGAACCATAAACTAACGAGGTAATGAAATGTCCATCCTGCCACTAATCCTTCAACTTCTCTAGCTCTGCATCTAAAAGAAAAGAAAACCATCTCTAGCTCTTGAAAGTAATTTCAGTTAAGTGTGGTGTCCAGAGGCAAATGATCGCAATTATTTTTTCAATCCCGTGAAGTAGTAATGGTGGAGTAACTTACTACCAGCAGCATTGATATAAACATAGCTTAACAGTTATTAGTAAATGAAAAAGCCCCAAAATATCATAGAAATTACTTACCGAATTGATAGTGAGCGGGTTATGACGGGATCGGTTGAAAAGATAATTGCGGCGATAGTCCTCGGAGTCTCGGACCGCGATATAACCGTATACCTCGATTGGAATTGAGTTATCTGCCAGAAGAAAGGTTTGTACCCTGGCAGAAAATATCTGCAGCATTGGGCCCGGCTTGTGAAAGCACCGCTCCTGCCGAACCGAAGCTTCGCCGCAACATTCAGTATACCTCATAGGCGGCAAACAGGCTATTCATTCAAAGTAAAGGAGCGGCCCGATTAGTATAACAAGCATGTCGTAAATAAAACTGGGCGTGCCTGTGTGCGTAGTGAGGGAGCTTACTCTCGGAGAGTTTGTCCATTTGGTAGGTGTGGTGCCACTGAAGACCACCCGCATGCCTACAATCTCTGGACGACTCGGGGAGTAGGCAGCTGCTGGGCCAGTCACGGGGCTTGGGTGGAACACCTAAGGCATCTCTCATCAACCTCGCCCTCTTGGCAGGTTCAACATGACCGGCACTTTGAACGAATCGCAGCACTGATACAAGGAGTAGATAGATAGATAGATAAATTAACCAGTTGAGCATGTACTGATTGAGAGTAGTACTTGTTAGAAGAGCACAAAACTAATTAAGTAGTCATCGTGGTAATAATGATTAGGTAGAATTGAAGAGAGGCGTACGTACCATCCTCTGGTTCTAGGGGGTTGTCCTCAAGATCTTCCTCCTCCTTGTCCTCCTCGTGCGAGAGAGGCAGCTCAGGCATAACTCCACGAATTCCTAGATCGATCGATCGATCGATTAAACTTGCAGCCGGAAGGAAGGGAATACCTTAGATTTGCGACTTTTTTATGGCTTCTGCAATGAACCGATTTGCTATGAATCGATCGAGAGGAGAGGAGAGGAGAGGTCCCCGTGGCGTCGGCTGGCTCGAGAAACTGTTAAGACGACGAGTATATAGAAGAGAAATTTGAGAACCGCATCGGGTCCGAATTGGATCTGGGAATCAATCAGACGAGGTTACAGATTCGGATGCGGCAGTAAGTACCTACCTGCTACCTGCTATGGACTATGGTATGGTCTGGAAACCGCAGCTAGGCCCCTTGTTTTGGAGGGCAAAATCATCAGATGGAGAAAAATTCCATGACAGAGGAGGTTCCGTGCACCGTCATGCACGGATGGTGGAAGAAAAATTCAGAGCGTCTGAAAAAACAGAGAGACGCAGATCGGCTTCGCCTGGAGGAATCTGTACATGGCTCGGGCGGAACAATCGGATCACGGCGCCTCTCCGTCCGTTCGTTCGCGCCCAACCGACCGGGCCAAACTAGCCAGGCCCCTCGCTACAGAATCGTGGAGGCTCACCTGCTCGCCGTGGGCAGAGCCGCGCTGCAGCGTCTTGGCAGGAGCTGCTCCGCCGTCCGCCGGAGGACCCCGATGGCCGCCGCGCTCTGCCGTGCGGCGCCGCGTACGAGGCTAGCAAGGGCACCGGTGGCTGCGAGGGCTGAAAAGATGTCAGCGTCCGGGAGCCGAGCCGGATTGGGCGAGGGCGAGGCGGAAGGGCGCCGTCGGAGGTCGGGCGGGGGTAGAGGAAGCTCAAGTGTTCGGAGGGACAGAGAGGAGGAGGAGAGACAGAGGATGAGCGCGACGTAGCTTTTTCGCAAAAATAATACGGATTATTACTCCCTTCCCTACTGTAATGGAGCAAGCGAGCAACCTAAACAAAACAATACTGGACGTCTTTTCCCCCCACGCGCACCGCAGCCGCCAGGAGAGGAAAAGAGACCTAGGGACCCGCCTTCCAACACCGGCCTCCGGCGGCTCTCCCGTCGACGACATGAGTCATCGGCGGTCACCGGATCCATCGTGTGGATAGATTTAGGCTAAATTAGCTTCGTTTTTAGGCTGCTCATCGTCTTAGCTTCGAGGACGACGATGACAGTGCTTAATAAATTTTCTTCAGATTTCTCCCCGATGGATTTGAAGATCAGTCTATCCAAGCAAGGATGGTGTGGCGGTGGCGGCATTCTCGTGGTGGATTTGTGTCCTCAGGCTCCGCCGCTGCGGCGGCGTGTGCTCCAGCGCCGACGTGAAACTTGGGAGGTAGTCCAGGAGCGGATGCAGATTGTGATCTGCATCGACGGCATCTGGAAGATGGTGAATCGTGTGCTGGGTTCATGGTTCGTGGATGGAAGGTGTGGCTTCCTCCTTTGACGTCTTAGTCGTGCGGAGGTGCTAGATCTGGAGCTCAATGGCGTGACCGGGGTGTTGCCCCGGTCTGATTTGTTCAACGGCAATGGTTTCACCTTGGGTGAGCCACCTTGGAGGTCCGCAAAGCTGCATGTCAGCGATGAAGCCGCTTCAAGCTCGGGTGAGGAGGTGATCCGTCATTCTTTTCTTTGGTGGCTGCTGTGGTGGTGCCAGAGGCAGGTGACAGGCGTTGGCGTCAAGCTCAGAGGCTTTTTCAGCCTAGATTGTTCTCTTTCTTAGCTAGTGGTCCTTTGTGCAAAGGCTAGTGTTATGCTGTCTTTTCAGGTTTGCCAGGTCGGTGTTTACGTGGCTTGTACTATGATCTTTATGATATATAAATGAGACACGTATTATACCACTAAAAAAGAGAAAGTATTTTTCTTGACAAAAAATGCATAAATGAAACCTAGGCAAGAAAAATGCCGAAAGGTAGGCGAGGAGAAGCTCACTACCAGGTGTCTGATGTCCATCATCACTATCGGGACTCAAAGATTCAACTCGTTGGATCAAACATTAAGAGTCAAAGACCTTTGCCATCGACCCCGAGCTCCGATCTGGGAGGAAGAGAGCAGGGCTGAGCAGGTTTGTCCCGGTGACATATCTCCTCCGGAGAGTAATTCGCATCCAAACTCCATGACATGGCTGCGACCACAGCGAGAGCGAGCTCCGAATTGGCAGGAGGAGAACAGAGACGAGAAAGTTCGGCATGTTGACATATCTCCTCCGGGAAGGAATCATTGTACTGCCTCCATGCCATGGCTACGACCACGATGGCGGCGAACTTCGATTTGGGGAGGAGAGTGGTGTCGACAAGAAGAATGAGGAATAGATATGGGGGTCAATGATGCAGTCAACATGGCATTCCATATGTCAATGAGATACCGGTGAAAAACAAACAAGGCCCAACTTTGACGGACATTACAGAGATATTTTAAGTTTAAACATTTTGTCCGGAGTTAGTTGAATTCATGCCAAATAAACACTATAGGCGATTGGCTTGTCAACTTGGTTAGCTCGGTTGGATTGCACCTAACTCCATGCTTCATAAAGCACGGGCTCGTCAAGTTGCCTACCGTAATATCTCGTGGGTTTTTTCCTCTCCAAGGCGACTGGCGGTGAGTTCAAGGCGATCGCTCTTTGTCTCTGTGATGGGATGCGCAACATGGCAAACAAAAAATATTTTTACAAGGGAGTGAGCAAGATCTAGATCCGGTCTACTAGATGCAAGTAACGAGATGGATTAGATCTACATACCCTTGTACAACACACACATTAACGATAAAAAGAGATCGTGGGATGATGTAGTCGTACTATCGTCGGATCAATCCGATGCAGTACCTCATGAGCGACACCTTCGAGTTTCTCACATGTACAGCTTGATGGTGTCTCCACCTTCTTGAACCAGCAAGCAAGGGGATAGGTGGATGAGATCAATTCTGGGGGCACGACGGCATGACAGCAGAAGTATGGTGGTATTTCTGCAGGGCTTCACCAAGCTTCTGCGAGGATGAGACATATCCGAGAGAGAGAGAGAGAGAGAGAGAGAGAGAGAGAGAGAGAGAGGGAGGTGGCGACCAGCAGAGGGATCAAGTCCCATGACCCAGCCCTCCACTCCCTCTTATATAGGAGTGGGGACTGTCTTAGCCACTCTTGCAATCCCTAAGGTCGTCCAAAAAAGGAGGGACTCTTCCCTTCCAAGTTAACTCCTAATTTTAAGGGATTTTCACTTATCCATTATCCCCATGTGCATGGGTATTGGGAGGGCTGGTGTGCTGGACCATGTGGGCTTATGTCCCCTCGGGCCATGTGGGTCGTCCGAGACAGGTGGGCCCCACTAGGGTACCCTCTGGACCTTCTAGAACCTCCGATATAATACCAAAAAAATCCTAAACTTTTGGGGTAACCCTAAAAATACTTTCCATATGCTTTTCTTTACCCTTGGACCATTCCGAAGCTCATAGTGATATCTAATATCTCATCCGAGCCTCTGAACCAAAATTCGATAATACCATCTTATTATTTGATCAAACGCTAGCGATATCGAACGGTAAGTGTGTAACCCTATCGGTTCGAGAACATGTGGAAATGATCGAGACAACCTCTTTGATTAATAACCAATAGAGGGGCCATGGATGTCCATAATGGTTCCCACATACTCAACAAAGATATTTCATCGGTTGAACCATGATATCGAGGATTCAATTAATCTGGTATCCAATTCCCTTTGTCTCGCAATATATTACTTGTCCGAGATTTGATCGTCGGTATCACCATACCTAGTTCAGTCTTATCACCAACAAGTTCTCTTTACTTGTTCCTTAATACAATATCCCTGTGACTAAATACATTATTCACACGACTAAATACCAAGAGGGCTTAGATATATGTCTCAATCACGTGAAGGGGTAAATCCCAGTATTGATTCATGCAACCAAACAAGCACCGCCAAATATACCTTAAATTCACCTTTATAGTCACACAATGACGAAGTGACGTTTGATGTCCAGACTGTATTCTTCTGGTACCAGGAAGTAACATAATCTCATGGTTTAAGAAAACAATACTAGACATTGACGAAAGCTACAGAAACTAAACTTACTGAAATGATAAAATTGCTATGCTTTGGATCAGGTATGTACATCACATTATTCTCCTAATAATATGACTCCTCTATCAAACGATATTAAATGTCCATGGTTAGAAAACCTTAACCATCATTTAATCAACGAGCTAGTCTAGTAGAGGCTTACTAGGGACACAGTATTTTTTATATATTCACACATGTGTTTAATAATACAATTATAGCATATAAAATAAATATTTATCGTGAACAGGTAAATATAATAATAACTCTTTATTATTGCCTCTAGGGCATATTTTTAACGGTCTCTCACTTACACTTGAGTCAATAATCTAGTCAAATTTTGCGCATTTAACATCAATTGCATTTCGGTGTTATTCATACGCGTTGCTCGAGGTATACTTAATATTTGGGTCTAACACTTTCAGGTTCATGTGTATTTGCATGTCTTCAATTATGCATGCATCACTCATTCTCAAATGAAATGGCATCGTATAAATTTAGTATTTTGGTAAGACCTTAGTTCCTTAGCCAAAATTGTGTTGACTCTATTATCGTACAATACATTTTCATAGTATAGCCCGTTTGGAACTGCACCTAGTTTGATAACAAACTTCTTGACACAAATTCCCTCCTTTTGATGCTACTAGAGTAGTCATATACTCATCATTTGTTGTAATATTCATCACAATGTTTTAACTTTGGAACTCACCCAAATTCATCATGAAACTTTCTTTCATTTCATCGTGCCACCATTTACTTTTTTTAATTTGGGCTTTATAAATCAAGAGATGATAAGTTGATTACATTCACGATGGATCACTCCATCCACGCAGGGATGATATGAACCAATCAAAAGTTACCCATTTGACAGACTCACACCCAAACTAACTAGACCGTGTGTAGCTTCGTTCCCGCTTCTGTTGACTTTGGTCACCTTCACGTCTTGTATAAATCCATCATGAAACTTTCTTTCATTTCATCGTGCCACCATTTACTCTTTTTTTGAATTGGGCCTTTATAAATCAAGAGATGATAAGTTGATTACATTCATGATGGATTACTCCATACACGCAAGGAGGATATGAACCAATCAAAAAGTTGCCCATTTGACACACTCATACCCAAACTAGCTAGACCATGTGCAGCTTCGATCCCACTTCTATTCACTTTGGTCACCTTCACGTCTTCGTGCCACCATTTACTGAAAAAACACTTAACCTAAATTTGTGATAAAATTGGTCTGTATATGTGAAAAAACAAGCAACACTATAACACTTTACAATGGACCATTTGCCACTTCCACATGTAGAAACTATTCTTAGTTCTTTGAAAGCGCATATGAATATTCTTACTATTGTCCAATGATCAGCATAGAAATCACTCTGGTATATGCCCACATCATTTTATGGCATAGGACATATCTAGATATATACATATCATGTATAGATGATTAATAAAATAGCTCATGCGGTTATCACTCATCAAATGTCAGAACACTTGACTCTTTCTTTAACCCTTTCCATGCGACAATAACCTTCCGTGTTGTTTTCATATCAAACTAATTCAATAATTCATCTATGTACTTTGGTCTAACTATATTAGTGCTTCAATCTATTTGTATATATATTGATGTCTAATATTATGGTTTTTCCTAAGTCTTTCATTAAAAAATTAATTTTAATTTTGTCAAGAAAGGATACATAATTTCCAATCAACAATATGTCGTCTACATGAAGTATTAGAAATTTTGAATATCACTTATTGGGATTCAATTTTAGTACATATCCCATCCTTGATTGTCAATATTGGAAAGTTTGAATAGAGAAGAATAGATAAGTCAAGATTTAGATAGATCAAAGTTTGGTGTATAGACTTGGATGATTAACTTGCTACATGACTCTTATCAATCACAAGTGTTGGTGAAATGAATGAGGTTTAAGTTAAGATAGAATAAGATGAGTTAAGAATCTATTTTATCTTGTTTTGATGGTGTGACCATGTGCCAAGAGTTATTCAGCACATGTGTTAAATGTGGGGTGTGCTGATTTACTTTATTCACGAGTTTTATATTTAGCCTTCCTAACATAGAAGTTTACCAAAGGTTATCTCAAAGTTTTAACACTCAACATGATGAAATAGTCCTAAATCATCAGCTCAAGTGTAACTTCAATCGCTTTGTTGACAAGTTCTATAAAAGAATTCAGCTATCCCGAAATATATATTGATGAATGCAATGCACATAACTATGTTCTATCCATTTCTGAGTCTCTCAAATTTACGGAATGTTACACTATATAAGGGAGGGCAGTGGGCGGCGGACCCATCCTCTTTGGCGGCTGCTCCCTCCCCTCTCTCCTAAATACTTTCCCTCCTCCTCTGGAAAAGAGAACGGTGAAGCCTTGCAAATTTCCCTCTCCAGCATAGTAGTGGTGCCGTTGTGTTGCTGGATTCTCACGGAGATCCTCTCTCTCTCTCTCTCTCTCTCTCTCTCTCTCTCTCTCTCTCTCTCTCTCTCTCTCTCTCTCTCTCTCTCTCTCTCGGGATCAAGAAGGAGTAGATGCCACCAATAGGAATGTGTGGATACCGCGGAGGTGTCGTTCGTTTGGTACTAGGATCAAGAAGGTCAAGATATACATCGATTTGAACTGACGCAAGAGAACGACTACCTCACCCATGATCCATAGATCGTTAACCGCTTGTGTTCTTTGAGGGTAAGTAGATTAGATCTATCTACTTGTTACTTGCATCTCCTAGATTAGATCTTGATGGGTTTTACCTTGCTATTCCGTAGAAATTTTTTTGTTTTTCATGCAACGAACCTATTGTTGGAATTATGCCCTAGAGGCAATAATAAAGATGTTATGATTATAATTCTTGTTCATGATAATGTTTATATTCCATGCTAGAATTGTATTAAGCGGAAACTTTAATACTTGTGTGGTTTGTGAACAACACTGTGTCACTAGTACGCCTCTATGGACTAGCTCATTGATTAATGATGGTTAAGGTTTCCTAACCATGGACATGAGTTGTCGATTAATAATGAGATCATATCATTGGGAGAATGATATGATGGACAGACCCAAACTAAGCGAAGCAATTAGATCGTTCATCGTGTTCATCTTTGCGAAGCTTTTCTTATGTCAAATATTGTATTCCTTAGACCATGAGATAATACAACTCCCTGGTATCGGAAGAAAGCTTTGAGGTCATCAAACGTCATCCTATGAGAGGGTGATCATAAAGGTGTCTCTCAGGTGATCGGAAAGTACCTGTTGGGTTGTATGTATCGAGATGGGATTTGTCCCTCCCAAGTCGGAGAGATATACTTCGGGCCCACTCGATAATCGATATCAACACCGCTTGCAAGCATGTGGTTAAGGAGTTAATCACAAAGTGATATCGGATTACGGAACGAGTAAAGTACTTGCTGTGAACGAGATTGAACTAGGTATGACGGTACCGACGATCAAATCTCGGGCAAGTAAAATATCGTGAGACGAAGGGAATATATATATGGTATTGATTGAATCCTGGAATCGTGGTTCATCCGATATGATCATCGATGAATGTGTGGGAGTCAATATGGGTTTCCAGACCCCGTTGTTGATTATTGATAGAAGATCATGTCTGCATATTCTCGAACCCGAAGGGTCACACACTTAACGTGTCTCGACGCTAGGATAGATTGGATAATTGGTTTATGAGTTTTCGTTTGGAGTCTCGGATGCATCACGAGAGGTTCCGGAATGGTCCGGAGAATAAGATTCATATAAGGCAGTGCAGTTTTTGGAGTTCGGAATTGTTCCGGGTTAATCGGTATTGTACCGGAAGCTTCTAGAACCTTCCGGAAGGGGACCAACGTGGCCCCACCTTCCGGGAGGGGGCATGGGCCTATGAGGGAGTGCCCTGGCCGCATTGGGCCAGGGGCACAAGGCCCCATAGGGCCCAGCCGGCCAAACAAGGGATAAACCCTAATTGGAGCTTCTAGAAGGGGGGGGTTCCTTGCCCCCCACTCCTCCCTCCTTGGCCGCTGGCCTTGGGCTTGGGGGAGGGGTTAGGGCTGGCGCCCACCCCTCTATATATAGAGGGCTGGGGCGCACCACCCCCCCACACACACCTTCCCCTCAATCCTAGTCGCCTTGCTGCCCTCCTCTCTCTCTCTCCCTCCCGACTGCGTGTAGGCGAAGCCCTGCTGTAGAAACTCTCCACCAATTGCACCGCGCCGTCACGTTGTAGATCCAACCCATCTCTCCACCATACTTGCTGGACCAAGGAAGGAGGAGACGTCGAGGTGCTGCACATGTGCATCTCACGGAGGCATCGCCACTTGTGGTGCTAGATCGGATCGGATCGCGAGGAGGAGAAGCGGGTACGACTACATCACCCACGTTCCGACAAACGTTCCGCTGTGCAAATCTTCAAGGGTATGAAGATCTAATCCAATCTCTCTCGTTGTTTGCATCTCCTAGATTAGATCTTGGCTTCCCTCTGTTCGCATCCGTAGAAATTTTTGATTTACTATGCCGCGAAACCCATCAGTGGTATCAGAGCTAGATCTATGCGTAGATGTGTTTCACGAGTAGAACGCAACATGGTTGTTGCGGGCGTTGATGTTTTCTGTTGCAAGCCTCTTGTTTGTGTTCTTCTTATGACGCGGGATAGTGAGATTGAAGCGGTCCAGGCCAACCTTACGTGACGTCGTTCGCAAGACCGGCTCCGCACTTGACGTGTGGCTTGTTCCACACATGCGGCTGGTGGATGCCAGTTTCTCTCACTATAGTTGTCATGGGATTTACACCGGAATTTGGCAACCATAATATCACCGTTGTGGCTTTCCGTAGGTAAGAATCGTTTTTAGCTTGCTACTCCCATAAGCCACGTAAAACATGCAACAACAAAGTAGAGGCGTCTAACTTGTTTTTGCAGGGAGTGTTTTCTGTGATATGGTATGGCCCAAGATGTGATGTGTATATTGTATGCGTTGATCATGTTTTGTAATGTTTCACGACTTGCATGTCGATGAGTACACAATCGGCATGAGCCATATGGTTGTCTTTATAATTGTGTATGACCTGTGTGTCAACTTCTTATACGCCATGTAATAGTTTCACTTTATCGCTAAGTAGTTAGCAATAGTTGTAGTTGCTATTCGTGGTGGAGGCAATCATGGTGGAGTGATGGAGATCATGTCGGCACGCACAAGATGGATATCATTGCGCGAAGATTGGCTATACCATGTCACATAAAGTTATATGCATGTGATGTTTATCTTTTTATGTATCTTATTATGCTTAGATCGCGACGGTAGCATTATAAGATGATTCCTCACATAAAGATCAAGATAAAACTGTGTTCTCCCCAAGTATGCACCGTTACGAAAGTTCGTCGTGTCCAAGCATCACGTGATGATCGGGTGCTATAGACTCTACGTTCACATACAACGGGTGCAAGCCAGTTTTGCACACGCGGAAATATTTGGGTCTAACTTGACGAGCCTAGCATGTACAGACATGGCCTCGGAACACATGAACCGAAAGGTTAAGCATGAGTCATATGAATGATATGATCGACACTTCGTTGTCCACCATTTAAACCACATCTCTTCTCGTGAAGATCGGATTAGGTGTGGTGAATTTGGATCATGTTCACTAAACAACTTGAGGGATGTTGAATTTAGTGGGAGTTCATCTAGTAATTTGATTAAAAGTTGAACTAGTTATCATGAACATAGTCTAATTTGTACTTGAAAATATTGTAGATCAAATGGCTAAGTCCAACTTCAACTTCAACGTTTTTGCTGAGAAGGAAAAGCTTAAAAACAATGGGTCTAACTTCACCAATTGGTTCCGCAATCTGAGAATCATTCTCTCTGGCGGTCAAAAGGACTATGTCCTTGAGAATGCGTTAGGTGACGCCCCTGCTGCTACTGCGCCGGCTGATGAGAAAGATGTCTATCAGTCGCACAAAGATGATTATGGTGTGATTAAGAGCACCATGTTGTTTGCTATGTAATCGGACCTTCAAAATCGTTTTGAAGACTATCCCAGGCCCTTTGAGATTCTCGAGGAGCTGAAAACCATGTTTCAGACTCAGGCCCGTTCTGAGAGATATGAGATCTCTGAGAAGTTCTTTAACTGCAAGATGGAGGAAGGGAGTTCCGCTAGTGAGCACGCCATTAAGATGTCGGGCTACACTCAACGCCTTGAGAAACTGGACTGCAAGATTCCAGAGGAGCTCAAGATTGACAGGGTTCTGCAATCACTCCCTCCCAGCTACAAAAGTTTTGTAGTGACTCACAATCAGATTGGTTCCACTGATACGATCACCGAGCTCTTCGCAAAGTTGAAGGCTGCGGAGGTGGACATCAAAAAGGATAATCATGTGTTGATGGTCAACAAGCCCCCCACCTTCAAGAAAGGTAAGGGTGCAAAGAATCCCTTCAAGAAAGGCGGCGGCAAGCGCGTTGCCCTGCTGAGAAGAAGCTCAGGTCTGGTCCTAAGCCGGACACTGAGTGCTTCTATTGCAAGGACAAGGGTCACTGGAAGCGCAACTGTCCGAAGTACTTAGCGGACAAGAAGGCTAGCACCATCAAAGGTATATTTGATATACATGTTATTGATGTTTTCCTTACTAGCCCTCGTGGTAGTGCCTGGGTATTTGATACTGGTTCAGTTGCTAATATTTGTAACTCGAAATAGGAGCTACGGAATAGACGGCGGCTTGCGAGGGATGAGGTGACGATGCGCGTTGGCAACGGATCAAGAGTTGATGTGATGGTCGTCGGCACGCTCTCCTTAGTTTTACCTTCGGGATTAGTTTTAAACCTCAATAAATGTTATTATGTGCCTGCGTTGAGCATGAAAATTATTTCTGGATTGTGTTTATTGCAAGACGGTTATTCATTTAAATCGGAGAATAATGGTTGTTCTATTTATATGAGTAACATCTTTTATGGTCATGCACCTCTTGTGAATGGTTTATTTCTTCTAAATCTCGAAAGGGATGAAACACACATCCATAACATTGAGGCTAAGAGATGCAAAGTAGATAGTGATAATACTACTTATTTGTGGCACTGTCGTCTAGGTCATATTGGTGTAAAGCGCATGAAGAAACTCCATTCTGATGGACTTTTGGAGTCTCTTGATTTTGAA
This sequence comes from Avena sativa, assembly GCA_916181665.1. Classification (NCBI taxonomy): domain Eukaryota; kingdom Viridiplantae; phylum Streptophyta; class Magnoliopsida; order Poales; family Poaceae; genus Avena; species Avena sativa. The sequence continues at coordinate 1,544,984 of OV702285.1, forward strand.
TCATTTGACACATGCGAACCATGCCTCATGGGCAAGATGATCAAAACCCCGTTCTCCGGTATGATGGAGCGAGCAACAGACTTGTTGGAAATCATACATATCGATGTATGCGGACCGATGAGTGTTTCGACGCGCGGTGGATATCGCTATTTTCTCACTTTTACCGATGACTTAAGTAGATATGGGTATATCTATTTAATGAAACATAAATCTGAAACATTTGAAAAGTTTAAGGAATTTCAGAATGAAGTGGAGAACCATCGTAACAGAAAGATTAAGTTTCTACGATCCGATCGTGGAGGTGAATATTTGAGTTATGATTTTCTCACGCATCTTAAAGCAAGTGGAATCGTTTCGCAACTCACGCCACCCGGAACACCACAGCGCAATGGTGTGTCTGAACGCCGGAACCGAACCCTATTAGATATGGTCCGATCAATGATGTCTCTTACTGATTTGCCGTTATCATTTTGGGGTTATGCATTAGAAACCGCTGCATTCACTTTAAATAGGGCACCATCTAAATCCGTTGAGACGACACCGTATGAACTGTGGTTTGGTGCTAAACCTAAGTTGTCGTTTCTTAAAGTTTGGGGATGCGAAGCTTACATCAAGAAGTTGATGCCGGACAAGCTCGAACCCAAAGCGGAGAAATGCGTCTTCATAGGATACCCTAAGGAAACTATTGGGTATACCTTCTATCACAGAACCGAAGGCAAAGTGTTTGTCGCAAAGAACGGTTCCTTTCTTGAGAAGGAGTTTCTCTCGAAAGAAGTGAGTGGGAGGAAAGTAGAGCTAGACGAGGTTATTGAACCTTCTCTTGAGTTGGAGAGTAGCGCAGCACCTGAAATTGTTCCAGTGCCGCCTGCACCAACAATAGAGGAAGCTAATGACAAGGATCATGAAGCTTCGGACGATGCTGCTACTGAACGTCGCAGGTCGACAAGGTCGCATGCCCCTCCTGAGTGGTACGGCAACCCTGTCTTGACTGTCTTGTTAGTAGAAGACAGTGAACCTACGAACTATGAGGAAGCGATGATTAGCCCAGACTCTGAGAAATGGCTAGAAGCCATGAAATCCGAATTGGGATCCATGAGCGAAAACCAAGTATGGACTTTGGTGGACCCTCCTAGCGACCGAAAGGTCGTTGAGTGCAAATGGATCTTCAAGAAGAAAACGGACGTGGATGGTAATGTTACCGTCTATAAAGCACGGCTTGTCGCAAAAGGTTTTCGACAAGTTTAAGGTGTTGACTACGATGAGACTGTTGGAGATATGCCCAAGAGGCAATAATAAAGTGGTTATTATCATATGTTCATACTTATGATAAATGTTTACATACCATGCTATAATTGTATTAACAGGAAACATTAATACTTGTGTGATTTGTAAACATAAAAGAGTCCCTAGTAAAGCCTCTTGTTAAACTAGCTTGTTGGTTAATATATGATCATGGTTTCCTGATCATGAACATAGAGATGTTATTAACAACAGGGTCATATCATTAGGAGAATGATGTGATGGACATACTCCTATAGTTAAGCATAGCATAAAGATCAAGTCATTTAATATAGTTCATTTGCTATTAGCTTTCTGATACATAGTAACCTAATTCCTTCGACCATGAGATCATGCTTATCACCATCACCGGAAGGATGCTTTGATGACATCAAACACCACACCGTAACTGGGTGGCTATAAAGATGGCATTGAGTGTTCGGAAAGTATGGGTTGAAACACATGGATCAAGATTGGGATTTGTCCATCCATATGACGGATAGATATACTCTGGGCCCTCTCGGTGGAATGTCATCCAATTAGCTTGCAAGCATGTGACTGGCTCACAAGGGATCACATATCACGGGAACGAGAAAAGAGTACTTATCGGTAACGAGGTTGAACTAGGTATGCAGAGATACCGACGATCAAAACCTCGGATAAGTAAACTATCGTGAGACAAAGGGAAATTGGTATCGTATGTAAGTGGTTCATTCGATCACAAAGTAATCGTAGAAATATGTGGGAGCCATATGAATTTCCAGATTCCTCTATTGGTTATTGATCGGAGAAGTGTCTCGATCATGTCCGCATAATTCACGAACCGTAGGGAGACACACTTAAGGATTCGATGTTGTTGAGTAGTTATGGAATGATGAGTAAGAGACCGAATGTTGTTCGGAGTCTCGGATGGGATCCGGGATATCACGAGGAGATCCGGAATGGTCCGGAGAATAAGATTCATATAAGGAAAGTCCCGTTTCGGAGTTGGGAATGTTTCCGGTGTTTTTCATCCGGAATGTTCTAGAAGGTTCCGAAATGTCCGGCACTCCGGAGGGGAAGGGGTACATGAATGTGTCATTGCAAGTTGGAATGATTGCATCATGTACTAAGTGTCATCGCTGTTCCAAATAAAGGATTAATTCAAATCCTAGTTTGAAAAGTCAAATAGCTAAATTGAAAAGTCAAACGGCTAAATTTGGAAAGTGGAAAAGAGGAGGAAAGGGGAAACCGAGTTGGGGAGGAGTTCCCTCCTCCAACCGGCGGCGCCCCCTCCAAGCCGAGTTGGGGAGGGACTCCCCTCCCTCCCCTTGGCCGCCGGCCCCTCCACCTATATAAGGAGGGGCAGGGCTCCCTCCTAGCACACACAAGTTGCCTCCCTCTAAACCTAAACCCTAGCCACAGCCTAGGGATTTCTCCCAAGCCGCCGAGTTAGAGCTTATAATTGCCCTAGACGCTGGTTTAGCCCCTTCTAATTGGTGTGTCTAAACCCTAGATCACCAAGGCTCTCTCATAGTCCACCATACTCGCTCCGGCTTAAGGCGAAGCCCTGCGAGATCTCCCCTCTACTTCCGGTACCACGCCGTCGTGCTGCCGGAATCGCGAGGAGAGTGCTACAACCTCCGCTGCCTGCTGGAACAAGGGATAGGAAGGTCTTCATCGAGTACCGAACGTGTGACCGACTGCGGAAGCGCTGCCGGAACGCAGCGCCGGAAGGATCGTCTATGCGATCTTGAGATCGGCAAGAGTACGACTACATCACCCACGAGAATCTGCTCTCGTTAACCGCTTTGGAATCTTCGAGGGTGAGTTCCTCTATCGACTCGTTGCTACAATCTAGTAGATAGATCTTGGCTTGTTTGTTTGCATGTGGTAGAATTTTTTTGTTTTCCATGCTACGAACCCCTACAGTGGTATCAGAGCCGTGTCTATATGTAGATCTGTTGCACGAGTAGAACACAATGGTCATTGTGGGCATTGATGCTTTTGTTGTCGATTGCTTCTTGTGTACTTTGCATCTTGCGGGATGGTGGGATGAAGCGGCCCGGGCTAACCTTACATTACATCGTTCATGAGACTTGCTCCACGCTTGACATGCAACTTGTATTGCATAAGTGGCTTTGCGGGTGCCTGTTTCTCCTAGCATAGTTAAGATCCAATTTACAACGGGTGATGAACAATACTAGTATCAATGTTGTGGTTCTTGTTCGTAAGTTAGAACAACACTTTATTGAAAGCCCCAAACCACGTAAAATATGCAAAGAAAATTAGAGGCGCCTAACTTTGTTTTGCAGGGGTGTGATGTGATGTGATATGGCCATGATTGTGATTAAATTTGATGTATGCAATGTTCCTTGTTGTAAGTTGGCAACCGGCAGGAGCCATATGGTTGTCTTTAAATTCTGTTAAGACCCGCGTGTCTATTCAAAGTAGTTGTAATAGTTGATGCTGGTGGAAGACAACCATGAAGAGGCGCCATTGACCTTGACGCTACACCGGTGATGATGGAGATCATGTCCGTGCTTGAAGATGGAGATCGGAAGCACAAGAAGAAAGGCCATATCATATCACATATTATGAATTGCATGTGATGTTAATCCTTTTATGCATCTTGTATTGCTTAGTTCATGACGGTAGCATTATAAGATGATCCCTCAAGCACACAATTTCAAGTTTTAAAGTGTTCATCCTTAGTAAGCACCGTTGCTAAAGCTCGTTGTTTCGAAGCACCACGTGATGATCGGGTGTGTTAGATTCTGCGAGTGTATACAACGTGAGCAAGCCAGATTTGCTCATGCGGAAGCTAAGGTTGATCTTGACGAGCCTAGCATGTACAGACATGGTCTCGGAACACGGATCACCGAAAGGTAAAGCATGAGTCATATAGTAGATATGATGAACATGATGATTGTTCGCCATTGAACCTACATCAACTCTCGTGATGATCGGATTTGATGTGGTGGATTTGGTTCGTGTGATCACTAAAACAATGTGAGGGATATTGTTTTGAGTGGGAGTTCAACAGCAATATGATTAAAATTTGAACACTATTTATCATAAATTAAATCAAAGTGAATTTGCATAGTTGTTGTAGTCATTGGCATCCGTTTACCACCTTGCGCTTAGTTATAATTGAGATGATATAACTATAGAATTCTGGTTAGTTACTTTACGAACTGGTATCGTATTGTTTTGAAGTGTTAATCTAAAGTTTAAAAGTCCCATTGCAAACTTTCAGTAAGTTTTGATTACTCCATGAAGTTTAATAGTTGGTATTAAATCAAGAGTAACAATTCCAATGTTAGTGTATGAGTATCATGTTTGTCTCCATGATTCTTGATATTCAAAGGATTGTCTTAATATCAAGGTTATCTAGGATCTGAAAGAGTTGTTTCAGAAACCATGATGTGTGGAAGATATTGTGATATCTGAAACGAAGTTTTGGTTGCAACATGATAGAGTATAATATGGCAAAAGTCATGTTCTCATATTTGATGAGAATTTGCAAAAGGTTGGAGACACTAGTTGTCCAAAATCCTCCAAAGTTTTTGAAGAGCAACATTATACTCATGATTCACCGTTATAAGCTAAAAGTAGCTTGATTATGGATGATTCCATGATAAGGGTGAATATTTGATGTAGGTAAAATGTTTACTACACCAAGATATTACTAAAGAAAGGAAGTTGAAAGGACACCAAACATTTGATGATGGTAATCTACTTCAAAGTGCAAGTCCAAAGACATTGGTATTTAACTATACACGCTTTGGACTATGTGTATGACTCCACTATTGATGTTGATAGATTCTTTCAAACAGAAAATAAATACTAAAAGAGAATCTCATAAATATATGGCAGAAAAGAAAAGACTAGAATTCTTCAGTTTAAGTATATAGATGATATACATGTTATGGCTATATTCTTTGCTTATTAAACAATGTGGTTCTTAAGTATTTGATACTGAATTTGTTGGTGTGAATCGTCATACGAAACAACACAATTCATGAACTACAATGGCCTAAGTAACTAGCAAAAGAATATGTGATGATGTTCATCGAGAACAAATAAAAGGTTATTGTGTTGCTCGTTAAACGTCAAAGCTTGCCTTCAAGATTTGTTTTATCCGGTATTATGAGAACAAAAGGGTTGTTCAAATAATTGCCGTAATCCATAAAAGATGGATGATTCACAAATCTCGTTGGAGAAATCACATCCATAAAACTAGTGCTAAAAATGTCGAAAGACAAATTGATTGAAAGATCACTTAGGAAGTGACATCGCCGTTTAAATTATATTGGAAAGAAAACATGAAGAAACTCCATGTGGATGGAATTTTGGAGTCTTTTGATTTTGATCACATGACGCTTGTGACCTAGAGATAATTAAAACTTCGTTCTTAGGCCAAAAGGGAACGAGTGACTAGCTTATTGGAACTTGTACATATTGTTGTATGAAGTCCATTATGTGTAGTCAAGAGCGATGGATTTCAACTTCATATGCTTTCTCCGAGAATTTGAGTGAATATATGAATATTTACTTAATAAGGATGAAGTATGAAACATTTTAAAAGTTCAAAGACTTTCAAGATGAAGTGCAAGATCATTGTAACAAGAATATAAATAGTTTATGATAAGATCATAAAGGAAGATATTTTAAGTTACAAGTTTAGCATAATACCTAAGATTTAAGGAATCGTTCCGTAGATTTACATGTCCCGAAATACCATAAGAGTATGGAGCGTTCGAGATATGTAATTAAACCTTGTTTGACATGGTAAGATCAAAGGTGTAAATCATAAAACTGCCATTATATTTTAAAGATTAAAAGCTTTAGAGACTACCGTTTTTTCACTGAAAAGAGCTCCATCATAATTCGTTGAATTGACACCATATAAAGTTATGGTTTGGGATAAAACCCAAGTTGTCCTTTCTTAAACATTGGTGTGCTATGCATAAGAAAGATGTTTGCAACCAAAGTCGGATGAACCTGTCTTTGTATGTTATTTCGAATAACTATTCCTCCATAACATTGGAGACAAAAATGTTTGTCGCTTAGAACGTCAAGTTTCTTTGAGAAGGAATTTTTCGTGAAAAGATAAGTGGGAGGACAATAGAACTTTGATAAGGTTAAAGGAACCTTAGCTATATGTGCAAAGTTGCGCAGCGCCGAAAAGTGTTCCGGAGGCAGCAACAATGCTCATGGCTCACGTGCCTCAAAGGTTGTGGTCACGGAAATCTAAGTTCCTATTGAAACAAGTAGGTCGGGTAAACAATCAAATACCAAGATTTGAGGGTTGAATCATTATTTGAGAATAATGAACCGACTACATGCGAAGAAGCGATGATGGGCCCTGACTCCGTAAAATGGCTTGAAGCCATAAAATCCGTGATAGTTCCATACACGAGAAATCAAGTTTTGAACTTGAAGGACCCTCGAGAAAGGTGTAAGACCTTACAGTTGTGTTTGGATCTATAAATAAATAGACATGGATGTTGCACATCTATGAAATAGTCGACATGTTGGGAAAGAGTTCACAACAATGTTCAAAGGTTGACTATGACAAGATCTGATCTTTCATAGCGATATTTAGTCTAGACGGATTAATATAGCAACCACTACATATAATTTTGTTATGTGGTAGTTGAATAAACAAAACAAGTTCTTCTAATAGAATTGTTACCTAGGACATGTGCGTAACACGGTCCATAGGGTTTTGTTAATTCAAAGGATGCTAAAAGCATATGCAAACTTCAATGGTTGAAGTAAGCATAGCGGAGTTGGAATCTTCACTATGATGAAATTGTTAAAAGAGTTTAATTTCATCAGAGACAATGAAGATGCTTGCATTTGCAAGAAATTAAGTGGGAGCGCTAAGACATGTTTCTAATACATTATGTGGAAGACATATTGTTGATTGGAAATGATGTATCTTTTATTAACACATATTAAGAATTTCATCCCGATGAAAGAATTAGGCAAAACCCAAATATTAGGCATCAATAGACGCTAATATGGTTGTGTCGAAAGTACATAGATGATATATTGAATGATTTCAATATAGAAACTACAAGAAAGGTTCTTGTCACACCGAAAAGATTGAATGAGTTCAATATTGATGATATATTCAAGTGTAATGACACTGGGTAAGTGAAACAAAGATTCAAGTATAGATTGATACTTGATGTATGAAATCACAAAGAGTATTTATATCAATCATGCTGTGATATGTACAAATCCAGATATGTCCTATGCTCTAAATGTTATGAGCATATACCAGAATGATTCATAAGATGATCATTGGAAAATAGTAAGGATATTCTTATGATCTTTTGGAAGAACTAAGAGTATATTATTTGTAGAAGTGACAAATAGATGGTTAGTTCATTGTAAAAGTACTACATTGATACTAGTTTTGTCACAAAGTACAAATTAAGTTTATCTCAATCTAAACTAAGGGTGGCACAATATAATGGAAAGAAAGTTCCATAATGGATTTGGATGAGTTCCAAAGTTAAGACATTGTGACAGATACTACAACAAATGGCTAAGTATATGACTGCAATTATAGCAGCAAAAGAGGGCATTTGGGTCAAATAGTTTGTTATCAAACTAGGTGTAGTTCACAGTGGGATAGTACTATGAAGATATATTGTACGACAATATTATCAACATGTTTTAACCCCAAAGAACTAAAGGTCACACCAAAGGACCAAATTAGTACGAAGCCATCTCATTAGAGAATGAGTGATGCGTAGAGACGCAAAGACATGCAATTACACACGGACCTGGAAGTGTCAGATCCGGAGATCAGTTGACCACTAGCAATCGTGTACATACAACACCAGAAAGCCATAGGTGTTGAATACACAAAGGTTTGAAACTAGATTATTGACTCTAGTGCAAGTGGGAGACTGTTGGAGATATGCCCAAGAGGCAATAATAAAGTGGTTATTATCATATGTTCATACTTATGATAAATGTTTACATACCATGCTATAATTGTATTAACAGGAAACATTAATACTTGTGTGATTTGTAAACATAAAAGAGTCCCTAGTAAAGCCTCTTGTTAAACTAGCTTGTTGGTTAATATATGATCATGGTTTCCTGATCATGAACATAGAGATGTTATTAACAACAGGGTCATATCATTAGGAGAATGATGTGATGGACATACTCCTATAGTTAAGCATAGCATAAAGATCAAGTCATTTAATATAGTTCATTTGCTATTAGCTTTCTGATACATAGTAACCTAATTACTTCGACCATGAGATCATGCTTATCACCATCACCGGAAGGATGCTTTGATGACATCAAACACCACACCGTAACTGGGTGGCTATAAAGATGGCATTGAGTGTTCGGAAAGTATGGGTTGAAACACATGGATCAAGATTGGGATTTGTCCATCCATATGACGGATAGATATACTCTGGGCCCTCTCGGTGGAATGTCATCCAATTAGCTTGCAAGCATGTGACTGGATCACAAGGGATCACATATCACGGGAACGAGAAAAGAGTACTTATCGGTAACGAGGTTGAACTAGGTATGCAGAGATACCGACGATCAAAACCTCGGATAAGTAAACTATCGTGAGACAAAGGGAAATTGGTATCGTATGTAAGTGGTTCATTCGATCGCAAAGTAATCGTAGAAATATGTGGGAGCCATATGAATTTCCAGATTCCTCTATTGGTTATTGATCGGAGAAGTGTCTCGATCATGTCCGCATAATTCACGAACCGTAGGGAGACACACTTAAGGATTCGATGTTGTTGAGTAGTTATGGAATGATGAGTAAGAGACCGAATGTTGTTCGGAGTCTCGGATGGGATCCGGGATAACACGAGGAGATCCAGAATGGTCCGGAGAATAAGATTCATATAAGAAAAGTCCCGTTTCGGAGTTGGGAATGTTTCCGGTGTTTTTCATCGGGAATGTTCTAGAAGGTTTCAAAATGTCCGGCACTCCGGAGGGGAAGGGGTACATGAATGTGTCATTGCAAGTTGGAATGATTGCATCATGTACTAAGTGTCATCGCTGTTCCAAATAAAGGATTAATTCAAATCCTAGTTTGAAAAGTCAAATAGCTAAATTGAAAATTCAAACGGCTAAATTTGGAAAGTGGAAAAGAGGAGGAAAGGGGAAACCGAGTTGGGGAGGAGTTCCCTCCTCCAACCGGCGGCGCCCCCTCCAAGCCGAGTTGGGGAGGGACTCCCCTCCCTCCCCTTGGCCGCCGGCCCCTCCACCTATATAAGGAGGGGCAGGGCTCCCTCCTAGCACACACAAGTTGCCTCCCTCTAAACCTAAACCCTAGCCACAGCCTAGGGATTTCTCCCAAGCCGCCGAGTTAGAGCTTCTAATTGCCCTAGACGCTGGTTTAGCCCCTTCTAATTGGTGTGTCTAAACCCTAGATCACCAAGGCTCTCTCATAGTCCACCATACTTGCTCCGGCTTAAGGCGAAGCCCTGCGAGATCTCCCCTCTACTTCCGGTACCACGCCGTCGTGCTGCCGGAATCGCGAGGAGAGTGCTACAACCTCCGCTGCCTGCTGGAACAAGGGATAGGAAGGTCTTCATCGAGTACCGAACGTGTGACCGACTGCGGAAGCGCTGCCGGAACGCAGCGCCGGAAGGATCGTCTATGCGATCTTGAGATCGGCAAGAGTACGACTACATCACCCACGAGAATCTGCTCTCGTTAACCGCTTTGGAATCTTCGAGGGTGAGTTCCTCTATCGACTCGTTGCTACAATCTAGTAGATAGATCTTGGCTTGTTTGTTTGCATACGGTAGAATTTTTTTGTTTTCCATGCTACGAACCCCTACAGAGACTTTCTCTCCCGTAGTGATGTTTAAGTCCATTCGGATTTCATTAGCAATTGCTGCGTTTCATGATTATGAAATATGGCAGATGGATGTCAAGACTGCGTTCCTCAATGGCAACATTGATGAAGAGTTGTATATGATGCAACCCGAAGGTTTTGTCGATCCTAAGGATGCTGATAAAGTATGCAAACTTCAGCGTTCCATTTATGGTCTGAAGCAAGCATCTCGGAGTTGGAACCTTCGTTTTGATCAAGTTATCAAGAGCTTTGGATTTGTTCCAAATTGCTACGAAGCTTGCATCTACAAGAAAGTGAGTGGGAGCTCGGTGACATTTCTGGTACTATATGTGGATGACATATTGATTATTGGAAATGACATTAACATGCTTAACGATGTGAAGAGCTATTTGAGCAAGTGTTTTTCAATGAAAGACCTAGGTGAAGCTGCTTATATATTGGGCATCAAAATCTATAGAGATAGACAAAGACGCCTGATAGCTTTAAGCCAGAGTATATACCTAGACAAAGTTCTGAAAAGGTTCAAAATGGATAAGGCAAAGAAAGGTTCAGTGCCTATGTTGTCAGGTAAGATATTGAGCAAGGCTCGGTGTCCAGCTACGGTAAATGATAGGGAAGCTATGAGCAAAGTGCCTTATGCCTCGGCCATAGGTTCTATCATGTATGCCATGCTGTGTACTAGACCGGATGTGTCCAATGCTCTTAGTTTGACGAGCAGATATCAAAGTGATCCAGGAGTGGAACACTGGACAGCCGTGAAGAACATCCTAAAATACCTAAATAGGACTAAAGAAATGTTCTTAGTCTATGGGGGTGATGAACAGCTCGTCGTAAAAGGTTACGTCGACGCTAGTTTCGACACCGACAAGGATGATTCTAAATCTCAGACAGGATACGTGTATATTTTGAATGGAGGAGCTGTGAGCTGGAGAAGCTGCAAGCAAAGCGTGATAGCGGGATCTACAGTAGAAGCGGAATACATGGCTGCTGCAGAAGCATCAAGTGAAGGAGTTTGGATCAGGAACTTCATCACTGAGCTTGGTGTGGTTCCAAGTGCATTGGACCCACTGGAGATATTGTGTGACAACACTGGCGCCATAGCACTCGCTAAGGAACTAAGATATCATCCAAAGACCAAGCATATCAACCGCAAGTTTCATATAATCCGAGATTATATAGCAGATGGAGATCTGAAGATTAGCAAAGTACATACAGATCTGAATGTCGCAGATCCATTGACTAAACCTCTTCCACGTGTAAAACATGATCAGCACCTCAGTGTCATGGGTGTGAGATTGTTGCCAGATGTAAACTAGATTATTGACTCTAGTGCAAGTGGGAGACTGTTGGAATTATGCCCTAGAGGCAATAATAAAGATATTATTATAATTCTTGTTCATGATAATGTTTATATTCCATGCTAGAATTGTATTAAGCGGAAACTTTAATACTTGTGTGGTTTGTGAACAACACCGTGTCCCTAGTACGCCTCTATGGACTAGCTCATTGATTAATGATGGTTAAGGTTTCCTAACCATGGACATGAGTTGTCGATTAATAATGAGATCATATCATTGGGAGAATGATATGATGGGCAGACCCAAACTAAGCGAAGCAATTAGATCGTGTCATCGTGTTCATCTTTGCGAAGCTTTTCTTATGTCAAATATTGTATTCCTTAGACCATGAGATAATACAACTCCCTGGTATCGGAAGAAAGCTTTGAGGTCATCAAACGTCATCCTATGAGAGGGTGATCATAAAGGTGTCTCTCAGGTGATCGGAAAGTACCTGTTGGGTTGTATGTATCGAGATGGGATTTGTCCCTCCCAAGTCGGAGAGATATACTTCGCACCCACTCGGTAATCGATATCAACACCGCTTGCAAGCATGTGGTTAAGGAGTTAATCACAAAGTGATATCGGATTACAGAACGAGTAAAGTACTTGCTGTGAACGAGATTGAACTAGGTATGACGGTACCGACGATCAAATCTCGGGCAAGTAAAATATCGCGAGACGAAGTGAATATATATATGGGATTGATTGAATCCTGGCATCGTGGTTCATCCGATATGATCATCGATGAATGTGTGGGAGTCAATATGGGTTTCCAGACCCCGTTGTTGATTATTGATAGAAGATCATGTCTGCATATTCTCGAACCCGAAGGGTCACACACTTAAGGTGTCTCGACGCTAGGATAGATTGGATAATTGGTTTATGAGTTTTTGTTCGGAGTCTCGGATGGGCATCACGAGAGGTTCCGGAATGGTCCGGAGAATAAGATTCATATAAGGCAGTGCAGTTTTTGGAGTTCGGAATTGTTCCGGGTTAATCGGTATTGTACCGGAAGCTTCTAGAACCTTCTGGAAGGGGACCAACGTGGCCCCACCTTCCGGGAGGGGGCATGGGCCTATGAGGGAGTGCCCTGGCCGCATTGGGCCAGGGGCACAAGGCCCCATAGGGCCCAGCCGACCAAACAAGGGATAAACCCTAATTGGAGCTTCTAGAAGGGTTCCTTGCCCCCCACTCCTCCCTCCTTGGCCGCCGGCCTTGGGCTTGGGGGAGGGGTTAGGGCTGGCGCCCACCCCTCTATATATAGAGGGCTGGGGCGCACCCCCCCACACACACACCTTCCCCTCAAGCCTAGTCGCCCTACTGCCCTCCTCTCTCTCTCCCTCCCGACTGCGTGTAGGCGAAGCCCTGCTGCAGAAACTCTCCACCAATTGCACCGCGCCATCGCGTTGTAGATCCAACCCATCTCTCCACCATACTTGCTGGACCAAGGAAGGAGGAGACGTCGAGGTGCTGCACGTGTGCATTTCACGGAGGCATCGTCACTTGTGGTGCTAGATTGGATCGGATCGCGAGGAGGAGAAGCGGGTACGACTACATCACCCACGTTCCGACGAACGTTCCGCTGTGCGAATCTTCAAGGGTATGAAGATCTAATCCAATCTCTCTCGTTGTTTGCATCTCCTAGATTAGATCTTGGCTTCCCTCTGTTCGCATCCGTAGAAAATTTTGATTTACTATGCCGCGAAACCCATCACCTATCACTAACTAGGGAAAATAACAAGTTGAGAAGTAAAAGTGTGTCACCGGTCTTTGCAATGTTTGCGGAGAGGACATTGAGACGGTAGCTCATGCTCTACACCACTGTCGTCATGCTTCTAGTCGCTGGCGTCAGATGAGGAATATCTAGGATCTTCCCTATCCTAATTATATGAAAATCATCAAACCAACAATTGGTTCAGATCACTCTTGGTGTCCACTCCTGACAGTATGATTGATAGATTTATTTTGGTGGCTTGGAGAGCGTGGCATTGTCGCAATGAAGCTACACATGATAAACCCATACCGGCCGCTGAGAGTTCTAAGAGCTTCCTTTGTGGTTACTGGAAAATCTTTAGCTATGACATCTCTACATAGACAATTATCAAGGGCAATCCGCCTATGGTTCAAGCTGCTCTGGTGGTATCTTCACATGGGAAATCGATAGAGAATCTCTTATCTAAACCCCCTGCATGCTAGGTTAAGCTTTGTGTAGATGGCTCTTTTCGATTGGAAGATGGCAATGCTGGTTGTGGCATGGTTTTGCGAGGAAAAGATTATATTCTCAACTTGTCGTTTCCTTTCTCGATGTGCTGATGCTGAGGAGGCTGAGATGAGTACATGCAGGGAGAGTCTTGATCTTGCCCTTGCACGAAGCCAACTATCGTTTATTGTGGACTCGACTGCCTGCTGGTGGTCAATGCTATAAATGAAAAGCATTTGGATCGTTCATAGTTTTAAAATCTTGTCTCGAAGATCAAGCTACCTGCTAGTAATGATAGAGTGTGTAAGTTTGTACAAGTGGACCGTTCAGAGGTTAGGGTTAGCCACTGTCTTGCAGACTTTGCAAGGACAAAGCATAGTACTATTTTTTTGGCTTGGTTCTGGACCTGTGTCAACTAGAACCTGATCTGGTTGTAGCCCTTCATCTTAAAGATCTTTTTACCGGAAAAAAAACTTGCGTAAGTAAATAGCTTTTTTTAGTTATTATTAACCACTACACGAGCCAGTGCCCAGCAGGCCAGCACTCAGTCAGATAGGCTGAAGGGAGATATTAGGCCTACTTCCTGAAAAGGATTTGGGCCGGGCTGTTCGAATGGAAACCGCACACCAGCTAAATGTACTGAGCCCTTCTAAAAGCTCGAGGAGGAAGAGTGGCCTCAACTCCGTCGCCTCCAACTTCGGCAGCGGCAGCGGCGGCCGCAGCGGAGGGCACTCACCCTCTCCTCAACTCCGTCGCCTCCAACTTCGGCGGCGGCGGCGGCGGCGGCGGTACTGTCAGCGGAAGCCGTAGCGGAGGGCACTCACCCTCTTCTTCTCTGCTGATCCAACTTCATTCTGGTTAGCCTCCTTCCGCACGAATCAACTTGGTCGAATTTGATTACCGTGTATTTGCGTGCCCCTAGCCGGCGCTCGGATTTAAGCATGGTTTCGTCTGAACTCATCGATAGGATCAGATTTGGTCTGATGTCTCTGTCCTACTTCAGTAAGTATGCTGTGTTGTGTTGTGGCGAGCATGCAGGTTGGAGACGTTCGTGCTATATGTAGGGTTCGAATGTTTATAGGTTGATTTGACTGAGAATTTATTTCTGGGTGCGTGAGTGCCGTGGAATGTAGTCATCTATCCCCTATCGCACGGAGAATTTGGGATTCATGAGTTCAGGCACACGTATCATATGACACTGCGCTGCATGAATCTCTGCAATCCAAATGTTTCCACACGTTTGTGGTTGCATACTATTTAGCTTTTGGTACACAGGCACATAGAGAGTTGGGCTCATGAATCCGTATCCATCTTTTGCCCACCAAGCGATTGTATGGTTGGATGGATCTGACGACATCCCTGAACCCTAATCCACTCACTGTCTCCGTCCGTGTTTCATCTTTTCTCAACCAATCATGTAATCGCTTTTCGATCTCCATTTGGCTCCGCCAGTTGACTAACTAATCATGGTATTCATTTGTTCACGATTTGCTTCTGTCTCAAATCAAATCATGGCATAACTTAGTTGGCATCGCCTGTTCAACAGATTTAATCAAGATTTTCTTACATGCTTTTGACATCATCTGTTTTCGTCCAGCCTTGAATTATCTTCCATATTTTGTCCTTCTGTGGAGAGAATCTGCCCTGAGCAATTTTCATAGTGATAGCAGATTCTGCAAATGCCGTGTTCTCCTACCATTGGATAGAAGGACAGGCAGGGAGCCATCTGGAAACAAAATGCGGTTCACACTTGGAGCACCATGACACACTTCCCCTCCTTTTAACTTTCCATCTTCTTCAGCTTTATCCAATAGGCACTACAAAAATCTGCACAAATGCAAAATAGATGTGGGCAGAAGGGTTCACCTTGCTGTAAACCTCTTTGTGGTGCCACTTCATCTGCGATGTCACCAATATCCTTGAATCTATTTGTGACCAAAGTTATGCATTTCATGATAAGATCGACCCATCTAGCTTCAGAAGCCATTTTTAGTATAACTCCTTGTTGAAACTTTGAATTGTCTGGGTCATATGGCTGATTATTTAAAGGAAGTCTGTTCCTCCTTAAAAATCATTCAGCAATATTGAGCTCTGTAAACGGGATAGCTGGAAGATGGTAAACCTCTTCGGGACTTTGCAGCCAAAAATAATCCCTTTAGTACTTGTTTTCTGCAGTTTGAAACTATCAAAGTGAATTCCTGTTTCTGGTCTTGCAGTAAGCTAGTTCAGTGATGCTTTTGTTAGTTTCATATGTTGCCTTTTTTACAGCTCTCAGTCCAAAGTATTTTTTTTCTTTTAGTAAGTTGAGATGTGCCGTTGACTTGGTGCATACATCCATCAGTATGTTTTGTCTTCCCAAGTCCTCAGACAGACCATCCAAGCCTCTTTACTAATCTCATGTATCTATTTTGTGATGTTATAGGTGTGCTCACTGTCAACGTCTGCTCCCATGCTGAGCTGCCAAGGATTTCAGAGGCATGAAGACAGGTTCCAGACAATACTCATTAGCCCTCGGTTGCTTTACTCCTCCGCTGCTGATAACCGCCAAGGTGACGATGGCACCGCCGATGATGCAGAGGATAAGGTCATCAATGGCAGTGCTCTCAGCGAGAAGAACCCTCAAAATATGCTCGATAACAAGAATTTCCTTCCAATCGAGGATGGTCCAGTTGATGATCTAACACTTGATGATGATGGTACTCTCTCTCTCTCTCTCACTCATTTTTAATTCGAGATACTTAATACTAGTAATATGTATGTGCGGTAGACGATACTCAACAAAAACCAAAATGACGTACCGTGGAATCCTTGAGGGGGACAAATACAGCAGAAGTACAGCCTTCAGTGGGATCATGAATGTGTTTTCCGTCTTTGCACCAAATAAACAAATTGTGAAACAGCTTGTCGTAATTGAGTGTGAAACTCTAACCTGTGGGAATAATTATTTCCAAGAACAACGCTTAGTAAGTGGAAGCGCCAAAAAGTGCATTTCCATGTAAAATAACGAACAATCAGTAGTTCAAGCTTTTATGCATTCCAATGGATATTCAGTTTAGTAATCAACAAAATGACAGGAAAAGGTTGTTCAAATCACTGCATTTTAACATGTCGTACTTTCAGAATGTCTGAATGGCTTCAACAGAGAAGCATACACCAGGAAGAAGCTTCTAACTGTTATAACATTTCATTTCTGAATTCTACTTTACCTGTAAAGTTGTCCCCCTTTTCTCTGCATAATTCGACATCTCTGTATTTGAGCATGCATTTAGGTTTATATTGTAAAACTTGTCACAACTTTGACTCAAGGGAGAATGCTATGTACTCATCCACTAGTATATTTGCGTGTTGAGTTCATGTGTGTTTCCCATTGGAAATCTTGACACAACCTTGACTCGTAAGGCACTCTATGTATCTACTCACTAACATATAATTCCGTGTATGTATCAGGGTTGGGAATTGTTGAGAGGGTTGGTCCTGTTGAATATATGAAGAGATTACTATTGATGAGATCAGCGTTGGATGTTTCTTCTACTGAGCTGGGTGTTAACACTGTCATACATATGCTTCCAGAATCTTCCAGGGATTGTAGGTATATTGGGGACCTCTATTGGCATGGGTATTATCAGATGAATACAGTCTCTCCCAGTGAGTTATTGATTTGACAATATTTCATTAATATTCCTTGTTTTGCTCACACAAACGCAACTATATACTGAATCTTTCCCTGTCCTTTGACTAGCTGTCTTGGCCCCTATGCGGTACACTCACTGTGACTCTCCAACTGGGCAGCGGTGTTTTCATAAGCCGCATGCTATGCTCCAAATTTTTTGTATCAAATTGAAGTCTTATCTGGAAGATGTGGGCAGGCCACTTGAGGTGTATGGTCTTATTGCAGTTCGCGATGCCGAAGACTATCGGCGCAATTATATTTTCAACCGATCCCGTGATAACCCAATTATTGTCAACCAGGTAACTAATCTCTGTACCCGCTTTTTAGTATGATATAGACATGCTGATTCCTTATGTTTGTTGATGAGAATACTTTGGTGATGCAATCTAGTTTTGTGGTATGGTTGAAAAATGTTAACACTATTGGTAAGTAACTGCTTGATGAATCTGTTGCTAGGGTGATCTATTTGGATGGTACATACTAGTCTAACATACAGAGTATTACCTCAGGTCTTATAGCAAAGTATGTCTGAGTTAGGCTGGACTCTTCCAATAGTAGAAAGAGCCACTTCCCGTTTCTGCTTGCTATATATGCTGCCTCTGATTGAGCTAGTTGTCTAGGCAGGTATAGACCGTTTTTTAGTTTTTGAAAATTGCAGCTGCAGTTTACAGAAGTGTCTTTCCCCCAGTTGTCTAAACTCTTTTTTTAACTGAGTTGTCTGAACTCTAGGTGTAGGAAATATTTTAACTTCAGCACATGGTTAAGAATTGTTTTGCTGCAGAAGGCCTATTTCTGTTTTCTGCAATTAGCGTATGTCAGTGGCAGGAAAATGAATTGATCAGTTGGTTCCCACATGTCCCCTATGTGTTGTTGTTGTTGTTGCTCCCTACATGTCCCCGATGTTACCTTGTCATGGGATCATTGCTATTGTTGGCCAACCATTCTTCATGGTACTGTTGCATGCATGTCTCCTTGTCAAATGACAACACAACTTGCACATCTCAGATAGGACCCACCTCTCGGTCATAGGTGTTAGCTTTCCCTATTTTCTTGCTGCTTCAGTACGCACGTTTCACGTCTTGTAACATACTCTATATTCATGAGCAATACTATGGTCACAGTTGTGTTGTGTTCCCTGCACTTACAGCTATCTCTGCCTCTGCTGTGCTATAAGCAAGGCACTGGGCGACTTATATGTTTAACATGTCATGCATCATAAACATTGATTCTTGTTTGAAGAATTCTGATTATGTCTTCAGAGATCGTAATACCTGCTGTCATCTTCGAATTCAACTTTAATACCTATAGCCATATAATTGCATCTAGTATGTATATAGCAAGAAAACGTGTGTGCCTTGACGCTACAACTAGAACCAAGTGCGCCATGCAATGAATATAATGATGTAAATTAGTGCACTTAGAACACTAAATAACTCTGCAGGTCTGTAGTGACCTCAAAATGACTAGCAAAACTCTGTATATTCATTATGCAGAGACTAACTGTGTACTTTCTGGAATGTTAGGAAAATGATTCTTAGCATGACAAACATGCTTATTGTTTCAGTCACGTGAAATAAATTGTTTCTAGGCTTCTGCATTTGCTTGCCACTCTACAGCATACACGTAGCACGCAACAGTGAAGCCACTCATCAGACTTACAAAAGTACATGTTTTTCCATAACTTAGTGCTTCCAGTTTTTGAACTTCCTTGATTGTGAAAGTACTTCTCCAGGCAGAGGCTTGAATTAGATGACATGATAATGTAAATTAGAAGGGTGTCTAGATTTGAATATTTCCATGTCCATTTCCTTTTGAAAACCTCCATGTTCATTTGACCCCTCGACTAATTGGATTGTGTGGTTGCAGCATGACTGCACCTGGTATTCCGCCATCCAAAATAAATATTGACCTGCCAATTTTGTTATTAAATTTCAGACTAGTGATTACCTGACTCTGCTGAGCCCAATAAGAGGCATTTCAATGTCAATCAATTGCCTGATGGAAATTGATCTGAGAGTAAAGGCACCAAGCCCAACAGAAGATGTGACTTTGGTGGATGGATGTTCTGATCTTGTCGAGGGCCGTTGCTTGTACGACACGGAGCTGGAGGGCACTCTGGATGGTACCAACGGCACCCTGATATTCGATACCATCGTGTTTCGAAGAGCGCTCGAGGCGACCATAGAGCTGGCTTTCGTGAAGGTACCCACAGGGGGGTTTGAGCTGAAAATGTGCGGATACACTGCAGTTTCAAAGAGCCTGTACTCGTTTGTCGGCGACCAGTGTGACTGTGATGGCTTCATAGCCTCGGCCGGGAAGCACCCGCAGCGTTTTGTCGCAGCCGTGCCGTTCGGCGACACGCTCTATGTTGATTTCATGGAGGGGATGCTGTCTGTTCCGTTTAAGGCAACGGCTGTTCATGGCAGCCAAGAGAAAGAGTATCATTTCTGCAACGGTGCTGTAGTGAGCGTGAAGGTGTCGTGGTCAGCAAGCGACTACTGAATCAATGATGTGTGGGCAGTTGGCTGCGATGAGTGCCAAGTAATTGATAGCCTTTTTTTTTCTTTGCTTTTTTATAGCATTAGTAATTGAATTTATGTTGCTTATTCCGTGTTACAAATTATGATTTCGCTCTTTAATTGCTGTGCGGATGTTTAACAGAGAATGAACCTAGCTACGTATGTATATCATGTCGACCCACCTCACCTAATTCTTTCCTATGTACTGTTGCTGCTAGGACCGGAACACTGTAGCGGATCTTTTATTTTTTTAGTTTTCTTATCTTTTATTGGCTGTGTGCATCCGTAATGCCAATAGGGTATCGCGTTGTTGCAAAGGCCGGGTGTAATTGGTATCTCTTGATATTAATATATGCTCATTTCTAAAAAAAAATACTCTTGCTTTTTTTTTCCTGTGGACAAACACACATGCTCGGACCTGTGTATGTGCAATTGAAACACCCATTTTTTTATATTCAAATTCAGCTTCCCATTATGCAAACTCATTATGCGTAAGAAGGATGGAGTTTCATGTAAATTCCTTCTTTGCGACAAGGATGAAGTTCAACGAAAGCTTGTTACAAGTACTTACATAGGAAGTATATGTGAGCCTATTGACAGAATGAAATCAAAGCTAAATTGTGTGTGGAAAGCTGCGATGAACTGCGGAGTTGATGAATCGGGACAAGCCCTCCACGCTGAATAGGCCTTTGGACGGGCCTGCTTTATATGAGAAGCACCATAGGTTACAGGTCTAGTCTAACTCATAGTAGAGTTTCTATACAAGCTATACTACGCTCCTTGTCTTGCGCGTCAAGCCGTAGCCACCATCTTGTACCAGATCCGTCATTGCCAAGATGCTGGACCATATTTGTTTTCGTCTTGCGGGCCTAGCCAGTTGGCATACCCACATCAATAATCCTAAGTGGCCGAATAAATTACGTTTTTCGGCTATTTTTTTTGGGACAGATTCTGTATTTTGTTGCAAGAGTGTTTCTTTTGAGCTCCCTTTGATTCTTTATGGTTCTTATGATATCCCATGAAAATTCTAAACAAAATTTATTTTGGAATTTTTATCGCAGCTCGGAATTATCTTCAAGGGAGAAATTATTGTAGTAAGGTTTTTTTTACCAAACCATGAGCTATCCAAGAATGATTAAAACCATAAACTTGGGATGCCCAACGCATCCTCTTTACACTAACACCCTCGTGGTTTGCAAAACTTCCAACTTGTTTTTTTTAGCAGTATGATGATTTTGTACAAACTTAAAACGTTTGTATCTTTGTTTCTATGTTTTAGTTGCATCACTACATTTAGAATAAAGACCATTGCTTGTAGTTGTGTTTGTTTTTATCTTTTATCTACTAGAATAAAAATAAAATTTGATAGGACGCACGAAAAGAAAGGGAAAGGGATAATTAGTTATGTAGAAGAAAGCGTGATTATTTTTTACTCTTTGTGTAGTATTTGTTTATGAGTAGATGGTAGGTTGCAAATGTCATTCACTTCAATTATGTAGGAGTGTAGTTTGTATTGCACTTTACATAAATGAGTTGTACTTTAACTTTCCCCTTTTTCTAGCCTTTCATGTATAAGGATGATGTATTGCAAGAATTCCTCATTAAGAACCTCGGGGTCCAAAAACTTCCGAAATACTTGAGCAAGGAAAAACGGGTACAATCCTTCCTCGAGTATGTGAATAAAGCTCCTCCCTCTAAATTCTGAACTTTTCTAATGTCTCACCATCCAATCCGTGTAATTTTTTGGAGTGCGTGAATTTTCTCACTCTGAATTCTGATCTTGTCTAAGTCTCAACATCCCAATCCATGTAATTCTTCGAAAGCCGAGGGCCAGGTCGCATCCTATTTAACAAAACAAAAACGAATTACTTTGGAACAAGAACTCAAAATGAAGAAAATGCAAAATCATAAATTGTTATGTCAATGTATCTTTGATTCTAGAATCAAAACCTTGGAGGAACTCTTGGTTGCGAGAATGTTTTCTGGTCTATTGGAACTATTTCTAGAACCGCCTCCATTCAGTAATGTAAACTAATGTAGAGAAAAACGCACCCGCGGTCCCTATTCTTTCCTCCGTGGGTCAGTTTAGTCCTAATTCTATCAAAATGCACATTCAAGTCCTAAATATTTCGTAAGTGAGTCACCGCAGGTCCTAATTTGGTTTCACCTTGCCAACGTAAGCTGCAGGGCAGTTTGGCGGGAGTTTTCCCGCGGCTGGCGGTTGCTTTTTTTGCAAATGAACCCCTATAACTAGTTGCCTTCCTATTCGAGAGCCCTCCGCTGTCTCTGTCTCTCTATCTCTCTCTGTTTGCTCTCTTGCCCCCGCTGCAGCACCATGAAAAGCTCAGCGAGCTCGTCTGCTGGCACTAGGCCGAGGAGGAAGCCAGCTTCTACATCCCCCTCGCTGGCATCTCCTGCACTGGCCCAACCCGCAGCTACTGTGCCGACGGGAAATCTGCCGCTGGTGCCATGTCCCTGCTGTGGAGTTCGGAGGACAATCCGTCTTGTCTCTCAATCAAGCGCAAATCCAGGCTGAGTGTTCTACAAATGCCCTAATCATCGTGTAAGTTTGCTGGTTGATGGATCTGGACACTGTTTTGGCTGCAGTTTTCTGAATTTTTATGAGTTTTTGCTGAAAACTGGCGCAGGTTGGTCCTAATCCTTGCAACCACTACTACTGGGAGGATGGTGAAGATAGCTATGTTGATTTTCTCATAGCTAATGGTTATACTGTTGATGGAATTGAAGAAAAAGGGGAGGAGAATGTAAATGTTGGGCTGCAGATGATGGATGGGGTGATGCAGAAGATGGATGAGCTCATCAAGTTGTGCAAAATAATTTGTGTTGGCCTAGTTATTGTCATTGCTGTACTGGTGTATGATGTACTTGCTAAATGATGGATGAATGAATGTAATGGACAAATGATGGATGAATGAATGTAATGGACAAATCATGGATGAATGCAAGGTTGTTCAGATAAACTTTCAGTAGAACAAGCATAATTGTCTGATAAGTAGGCAGATAAACTGTCATTAC
The DNA here is from genome assembly GCA_916181665.1 of Avena sativa. NCBI lineage: Eukaryota > Viridiplantae > Streptophyta > Magnoliopsida > Poales > Poaceae > Avena > Avena sativa. The sequence continues at coordinate 1,567,878 of OV702285.1, forward strand.
AACAAGAAAAAAGGGATAGTTTTGGGACCAACAGGTTTGGTTGAAACCAGAGCTAGAACTAAGCATTAGGTTTTTGACAAACCTATTCAAAATATCACAGACCAAAATATTGCAACCTAACTAGTGAGCAACCTAACTAAGCATCAGTTTTCTTCTTAGAGACAGGCTTCTTCTTCTGCCTTGGTAAACCCAGTGTCCTGGTACCTGCCCTTGGAGGTGGGATGTTTTCTCTACAACTGACTATGAACTGACTCTCAGGTAGAGGACCTGGTGGTGAAGTCTGGGACATTTGTGTTGCTACTGCCTACAGATCAAATTTAGCACTAGTTATTTAAACAGAAATGCAGAATTTCAAACAGAAATGAAGAAATGAGAATATGACTCACTTGTTCCTGCAGAACTTGCATAACAGTGGATGTTGTGATGTCATAGCTCATTGCAGATGCTACAATATGTGCAGTTGCACTTGTGGTAGTGTGTGGCATTATTTGTTTCTACACAAATATGACAAAATGTCAGATAGAGAAATATGCAAGGAAAAAAGAGAATTGGTAGTATTTTACCTTGGAACTGCACTTCCTTTTTACTGGCATTTTCTTAGGAGGCTGTGCTTGCTCTTCATCATCAGGAAGTACTACCATAATGGGCTCAGGCTGATCTGCTTGCTCCTCTTGTGTTGCAGCTGTTCCATCAGGAAAGAAAGGTGCTTCTTGCTCCTCTGTTGCTGCAGATGTTCTCTTGGTGCTTCTTTCTCCACTGTCTCCCTTGTCTCTGCCAAGTGCTGGACATTTTCTCTTGTTGTGTCCAGTTTCATTGCACACACTGCAATGTCCAATGATGCCATGCCTAGTGATACTTGTACCACCTTCCTCCTCTAGTGGGCATTTTCTTCTCTTCTTACTAGGCCTTCCCACTTTCTTATCATATTTAGGTGGTTTTATTTCAGGGCCATTCATTTTCTTCCAAACTTTAGGATCACTACATGGCATGATTACTCCACTATAAGCTAATTTGAAAGCATCTAAACTGTAGCATTTGTGCACACATGTTTCAGGTTTTATCCTTTCATGCCTCATTGCTGCACAGGCATGTCTACATGGAATTCCAGACAATTGCCAAGCCCTACAAGAGCATTCCATCTTCCCAATGCTAACCTCATATTCACCATACAACCCAGTAACTTTGAAAAGATCCTCTGTTGCAGGTAATGCTTCATAATTGTTGGCAAAGTCTATATTTTTGTCTAGTTTTTTTCCTTATCTTAGGACAAATTGAGCCACACATTTCATCTAGTTCCTTCCTTTTACTAAAAAACCTAAGCATTAATTGATCTTTAATTTTTTTCAAACCAGTAACTACAGGCAGTTCTCTAGCATCCAGTATATACCTACATAGATAAATATATATAGATAAACAAATGGCAATCAAGGTAATGAACAATGCAGTAGCATAAAAACTGGGAAAAGCCAATCATAGAGAAACTCACTTGTTGAATACTTCACAAATGTTGTTCAAAATAAAATCACATTTGGGCAAATCTTCAAAGAAAGCCTTGCACCATTGTCTAGGATCAATAGCATTCAAATATTCAAATGCACCTTCATCCAGTGCTTTCATTTCATCCATGTGCCTCTGCCAATCACACTCCCTTGTTGCTCTAGCAATTTGCCATAATTTGTTTTTTAAAATGTCTCCTCTCCATCCAGCTCTAGCAAAGTTCTGGTGTAAATGCCTTACACAGAACCTGTGTTGTGCATCAGGCCATAATGCATTGACTGCATTGATCAAACCCTGCACTCAGAATAAATGAACAATTCAAACAATGCATAAACATAACTCAACTGTCTCACAGCTTAATAATTGAAACAATGCATAAAGATTACCTTTTGTCTGTCACTAATAAATGTCCAAGGCCTAGTGTTTTCAATGCCAAGATCACCCTTGAGTGTGTCAAGAAACCATTTCCAATTGTTTGTGTCTTCCACTTCTACAATAGCAATGGCCAGAGGGTAAATGCAATCGTTTGGATCAACTCCCACAGCTGCAAGTAACACACCACCAAATTTATTTTTTATGTGGCAGCCATCAATACCTATAATAGGCCTGCAACCTGTCATAAAGCCTCTTTTGCAAGCATCCAGTGACATATAGCAATTCTGAAACACACCAGCATGTGCACTGACAAACATAGTGCTTCCTGGATTTGATCTTCTAATTTCAGCAGCAAAATCCCATAGCAAATTATACTGTGCAAGTTCATCACCATGAATTTGCTTCAGTGCACACCTTCTGGCCCTAGTTAACTTGCTTCTGCTGGCTGACATGTTGAAATCCTGCTCAACTAGCCTAGAAAAATTCTTCAATAACATCTTGTCATCAGCCCTGAATTTCTCCAAGTATTTGCCAGCTAGGAATCTTGCTGTGAATTGCTTGATCTTGAAATTTCTCTCACAGTTGTGTTGAGGATGGTACTTCTTGATAGTCCAAGCTTTGGTAATGCTAGAAGGTGCAGCATACAGGTACCATGGGCATCCTTCCTCACAGCATGCCCTAACTCTCTGCAAATCATTTTTAACATAATGCACACCAACTCTCTGCCTCACAATGTATTCCTGTATTGCTCCTCTAAGCTCAATAACTGACATAAAACCATTCCAATCTTGAATTCCAGTTCTTTCATATTCTCTGGCCTCCACCTTCTGAGCTTAACTTTCTTCTTCAGTTTCTTCCTTCCTTGCTTGTCCTTCACTTCCACTTCATCTCCTGATTCTGCAGCTGGAATGTCTGAATCTTCAAGCTCCTCCAAATCTGCATCTGTGTCATAATCACTATCTTCTTGACATTTTCTTCTATCCTTTTTGTCATCATATGTTTCATCCACCCATTCATCAAACAGATTGTCATCATCTGCCTCTAGCTCATTTTTAGAGTCCACCCAATCAGAATCAACATCACTGTCTTCACTGCAATGTGCTTCCTCTTCTACATACAGCTTCCTCCTGCTTCTTCTGGTCTCATGGCCATCATGTTGTTGCTTTGATGCACTGCTAGTACCTGCATTGTTACTACCTGCTGCTGTTTTGCCCATATTTTTCAGTGTATTTGGACTCAAGACAGAAGGCAATTCAGGAGATCCACATATTATAACATCATCAATTCTTTCAGCTCTGCCAGTATTCAGATTCTTGTGATCCACAAACAACTGAAAATACTGAAATTTTGGCACTACTGCAATCATATGCAGTGTATCTACATCACTGTCCACTATGCGCAGTCCTGATCCTAGATCTTTACCGGGGAGCAACCAATACAAACTATATTCCACTGGATTTTTATACCCTAGTTGCTCCATAAAATCAGTTAGCCACAAAGGCGACCATGTGTCTACCTCACATCCGTCAAACTGAGCTACTGTACCATCTACATAGCTCTTAGCTGCCCCAAATCCGCAAAAAAATCCACCATGATTTATTTCTACCGTGAACTCGTCGTCAAATACACCTAAGACCCAGAAAAATCATCACTTTTTGTGGCTAGAACAGGGACTAGCAGATGCTCGCATTGGGGATTTAGGGTTCAGTTAACTGACCGTAACGCGGCGGAGCATCACCAGGCCGCCGCAGCTTCGGGCCCTTGCTCGCGGGCGCCATCGTCGACTCCTCCGTCCCCACGGCGCCGCCCGCCGCGAGATCGCCACCGGTGTCGTACCTCCCAGCACCACCGCCTCCAAAATCGCCGCTTGTTCTGTCGCGGAAGCTCCGAGGAGAAGTGGAAACGGTCAGGGTGGAGGTTATGACGAGAAATGAAAGGCACGGTCCTTTTTGCAAAAATATAGCACCAGCAGTTGCTGCTGCTGGGCCCTGCATCCTACGTGGCATCAGTCAACGTTGGTGAAATCAAATTAGAACTTGCAGTATGACTCACTTATGAAACATTTAGGACTTGAATGTGTATTTTGATAGAATTAGGACTAAACTGACCCACGGAGGAAAGAATAGGGACCGCGGGTGCGTTTTTCTCACTAATGTAAGATCTTTTAGATATTTCAATGGACTAGATACACCGTAAAATGAGTAAAACTACACACTAAAACACACATCCACATATCGTGTGTTTTAGAAAAAAAATAAAGACTAGAATGTCGAGCTGAGTAGTAGATTTGTGAGGCTTTTGCTCCCTACCTTTTTCTTTCACGAAGGGATGATGCAGCTCTCACACTTAAGCAGGCAGACGTTGTACTGATAAGAATGGCACATTGCCAGTGACCGTACACAATACACAAGGCCATTCAAGACTTTATACAGTCTACTGTACTAGTTTGACGATGACGACATCCAATACTTATTTCAACTCTGCCATTCACTGCTTTTACACGAATAATATTCTAGTAGACCACATTATGCAGGCTGATGATTGCAGCAACAGCCAAATTTATTCCATATGTACTGCATTTCTAATATAGAATCAATCAATAATATGCTGGATGAATTAGAGCTGCTTTAGATAAGTATACACTGCTGCTCTACTCGATCTCCTACTTCACTCCCCCCAAAAAAACACCTCCGGACCCTAACCAGTTTACCGCCATCCCCTGCGCATTCAATCATTACTAAACTCTGTATAACTAGACCAAAGATTGCCATTGTCCAAATCAAATTCATGACAAGGAACCCCTTTCTTTCTTTCGAGCTGCTTCTTGATTGTACCCTCGTCAGGGCGACCCGCTATGAACAAATTACTGCAGTGGCAGTAGAAACAGGATATCCTCGATCGCACAGATGACTGAACTGATAAAATATCTAACTGCTGGCGTCAATCAATGTTGGATCTCACACAGCTCCCAGTTTCCCTCGCCGTCGATGAGCTTTAACTCCACGGAATGGAAGGGTATAAGAGCAGGCCTCTGTAAACAGGAAAAATAAAGGTTCATCAAATACCCCAAACTGAAGAGTGATTTTATAAAATTCAAATACAGAGGCTTCGACAAAGAACTAAAACGGCAATCACGACACATGCTTTACATGGTCGTCTCATCAGAGACTTACTTGTGACGAAGTGATCACGGTTATGCCCATGTCAGTTGCTAGCCTGTATAAATGCTCTTCGACATCGACACTCGTAGCACTGCAAATCAAGTACGACATTTTAGAACCCACGGTAAAATTCATCAGCAAATGAGAACAGAAATGGCAAAAGAGTGTTGTCGTGCATACTTTGTGCACTCGTCGAGGATACCGAATTTAGGATGGTGGAAGAACAAACGAGCCTAGAACAGAACAGTTCAATCAGAAGATGTTATTAAAGAGGCAAAAGAGTGATTTTTGGCGGTTAGCAGAGTTTGAAGTGAAATTAACACTGACCATCCCGAGTCTCTGCTGTTCTCCCAGCGACAAGACGTCTTCCCAGTTTGGAGTAGAGTCCCAACCTTCTCTTTCTAGAAGATAGACCAAGCGGACATTCACAAGAACCGTCTTCAGGTGATCATCTAGCAACTCAGGAGCACTAACCCTGTTGCCTACATATCAGCACAGAATTTCTTGTTACCAGGAGAAGCAACATATAACTTCATTTTGACAACCAAACTCATAGCACATAGAACGATATGCGGTTCAGATATCATTGTAATTTAATAGGCCTATATTGTGACTGGCACCTACCAGCTTTATATAATGAAAGAATCTTCATCTCTGCTTCCTCCCTTGATAGAGGGTATATGACCTGATCCCTCAGGGTACCCAAGCTGGTATATGGACTCTGAGGAACATGAAACATCCCTTCAGAGGGCTTGGTAACTCTCCCAGAAAAGGCGGGCCATAAGTCTCTGAGCACCCTAAAAACAGAGCTTTTCCCAGTACCATTGGGGCCTTCAGAAAAATCAAGGTTAAAAAGGAACATGTTAGCATAATCACTGCCTTATATAAGATAAACAAAGGTTGCAGAAGGCAGACCGACGATTTACCAGTCAGAAGAAGGCTTTTCCCTTGTACCACATTGCATGACAGTTTGCTAGCCAATAGCTTCTGTGATGGTGTTACAATATCCACTTCATGGAATGAAATAATTTCTTCTGAGGCTTCACTAATGGCACTGGAAGGCACCGGAGTATCTAGGGAAACAATTCAAAAGGCATGCTTAATTTTTTTTTGACAGACAAAGGCATGCTTAATTAGCGCAAGACATTGTTGTAAAACTTACAAAATGCCCATTAGCTAACTGAGGACATTATTAATACAAAAATACCAAACAACCCAATGGTACAAGTTTGCAACTTTATCCAGAGCTAGTCCATGGTTTAAAAGTACCAATAAATTATCAAAAACACAAACTTGCAACTATTGACAAAACATCAAATTCATGTAACCATTTCTCATGCTAATATGTAGCATTATATTATGTTTGGCATAACGAAAAGGCAAACAGTGTTAAATGGAGAATGCTGTCATTATGTGCCAAAGTTCCATCATAATATATGCTAAACAGGATGTTCCATAACAAAAATGTGGTAAGAATTTGTCACAGTTTGAAACAAAACATGATTAGTTATATCCTGCAACAGTACTAATGGAACTGCACTTAAGTTTGCACACTGAGAAAACAAACATGATCCAGTTAAATTTTAAGAAAAAAATGATGTGCTAGTTAAGTCCTACCAAACTGAAACTTACCCCTTTGAGCTACATGTAGAACCTCCTCGAGCTCAAAGATTCGGTTAATCCCACCAGAAAGTTCAAGGAATTTCTTGTGTAACTCAAGAATGTCGCCAAAGGCTACGAAGCTTTGTGACACCACAGATGCCAAGAACCGGAGAGCATGAGCCAGTTCTCCTGTTGCATAGAAGAGAAATAAAATGATTTTTGCAAAGCTAACCTTTGAAATAATCTAGTCCTGACAACTGAAGCGTTTTTGATGATTAGTAACCTTGTGTTGAAGTCAAAGCTCTGTCGCCCTTGTGCTCCAGAGCATACAACAAACTCAGACCCCATGTCACATTGTGTGGAAGTTGCTTTGTCACAAAATCATCAACAATACCATAAAGCCATTGTTTTCTCAATAGAACCTTTGAGTGGTTCTGCAATTTCATGAATTTAGCCTCAACCATCTGTTACAAGAGAAAACAATTTGTAAGAAGTCTATAATTAATCTCATCTACTAAAATAAGGCCAGCAAAAGCTGTTGAAAACAGTGATAACATCTCCAATCTGTACGAATGTAAAGGGGCAAACAATAAGCACATATTTTATTACAAGTTGGAATAGGCAACGACAATTGATAATGCTTGTAACAGAGAAGTTCAACAGACAAACAGCAAACTGGGAACATGTGAACAGCCTTTGCTTAAGGTGCATCAAGAATGCAGATTACTAAACAAGATGGCGCTTCCATACTATTCGAAGATATATCAAGTATCTACGGGAGACTTCTTAGTTCATATTTAGAATAATTAAAATATTATGCAATTAGCATCCAACTCTAAGAGTTCACAGATCATCGTATTTCATGATTCAAAAACAGTTGATAGAAAAAAACAGCGGACAGGTACTACCAATAAGTGGGTATAGATACACTATAAACATTTGCCATTCATGTGAAGATACTCACAGCTTTTTCTCTTGAACCACCACCAAAGAAAGCAATTGACTCAGCATGTGTCCGCAGTCTCGAGTGCATGAACCTTGTACATAGTTCACCAGGTTAACTAACACTAGAAAATTCTTATAGCAATAATCTGCCAAGGCACCTAAGACATAACAAGTAATGCAATATTACCTGAATGTTCCTTCAAGTTCTTGTTCTTCACTTGCAAGATGACCAAAGTCAGGGGATACAGCTCTCAGAAAGCCCAAACCTAGTAACATGTAAGCATACAATATACCAACTCCTCTTCGCCCTGACAAAAGCTTCATTCTCCATGTAAACCTAGTGAGTGAATTGCATTGGCATTGTTACGCTGAATTTTAAATGCTAACCAAAGATTAAACAAAGTAGATATCAGGGCTGATACCAAGGATAACTCACCAAAGAATGTCGACTAGTGGTTTTACCATTCCAGTAACCAATCCAGCAAGGTCAGTGGTCAACTTATCCACATCAAGTGTTAGTCTTTGGTCTGCATCGATACTTTTACCTGTCATATTGAATACCTGAAAATAAATATTATAATAACTTAGCTTCAGCCAAAAATTAAATGCCACAGCTCAACATCTGTTCAATATGCAATCTTATTTCTGAACCAAGATCCTCTGCACTCCAAGAGACATCAACTGACAGAAACTCTGTCCAAACCTCATAAAAGAAGTGTTGACCAACGGGGGAAGGATCCCTCCACACCAGAGCATAGCTACCAAGCTAGCACTTGGTTCTCCAAATCTCATGAAAAGACTTAGCCTAACAGCTTACTCCTCCCACTCATTAGAGACCATCCACTCTTAATATTAATGATTCTTTTAACATACCTTGTAGAATGCATTTCTTCTCAAATAATACTGAAGCAAATGGTTGGTCATGCGAATTCTCCATCCAAGGGCAAGTCTTGCAGTAAGGGTTCTGTGAGGATATGAATTATCAAAATCATGAAACCAAACATACATTGAAATAATAACCAATCCAGCAAGCTTAAATTTGCATGCCCGGAAGAAGGATTTCGACAAGAACAAAAGCGGAAAGCATCATTAAAACCAAAATACCAAATGATTATTCACGATCCCATGTTAAAAGAATCTATTAACTGCGGGTAAATAGGTTACCTCAGAGATGGTGCGACAAAAGAATTTGCAGCGCTTTGCAGAACACTGACACCAACCAAACGAACAAAGGCAGCTTTATCCTGCTCCAAGACAAACTTCACGGTAGTACCTGACAAGATGAGATGAATCAGTGAAGAATTTTATGTGTAGCCCTTAAAACAAAAGAAGGTACTGAAATAATCTAACCATTCAACGAAGCAATACGGTCTGAGATCACAGTGCGAGAGAAAATAAGAAGAGCAACAGCAAGCAACTGCCCTCCTTGTTTGTCTAGTAATTTAGGAACCTGGAAGCAAGAAGATGAGATCATTAGAATCTGGTAGTAATAACATATTAACATCAGAGATAAGCTTTCTTGAAATAATTTCATATGCTTCATCAGATATATGTATGTTAGTACAATTCTAAAAATCTAGCAAATGGCAATACAAAATCTTAAATTCTAGCATCTGCAACAAGCTACAGTATCCGAAGTCAACATTGACTTCAGTGAGGGAAAAACTAAAGACCAGAGGAAACAACGTACCAATATTTTAAGCATTGCAGCTGCTCTCACAGGCAGAGGCCTTGGGGAGCATTGTAACTGTGGGACTAGAGGTTTGTGTACTGTTTGATCTCTTTGCAACTTGGGGGAAGTTGCTATAATCTTTGTAGAGTAGGAATGTCCCTCGGACCTTAATGAAGCATTGCTCTAGTAAGGAGAACACATAAAACTGTGACACCAATAAGATTAGTCAGTAATAATGGAATAGACATATCTTTTAATTCTATACCTTTGCCCTGTTCATAAAAGCCCTCTGAACAGTTAGGGCATCTGATTTACGATCAGTTTCCAATGATGTAAATTCAGACTCTTCGGTGTAAAAGGATGAATCATCCCTACAAAATCAAGAGAGAAATATAAACTTACAGTAAATTAATCTTGGACCAATAAACATGCAGCGGATTATTTCAGTACTGATATATATATATATACCTTCTGTGCTGAACATCCCACCCTCCTTCACCGTCCAAGGACAAAACAATATTATGAAACGCAACCAAAGCTGGACGATGAGATATTGTTATGCACGACGTTCCCATCGCTCGAACCTTTTTGCAAAACCGTTCTTCCATATCAATTGTCACAGCACTAGTACACTCATCAAGAATGGCAAACTTTGGTTTATGGTAGAACAGTCTGGCCATTCCTAATCTTTGTTGCTCACCAAGGGATAACTCATTACCCCAGTTAACTTCCTTGTCAAGAGGATAGCGTTCTAACAAGTATTCCAGGTCAACCTGCAAAAGGAGCATGATTACAAATTCTAGCACATCATGTACTAAGAGTTGTAATTCAAGAAGCTGTAATACAAATAAAAACATCATATTAATATGAAGACTATTACATTCTTTAAAAGGTCCACCATGCCATCATAGCTTAGTGGTACAATCTCTTGATCTGCTGTAAGAGGATAGATTAGCTGTTCGCGAAGTGTGCCAACAGCTGTGTATGGTCTTTGTGGGACATAGAAGATTTCTTTGTTAAGATCTGAACCAACACCAGGTTTGACAATATGGCCAGATACTAGTGGCCATAGGCCACCAAGGACCCGAAAAAGGGAGCTTTTACCGCTACCATTGGGGCCTGAAATAAGAGTAAAATCTCTGTGTCAACATTTACATAACTGGCATTCCATTTGATCATATATGAACTATGGACACTGAGAGTTCTAGACGTACAAGATAATTCGAGAATATAAGCATCAAGTTTAAATCATGTCCTTCAAGAAGGTGTGTTTAAACATTATATGCATGCCTTTTCAAACAACAATGTTAAAATCAATGTAATCCATGAACTTGTGAATGCTATATGTTTTGGCATGATCAGTATTCTGATTGCTCTGCTTTCAGGAACAAAGGTTCAAATAAATGATACTGAAGTCAGCGTGTTTTTATATTACTACTACAGAACCTAACTGTAGTTAGGTCTTCAGGACGTATAGTAGTACAAGTAGTAGACTATCAAATGCAAAATAAAATAGAAAACACAAAATGCCAATGTAAATGATTAGAGGAACAATTTACAATTGTGACTTGTTAGTAGAGAAGTATCAAGCTACTAAGATGAAGCACAAAACACTGTTATTCCCTTGTACATTGTATGTTCGTTAACTTCTCTTTTTAACAGATTGCTTAAATGCTACTCCCTCCGTCCAGAATTAACTGACTCACATTTGTCTAGATCGCATGTATCTACACACTAAAGCACGTCTAGATGCATGTGAATCTAGACAAATGTGAGTCAGTTAACTCCGGACGGATGGAATATAATTCATTGAAACAGGGAGGAACATGAAACAACTTCTATGTCACAACATATCATGTTTCATAGTTCATAACCACAGTTCAATAACTGGAGATGATTTAGGCAAGTTCTAGAACATGTAAATGAAAAATGCACATCAGGCTACATAGTCTCTTCATTGCTAGCTTCCTGATGTGTGTTCACAACAACAAGCATTGGACTAGTTAAGTGGCAATAATTTGGTAGTAGAGGATTACCGGTGATCAAGAGATTAGAGCCAGTTTCTACACGGAGAGTTAAATCTTCAACCAAAACATTTCCAGCAGGTGTCACCACCTGCAATCACTTGATATTAGGAATCATGGATATATCTAAACAGATAAGCAGCTGCCCCTCCAAGCATGATATTACCTTAACACCTGAAAATTCTATATGGTTTGCTTCACTGATGTAATTACCAGCAGAAGAATTGTGATTCAACGATCTATCACGGACCCCAGACAGCTCACGTGAAACATCTAGTAACTCACGAATACGGTCTGCATAGCCACTGTAAAATTACAGTGTAAGTCAATTGCCAGTCACCACAAAAAACATCAGAGCTCAAAGACAACAGCAATGGCATCAGAGATATAGTAGGGGCACAGTACCACAGTAAGGTTTACCCCTGGAAAACTACAGCTGTAGCATATTTTGCCTATAATCAACAGTTCTTTAGATCTACAAGCTATAAAGAAGTGCAACCATTTAAACAATACTAAATACGACAGGTCCCGCTGCAAAACTCTAATGGTCCACCAGTTCACATATACTACAAGATACAAAATGTTCCTAAGTCCTAACAATATGCATCAGATTAGATTGAACAGGACGCTATTGTAAATTGCATGTTTTAGATAAACTATTCAAATATTTTATAAATGACAAAAAAAACATAGCTCCACATTATCACAAGTGAAAGTTAAACATTTTCCTTCCACCCATCAAAATAATACACAGAATTGCAAATTATGTGTTTTGATCGGTATGATATTAAACCATGAACAACCAACAAAATGATTTTCCTTCATGAAAAATAGACTGGTAACCCTAAGGTGACTTCCATCAAATATGCAGGAAAAGGTTAGTGGTCAATATGGCTTGGAATAAATGATAACCCAAGAAGCATCAAATGGTAAAATGCATATACAAAAATCAAGCCCTGCCCATATATAAATAGATGGCATGGATCACCTACCCACTAACTTCTGAACATTGCAAGCAAAGCGTGTCTACAGTGAAAGGACTGAAATGGATATATTGGGTGTTCTCAATAGTTTTCACAATAAATGGATTTACCTCAGGATATTTAAACGCCTAGTGCTGATAGAGAGGGTCCCTAGAGACTGAAATAGTGATATGATCACGCTTGTGTGGTACCGAAGATTACTCAACATATCAGCCCTTCCTAGGGTAGACGAATCAGGTCTAAGGTCGCCAGAGAAGAATGGTTCGATAATCAGGACAACTGCTACAGTGGCACCAAAGTACTTCAGAAAGAAATCTTGAATCATGCCAAACCACCAGTTTTCATGGAGTACATGCTTCAAGTGACCAACAAGAGCCTGGAACCGCTGCATAATATGATATGCCTCTCTCTTCTCACCACCATAAAATGCCACACTCTCGGCATGAGTTCTTAAGCGTGAATGAAGTTGACGATACTCCCCTTCTAGGTGCTGCTCCGTTGATTTCAGCTTTCCAAAAGCAGGAGAGAAATTTCTAATTGCTCCACCAGCAACTAGTATATATGCCTGAAAGCATTTTGCATATTAAAGCATTACAGAAACTCCAAGGAAGCAAAATGTATCAAAATTGAGCATGGCTCCTCAATGGAAGGGGTATTATCATTTAGATTAGAAACTACTGGATGAAGGACAGCAATGAAAATGTTCTATCAATTAATTACCAGAATCCAAAGCATGTACTTTGGACTAGCATAAGAACAGAGACGCCAGGTATATATCAACCCTTCTGCAAGTGCAGCCAAATCATCCTGTACAAGTTCACTAAGTTCAGAACAGAACTTTGGAATATCACTCGCAATCCTTTGCTCCGGGTTTGATATTCGATGATCCACGTGTGAGATCTTGTAGTAAACCATATTCTGGATATACAGAAGAAGAACAAAGCAAGAAGAAACCTTATTAAACTGTATTTCAAAAACTAAAACCATCAAGCTAAAATTAAGCTCTTGGTTAACCTCAATTTTAAAAGTACATCAGCGCATGCACCATTTAAATCTGCTGTATTTTTATAATAAGACTTGACAAGAGAACCAATATGACCGCTACTTTACATCAATCAAATCAGAAAAAATTAGAACCTAACATGGCAACACAATAGTTGGCATGTTCAATAAATTATAACAAATGAATAGGGAAGCAAATTCAACTAGCACAGAAAAATTCACTACACTAATACAGGCAAACAGAATGCTGAAGCCAACTAGAAGCCGTAAGCAGATTTTTTCATGAGCAAGCAAATACTATTGCAGCTAACTAACAGAAATGGGAGAGCCATATCAGTTGAAAAGTATTGGCGCCTGAGAACTGGACCACTAATCCCCTATACTCTAAAGTTTAATATTTTTAATTTATACTCTACAGCCAGTAGCAAAGTACATGACTGTTCTTCTTTCATCAGATGTTATATTTGATGCATTGTCAATACATTAAAGTCACTTGTTATTATAATGTGTGATATCATCCTCCCAAGCATACCAACTGTCCAACTCGAACCATATGAATCCATTTTTATTTTTATTTTGAAACCATATCAGTCCATTGATAGATAAGAATCTGGAAAATAATCTTTAACACATTCTGGAGAACCAACGCAAATGTGAAATGTCTGCAAGGGAAAGGAACAGATACTGCAACCAATACATAATCAAAATTGATCAGCTGGTGTTACCTGAAAATAATCGGCATGGACAAGGTCCGTTAAAATTTTCTTGAAGCGCAAATTCAAAGATCCTGTTAAGTATTTTGAGGTCTGGTATACTGCCGATTGGAGAAAGCATAAGATAAGATTCTCTACAATTAGGCGTGTAAAGGTTGGAACACGCCGAAGAAATGCCGCTTTAAACAAATAGCCTTGAACTTTTGCTAATCTATGCCCGACAGCAGTACGCAGCACCTGAAAAAAACACCAAGAGTAATGTTTTAGATCATTAATTACTTTGCACGTGTTCAAATGCCATTTTAAAATCCAACATAACATAGTAATATCAGTTTTCTCAACCCTAGTATCCATTGCTTTACATCCTCTAGACAAGGTTCAAAATAAAAGCATGTACACCATTTTACTAGATGGACAACATAGAGGTAAGCTTAGCCATTTCAAATAGCACCAATTAAACATATCAAAACTGTACCAGCTTACGTGGCACTGCAAAAATACCAACATTGGGTATTTTCAAACTTGCTATATCTACACCATGAAACTATCAATTTGCTCACCTCTGTTAACAAAGTAGAATAAGTGCCACAGATCTAGCCACTATGATCTATGTTGCCTTTAGTACTACTAGCAGGGCCAGCATGATTGCCGGCCAGATCAAAGACGGTGACAGAAGTCCTTGGTTTTGTCCACATATCGAAAAAGTGGGCGTAATTATTTATGCAACGCTTGAACTCAAAGCTAGCTGTTCACTTCTTCATGCACCATAAAAACATCGACATGAATTAAGTCAAACTACTAACTATATCTGATAATCCCATAAGGTAATTAAAACGAGCACACTGGAGCCAGTAAAACCTCACAAGTTACATTTATGCACCAACTTATCAAAAGTGTATCAGATTACTTTGTGCCAAGGTGGCACTTGCATTTAAAAAAAAAAGGTATTTTCGAACTTGCTATATCCACCGTTAAATTATAAATTTGCCACCTCCGTTATTAACCAAAATAGAATAGGCGCCACAGGTCCAGCCAGTATGCTCTATGTTCCCTTTAGTATTACTAGCAGGACCAGCATGATTTGCACACCAGATCAGCTGTGAGTCCTTGCGTTTTGTCGACATACTAAAAACAAAGGGGCATAATTGTTTGTGCAATGCTTAACAGCTAGCTGTTCACTTCTTCAGGAACCGTAACTAATTCTGATTATATCGACAGGAAATTGTAACAAGCACATGCATCACAGCCAGGGCAACTTACAGCGGTTAACATCAAGCCAAGAAGGTATCGCGTGCCGTTCGGCCCAATCTTCTTCAGCAGGATAGCGGCCAGGAAATGCAAGGACTTGAGCGCGCTCTTCCTCCGCTTCGTCCCGGCCACACGGCTATCCTTGCCACTGTGACCCGACCTCTCCCCTTTCCTGGCCAACGTGTCGTCGTCGTCGCCGCCATTGGCAGCTTCCGGGCGACGTCTCCTGCCTGACCGTGCGTACGCCAGAGCCCCGCCGGCGACCAGCGCGCCGGAGACGACGGCCAGAGTCCTCCTGTTTCCAGCCAGAATTGATGAGAATCAACATCAAGATTCCTTTTTTATCATGGAGGAACTGTTGTGGAGATTGAAATAATGGGGGGAAAAGACGGAGCTTTGGAGCTGAGCACGCACTTCCGGGACGCCAGGAGCCCCCGCCCATGCTCGGTCAGCTGGAGCAGCTGCAGAGACGGCATCTCCCCGCCGCCGCCGCCGGAGCAGCGAAGTCGCCGGCCGGCCGGAGGAAGCCGGAGGGGGAGAAGATCTCGCTATCTACGGCAGCGCCAAGCGAACCGAAGCGGGACCGAACCGCGCGTCCCGCCGCCGCCGGGCATCGTCGCTGGCCCTGCCTGCGCACGTCCGCCGGAGACGGGAACGGAGCGCGGAGGCGAGGCCCAGCCGCTTCCGATGGCGCGCGAACCGGGGGCCGCGCAATCGAGCGCAGGGGCGGTGACCCCGATCTCCGCGAAGGGAGGAGAGACCGCCGGCGGTGGGGATGGGGGGCAGTAGGTGCCGCGAAGCAGGGAAGCGGGTGGAGAAACAGGATGGATGGGGGAGTAAAAAAAAAGTTTTGTAGCAGAGTACGAGAGAGAAGTTGATGAGATTTAAGAGAGAGAATTGAGAGTGACAGCGAGAAAGGGAGAGAACGAAAGAGAAATCTGGTGAGAGAGTGCAAAGCCTACGCTATTCTCCCAACAGCATTTGCTGCAATTTGCAAGGAGCATCCTGGACAATGTTTCCCTTTTTTTTTTCTTTTGTAGTACTCCCTCTATCCTAAATTAAATACAGTAGATTTACGTGTATATCTATATATATCAAAACGTGTCTAAATACATCCGAATTTAGATACATAGTTGTGTTTGTGTCAACTATTGTATAATCTCATCATGGCAAAGAAAATTATGATACGATTTTCCGGTATCTTTTAGTGTGTACTAAAAAATGTTTAATTATATATAACAGGATGCGGATGCGGATGCATATCCATATTCATTCGTAAGATTGTGTATTTGAGTGAACTAGTATGTTTATGGGAAAATTTTGGTCCAATAACAATAGCCTTCGTAGAAGAAGTGGGGATGGGCATATTCGCTTACGTGGTCGAATTAGGAGTGAGCTGGATGGCGCGCAATCGAGAAAGGGAAATTTTGAGCAAGTAAAGGGGTGGTGTGGCCATCTTGGCGTAAAGGGCGGTGGGAGAGATCGCGGGTGATGGGTTAGCACATGCCTTAAAGCAAAGCGAGCGAAGAAACATAAGAGGGGATAGAAGAGTAAAGAAATTACTTCAAGAGAGACAAGTTAATGAGATTCCAAAGAAAATACTAGCAAGAGAGAGATTTGGCGGGAGAAAGTGAGCGCGCAAAACAAACCTATACGACAGTCTCTCGGAACACACATTAAATGCTAATTGCATATCAACCTAAACTTTTCCTCGACTTTTTTTCTCTGGTAGTTGTGTTTTTTATGATGCGTTCCAATCTCGTTAGGTCTATATAGTTTTTTTTATGTCTGTTATGTGTATTCTAAGTTGATGCCCTCTTTAAGGAAATCCTCTTGTGGGTTTAAAACTTATATTACCTACTCAATGATTGTTTCGATAAAATGAAAGCATGAAAATGAGACATAATTTTAGCCGTAACTCGGTGGCGTGGAACCGGCATCTTAGACCATCCACTATGTGCATCAAAAGGTGTTCAAAGAGACCAATGAATAGATACAATACAAAAGTAGGGCATCGGTTCATGTAGTCCGACAATAGAAGGGAATTGAACTTTTTGGTTTGCTTGGTTGCATGTATATGTGGACCTTTGTGATAGAGGTGTGAGGGATAAAGGCTTGAAAGGTAGGAAATGGCTAGTTATTTATTATAAAGTGGGTCCCACATGCGATTCAACACAACTTAGCAAAAAAAAAACTATTGATTCCCACTCTAACATATTTTCCTTTGAACGGGCTCAGCATAGTGGATGGTCTTAGTGGTGAATGAAAAATGCATGTTAGAGTGTTACTAGTTTCCTCGAAAAACGGATTGAGCTCATGCCACAAGCCTCATTTTTTAACTTTAAGAAATTCCAACAAATACATGTAATTATCTTATACATACACATATATTTTGATCAAAATATCTTTTCATGTGCGATCGGAAAAAAAATTCCAACATCAGGTTTTCTATGCTTATTCCGAGCCATCTATCCGTGATATTTTTATTCCAAAATACAAAAAGAATAACATATTCATTAAAAATCTTATTTATGTACCTAAAGAAAAGGACTTTTAATTTTTAGAACCTTTTAATTTTTTGTTAGTGTCGCGGCTCCCATAGATTCATACACTATATGCCCGTGGATCCTCACGCGTGGAGGATGGAACTCTAAGTACTAGGTCGATTCGATTACCAGCGACAACAAAAAAGTACTCCTTCCGTCCTAAAAAAGATATCGCAAGTTTGTTTAAATTTGACGTGTCTAGACACTATTTAATACATAGATACGTTTAAATTTATCTAAATTTGTGATAGTAATGTTTTTTAGGACTGAGAAAGTAGGTTGATTCGATTCTTAGGACATATTACAGACTCCCGCACTGCAAAATCACAATTTGTACATACACCCTTCAAGAATAAATTAACAATAAATTAGAAAAACTAGTACTATATGTGGAGAAGAAGATTCTTCTCATTGTTGCTTTTATTTAAGGAAAGAAAAGAGGATTCTCCATTGCGAAGCGTGCCATACCACCATTTCGTCGGTTGGACTGTCATCACTTTTTAAACGACGATGACTTGGGTGTGGGGTGGGGCTTCTTCCCCTTCCTGCTGGTACAGTGAGACCATACGTAGCCCTCATGCCAAGCTTAAACGGCAAGCATGTAGTCAGACGACAACCCAACTGAACCCAAGAAGAAGAGGGGAGACGCGACTGTCATGTCCCTGCGTGTTGGGCACTTCGCTCTTCGTCTACTATGATCTCAACGAGCATAGGTGTCTCCCTCTCATTCCTCCTTGTCAACAAGAGTGACGTGTCGCTTCTAGAAGATGGACACTTGGCTCGGTGTCGATAAAATCGCTGCAAGGAATCGACATCACCGGTTTATTAACTAATTAGGTCTTGTTTGTGACGACGTATATATCCTCGCAAAAAAATTCACCGGAGACTACACTTCTCGTGGTTCCTTGTAATTATATATATATATATATATATATATATATATATATATATATTATTTTCGAGAGTGAAAATGAGAGTTCTCATAGTTATTATTCCATAGGGCATGGCGGCGACGGTAGATATGAGGGCAAATCTTCCGGACGCGCTAACCACGAATCCCCTCCAAACATCTGTGCGCCAGCAGCAACCGCCTTGAGCACCTCTCTCGTGCAATGTGTAGCAGAAGGCCGAGAGCTATGCTATTATTATATAACGTATATCTCAAAAAAAAGAGGACCTCTCTTGTGCTATTCCTAGATCGACGACATGGGGAGGGGCCCTCTCCATCACAAAGGCCGACGACGGTCTTCCCTCCTCTCGGCGCCGCCAGGCAAAACCAATGCGACCGACGTCGGCTATGGGTCTTGGGGTAATTTCGCCACTTTCATAGCACGGAAAGAAGCGCCGTGGGGTGCACGTATATATCGGGCTGCCTGCTTGTGGCACCACCGTAGCCGCGCACGTGGGCGGCTACTACTACTACAGACGATTGGGTCGGTAAGTTGGACGTGGCGATATAGGGTGTGTGATACTGTGGTGGTCTTTGAGTGCCAAGTATCAAAACTCCGCGGAGAAAACTCCTACGATTGGCCTTCATTAGCTTGGATTTGGTGATTACGATGTTTACATGACGACAACTCTTTTCACGAAGGCGCCCCCTTGGGATTGCTGGGACTTTCTTCTCTTCAAGTAAGTGTTTACATAATGTGGTTTGCGAGGTCAGCCTCTCTTCCGACCTACGTTGTTATCTTTGACGGTGCGTAATTGCTGCTCTGATTCGCTGGTTCTTTGAGGTCCTACCATAACAACTTCTCATCAGCATGTACAAAAGCTCTGCTACAACAGGTTTTACTCGGCTTGCTGTCTTTGACACGTGTACGGTGTGCGTGGGCCTGCCATGCGTTGCGTTGCCGTTGGAGGGGCTCCATCCCGTCATCACATGTTCAGCCGGACAAACAACCTCTACTCTGTGCAGTCTGCAGTGGCTGGCTGACAGCGGCATGCAGTAGCTAGCTTGTGGGTAGATCCGCTCCTGCCAAGGATGTACACGTGGCTTAACCAGTGAAGGCAACACACGGATCTTCGCCCACGGCTACTCCGGTGGAGTTTAACAAGAATGCATATAGTTTAAGGACTTTGACCATTTTTAAAATTCTACCGATCTACTCTTAAAAAAATTCAAAAACAACAGTATAAACAGTGGCGGATCTACATGTACACCCGTATGGCACCCTAGTGTTAACTGATGTAGCTTCGCCATAGAGTATAAAGAGACTCAAAAGAAAAATAAATCATAAACAGGTCTTTGAACCACCTAGCAATGACTATATAATCACCGGCGCAAGTCGTGCCATAAAAATTATACCATTTAAAACTTTTTTTTAAATATGAAATCCAATGGAGTACTTTATTGACACTGGTGGTCCATTTTTTTTCTTAAACTACGATGGGTGAATCTTGTTAAAATATACCGGAGGTTAGGGGGTTTCCCTTCGGCGCACGAAGATGTGCTAGTGTATCAGGGCCGTCGATGGCCATGAGCGAGGTGCTCGACCGAACAGGGCCCCCAAATTCTTGGGGCCCCAAAATCTATAGGCCTAGCTCTATTATCCATGAAAATCCGCCAAGTTGCTTCGTGATTTGCTCCCGAGAGGTGCGCCTCCTGCCGATCGCTAGCAGCCTTGACCGTGAAGCCATCTCCCTACGACCCTACTCATCCCAGCAGCCAGCTCCATCTCCTAGATCGATTTGTGCCAGAAAAAAAAAGTCTGGATCAATTCCAATTTCATCACTGGTCGGCCTCACGCAAGATAAAAAAAGTCCCAAATTGTTTGAATTCCATCCATGATCCACGATCTTGCAGATTGTAGTACAAAATTTCCATCACAATTATAAAATAAAAATACTCACTTGTCATTCATATGCAATTGGATTGTTTGAATTTATCTATATTAATACTTCTCTTGTGTATGTAAACCAAGTGTCAACCAAGTGATGAAAAGTATATTTTTTTCTGAAACTTAGGCCCATGTTTTGATTTTCGCACACGGGCCCCTAATTTCTGGAGACGGCCCTGAGTGTATTATGACTTCAGGGTGCAACCATTTAGAGATGGAGATTTGTTCAAACCAAATCTATCTAATAAAAGTTTGACGGATGACAGGTGGTCACTGAGCCAGGACTTTGGATCTTACGTGTCGTTGAACTTCGGAGTATCCGAAGGAAGCTTGAAGTTGCGTGGCATCTGCGTTCGCCGAACAGATCTGCTAAAGCATCGAGCTCCGCAGAGTTCTCCTTCGTTTTCATCCATCTCAGATTCGAACGAGCATGCGCGTTTAGCGCGTGCTTTGTCGATCTTGCGCTGCGTAAGCTTGTCTCTGGCGTCGTAGTCGCGTTTATGGCGGTGCGAGCTCTTCTTTCTTCGAGGGAGATCGTGCTCCTCTTCTTCTTCGGATGAGGGGGTGGGGCTCCGGTCACGCCTGGCCGGAGCTTTCTTCTTCGGCTCCGCAGGAGCGTCTCGTGGAGCGCAGCTCCGATTAGTCCTAGTCCGGTGAGTGCGGACCTATGCATGGCCCTTTTCGGGTCCCCCTCCGGAGGTGGGTGAGCCGCGAGATATGCAGTGGCTGCCATGATCGCAGCTTGTGGCGTCTTCGGTATGACGTTGCCGTCAGCGTCCATATCCATGAACGATGTATGGAGAGTTCGGGTCACGTCACGCCGCTCCTTAGGGTCCATGTTTTCCACCCGAGAGCGGTGCTTGTTTCCTTGATGTCTGTTTGTGCTAGAGCCGGGTTCCATGGCGGAGAGCGCAGCTCGTCGCGCACTGGACTCAGAGGCTGCTTGCTTGCGTTTGTCGAGCGTCTTCTGCATCTTGACTTGTTTCTTGTGCTCCTCGATGAGGAGGTAGTGGTATGCCCTCAGCAGATCACGTGGGGAGTCCATAGGTAGGACTATTTCGCCTGCGACGGCGCGGCGTGCTTCGACCCATCCTTCTTTGCTAAGTTGGATGAGGTGGCCGCCGTTTTCCCCGTTATCGCCGTTTCCACCGTTTTCGCTGTTTCTGTCCTGCGGGTTGGGGTTGGGCGGCGGGTTAGGCGTTTCCTCGTCGGTTTGGATGACTGCGGCGCATAGATAGCGCCTGCAGATTGGTTGGCTGCTGCCGCAGCTTTCGAATCCGGAACCGTAGGTCCCTTCATCCGAAGGTGGATCGCACAGATCGGAGTTGCAGCTGCTGCTGCTGTAGAACTCATATGTTGATGGTGATGTGCGTAGCACGGGGTGTGGAGCCCACGAAGCGGGCCTGATTGACGGCACGGGCACCCGCTCAGGGAGGCGGAGGGTGCCGGTTTGTCCCACCTGGAAGCAGAAGCTCCCGAACAAAATTTCGAGTCCGTCGCCTACGGGCTCGAAATCCTTCATGGTGGCCGGCGAATGGGCGGTGAAGTCGAAAGCGCCGAAGAGGAGGTGATTCTCCGTCGCCGCGGAGTTGTAGATCGATCGGGTCGGAACCGTCACGACCGCACAATCAGCAGCCCCGATTCCCACAGACGGCGCCAATTGACGAGGTTGGATCTCGTCAATGCCCATTGTTATGGACTTGGGTTTTGGAGAAGATGGGGATGCTGGAGATCGTGGCACGGTTAACAGACAAGCAACCAGGGGACACGAGATTTACCCAGGTTCAGGCCCCCGGAGGGAAAACCTTACTCCTGCTTGTCTGCTCTTGATTATGGCGGAACCGAAGATTACAGGGTGCGTAGATTCGATCTGGCGTGGATGCGTGCGAAAGTATGAGGTCAGGTTTTTTCAGGACGTGCCCTCCTGGCCTTTATATAGACTTAGGCAGGTCCCGGGCATAGTCCTAGTCGGTTACAAGTTCTAGGGTTTTACCCCTTTGAATTTCGTATCTCCTCTAGTCTTGCTCTCCAAGGATCCGAAGACGTCATGGGTCTTGGCCACCCGAAAATCTTCATGGGCCAGCGTATGTCTGCCGTGGGCCTTCCTTGGGCTGCACCAGGTATGCTGAAGTCATGTACCCGTAGGGTATAACCATGTCAACAGGTACAACACGTTCTCTTCTCTCGAAATAGGCTTTCGTCCCGCTTTATAAATAAAGCACACAGGTGAGACCGTTGTTGGGCCAGACAGCACATCGCCCAAGGAATAAACCGGAACAACGATGGAACCACAGCTAGGGCAGACAACACAAAGCCAAGCCCAAAGAAAATACAAAAGAAAGGAAAAGAAAATAAAGCCGACAGCGGCGGTGCGACAAGAATGAAGGTAACCCGCCACCATTGCGCCCACCGGAGAAGTACCATCACCGGCCTGGCATTCCAAAGCGCCGCGTACCAAGCAGCACCTCCAAGAAGGGGAGTGACGACAATGACACTGCTACCCGGACAGGTCCTAGGGTTTCCCCCGGTACGCCCCGGGAGGTGTGAGAGAGATACACCCGATGCCCTTCAGGAAAGGAAGGCGATACCCACGGGCGTCGCCGCGTCGGGGTCAAAAAGACAAGGATTTCTCCCGACCTCTCAATAGCCACACTCCCGGATCCCTTGGAATGCTCCACCAAACTCGCCGCCCACCTGCACATGCCAGGACGGTCTTGAGGTCACCGCCATCGTCACACCGTGAGACATGGGGCGAGGCCAGTAAGACAGAGAGAGAGGGGACTTTGGCGAGGGTTGGAATGACCTTAGAACGCGGGAGGGGACAACCTCCACCGCCAGAAGGCGGTAGCCGACCGGATGCAGCAGCAAGACAGACCAGGCCCTCCAGGCCCGGCCGAGCCCAAGAAGGCTCGTAAAATCTCGCCGCCCCACTGCAGCAAGGGTGCCACCGTACAAGCCAACCCCGACATCAGGTCCAACTCCATTGTCCACTAGGGGTAATCGCCACCGCGGCAAGTCCCAGCCGTCAAGTAACAACTCCAATGCCACCGAGCTCACCCGAGCATGCCAGACCAACGCCGGTCTAAGGAACACCATCGCAAGTCACCTCCCGAAGCCGCCTCCGTCGAAGGGACGCCTTGCAGACCACCTTCCGGGGCCGCTGCCCCAGCATCCACGGACTCGCACCCATAGGGCCAGGTTCATTGTGTGACCTGCGAGGCGGGGGAGGATTGGTTGTCATAGGATGGCGGCAGCGGCACGGCCGCGCGGAGGAGATCGACCTCCACCGCCGATGGCGGTTGCCGACCGGGGCGCGGCAGCAAGGGTACACCAGGTCTCGGGCCCGGCCGGGCCCAAAAAAGGGCCCGTAAAGTCCCCACCGCCACGCTGCTGCAGCGAATCCGCAACCACCGCCGCCCTCCCACACGCCCCACGCCGCCACTCCGCCTCCAGAGGGTGCCAGCACTGCACGGGCTCATCTCATACCTAGCCGGAGCTGCCCGAGGGAGCAGACCCGCTGGTGACCACCCTGTCGGCTCCTGCCAGCATCAACACGCCGCCACCATGGGTCCCATGACGTTGAACCAACCCCGCGCCGCCCACTACCGTTGCCGCGGGAGGAGCAACCCCCTGCCGCCACGGACACAGCAGGCCCTGCCACCTCTTGCTGCGCGCCGCCAACCCAAGGTCGCACCGCCCCGCCGAGGCGCAGCAACCACCGCCACCGAGATCACGCACCACCACCTCCGCGAGGCCAACCCGCCGCTGCCAGGACAGACGCGTCGCCACACCCCTCGCACAGCATGACACCCTCACCAGCCCGCTCGGCCCGCGCCAAGGCTACCTATTGGGGGGGAGAAAGCCCCCCCCCCCCCCCCCCGCCGCCAGCGCGTGGGCTTCGCCCGACGGCGCCGTCCAGCGGCGGCGGGGGGGGGGGGGGGGGGGGAGGAGGAGGGAGGGTGGCTGGCGGCGGAGGAAACTAGGGTTCACCTGCCGCTCGCAGGAGCGGGCAGGACGAACCAGGCTTTTTCCTCTGTCCAGTTAGTGTCACCACGTTCTCTTCCCTACACTCATCGAGCAAACTTGTTGGTACGCAAGCTGTTGCTTGGCGCCAATGCATATATAAGCACGTCTGGTCACCCATCGATATATCCATGTACGTGGACGTACCTACCTATACCTATACCTAGTGTGGCTGCTTGGAACGAATGAACCGCCAACCGAAAATCAATGCGTGACAAGCGCAACAATGCCTATCGCATGACAACGGCAACACACGCATGCGTGGTGCCGTGCTGCCTACGTACGTAAGCTTAATTAATGGCGCCATTGACACGAGTGTACTAGTACTAGCTTGTTGCTTGTCGTGCCCATTAACCGATTTCGATACTATCATATGGATTTATTATGTACATAGAGCAGATCGACGGTGTGCCACGTTGCTTTAGTTCGTTCATCGGTCTTTTTATTTATTGGTTCATCGCCTCCGTCGATCGGCCGCGGGTGGATGGACCTAGCTAGCCAAGAAAGTGAGTGCTAATGTAGCCTCTGTCTTTAAAAATAAGGTTCACATTTCAAAGTTTTACAAAATTCTAAAAACATAAAATACATTGTGTATTATGGACCGCACGAAAACTATGTTGTCGTGCAAACACCTACGAAATATATACTACTACCAAACCAACTCGCACCCGAGCGCCAATAATACAGACAGATGCTTAAACGCAAGCTAGCCTGCGAGCGTGCGGGGCGGAGAGGGCCATGATCATCTCCTTTCAGTTGGAAACCACGAGAGGATAGAGAGATGAAGGGGCCGGGCAATTTGAGAGGAGAAAGAAGAGAGGGCAAAGAAACCCTATTAATTTACGACGTGTTTGGTCACTCGTATGAGTTTTTTTTGCCCCTCGTGAAGTTGCATGTGCGCGGGTATTCATACTATTAGCCAACTTCTTCACCCAGTTTGTTTGTTTAAAAAACACTTTTCTGAAGACCGGCATAAAGTTGTGCACGTAGTTGGGTAGGTTTTTTTACGCTTCGCAGAAACGAAAAGAGGTGTTTGGTTACTCACATATGTGCGGTGTGATAACATCTTTCTCAAGTGGTGAGGTTACGACCATATGTGTACACAATATAAGACTGTGAAGTTGCATGCGCTCAGACTGTGCGCGGGTATTGATGAGGCTATTAGCAAACCTGTTCACCCAGTTTGCTTGCCCACAAAACACTTTTCTGAAGACCAGGGTAAACTTGTGCACGGAGTTTGGTAGGTTGTTTTACTCTTCGCAGAAACGAAACGAAACGAGGTGTTTGGTTACTCACAGATGTGCGGTGTGATAACATCTTTCTCAAATGGTGAGGTTACGACCATATGTGTGGACAATATAAGACTACAACCATATAACACGTTCACCTTAGCATGATAGTAGCAACAAATTCAAACTTAGTACGATACTAGCAACAAGTTCAAACTTAGTACGATACTAGCAACAAGTTCACAACACATCCATACTTACTACACCACCCAGATAACCAGCATACCAGGTCACCATAACCTTCACTCATCGATCATAGCAAGTGCTCAATCATGCCCGAGGCACCTTCTGAAGACTTCAGACATAAAGTAGTCAAAGACGGTGACCTTGTACATGTCGCCCTTCAGGACCTTGAAGGTTAGGAAGTAGACGATCTTGATCCGATGGGCAATAATGACAAAGCCTAGACAACCTTGGTCAAGGGCAACCATGTCGTTGACATCCTTAAGCTTCACCATCCAGCTGCATTAGGTGTTTGTCTTAAGAATGATTGTGATCCGGGTAGTGTCAATGAAAGGACGAAAGTCGTGAGGAATTGGCAGCAAGCCGGACTCATGTGACATGATCACCTTAGTGAAATGGGTTGGACACACTTGGTCATGGAAGTGCCCAACCTTCGCCGGCCTACCCCTCGGTCTCTTAGAGGAACGCTCTTCCACCAGCGTTGGAGCAACCTTTGCCAAGGGATGGGATAACACCGCCCATCATCATCTAGGAGCACTACATAAACAGAGCCATTTAGAACTACCTTGTGACACTCCTTAATCATAGGCAAGAAATCAAATTGAATACCGAGCAATGTAAGAGAAGAGCTTCATAATAACTAGCACACATACTTGGTAGAGCTGGTGCAATCAAAATCCAGAGGATATGCACAAACAATTTGGTTGTACATACCTTCGGGCACCAATCGCAACTGGCCGTATGATCACAATGTATTATAGTTTTATCATTAGCTAGGTGCCACAATAAGAAGGTGTCTCGTAAACAACACTAATAAAGAGATGATATGCATAAGCAATTTATTGCCTCGCATAAACATACACAATTCAAAGGGGTTCTCCATAGGACCAAGCCAAATGCAGAAATAATATGCTTGCACATCGGGGAAAAGCCATGTAGAGAAACACTTTGCAACTAATTATACCATATTTTCAATAATCGGCCAATGGAAAATAACATCATGCATAATTCATAATCGGTAGCCTCATACGTAGTGCACACACAGTCTAGGGAGATGAATTTGTACTACCAAGAACAATGCACAACAATGTGTTCTGTGAAGGGCACAAGGTAATACAAATTCATCCATGGACACATGGTGCTACAGATTTAAATCATGGACACATGCAACAATTGATGGTACAAAACTTAGTACATACAGAGAGAAGTAATGTTCATACTAAACCAATGGGCATGACCAACAATTGATCGTACTAGTAGGTTCAGTAGGGTCATACCTTGCATTACATTGTGCTATAGATTGAAATCATTCGATGGTAATAGCAAAATAGAAGCAATGACAAAATAGTAGCTGCACAAGATACCATGAACAGTGCAAAAATCCCCAACTATTGCATCGACTAAACCCTAAGCAGAGCGTCTGGCTAAATCAGGTAATTGAAACCCTAATCCAAGCAATGTATTAGTAGAAATCGATGAAAGTAAACCAAAACGCTAAAAAAACTATCGTTAATGTCACTAGTTCAGAAAGAACTGCACTCCTACATATAGATCTACGGTGGTACAACAGACAAAGAGTGGATTGAGGCCTTACCACCATTGACGGAGGTCGGGAACAAAGGATGTGGCACGCAAGAAAGCGCTAGTGTCAGAGTCGAGGAAGCCTTGGCGAGAGAGGAAGCGAAGCGTGCTCGTCGATCTTCCACTATCTCCTGTCCAAGCGGCGCTCTTCGATTTGCCCTGCCGACGATGAAAGGTGCGAGTGTGAGTGGAGAGTGAGCGGTGCAGGCATTTATTATGCACGTTCTCGATGCGTCGCGTCGTCTCTCTCGCTCTTTCTCGTGTGTATACCCGCTTGTCGACTTTTGTCTCGCCAATGACTGTTCCCGAAAAACGCCTGATTTGTACGTTGTTAGTGGACCAACTTTAAGAGCCCGGCAGCCCAACAAGCGAGCAACCAAACTAGAAAAAATTTAGCCTCATACCAGAAATGATTCCGTGGGTGACAAGACACGCCCTTATGTCTTTTGAGATTTGAGATACCAAACACTCCACGGTTCGTGGAATTTGGAAATTGTGCACTACTACACACCGACGAATGGGATCCACCATGAAAATGCCACCATGTTCGTCTCCACACTGCGCCGAACGAAAACTTGACTCGCTTGGAAGGAAAATCCGATATGCCCACATACCGCAATTCGCTAATCCCCGCGCGTGGTATGGGCCGGCCCAGCCTTCTCCTTCCTCTTGTTTCTGTTTTTTCTTTTTTCTTTTCTCTTTTTTTTCTTTTCTTTTTTACTGCTATTTTTTAAAATTTTCTTTTCTTTGTTTTTACTTTATTAAAAATATATATTGGAAAAATGTTGAAATTTGATTTTTTTTGTTTAGATTTGAAGAATGTATAAATTTAAAATCGTTTAAATCTTAATAAATCTTCAAATTTGAAAATTGTTTGTATTTTTGAAAAACATTCAGATTAAAAATGAAAACACACGAAAACATAAAAGAAACAACATAAAAAATAAACACAAAAAAAGCGTTGGGTCAGCCCAGTTCACCCGTCTAGAGGTGTGCGGCAGCTGATACGTGCCGACCATAGCACCCCCACTTGAAAGGGACGTGCTATACGCCGCTTCAAGGCGGCACAAGGCGCAAGGTAAGTGGGCCGGCCAATGTGACGAGATTTTTTAAATTCTTTTCTTATTCTTTTTATTTAAACTCTGAACCTTCTTTATAATTATAATTTAAGAATTGTGAATATTTTTAATATTGGTGAAGATTTTTTAATATTATGAACAAATTTTCAAAAAAATAATTCAAAAATTGTGAACAAAAAGTATGGACCAATTTCAAAAATTATGAATCAATTTCAAAAAATTCACAAACCATTTTCGAAAATCATAAACTAATTTAGAAAAACATGAACCAATTTCAAAAACCATGAACCAAAAATTTAAAACATGAACAAAATTTCAAAAATCCTGAGCCCAATATAAAAAATCATGAACCAAATTTCAAAAATCATGAACCAAAATTCGGAAAAACATAATATATTTTTTAAAAAATAATGAACATCTTTTAAAAAATAATAATAATTCTGAAAAACGTAAACAAAAAGAAACAAAAATAAAAACCAAAAAAGAAACATATAAAAAGAAAAATCCTAACGCTAACTAGGCCGGCCCAACGGGGCGTACACCCTGTATGGCACTAGCCACCGGTTGGCGCGGGCGGCAAATAGCATTTTCCGCAATTGAATTTTTTTGTTTTGAAGAAAATGGAAGAAGAAGAAAAATGGTTTTCGGCTTTTACGAGTGTGGCCTACAGCCCATACATAGAAGCATCACTAAGTCCAGCCCACTGGCAGCCCATTTCGGCCCAGGGACAGAACCGTCAATCCGCACCAGGTAGCCAACAAGCCTCCAGCAAGCCAACCGAGAGGCGGAGGCGGAGGCAGAGAGCATCCCAGATTTTCTTGCTCCGCCTCCTCCTCCTCCTATATAATCCCCAATTTCCTCCCCCACCATCCCGTATAAAGCCTCCCGATTTCGAACCTCCACTCCCCCCTCTCCCCTCCCCTCTCCGGATTCGAACCTGCTCCCCACCGCGCTCCCGGATCCCCCACCCGCTTCGCCGTTCCCTCCAGCTAGATCCGGCCGCCGCCGCCGCCCCCCAGGGTACCCCGCAGCGCAGGTGATTCGATCTCCCCCCTTCTCTTCGGTCGCTCGAACATCTGCCCCCTCCCCCTGCTGTAGTTCTGCCCAGTGCCTGCGGGTTTCGGCTGGACATGACTCGGCTTAGACACCGGGGCGGGATCTAATTTTGTAGGGTTCGTCGGGCGGGGGAGGGAGATTCGTGGGGGGAAATTCGCGGCCTTTCGGGATTCTACCACTCCCGGATGGAATGGATTCGGCGCGACAGAGAGGCTCACTCACAGGTGGCGAAATAGATTCGCGCCAGTTTTGCAAAATTTTTGTACGCCCTATTCAACAGAACGGAGGGAGTACTAACTTGAAATTGCGAAACAGTGAGCAGACTAGGCAACATCTGGGTGTGTTTTTGGTCCCTAGTGAGCAGACCAAACCCTATTCTCTTTTCTCACCTCCATTACCTCCCTGTATATGCCTCCCTGGGATCACCGCCGACCGAGGCAAGTTCCGCCAGCAGTTCAAACCTTGCCCTATAAGCAGCGATGATTACCACCTCCATTACCTCCCTGTATATGCCTCCCTGGGATCACCGCCGACTGAGGCAAGTTCTGCCAACAGTTCAAACCTTACCCTATAAGTAGCGACGACTACCACCTCCGCTGAGAACCAAGCGCTGGCTTGGTGGCTTGACCTCACCGTGGTGAGCTCACCCACCTGGGTTTGAGTCGCAGGTGCGACTAAATTAAACGGGGCGTTATAGCGCGTATTAATCCGCAGCTGGAGAGGTCTCATCTATCTAACAACGTATACCAAGGGAGAGATCCTTCCCCCATTGGTCAATTTTTATAACCAACCATACAAACTCTTGTTGATCTTAACTGTTGGTTCCCTTGAATATGTTTGTGTTCATGAATGCCTTGTAGGAGACCTTAAGATTGTGTGTAACATATATGGAAACTAGACCAATTAATCCATAGGTAGCACCACTCAGAGCAGGCTCTGTTTCCAGCACAATACTGGCACGGCAAACACTGAATTCACATGTGTCGGCAAGCCGCATTTGATATGTTTGTGATTAAAGGTGGGATAACGAACCACCATCATCATTAACTCGATCGTGGACTCTTGTCTGCTTGCTACTATAGCCTGTTTTTGTACTTATAACATCTAAAGATTGTAAATAACCAACTTACTGTACTTTTTTTTTGAGGGAAACGGGTGTGCTTTATTAATCAACCAAACAAGGATGGGATGGTTCCTGGCTTAGCTGTTAACTTATCCAAATGGGTGTATTTTTTTTTGAAATAAAATCAGACTCTCAACTTATTGTAACGGGCTTAGCTGCACACAGAGGACACAAACATGGGATGGTTCCTGGCTTCCTGTTGCTGTTTGTGTAGTGTCCCTGTGTAGCTGAACCTGGCATCGAATATTGATCAATGTCTACTGTCAACTTGCTGAAAATGTAAAGAGTTGTGCATTACTTTGTCGCCATTCTAGGAAACCTCCATGCAAATTAGAGACAGTCACCTGATAAGCCTTTGTTTAACAGATATCTTTTATCTAACACATGAATAGGAGATACAGATACAGTGGTATACATTTCCAGCTTTTAAAATGCTGTTACTTCAAATTCAGGTCGAGTTCAGGCTTGTGCTTCTTCATTGACATGGTTGTCTGCATCACATACAGTGATAACTCATCAGGTTACTCATTTCTGATTTCCATTTCTCTGTTTCAGGGCCACCTGCACACCTACAGGTTCTGCGACAACGTGTGGACGTTCATCCTGACAGACGCGCAATTCAAGAACGAGGAGACCACGGAGCAGGTCGGCAAGGTGAAGATCGTCGCGTGCGATTCCAAGCTGCTCACCCAGTAAACAGCTCCCGAGTAGTCGTCGAGAGCCCGCGGCGGGGGTTTGTTCCCCGCCTCAACACAAGCTAGATCCGTCTCCGCCTGAAGATCCGCGCCGCCACATTGCTGCCTTTTCATAATCATCGATGGGTATCTGTAGAAACTCCTGCGACGCCAGTGTCATCGCAGCCACAAACTCTGTGTAATGTTTTTCCTGGAACTGGACGTGTCCGATAATGTGATAAACGGTGACTAAAATGAAGAGCAGTAGAAACTTTTGCCGGAATCGTCTGAACTTTTGAACGTTTATCCATACACTTGTGATTCCTGTATGGCTGGCTGTCTGTTGATATGAACCGAGTTCCTGCCGAAACTGAACCTGCAGCATCCAAATCTTGTGTTCTCTATCTTCTGCAAATCTTAAATGCTTGCGCACAAGATGCCAGGTGCTTTAAACATGTCTGGTTTTGGTTCTCTACTACAGCGCACTATTTTAGTTGGGGCTTTAGTGAATGTTTATGGATACTTTTCTGAAGAATTCAAACTTGTTTCAAAAAATTGTGGAAAAATCTGTTGCGAAGGTAGCCTTAAAGTTCTTGCTCTGATAATAGTATCTAGCTGGAATTTCAGTGAAGGTTTGTGGATAGTCTCTGATATGAAGATGCTGTGTAGAGAAGGGAGGTGTGTCCTCCAATGGGGAGTCCACAGCAGCACCTGCACTGCCCAGAGAATCAAAGCTGAGCACATGGACATGAAAGTTTGAGTGACGGGTGACAGAGACGCAGAGACTGACCAGAGCTGCTCTGCTGCTTTTTTTCTCTAGAGCAGGGCCAGAGAGAGAAGGAATAACTGCATGACAGCATGGTGGCCATGGGGTGTCTTCCACACAAACACTTTCTCAGCCTGCTGACTGACCATGAAAGATACTGCAACACACCCCCTCCTTCCTTCGCCCACTGTTCACTCCCCCAGAAAAACAGGGCCAGGAGCATGGGTTTCTTGTCCGTGTTGGCAGACCATAACAGTGAAACGTCTTTCAACCGAATGAAAATTCAGGATTTATCTGCACAGGTTTTAGTTACTACAGTATTAGGCAGATAATAGCACTAAAAAGTTCAAACTTTCTATGTGGCAAGTGGCACATAAAAAGGGATGTTCACATTGTTTTTGTGCCACTTTTCCAACCAGGCTTAAAATCTTAGTGGCTAAGCTCACTGTTTTATTCTGTTGCCACTTTTCCAGCCAGGCTTGGCACCCAAGTTTCTTCCAGGCAAGTCCTTGCCTTCCAAGTCTCCAAAAAGGTTTTGATCCAAAAGGGAGAAATGGCAAAAAAGAGGGGAGATCTATTACTACTATTAACAACTAAATCAGGACAGGTCAACAAGAAACATCATGGGTAATCAATAAACAAACTCCTTCAAATATTGTAGTATTCTCAAACTCAACTTCACAAGTTGCATCATCAATTGTTTTATCCACGCGCGCCACATGCTCCCAGACAGTGTTTTCTATAATGTTTTTCTCTGCCAGAGTTCCGTACAGGGCAACGTGCTGGCAGTGCTAGCTGACAAGATTCAGAAAATAACCTACTGAGAAAGTGCTTGTTTAATACCAAATTGTGATCACATCAGGATAAGAGCAAACAAGGTGTATGAGATGGAGCTACATTTGTTTACAACTAATTTGGGATGGAGGGGTACTATATATTGCTTTCTCTGCAATTTGCACTGCACATGGAGCTATTTCTTTGCAGATAATACTAAAGAAATATGTACGGAGTACAATATATAAAAGACAGATATTTCCTTGGAGGTTGGACCTTATGTAAGACTCGAGCTCATTAGGAGGAGAATTGCAGGATTAAGAAAGTGAGGAGCTTGTTCAATTGCATGACAGCTCTTTCTCTGAGCAAAAACTAAACAGTGCCCTAGTTTTAATCAGCTTCCTCTCACTCTGCTTCTCAAGACATCTAAAACGAATATTCCTGCGGCCAAAAAGGCAAGGGAGGCCATGGGCAACCTTTTCATATATATAAATAATTACTTGTTTGCAAGGAGGCTATTGGCAGCCTTTTATAAATATAAATACTTTGGCAAGGCGGCCATTGAGGAGCCAGGAGCAAGCAACAAGACTGACCTGCCCACCTCCCCTTTCTCTTTCTGCTGCGTTGCTGTTGAGGACCTGAGGTGAACAGGAGGAGCGAAGAGAGAGAAGAAGGAGATGGAGGTCCAGGCTCGCAATGGCTTCGCGCCAAGAGGGAGGCAACACCTCCAGCTCCATGGCCGCCCTCGCCATCACCCTCCTGCAGGTAGGTCTCTTGGCCATTCTCCCCATTTCACCTCCTGGTTTACTTGTTCGTAGTAGTTCTTCGCTAGTTTTTCTTGCTTCTCTTTCCCAATGAACTTTCCCTGTGTTCTACGCATTTTCAAGAGAAATTTTTGGTTATTTTCCAGCCATTGGTAGGTCAGTTTGGCTCGATCTTCGAAGAACTCTGTTTGGTTCTTGGGGTGCTCTGCTCTTTGCTCCCAAATTTTGGCACCCCCCTTTTTTAAATCTCTGTTCTTGTCATTGGCTTCTGAGAACTTTCTGGAGGTTTATTATGGTGGGTTCTTTCTCTAGCGTAGACCTCCTGTTTCCAGGGCTACATCGTGTGTTATCTTGTGATTTACCCAGGAAGATCAGTTCTTCAGAAGGAAAAAAAAGTACTCAATAAAATTTAAGTCAGATGATTTTTAACCTTTTGATTTTTTTGGGACAAGTAAGGTCTACAGTGTGGATCACACGAGAGAGAGAGAGAGAGAGAGAGAGAGAGAGAGAGAGAGAGAGAGAGAGACTTTTGGTGTGAAATCGATTTGGCTTATCTATCTGCATATTGGCTGTCCAGTTGGCTCACAGCTTTTGTGACTCTCTGCACCGAAAAGTTCAGATAACATTCATAATGCAAGTAGGAAAAGAAAATGCAGATGCAAATTTTTACTATTTTTTCTTCTTCTTCTGAGAGGCACTGATCCATGTATCTTCTGTAAAAAATAAAATCCAGGAGATGATGAGTGGTGGGAGTACTTCCCTTGCCCCTTCTGCTACATCGAGGTGGAGGTCCCCTTCCTCTGTCACCACCTCCAGGAGGAGCACTGCTTTGACATGAGAAATGCTGTAAGAAACACCCTTCCTTCCTTCCTACTAGATGTGTTCTGAACTGCATTTCCATTTGCATGTAGAAACATCATCAGTTAGAAACAATAGCTATGATTGTGGTTCAGTTTGTTCCACTCTGATTGGTTGAATGGATTAACCTCCAGGTGTGCCCGATCTGCGCCGACAACCTCGGGACCGACACGGCGGAGCATTTCAGGGACCGGCACTCGAACCTACTGAAGGTACAGTCACAGTCTCACCTCTGCCGGCAGTAGTCATGAACACATCTTGCAATCTGCAATTCAGCTCATTGGCATTGCCGCGCCGATCGCAGAGGAGGAAGTCCTCTTCTTCCAAGGGAAGGGGAGACAAGGAGACATGCGAAGACGACGATGACGACGACGACTCCTACCTCGAGACGACATCCTACATCGTCGGCAAGCCGATCCCTGACCATTCCCCTGACCCCCTGCTCTCCCATTTCATCTGCACCGTTGCCGCGCCGCCTCCGTTCGTCGGTCCAGAGCCTGGCAACGCCGAGGAGGAGGAGGACCATGCTTCGCCTTCCTTGGACGATCAGAGGTGACTGATTGTGCAGCTGCCTTCCTTTGGCCCTCCTGAATATGAACAATGGTGACTGATCGCTGATTTCCTCTTTGCTTGCAGGATGGAACGGGTCGAGATGGATGATGCGTCGCGGCAGGATCTCGAGGAGAGGTGCAGAAGAACCGAGTTCGTGAGGCAGATGCTGATGACGACGATAGCCCAAGACTGATTTTCTGGGTGTTGGTTTCTGAAGAATTTGACTAGGACTGATCAGGATCTTGGAAGTGCAGGATAGTCAGTTTTGCCAAGTCTGACATTTGGCACAAGTAGCGTGAGCTTGGATACCTGAATGGTCAATCTTAATCATTTAAACTAAACTTTGGCTATCTTCATGTTTCTTGCCAGGATAACAGTTTCTAGGGCCGTTTTCTCATAATTAACGATGCTTGTTTTGGCACCTAAACATTAGTCATAATACAAGAGCATAAATTGTCTTGCAAATAAGAAGCATCCAGCAAGTATATAATAACACAACAGAAGCAAAATGAAAGGTGTCATAAATTCTATTTGATAAAAAAATGGTGTATATTCAGTATAAAAAATTGCGGCAGACAGGCTATACAAAGCATGCATTCCTTACAGTTCGCCAAACATGGAACCCAGACAGCCATACTACTGCTTTCAGGGTTAGCAAATGGATTTCTTGATTCCAAGGAGACATCAGAAGTCCAAAATCCAAGATCACACAGGTTTCTGCAGACTATAGTGCTGTATCCCTGCCCTGTGCCTCGTGCCACGACCATGAGGGCTCAGCCAACCACATGTCTGGCAACAGTAGCTCTCGACTGCAATCTTCCAAAGGGCACGGCTAATTACCCGATTCTCATAAATATCCCTTGGTAATTTGTTCTTCTAGCTCATCGAAGTTCCAAGCGTCATTGACCGAATAGTCACCTGTTGAAGCATAAAACCAGTGACATGAAAATATGCATTTCACTGACTGATGATCTGAGCCAAAGAGTCTTATGTGCTCCACAACGTATGGATATATGTAATCCTCAAACATAAATTATCAATACAAGTACAAGCTTTGGGGAATAAGTGCCCGTATATTAGTTAGATCCAATTGACAATCATGTGTAGAAATAGTGAACATGACAAAGGATGGCAACTTACCAATTGAGTCTCTCCGCAGCGCAGTTAAATGAGCACAGCTGCAGGCAAATGTATATATTGGATTTAGTCATCGCAATGTATGTCAACTCAAATGGCAAATAGAACATCCGGATTACTCTAGATCTCATATGAAAGATAATGTAAACAGTCAACTGCATCGAGGAAAAACAGAATGAAAGAGGCCTTTAGGATATTACATCACAGTGGAATCCGTACCGGACACTAGTCAACTACATTAGCTAAACTCAGAACTTTTCACCCTGACCAATGACATGCAGAATTGCAAATACATGTGTAAGTTCTATCCTCTTTAATGAAGAAAGCAAGACCTAGTAAGATGATGGCAACGCTTAAGGATATTTACTATAACACATTCAGTAACACAATCTTGTTTTTAAGAAAACTAACAAAACAAACATGAAAGCTATGCCCTTTTATTCGGTTAGATCATGTATCCGTAATATGTGCACACGCAGAAAAAAGGCTACTACAAGAATAATGGCTCAGACCTTCGAAGTGCTTTTCCCAAGTCTGCGCATAGAGACCGAATGTATGTTCCTTTTGAGCATGTAACTCGAAATATCAAATTTTGCCTGTAGATATGCAAACAAAATTGATCTTCAAGGGGAGTCCAACATGGTATGAGACAAATATGGATCTGTATTATCCATTTGGACTTCAAGGTAGACTAAGCAAGAATACCTGTCTTCTAAACTGCGCTCAATATCAAACTTATATATTGATATGCGTCTAGGTGAAAGCTCTACTGTTTCACCCCTCCTTGCTTTGTCATACATTTTTTCACCGCCAACCTGTTACCAGTGATCAATCACGACAAAAGAGCACAGATTATAACCAATTGCATCATGGTTGGTTGATAAGGAACGAGTAATGAGCAATGAAAATACCGTGTGACGTCACACTGAAGAAAGTAATTTCACTTAATCCCCGTCTGGAAAAAGATGTCGCAAATTTGTCTAAATTCGCATGTATCTATACACTAAAAGCGTCTAGACTTTAGATACATCTAGACAAATTTGGGACATCCTTTTCAGGACGGAGAGAGTAATATTTTTTAAGCATCATAGTTTACTATAGGTCTAACAACGGTTAATTGATTATTCTGCATCCTCTTGCCAAGGTAGAGTATGGATACAAAAAATTCTACATTCCGTGACAGGGAAAGTATAAACACAAGTGTGCAAATGGCTTGCCAAAGAACAGTATCACTTAAACTACAAGGAAGTCAGAAACTCCTAGACTAGCAACACTATCACTTAAACTACAAGGACCAGACAACAGCTTTGTGTTATACAAGGAAACGGTGTACCTTAATAGCAGAAAACATTGGAGGAACTTGCCATATCTCCCCCATGAATGATGCTGCAGCCTTTCTAATATCTTCATCTTTGATGTGTTCCCATGATTCTCTTTGAATCACCTGATCATAAATGGTGGTTTGGCATAATTGTCAATTTGTCCTATATAAACTAAGAGACATGAGATTTGAATAAAGTCATATGTACATGAATGGTTGATTTGGTGCCTTAACCAACCAGGTTCATGGTTCCATCCCAAGAGTAGTTTGCACAAATGTTGTTGGACTTTTATGACATTGTATATAGCTAAAAAAGAGAAGAATCAACATCATCACAATTTCCCGGTATCAACAAATACCATTTCAAATGGAGAACAGAGGTTTGATAAGCAAGTGATTTTCCAGATAGTATCTCTACTTTTCAATTCGTAGCAACATTTAATAATCCAACAGTAGCATAGTTAACTGTGCTCCCAATAAGTTGGTATGGCATGGCACTTCCTCGTGTCATGTACAATTTCGAAGTTGATCCAATTGAACAGTACCTAAAATAGAATAATGCTTGGTAGATCATTGTAAAGATACGAAGATACATACCGGTGAATCTGCATCCCAAGTTGATGTTGCTTCTCCAAGACGGAAAACACCGCTATAGCCTTTCACCATTCCTTGGTATCTTAAAAAAACATGCAAACATTCGTTCAGTAAATAGGCTTCAATAAATGCTAGTGACAAATGGCATCTGCCCAGTTCTTCCAGATTCCATCTTTTATTATTCCAAGTTATAACAATCTTGACAATCTTCAAAAGATAAGTGTCAGGAAGAATATCCCAGTATCCTTCACGATTTCGTTGAAAAAAGAAGATATAACAGTACCTGTCAACAACTTTAGTTGCTTTGCCAACACAAACAATCAACAATCCAGTTGCCATAGGATCCAGTGTACCAGCATGCCCAACCTGCAACAATAGCTACCATAAACATTGTCTGTGGAGGAAGAACCACATTGGTGCTCCATGAAAACTAGGAGTCACCTTTTGCACTTTCACTAATCGCCGCAGCTTTCCACAAACAGTAAATGATGTCCATCCTGAGTTAGTAGAAAGACAAGTTCAGCTTACAATATACCAGAAAAGGTGCTGTTACGGTAACAACCATGCTTGAGGTACTCAGATAAGCAAATTCCTAACTTAGCCAACTCTAAACTACACAAAGCATGCACTTTAGCTCTTCAGATCAGAACCACATTTTGGAACTGTCCATGAACCTGCAACGGCAGACACACATCTGAATTCAAATACATCATATACACCTAAATCCACCCATTATGCAAGTGAGCCACCAATTCGAAGAAAATCTGCAAGAAAGAACAGACAAATGCAGAAATTTTGACATGGTGCTACACATCAATGCAGAAATTTTGGAATGGTGGTATGCATATCAATGAGCTGATAATTGGCATCACCTTTGACACTTCACGCAACTAACATATTGCCACTGCTGCCCAATCCCACAGATTACAACCTAGTACAGATGCAAGTAACTACAAAATGGCATGCGATTTTATGGCATTGCCATGCGACCATTCATCAAAGCATAAGAAAATGCTGTCACCTTTGGGCTTGTCGACGAGCACGACGGTCCCTGTCGGCCCGTCCCACCGAGGCGGCAGCTCCGTCCTCCTGCTCGCGAGGTGCGGCCGTGGCCAGTCCTCCTCCCCCTGCACATTCCGCTTCGCCTGCCTCGGCTCGCCTCCGGACCCCGCCTTCTTCTTCACCGTCGAAGCGTCGGCCTCCCCAGCCCCAGGCCCCTTCTTCAAGGACCTGAAGAACTCCTCCACCTTCCTCTCCAGCACTTCCCCCTTGTCTGCCCCCTCCTCCTTCTTCTTCCCGACCACCTCGTCGTTGCCCTCCTCCTTCTCCTCCTCGAAGAAGACGAGCCCCTTGTCGGCTTCGGAGGGCGACGCGGCGTCGGCGGCGACGAATGCGTTGTCGAGGGACTGCTCCGGGAAGTACTTCTTCTCGAGGCGGTAGAGCATGCGGTAGTGCTTGTCCTTCTCCCAGGGCATGGCGAAGGCGTCGTGGAAGTAGAGCGCCTCCTCG
Source organism: Avena sativa (assembly GCA_916181665.1). Lineage (NCBI taxonomy): Eukaryota > Viridiplantae > Streptophyta > Magnoliopsida > Poales > Poaceae > Avena > Avena sativa. Next base: position 1,607,766 of record OV702285.1, read on the forward strand.
CGCGCGTGCAGGCGCGGGAAGTCCACCACCTCGGGCCGCAGCTCCACCATCTCCGACGTGGCCGTCGGCTTCGTGCCCGTGGTGGCGTCCGGGTCCGGGAGCTGCCGGCTCCGGCGCTTCCGGAGGTACCTCCGCTGCGCGCGGTCGAGAGCGGGAGCCTGCTCCTCGCCATTGGCGTCATCGGCGGAGGGCGGGGGTGGACGGGGGGCGGCGGCGTCGGAGTCGGAGGGGGAGGATTTGGGGGTTTTGGCGGGGCGGTGGACGAGGAGGTCGTAGTAGAGAGGGTAGGGGGTCGCGGTGAGTGAGAGGAAGCGGCGACCGAGTCGGGGCGGCGGCAGCGCCGGCGAGAGAAGCAGCGCCGCCGCCGCCGTGGCGACCGGTCGGGCGCTTCGAAGCATCTCGCCGTCCGTTCCCTTCCCTCCCTCTCGTGCGGTTGCCCGGCGGCGTTATCGCCAGGGCAAGGAAGCTCTGGGCTACACCGTCTGATCGGCGATGGACGGCCCAGATGGACTCAGGGGACAAATAATTTTTTTGAACCGCAAAGGACAATATTTGGTTCAACCCAAAATCTTTTGTCTGAACTCCTTCAGACAGGTCTGTTCATTTTGTTACCGGCGATAAAATCTTTGCAATAAAATTCTTATATATTTGTAAGAAAAACTCCGAGATTATTCATATGCTTGGGCGCTTGGCCCCTACCGGAAGCTTCTTGTCGAATCAGCTCCGGCCATCATGTACCTTCCTATGAACATTCTAAATCAAAAATAGATTTTTTTTTTGAAAATTCCACTGATCTACTCCCTCCGATCCATATTACTTGTCGTTGAAATGAATGTATCTGGCACTAAAACATGTCTAGATACATCCATTTCAATGACAAGTAATATGGATCGAAGGGAGTACTAATAATCATTAATAGCAGTACACAGAGCACTAAAACTAATAAATAATATAAATAGGTCCATGAACAAACCTAGCGACCACTACGTACACCAGTGCGAGCCGAAGACACGCCACCTTCCTCGTCCCTTCGTTGTTGCAGTTAAGAAAAGCTTGTAGTAATAGAGCTTGTTGTATTAGACAGATGAGAAGTCATCGTGCTAAGGCCTCAAAAGGTCAATGCACTAAAGCAACAACCAAACTAGGATAGGTTGCAAATATTTACGGCCAAAACATAATGCAATTCAGGTGGTAATGCTCTCCTATGGGTGAGGAAGTTAAACAAAGGACCATACCGATATAGCAAATACGGATTTAGACTACACCCCAACAAATCGCCCTTTACAACTCATTTGTATACTCATTGTTTGCACACTATCTTTCTAACTTAGATGGATTGCACATAATTATAAGTTTCTTATCCACACGTATATTCGTGTGTCGACATGGACATGACTCATCCACTTGATATAAGATAGACTTGAGCCATGGAATTTCCGCCACACAACCAAAAGTATCCACTATCTTAATGTGTGTATAACAAAACATGAACAAACCATAAAAAGGAGCTACAAAGTGCCAAAAATTGTTTTAGAAAATACAAGTAATATCATGTGGAGACACAATAGCCAAGAGCAATGTACAAACATTAGTATTAGCTATGTGAGTCAGCACTAGCTAGTTGTATGCGAAAAGAAACACCTAACTTTTGAGTAGAAGTTATATCTATTTGCTTTTTAAACAATATCTAGTCACCATTCATATCTTCTTATCTTTATTAATAATTACGTCACCATGTGCATCTTAAACTACTTTTTCTAGCTATAAAACCAAGCTTACAATTAGGAAACTAGCACCAATCCACCTTGTACAACAACCTCTTCAACCAATCATGGCAACTACTAGTTTTTCATCAGTATTGTTTTACTTCTGCATTTTCCTGTTGTGCCATGGATCCATGGCCCAGCTATTCGGCCAGAGCTTTACTCCATGGCAAAGCTCTCGACAAGGAGGTTTAAGAGGGTGCAGGTTCGATAGGCTACAAGCACTTGAGCCAGTTCAACAAGTGAGGTCACAAGCAGGCGTCACTCAATACTTTGATGAGAAGAATGAGCAATTCCGTTGTACCGGGATATCTGTCATCCGTCGCGTTATTGAGCCCCAAGGCCTCTTGTTACCTCAATACCACAATGCACCCGGATTGGTATACGTCCTTCAAGGTTCGTGTATAATTGAATATGGTGATTGCATTTCTATACTACACTTCAGAGTTCAGATGTTCCAAATATTCCCTCATTCATAAGTTTTTAATATTGAAACAATTGTGTCTTCTTTTAGGTAGGGGTTTCACGGGATTGACTTTACCTGGATGCCCAGCAACCTTCCAACAACAGTTCCAACCATTTGATCAAGCTTAGGGTCAAAGCCAAAGCCATCTCAAAGATGAGCACCAAAGAGTTCACCGTTTTAAACAAGGAGATGTTATTGCGCTGCCGGCTGGCATTGTACACTGGTGCTACAACGATGGCGATGCGCCGATTGTAGCTCTCTATGTCTTCGACGTAAACAACAATGCGAATCAGCTTGAACCTAGACAGAAGGTAACTATACAAATTAATCTACATATCGATATATAATTCAATATTAACCTAACTAGGATTTTAAAGTATAAATTAGTGGGATATTAAGGAACTTCGTTTTACTTCATCAATATGAAATCTCAGGAGTTCTTGTTGGCCGGTAACAACAAGATAGGGCAACAAGTTGGACAAAACATATTCAGTGGATTCAATATCCAACTTCTTAGTGAGGCTCTTGGTATAAGCCAACAAGCAGCACAGAGGATCCAGAGTCAAAACGACCAAAGGGGTGAGATAATTCGTGTGAGTCAAGGCCTTCGGTTCTTGAAGCCAACAGTGTCCCAACAAGGACTAGTAGAGCAACAAGCCTATCAACCAATTCGAAGTCAAGAAGGACAATCAACCCAATACCAGGTAGGGCAATCAACCCAATATCAAGAAGCACAACCAACTCAATACCAGGTTGGACAGTCAGGGGATAAAAGTTTCAATGGTTTGGAGGAGAACTTTTGTTCATTGGAGGCAAGGCAGAACATTGAAAACCCCAAACGTGCCGACACATACAACCCACGTGCTGGCAGGATAACACATCTCCATGGCAATAATTTCCCCATCCTTAACCTCGTACAAATGAGCGCTACAAGAGTAAATCTATACCAGGTATATACCATACTACCTTCAATGCACTATCTTATTATTAGATATTCCAAGCTTTATAACATCCGATTAATAATATGGCATACAAATAATTGCTATTGCAGAATGCTGTTCTTTCACCATTCTGGAACATCAATGCGCATAGCGTGGTCTACATGATCCAAGGGCATGCTCGAGTTCAAGTTGTCAATAACAATGGCCAGACTGTATTTAATGACCTTCTTCGCCAAGGGCAGTTGCTAATCGTACCACAACACTACGTTGTTCTCAAGAAGGCGGAGCGTGAAGGATGCCAGTATATCTCATTCAAGACCAACCCAAACTCCATGGTTAGCCACATCGCAGGAAAGAGCTCCATCCTCCGTGCCTTGCCCGTGGATGTGCTTGCCAATGCGTACCGTATTTCCAGGCAGGAAGCCCAAAACCTCAAAAACAACAGGGGGGAAGAGTTTGGTGTATTCTCTCCAAAATTTACCCAAACGGGCTTCCAACCTTATCCAGAGGACGAGGATGTGTCATCTTTGACTAATAAGGCATCGGAGTAAACTAGTGCGAGTGATGAGGATCAATATAGTGAAATAAAAGCATCACAAGTGTGTCAGTGGGTGGTATATAACCGCTTATCTTAATAAATAACTTCGTCATGTTATATCCTTTATGTCTTCTTCTTTATTTAATTTTATATTTTCCGACTAATCCCTATCACTATCGCTGTTTTGTACCTCATTCTCATTCACATTGACGAGTCATGTGTGGCAACCGGACAAGAATTTGTTTTCCAAAAATGCTTTTTGTGGTTTGTATACGTTTGTGTGTCAACATTGTGCAGCTTTGCTGCAATTTTTTATCCATAGGTTATTGAGAACTTATACACTTGACGTGGACATACTGCAAGTGGATTAAGAAGCTATTATCATGTATGGCTGACGGTATCCTCGAGTCCAGGATGATGATGTCACTGAAATGTTCGATGGTGTCACTGAAATGTTCCACAAGACCCTTAAAATTAATAGCATCTCCAACAGGCGCTGTAAAAGTCCTATCGCGCGCGATGTATAAGGTTTCGCGCGCTTGGAAGCAAATCTGGCCAACGGGCCGCTTCTTCGTGTGCCGGCCCGTGAGCACGCAAGAAAAGCCCGGCACAAGCCCGGCACGGCCCGCCGCGTGCCGGGCCTGTGCCGGCCCGTGAAACACCGGGACCGTGCTTGGGCCGCGCCCTCAGGCACGCGGGCTGGCCCGGCACAGCCCGTTTAGCATATGCCTTTGATTTCTCGGAAATATAGATCAAAAAAGGAGCCGGTGAGAGTCGAACTCCCAACCTCGCGACCTCCCAGACTTCGCTCGACAACCGGACCACCACCAGATAGTTGATATGTAACAGAGTCGGTGCATACTATAGGTTTATTTGGACGAACAAATGGAAAACAGCAACATCCCACGTGACGGCCCACGTGCTTGACGTGCCGTGGGCCGGCCCGTTTAGCTCAGGTGCCGGGCTTGGGCCTCGAAGCTGGGCACGCGTGCTGGCCCGGCACGATACGTGGCTTGGCGGGCCACGGCGGGCTATGCCGCGTGCCGGGCTTGGGCCGTGCCGGGCCGGCCCGTTGGCCAGATTTTCCTGGAAGCTTGTGGCCAAACTCAGACGCTGCATAATCAGTTTTAGCGCGCCGCGGGCAGAAAACGAGTTTTCACAGGCGCTGCATATTTACTGCGCGCGCGCCGCGCCAAACTACAAACAACCACCAACTACGAACAAAGAAGATCAAACACACACAAAATAATTCAACAATAAATAGTTCAATTGTTATTACAACACAAGCAAATAGTTCAAATATCATGGAACAAATACAACAATGTAGTTCATAGGAAACACATACAACAAATGGCACAACAATGACACAATACAACAAACATACAACAATGTCTTCATTCCCCTCCATTCCACGCCCACCACTCCGCCATGATATCCTTTTGAAGCTCATCATGCACCTCATTGGTTCGAATGGCATGGTAGGACATAAGGAACCGGGCTATCCTCTCTTGTTTCCTACGAACTACCACGTGTCGTCCCATCAACTCATATGTGTGGTCATGCTCTTCTTCTTCGTCACGCTAATCCTCTATGATCATGTTATGCATGATCACACAAGCCATCATGATGTACCAAAGGATATCTTGATCCCAAAACCGAGCCGGTCCACGCACAATAGCAAATTGGGCTTGCAAAATCCCAAATGCTCTCTCCACATCTTTCCTTGCCGCCGCTTGTGCATTATGAAATTCAACCGCTCTCTTGCCTTTTGGTTCCTTAACCGGCTTCACAAATGTCTGCCACCTTGGATAGATGCCGTCAGCAAGGTACTAGGGTGTTGGCCACAAACTCCACCGATGGAAATTGACCCGCAGCAATCTTACTCATGAGTGGTGACCGTTGAAGCACGTTAATATCATTGCAAGATCCGGGCATTCCAAAAAATGCATGCCAAATCCAAGTCTCATAACCGGCCACGGCTTCAAGGATGATGGTGGAATCCTTCTTGTGGCCTTTGAATTGTCCATGCCACGCCGCGGGACAATTCTTCCAACTCCACTGCATGCAATCAATGGATCCAAGCATACCTGAAAAACCACGAGCTTTGTTTTGCTCAAATAGGCGAGCCACGTCTTGAGCATTGGGAGATCTCAAGTACACCTCGCCGAAAACTTGCACAATAGCCATGGCAAAGCGCTTCACACACTTGATGGCTTGGCTCTCACCCATTGCCAAGTGGTCATCCACTAAATCCACCGGGATACTGTATGCCATCATACGCAAGGCGGCGATCACCTTTTGGTAGGTGCTATGGCCAAGTTCTCCACAAGCATTCCTCCTTTGCTCAAAGAATCGATCATACTCCATCACACTCTCGGCGATGCTCTTGAACAATATTGTGCTTATCCTAAACCGACGCCAAAAATAGCGCTTGGGGTATGTGGGATTCGCCACAAAGTAGTTCCTCATGAGCTTCTTGTGCCCCTCTACCCTTTATCTCCACAACTTCTCTCAGCCAATCACGGAACCACCATGCTTTGGCCTCTTGATTCTAGCCCGCACTGCCAAAATGATAGCAAGATCTTCTTCCTCTTCGAGCTCCCACTCTTCGTCGGATGATTCATACGACCGACACGACATCTACAAATAGCACACCACATATTTCAAATGCATCCTACGATGAGCACCGGTCTAGCTTTCGTCAAGAAATTACCTTCGGGGATTTCGTCGAACACCTTGGGCGCGCGGCGTCGGAGGTGGTGGCGTGCGGCGGATCCGCAAACGGTCCGGCGGAGAAGCGCGATGGGGAGGTTAGAGAGCGCGGGCAGCGTGGACGCGCGGCGGGGAAGCTCGAGAGCGAGGCCGGCGGCGAGCTTCGGCCGTGACGGGTGGTGGAGGTGCGGCGACGGGTCGGAGATGCGCGGCGGCGGCAAGGCGCGGCGTCGGGGATGCGGGCGAGAAAGCGCGGAGTCCGGGTGCGCGGCGTCGAGGTGCGTGGCGGCGGCGCTCGTCGATTTGGGGAGAAATGGGAAGGGGAGAGCGCGCGGGGGAAGTTTCAGCTTGGCGGTTGGCTGTTCTCGTGCAACAATTTCGTTTCCAGCGCGCGCGCGAGCGGAAGCGGCAGATACCCAGTGTTGGATAGCGCAAAGTTTAGCGCGCCGAACTTTTTTTCCAGCGCGCGGTATTTTATAGCGCCTGCTGGAGCACGGTTTTGGTCGCTCGGTGCGATAAATTAGCGGTTAGTTGGGCGCACGGCATAGATACAGCGTCTGTTGGAGATGCTTGAAACCTCTGTCCAGGATCAGTCTCATTAAACCAAGTGCATCTCAATGACTCTGGAAACCACTGCTTCTTTTACTGTCGGGGCCACCTCTAAAACTGTCTGGTATAAAGAACCTCCGACGACTAGTGGAGCCGCTCTTTAAACTCTGACATACTCCCTCCATCTCAAAATAAATGTCTCAGATTTATTAAAATTTAGATAAACTTATATATTAAATAGTGTCTAGATTCAACCAAATATTAACAAACCTAAGACGTCTATTTTGAGACGGAGAGAGTACTTTAGTCTTGTGCAACTAGATGTGCTCCCTCCATTTCGTAAATATAAGATGTTTTAGCTTTTATGAAACCAATGTATCTAGACGCTTTTAGTATGTGGTTCACTTCGAATCTACACATTAAAAAAAACATCTAGATACATTTGTTTCATAAAAGATAAAACATCTTATATTTTAAAATGGGGTACCGTCGACTCAGAGCTGGACCTTGCCGATGCAATTAATCCAAACAGCACGCTGGGTGATCGAGCTAAAGTTCTCGACCTTTCCGGCTTTCTCTACCTGAAGAAACTCACCCCGTCTGAGAAATTCCAGCAGGGATTACAAACCCACCCCGTATTTGAGGGGAGCTGAATGGTTTGGGGACTTGGGGCTCGATCATTGCCACACTACGTACCCGAAGAGATAGGTAACTTGACGAGCGAGCTTGGTGGAGCTTAGTCTCAGCTGGTCGGTTACTTTAACTGGATCAATCCCACCGACCTGCAACTTGGATGCTCGTTAAGATCCGCTTGCTGGATCTGCACGACAAGATCGAACCTCATAGGGATCGGAGCATCCCAATGGAGATAGATGAAGCATGACAGAAATGCAAGAAATATGCTTTGCACACAACAATTTGGAAGGGAAGCTACATCTCTCGTCAGCTGATTGAACCCCAGTATTTGGATCTGTTTGAAAACCAGCTTGGAGGTAGCATATATCGCCCCGAGCTTGGGAATAACAGCCTCCTGGAAGCACTTGACATTATGAAGAACAACTTCTTTGCGGACCTAAGGGACTATTTTGTCAAGCAGCGTGGAGATCTTCACACCTTGCCTGTTAGACAAAACCAGCTGTATGGCATTGGCACTTCTCAGGGTGAGAGGTATTCCCTTGTAACCATACTAGCGTACGCGTTTTATACCTAGCACACAATGCCTTGCATGCATGGAGATCCCTCGAAGTGTTTCTGGGAGATGCCAAGTTTTGGTGTTCCTAGACCTATATATCCAGCAACTCTTTGACTGGTGTTCGAGTCAGACCCGACGTCTGCTTTTGTAACAACCAGTTACGTCCTACGTTTGGCAGGATCAAAGCCGTCTAGTCCACAGCTCGGATTGTGCAACTACCTCGGGTCTAGGGATTCCATTGCTCGAGTCGGTGTACATGACATTAATCATGCCGACTCGATCCTTGGGTCATTTCGACTCGCCTAGCTCTTTGGCCGAGTCCGTGGGAGGCGGATTGGCATATGCATGCCCATGACAAGTGAAACCACATCATCTACCGACTCCCACATTACTCTGGGTTAAGGGTTCATCTTAACTTTACGACTAAGGATAAATAGTAAAGAATGACTTCAAATAGACTTTGAATTACATGACAACTTATATGCTTACATGGATTCATGTTCCCCTCTTGAGCACATAATTCCTAAGTTTAAAGCCTACCATTTTTATTCTCTCACTTAGCGGTTTGTGAGGCACATATTACAGTAGGAACTATCTTATAAAGAAAGAATGAACCTTTGTCATGACATCGCATAACACAAACAAAATCTTATTAAGAAAAATGGAAGGAGTATAAAGTAGACTGATAAATTATTATTAGCAATACTCAGATGCGAGATCTTTCATCAGATTTGTACTTTAGTCTAACTTTGATACTGTTCTCCTAATGGATTTTCTTGGCAAATATACTTCAAAGTGCAAACTTGGGACATGTCAACATTAGAGTTTAGATTACATTTTTTCCTTTTACGAGTTCTTGTTTGCCACTGTGTTTATTCACTTAGCAAACTTGAACAATCAGTACTAATGCAACTTCAAACCATCCATATTCGCTTTTTTTTTTAAATAATACATTTTTTTATTGAATTTCACAAATAATACGTAAAACGGGCAAATTGCAAATCTGATGATCCGTCGTCCATTGAAAAGACGACCAGGCTGCTTCGTCTTTTGAAAAGACGACCCAGTGATTCGTCTTTTGGGAGGACGACGCCTCCAGATGGTCGGCTGTTGGAAAGACGAACGTACTGTTCGTCTGTTGGAAAGACGAAGGGTGCATTGATCATGCAAGGGTTTAGGTTTCAAATAAGTTTTAGGTTTTGAACTATTGTTTCGCGCCGTTTCTCCCGCCGTCTCTTCCCGCCGATTTTTCTCGCCACTCCTTCCCGCCGATTTCTCCCGCCGTCTCTTCCCGCCGATTTTTTCCGCTAGTACTTCCCACCGATTTTTCCCGCCAGTCCTTCCCGCCCTTTTTTCCCGTCAGTCCTTCCCGCCCTTTTTTCCCGCCTATTCGGTTCGGTGCCTCTATAAATATGGGCAACGAGATGTATCTTTTCACCCAGTTCATCTCTTCCTCCTCTTACTCTCTAATTAATTTCCCTCCTCTCCTCTTGCTCTCGCATTTTCCTCCACTCCTCTCCACTATGACCGACGCGTTTCCCTGTCCGATAGAGATGTCCATTGGGCTTCTCCAAATAGCGAGAAGTGTTATGATAGGCGATGAACCAGCCCACTGGGAGACGTTGGTAACGAACCATGATGCTATCGTTATGCTTGGTAAGTCACTTCATCGGAGAGGGTGGAAACTGAAGACCCCAAATCAGGTACGAGCAAAGCTTCTCAGGATCCAGGCAAGGTGGGACAAGCTCAACTTCAAGAGTGAAGCTCGCATGATGGAGCGGGCTGATGTACCTTGGTTCTGGATAGAAGAGAGCGAAGATGAGGATGATATCTTCATGCCGCCACCCGTTGGAAGCAAGGCAAGAGCTGAGTGGGACAAGAGGCAGGAGAAGAAGAAAGCGCAGGCCAAGAAGAGTCAAGATGACATGACGGAGCAGGTTGTGGCACCTAGGGCCTGGATAGAAGAGAGCGAAGATGAGGATGATATCTTCATGCTGCCACCCGTTGGAAGTAAGGCGAGAGCTGAGTGGGACAAGAGGCAGGAGAAGAAGAAAGCGCAGGCCAAGAAGAGCAAGTGCGAGGGATCGTCAAAGGGAAAGGGCGAGGCATCATCGAAGGGAAAGGGAAAGGCATCATGCTAGGGATAGATGTTGGAGATATGCCCTAGAGGCAATAATAAATATAGTTATTATTATATCTTTGTGTTTATGATAAATGTTTACATTCATGCTATAATAGTATTAACAAGGAAACATTAATACTTGTGTGATTTGTAGACTAAAATAAGAGTCCCTAGTAAAGCCTCTATATAATACTAGCTTGTTGGTTAATAGATGATTGTGGTTTCCCTATCATGAACATTGAGATGTTATTAACAACAAGATCATATCGTTAGGAGAATGATATGGTGGACATACTCCTATAGATAAGTGTAGCATAAAGATCAAGTCATTTTAATAGTTCAATTGCTATATGCTTTCTGATACATAGTAACCTAATTCCTTCGACCATGAGATCATGCATATCACCTTTACCGGATGGATGCTTTGATGACATCAAACACCACACCGTAACTGGGTGGCTATAAAGGTGGCATTGAGTGTTCGGAAAGTATTGGTCGAAACACATGGATCAAGAGTGGGATTTGTCCATCCATATGACGGATAGATATACTCTGGGCCCTCTCGGTGGAATGTCATCCAATTAGCTTGCAAGCATGTGACTGGCTCACAAGGGATCACATATCACGGGAACGATAAAAGAGTACTTATCGGTAACGAGGTTGAACTAGGTATGCAGAGATACCGACGATCATAACCTCGGATAAGTAAACTATCGTGAGACAAAGGGAAATTGGTATCGTATGTAAGTGGTTCATTCGATCGCAAAGTAATCGTAGAAATATGTGGGAGCCATATGAATTTCCAGATTCCTCTATTGGTTATTGATCGGAGAAGTGTCTCGATCATGTCCGCATAATTCACGAACCATAGGGAGACACACTTAAGGATTCGACGTTGTTTGAGTAGTTATGGAATGATGAGAAAGAGTCCGAATGTTGTTCGGAGTCTCGAATGGGATTCGGGATATCACGAGGAGATCCGGAATGGTCCGGAGAATAAGATTCATATAAGGAAAGTCCCGTTTCGGAGTTGGAGAATGGTTCCGGTGTTTTCATCGGGAATGTTCTAGAAGGTTCCGGAATGTCCGGCACTCCGGGGGGAAGGGTACATGGATGTGTTATATCAAGTTGGTATGATTGCATCATGTACTCGGTGTCATCGCTGAACAAAATAGAGGGTTTATTCAAATCCTAGTTTGAAAAAACGACTAGTTTGAAAGTCAAACGGCTATTTTTGGGAAGTGGAAAAGGAGGAGGAAACCGAGTTGGGGAGGAGTCCCTCCTCCCCACCGCCGGCGCACCACCAAGCCGAGTTGGGGAGGGACTCCCCTTCCTCCCCTTGGCCGGCCGGCCCCTCCACCTATATAAGGAGGGGCAGGGCTCCCTCCTAGAGACACACAAGATCCTCTCCTCCAAACCCTAGTACCAAGCCGCCGCCTCCATAGCCGCCGCCGGCCCTAGGGCAAACCGGCGCCACCGTCTAGCTAAACCCTAGCCGCCGGCTTGCCCCTCCTCAGCGTGTCTAAACTCTAGATCGTCGAGGGACTCTCTCATACACCACCATACTCGCTCCGGCTTAAGGCGAAGCCCTGCGAGATCTCCCCTCTACTTCCGGTACCACGCCGTTGTGCTGCCGGAATCACGAGGAGAGTACTACAACCTCCGCTGCCTGCTGGAACAAGGGAGAGGAAGGTCTTCGTCGAGTACCGAACGTGTGACCGACTGCGGGAGCGCTGCCGGAACGCAACGCTGGAAGGATCGTCTACGCGATCTTGAGATCGGTAAGAGTACGACTACATCACCCACGAGAATTCGCTCTCGCTAAACACTTTGGAATCTTCGAGGGTGAGTTATTCTATCGACTCGTTGCTACAATCTAGTAGATAGATCTTGGCTTGTTTGTTTGTATGCGGTAGAATTTTTTTGTTTTCCATGCTACGAAACCCTACAGTGGTATCAGAGCCGTGTCTATATGTAGATCTGTTGCACGAGTAGAACACAATGGTCATTGTGGGCGTTGATGCTTTTATTGTCGATTGCCTTTTGTGTACTTTGCATCTTGCGGGATGTTGGGATGAAGCGGCCCGGGCTAACCTTACATGACATCGTTCATGAGACTTGCTCCACGCTTGACATGCAAATTGTATTGCATAAGTGGCTTTGCAGGTGCCTGTTTCTCCTAGCATAGTTAAGATCCAATTTACAACGGGTGATTAACAATACTAGTATCAATGTTGTGGTTCATGTTCGTAAGTTAGAACGACACTTGTTGAAAGCCCCAAACAACGTAAAACATGCAAAGAAAGTAGAGGCGTCTAACTTTGTTTTGAAGGGGTGTGCTGTGATGTGATATGGCCATGATTGTGATTATATTTGATGTATGCAATGTTCCTTATTGTAAGTTGGCAACCGGCAGGAGCCATATGGTTGTCTTTAATTTATGTTAAGACCTGCGTGTCTATTCAAAGTAGTTGTAATAGTTGAAGCCGGTGGACGACAACCATAGAGAAGCATCATTGACCTTGATGCAATGCCGGTGATGATGGAGATCATGTTCGTGCTAGAAAATGGAGATCGGAAGCACAAAGAAGAAAGGCCATATCATATCACATATTATGAATTGCATGTGATGTTAATCCTTTATGCATCTTGTATTGCTTAGTAGACGACGGTAGCATTATAAGATGATCCCTCATGCACATGAATTTCAAGTCATAAAAGTGTTCACCCTTAGTTAGCACCGTTGCTAAAGCTTGTTGTTTCGAAGCACCACGTGATGATCGGGTGTGTTAGATTCCGCAAGTGTATACAACGTGAGCAAGCCAGATTTGCTCATGCGGAAACTAAGGTTTGATCTTGACAAGCCTAGCATGTACAGACATGGTCTCAGAACACGGATTATCGAAAGGTAAAGCATGAATCATATAGTAGATATGATGAACATGTCGATTGTTCGCGATTGAAACTATATCAACTCTCGTGATGATCGGTGTTGATATGGTGGATTTGGTTCGTGTGATCACTAAAACAATGTGAGGGATATTGTTTTGAGTGGGAGTTCACCTAGATTAATTTTATTATTAATCTGAACTCAATTTGTCATAAACTTAGTCTAATCTATTGCAAATATGTTGTAGATCAATGGCAGCCCCTACCATCAATTTTAATGCGTTCCTAGAGAAAGAAAAGTTGAAAAACAATGGAAGCAACTTCGCGGATTGGTTCCGCAATTTGAGGATTGTCCTCACAGCTGGTAATTTGACCTATGTGCTGGATGCACCGCTGGGTGACCCACCTGCAGCTGATGCTACCGATTAAGTAAAGAACGTTTACCTCACTCGGAAGACTCAGTACTCCACAGTTCAGTGTGCTATCTTGTATGGTTTAGAATCGGAGCTTCAGAAAAGGTTTGAGAATTCAGACCCATATGATATTGTCGAGGATCTGAAATTGATCTTTGAGACTCATGCGGCAATTGAAATCTATGAGGCTTCTGAAAAGTTCTTTAACTGCAAGATGGAAGAGGGCAGCTCCGTCAGTGAGCATGTGCTTAAAATGTCTGGGCATGCAAACAGACTTCAAAGCTTGGGTATAGTGATTCCTAATGCTTTGGGGATTTACCATGTCCTCCAATCACTACCACCAAGTTACAAGAACTTTGTGATGAACTACAACTTGCAGAACATGAACAAGACGTTGCCAGAACTCTTTGCCATGTTGAAATCTGCAGAAGTGGAGATCAAGAAAGAGCACCAAGTGTTGTTGGTCAATAAGACCACCAAATTCAAGAAAGGCAAGTCTAAGCAGAAGGGACACTTCAAGAAGGGTGGTAAGAAAGTTACCACGCCGACGAAGAAGACCAAGGTTGGACCTAAGCCTGATACTGAGTGATTTTACTGCAAGGGAGAAGGTCACTGGAAGCGGAATTGCCCAAAGTACTTGGCGGATTTGAAGAACGGCAACATCAAGAAGAAAGGTATATCTGATATACATGTTATTGATGTGTATCTCACTAGTACTCTTAGTAGTGCCTGGGTATTTGATACTGGTTCGGTTGCTCATATTTGTAACTCGAAACAGGTGCTACAGAATAAACGGAAGCTAGCGAAGAATGAGGTGACGATGCGCGTGGGAAACGGATCAAAGGTTGATGTGATCGCGGTCGACACGCTACCTCTTCATCTACCATCGGGATTAGTTTTATACTTGAATAATTGTTATTTGGTGCCTGCGTTAAGCATGAACATTATATCGGGATCTTGTTTATTGCGAGACGGTTACTTGTTTAAGTCAGAGAATAATGGTTGTTCGATTTATATGAGTAATATGTTTTATGCACATGCACCTTTGATAGATGGTCTATTCTTGTTGAATCTCGTTAGTGGAAATACACATATTAATAACATTGAGGCTAAACGTTTGAAATCGAGCGATAACTCGACCTATATGTGGCACTGTCGTCTTGGTCACATTGGAGTGAAGCGTATGAAGAAACTCCATTCCGATGGACTTCTTGAATCACTTGATTTCGAATCACTTGATAGATGCGAAGCATGTCTGATGGGTAAAATGACTAAGACTCCATTTTCTGGTATGATGGAGCGAGCTACGGACTTATTGGAAATCATACATACCGATGTGTGTGGTCCAATGAGTGTAGCATCGCGCGGTGGTTATCGTTATGTTCTTACCTTAACGGATGACTTGAGTAGATATAGGTATATCTATTTCATGAAACATAAGTCCGAAACTTTCGAGAAGTTTAAGGAATTTCAAAGTGAGGTTGAGAATCAACGTAACAAGAAGATTAAATTTCTACGTTCTGATCGTGGAGGTGAATATCTAAGTTACGAGTTTGGCGAGCATTTGAAGAAATGCGGAATACTTTCACAGTTGACACCGCCGGGAACACCACAGCGTAATGGTGTGTCCGAACGTCGTAATCGAACTCTCTTAGATATGGTTCGTTCTATGATGTCACTTACAGATTTACCGCTATCATTTTGGGGTTATGCATTAGAAACAGCCGCATTCACTTTAAATAGGGCACCATCTAAATCCGTTGAAACGACACCGTATGAATTATGGTTTGGGAAGAAACCTAGATTGTCGTTCCTTAAAGTTTGGGGTTGCGAAGCCTATGTAAAGAAGTTACAGCCGGACAAGCTTGAACCCAAAGCGGAAAAATGCGTCTTCATAGGATACCCGAAGGAAACTATTGGGTATACCTTCTATCATAGATCCGAAGGCAAAATCTTCGTTGCCAAGAATGGATCCTTTCTAGAGAAGGAATTTCTCTCGAAAGAAGTGACTGGAAGGAAAGTAGAACTCGACGAGGTTGTCGAACCTTCTCTCGAAATTGCGAGTAGCGCAGCATCGGAAGAAGTTCCTGTGGTGCCTGCACCAATTAGAGAGGAAGCTAATGATGATGATCATGAAACTTCGGTTGAAGTTGCTACAGAGCCTCGCAGGTCAACGAGAACTCGTACCACTCCAGATTGGTATGATCCCGTTATGAGTGCCATGTTGGTGGACAACACCGATGACCCTGAGACATATGAGGAAGCAATGATGAGCCCAAATTCCAATAAATGGCAAAAAGCCATGAAATCCGAGATTGGATCCATGTACGAAAACCAAGTATGGACTTTGGTGGACTTACCGGATGGCCAGAAGGCTGTTGAGAACAAATGGATTTTCAAGAAGAAAACAGATGCTGATGGTAATGTTACTGTCTATAAAGCTCCACTTGTCGCAAAGGGGTTTCGACAAATTCAAGGAGTTGACTACGATGAGACTTTCTCACCAGTAGAGAAGCTAAAGTCTGTGAGGATTATGTTAGCAATCGCTGCATATTATGATTATGAGATATGGCAGATGGATGTCAAAACAACATTCCTCAATGGAGACATTGATGAAGAGTTGTATATGATGCAACCCAAAGGTTTTGTCGATCCTAAAGATGCTAACAAGGTATGCAAACTTCAACGATCCATCTATGGATTGAAGCAAGCATCCCGAAGTTGGAATCAACGTTTTGATAAGGTGATCAAAAGTTTTGGTTTTATACAAACTTATGGAGAAGCTTGTATTTACAAGAAAGTGAGTGGGAGCTCTGTAGCATTCTTAATACTATATGTAGATGACATATTGTTGATTGGGAATGATGTAGACCTTCTTAATAGTGTCAAGGAATATTTGAATAATAGTTTTTCAATGAAGGATCTTGGCGAAGCAGCTTACATATTAGGCATAAAGATTTATAGAGATAGATCAAGACGCCAAATATCATTGTCACAAAGTACATATTTGGACAAAGTTCTAAAGAGGTTTGGAATGGAAGAAAGCAAGAAAGGGTTCTTGCCCATGTTGCCCAATACGACCTTGAGTAAAACTCAAAGTCCGACATCGGCAGAAGATAGAGAAAGGATGAGTAAGACTCCCTATGCCTCAGCCATAGGATCTCTAATGTATGCCATGCTATGTACTAGACCCGACATTGCATATGCTGTTAGTTTAACTAGCAGATATCAAAGTGATCCAGGAGTGGATCATTGGACAGCGGTCAAAAACATCCTTAAGTACTTGAGAAGAACTAAGGATATGGTTCTTATGGAGGTGATGAACAGCTCGTTGTTAATGGTTACACCGATGCTAGTTGGAACACCGATCCGGATGATTTTAAATCACAATCTGGATACGTATTTATTTTGAATGGTGCAGCAGTTAGCTGGAGGAGTGCAAAGCAAAGCGTTGTGGCGAGATCTTCAACTGAATCGGAATACATGTCTGCTTCGGAGGCTTCACAAGAAGCGATATGGATGAAAGAGTTCATTACAGAGCTGGGTGTGGTTCCTAGTGCGCTGGACCCAATGTCTATCTACTGTGATAACATGGGAGCCATAGCCAATGCGCAAGAACCAAGGTCACACAAGAAGCTGAAGCACATCAAGCTACGTTTTCACGCTATTCGAGAACATATCCAAGATGGGGATATGAAGATTTGCAAAGTACACACAGATCTGAATGTGGCGGATCCGTTGACTAAACCTCTCCCGAGGGCAAAACATGACCAGCACCAAACTGCCATGGGTGTTCGGTATATTACCATGTAATCTAGATTAGATGACTCTAGTGCAAGTGGGAGACTGTTGGAGATATGCCCTAGAGGCAATAATAAATATAGTTATTATTATATCTTTGTGTTTATGATAAATGTTTACATTCATGCTATAATAGTATTAACAAGGAAACATTAATACTTGTGTGATTTGTAGACTAAAATAAGAGTCCCTAGTAAAGCCTCTATATAATACTAGCTTGTTGGTTAATAGATGATTGTGGTTTCCCTATCATGAACATTGAGATGTTATTAACAACAAGATCATATCGTTAGGAGAATGATATGGTGGACATACTCCTATAGATAAGCGTAGCATAAAGATCAAGTCATTTTAATAGTTCAATTGCTATATGCTTTCTGATACATAGTAACCTAATTCCTTCGACCATGAGATCATGCATATCACCTTTACCGGATGGATGCTTTGATGACATCAAACACCACACTGTAACTGGGTGGCTATAAAGGTGGCATTGAGTGTTCGGAAAGTATTGGTTGAAACACATGGATCAAGAGTGGGATTTGTCCATCCATATGACGGATAGATATACTCTGGGCCCTCTCGGTGGAATGTCATCCAATTAGCTTGCAAGCATGTGACTGGCTCACAAGGGATCACATATCACGGGAACGAGAAAAGAGTACTTATCGGTAACGAGGTTGAACTAGGTATGCAGAGATACCGACGATCATAACCTCGGATAAGTAAACTATCGTGAGACAAAGGGAAATTGGTATCGTATGTAAGTGGTTCATTCGATCGCAAAGTAATCGTAGAAATATGTGGGAGCCATATGAATTTCCAGATTCCTCTATTGGTTATTAATCAGAGAAGTGTCTCGATCATGTCCGCATAATTCACGAACCGTAGGGAGACACACTTAAGGATTCGACGTTGTTTGAGTAGTTATGGAATGATGAGAAAGAGTCCGAATGTTGTTCGGAGTCTCGAATGGGATTCGGGATATCACGAGGAGATCCGGAATGGTCCGGAGAATAAGATTCATATAAGGAAAGTCCCGTTTCGGAGTTGGAGAATGGTTCTGGTGTTTTCATCGGGAATGTTCTAGAAGGTTCCGGAATGTCCGGCACTCCGGGGGGAAGGGTACATGGATGTGTTATATCAAGTTGGTATGATTGCATCATGTACTCGGTGTCATCGCTGAACAAAATATAGGGTTTATTCAAATCCTAGTTTGAAAAGTTAAACGGCTAGTTTGAAAGTCAAACGGCTATTTTTGGGAAGTGGAAAAGGAGGAGGAAACCGAGTTAGGGAGGAGTCCCTCCTCCCCACCGCCGGCGCACCACCAAGCCGAGTTGGGGAGGGACTCCCCTCCCTCCCCTTGGCCGGCCGGCCCCTCCACCTATATAAGGAGGGGCAGGGCTCCCTCCTAGAGACACACAAGATCCTCTCCTCCAAACCTTAGTACCAAGCCGCCGCCGCCTCCATAGCCGCCGCCGGCCCTAGGGCAAACCGCCGCCGCCGTCTAGCTAAACCCTAGCCACCGGCTTGCCCCTCCTCGGCGTGTCTAAACTCTAGATCGTCGAGGGACTCTCTCATACACCACCATACTCGCTCCGGCTTAAGGCGAAGCCCTGCGAGATCTCCCCTCTACTTCCGGTACCACGCCGTTGTGCTGCCGGAATCGCGAGGAGAGTACTAAAACCTCCGCTGCCTGCTGGAACAAGGGAGAGGAAGGTCTTCGTCGAGTACCGAACGTGTGACCGACTGCGGGAGCGCTGCCCGAACGCAGCGCCGGAAGGATCGTCTACGCGATCTTGAGATCGGGAAGAGTACGAATACATCACCCACGAGAATCCGCTCTCGTTAAACACTTTGGAATCTTCGAGGGTGAGTTATTCTATCGACTCGTTGCTACAATCTAGTAGATAGATCTTGGCTTGTTTGTTTGTATGCGGTAGAAATTTTTTGTTTTGCATGCTACGAAACCCTACAATAGATAGGACTCTTATTTATGTACCGCAAATTATGTTGAACTGTGTTGCAAGCTATGTTGAGTAGTTTGTCGAATAAAATCATGAAATAATAGAATGATGTCTCATACATAGATAGATAAATGTCTGATACATAAGTAGATATATGTTTCATACATAGATAGATAAATGCCTGATACATAAGTAGATATCACTGGTATCAACGACGAGGTGGTGGAGGCCTCGGTGTACTCCATCCATATCTGTGGGGTGGCATCACATCACGGCGAGGTGCAGTTGACCCTTCACCTTGATCCTGTGTATCCTGTGTGGGGATAGGTGGTGGCGTACCTAGCTGATACTGGCCAAACCAGTCTACCTGCTCGTGCTGTGTCTGTTGATCATGGTCGTGAGTACTGTCCCATGTAACGGAGTCTCCATCTAGTGTACAAGAAATTAAGTACTGAACAATGTCATACTGCATCTAACAATAATAGGAAGGGACACACTTACCATGAGGATGAGATTGTGGTCGATAAGCGAAGTACATGCAGGGGATCGGCTACTGATGCTGCCATTGTTCGAAAGTAATCTGGTTCTGCTGCAACTGGTCGATATTAAACTGCGATTGCTGCCACGGGTCAGAAGTAAACTGCGATTGCTGCCACCCCGAGCCTCTAGCCTGGTCTGGAGGTGGTGCTCTCGGCGGCGTCTGCTGTGAGAGTCGTGGACGAGGGCCGTGGCGGAGTGGAGGAGAAATATGCTCCTAGTGCCATCCCGAGCCTCCAGCCTGGTCTGGAGAAGGTGGCTGCTCCATGGATCGACGTGGGGCGCGCTCCTCCATCGAGTGACGCGGTGAGCGCTGCTGCGTGGAGCGGCGTGGGGCGCGCTCCTCCACCGAGTGACGCGGTGGACGTTGTGCTTCTCGGTGTTGAACGACATCTGAGACGCTGGTGCACGTGATGGCCGTGTAGATACGCCGCAGATTCTCCTCGACCCGCCGGGCAAAGGACTGAGCCTGCTGACGGGGCACAAGAGGAACGGTCGAAAGCGATCGTCCGTACTGAGCCACCTCAGTCTGTAGCTCCCACGCCATGTCGGCCTGCATTTGTCTCATAGTTATGTATGCACTACGTAGGCACTCATGTTGATTATGCTCTAAATAAAGTACTTACCGCTGACTATCTGGACTCCAGTGTTGACTGGCTAGGGTATATCTCATCATCATGTGCGTGTGGAATGGGACGTAGCCGTGTCATCGACATGTACCTCTATAAGTATCCGTGGAATAGCTCCATATCAAACGGGCCAGCGTGCCACACTTGTGTTGGTGCATTCTGCCACTCGTTGACGTAAATCCCCACCCGTTGCAGCCATTGAGTGGCGGTCTTGCTAGTTTTCCAAGAGTACCTGTCATTAGAATTTGTTACACCATCATTAAAGAACATAGATGAAGTATAAGACGCATTCCTTATGTACATATATTTACTTACGCGTGCACGACATCTGGAAGGGGAACATCCGGACGCGGGGGATCTATCATCTGGCAAAGACCGAACTGCCGCATGACCCTCTGTTGGGACATCTCCTCAACTTGGCAATCAAAGATGATCTTCGATGTAGTCAGCCAATACTCTCGATCTCTAGTGCACATAATAGATAACTCGCCGGGATATCATGCGTGTCGTGTCTGCAGGGTGTACGGCTCCCAAATCACGACATCCTCTTTCAGTGTGTCGAACTGCTCGCTGAACGATGGATAGCATCTAACGACTTGCTCTCCCGCGAAACGACACTGCATGACAAAATAGTTGTTAGTAACTTTCATATTGTAGTACCAGAAGTGCAATTTATTAAGACATTACACTGACCTTGCGACGGGTCCGGTGAGTGCCAAATGTAGGCAAGTCAATTTGCTCTTCGTGAACAACAGGTCAGAGTGGTAGACAATTGTTTCATGTTCCTGGTTGCCGACTATTTGGTTGACACTTACTTCTGAACGGCCGATAGGGAACCTCTCCCATGACCACAGTTGCAGGAACAATGGGCATCCTAGCAAGGCAGAACTATCCTTGGTTAACTGGCAAGCATTGCACATACCTCGATACGTAGCTGCTAAGACAGCGGAACCCCAACTCCACTGTGTGCATTCTTCCTGACACGTGGTTCTCAGTGAACATCACCTTCCCGAGCAGCCACATAATGTATGCCTCCAGGCAGCGTGTAATCTGTGGCGCAGTCATCGGAGTAGCTGGGAACCCAAACCTCTGTATCTGCATTGGCAAATAGAACAATTTTCAGTACATGATACTGCTCCAACAAAATAGAACAAATAAATGAAACACACCTAATACTGCTCCAACCATCCAAATTTTGGCCCATGATTGTCATGGCCAAAGGCCTGAGCTCCATCACGGATGCCAAAGAATTGTTGGGCCATGTCATGGGCCTAATTTGCCGATGGATCCACTGGGCCTATGGGCACGCCAGCCAATGGAAGTTCCAGCAAGTACGAGACGTCCTGAAGGGTAGGAGCCATCTCTCCCCATCGAAAATGGAAAGTGTGAGTCTCGGGCCTCCATCGATCCACCAAGCACGTGAGCAAAGACGAGTCGTACTGTAAGCGACTAGTCTGGAACCCAAGGTGTCGCCCTTCTATCTCCTCCATACGACTGGCCTCAAGCAAACAGACGAAGGGTAAGAGCCCAGCCCACTTCAATCTACATAAGAAGATAGCAGAACAGTTTAGTCACTCTGGCCCATAAATATCCCAACGGCAAGAGAAATAAATGTCACATGCCTCTGAAGCCAATCAGGGTGTATGCACCAGTTCGACATGGGAGTGCGAGTCACTAGGTGCTTCAAGGTCCCCGGGTTAGCTCCAGTACCGTCGACTGGTGCTTTCTATCTATGTCAGCATTCAGCAAAGATCTCGCCATCTGCATATTAGTTCCACACATATTACAAATTTAAGACATAGTTCCACACATATTACAAATTTAAGACATAGTTCCACACATATTACAAATTTAAGACATAGTTCCACACATATTACAAATTTAAGACATAGTTCCACACATATTACAAATTTAAGACATAGTTCCACACATATTACAAATTTAAGACATAGTTCCCCACATATTACAAATTTAAGACATGGTTTCACACATATTACAAATTTAAGACATGGTTCCACACATATTACAAATTTAAGACATGGTTCCACACATATTACAAATTTAAGACATAGTTCCACATATTACAAATTTAAGACATGGTTCCACACATATTACAAATTTAAGACATAGTTCCACACATATTACAAATTTAAGACATAGTTCCACACATATTATAAATTTAAGACATAGTTCCACACATCTAGTTTCTTCATCTGCCTCTTCTTCCTCGACTGCCACGTCCACGAAGAGCAGCTCCACCAGTCCCGAAGATGTGGCAACTGGTGTCTATATGACCAAATTGATTACACAGAAAACATTGCCTAGTAGGACCTCCGGCTTCAGATTCATCCATATCATTACGGATGCGGACACATTGTCGCCTTCCTCTTCCTGTCCGCATCAGTTCAGGATCTGGGATGTAAACCCTTTCACCTGGATTTACTTTGTTAAAATTTCTCCATGCCCTATATCCCATCATCTCGCCTGTCCACATATTGACCACCACGTCCTTAAGGAAATAAGGAGAAACAAACGAGATCGCATCCATACCCATCAGCCCGCATGCAGCTAGTACATGCGAGCAAGGCAGATGCAACAGCTTGGGTTTATTGTACGTGCACTCACACGTTGGCCAGGCTTCGTTGCCTATCCTCACCTCCTGTGTCTTTACCTCTTCTCCTGTTCCAATACGGTTGGAAGGGAGGCGTACCTCGAACCTTCTTTCCTGATTACCGATGGCGATGACATGCATGGACCGAGCCTTCTCCATCTTGGCATCCATGTAATGCATGATCTTTGAACAATACCTCGTGTTTGGGTTGTTCATGATATGCATCTGAGCCATCTGGAGTCTATCTCTGAAATACTTCAGAGTTCCGGTGAAAATACACTCCACAATGGCTGTTAATGGTAGAGCCCTACTTCCTCTCAAGACAAAGTTGTAAGTTTCAGCCAGATTTGTAGTCATGACGCCAAACCTAGCACCATGAGTGTCATGCAGCAGAGACTACCTCTCTACAGGCTCGTGTTGTATCCATTCCTGAAAATTTTTAATCCTTCTGCCAGGCCTTCTCCTAGTACCGGGTTGGTAAAATCCTGGCAAGTCACAAAGGGAAATGGGTTCTTCCTCCGGTGGTGCTGCTCCTATTGTTGCCTATGCAGCTAACGCCGCTGCATGAGCCGCGACCGCTGCTGCTCTAGCTGCTCTCCTCTAAGTCACATGTTTTTTAGTGAAGTCATCAAGATAGCCACGACACTTGATGTACTTCCACTCTTGGTTCTGCTTGCAAAGCTTCTTGAATAGGTTCATAAGAGCCTTGTTCCTGAACTATGAGAAAAAGTTGGCCCCTAGATGCCGCATGCACCAACGACTCTGCATGTCCAGCCATGGAGTAACTTTATCAGGAGTGGGCTGTGTGAGCTTCTTTATCACGCTTAGTATACCTGGATGCCTATCATGAAGGACGCATACATTCGGTGTATCTCTCACAATTGCTATCTTCAGCTGCCTGAAAAACCATACCCAACTCTCGGTGTTCTC
Source organism: Avena sativa (assembly GCA_916181665.1). Taxonomy (NCBI): domain Eukaryota; kingdom Viridiplantae; phylum Streptophyta; class Magnoliopsida; order Poales; family Poaceae; genus Avena; species Avena sativa. Next base: position 1,631,826 of record OV702285.1, read on the forward strand.
GCTCTCCATGAAAGCAAAAGCAAGTGGAACAACTTGATTGTTTCCATCTTGACCTATGGCAGTCAATATCTGACCCCTATACTTGCCAGTGAGAAATGTACCATCCACACAGATGACTGGTCGACAGTGAGTGAAAGCTTCTATGCATATAGCAAATGAGAAGAACACTCGATGAAGTACCCTCAAATTAGGTTCCTGTGGCAATGTGAAGTGTTGGATGTCCACATAGGTGTCTGGATTCCTAGCCTGCAGTGTCTGGAGCATCCTAACAACACAGTCATACCCGTCTCGAAACGAACCAAACCTTTCCTCCAGTGCCCTTTGCTTAGTCCTCCAAGCCTTCTCGTATGAAATATTGTAGCGGAATCTGACATAAACTTTGTTAATGATAGCTTTCACCCCCATGGCTTTGCCCTCCACTATCTCTGTGTACAACAGTCTAGCCAGGAGGGTTGACGTGAGGTTACGATGGTCCTGAAGGACACTGTCAAGTGTGCATGTGTGCATCACAACATCGGTGACCTTCCAGTTTGTGTCATACCTAGGGACATGGGCATGCACCCTTGCAGGACATCCAGCTTCCTCGCAAACCAATGTCAAATATTGTGTTGATGACACCTTTGAAGGGTGTCGCAGCATAGTAAATCAAAAAAATTCTACGGATGCGAATGGGGAAGCCAAGATCTAATCTAGGAGATGCAAAAAACGAGGGGGGGGGGGGTAGATGGGATCTTCATACCCTTGAAGATTCGCACAGCGGAACGTTCGACGGAACGTGGTTGATGTAGTCGTACTCGCTTCTCCTCCTCGCGATCCAACACCGCAAGTGGCGATGCCTCCGAGAGATGCACACGTACGGCACCTCGACGTATCCTCCTTCCTCGGTCCAGCAAGTGGGGTGGAGAGATAGGTTGGATCTACAACACGACGGCGTGGCGCAAACGGTGCAGAGTTTCTGCGGCAAGGCTTCGCCTACGTGCAGTCGGGAGGGAGAGAGAGAGGTGGGCAGCAGGGCTTCTAGGGATTGAGGAGATGTGTGGGGAGGGTGCGCCCCCAGCCCTCTTTATATAGAGGGGTGGGCGGCTGCCCCTTGCCCCTCCTCCAAGCCTAGGGCCGGCGGACAAGGGGGAGGAGTGGGGGGCAAGTTTCCCCCTCCTTCTAGAAGCTCTCCCTAGGGTTTCCCCTAGGGCTTGGCCGGCTGGGCCTATGGGGCCTTGTGCCCCTGGCCGAATGCGGCCAGGGCACTCCCTCGTAGGCCCACGCCCCCTCCCGACAAGTGGGGCCACGTTGGTCCCACTCCGGAAGGTTCTAGAAGCTTCCGATACAATACCGAACAATCCGAAACACTTCCGAACTCCAAAAACTGCTTTGCCTTATATGAATCTTATTCTCCGGACCATTCCGGAACCTCTCGTGATGTCCCGGATCCCATCCGAGACTCCGAACAAAAACTCATAAACCAATTATCCATTCTATCCTAGCGTCGAGACACATTAAGTGTGTGACCCTGCGAGTTCGAGAATATGCAGACATGATCTTCTATCAATAATCAACAGCGGGGTCTGGAAACCCATATTGACTCCCACATACTCATCGATGATCATATCGGATGAACCATGATGCCAGGATTCAATTAATCCCATATACATATTCCCTTCGTCACGCGATATTTTACTTGCCCGAGATTCGATCGTCGGCATCAGCATACCTAGTTCAATCTCGTTCATTGCAAGTACTTTACTCGTTCCGTAATCCGATGTCACTTTGTGATTAACTCCTTAACAACGTGCTTGCAAGCGGTGTTGATATCGATTACCGAGTAGGCCCGAAGTATATCTCTCCGACTTGGGAGGGACAAATCCCATCTCGATACATACAACCCAACAAGTACTTTCCGATCACCTGAGAGACACCTTTATGATCACCCTCTCATAGGATGACGTTTGATAACCTCAAAGCTTTCTTCCGATACCAGGGAGTTGCATTATCTCATGGTCTAAGGAATACAATATTTGACATAAGAAAAAGCTTCGCAAAGATGAACACGATGACACGATCTAATTGCTCTGCTTGATTTGGGTCTGTCCTTCATACCATTCTCCTAATGATGTGATCTCATTATTAATCGAAAAATCATGTCTATGGTTAGGAAACCTTAACCATCATTAATCAATGAGCTAGTCCATAGAAGTGTACTAGGGACACTGTGTTGTTCATAAACCACACAAGTATTAAAGTTTCCGCTTAATACAATTCTAGCATGGAATATAAACTTTATCATGAACAAGAATTATAATAATAATATCTTTATTATTGCCTCTAGGGCATAATTCCAACAGTCTCCCACTTGCACTGGAGTCAATAATCTAGTTTACATCTGGCAAAAATCTAACACCCATGGCACTAAGGTGCTGATCATGTTTTGCTCGTGGAAGAGGTTTAGTCAACGGGTCTGTGACATTCAGATCCGTATGTACTTTGCTAATCTTCAGATCTCCATCTGTTATATAATCTCGGATTATATGAAACTTGCGGTTGATATGCTTGGTCTTTGGATGATATCTTGGTTCCTTAGCCAGTGCTATGGCGCCAATGTTGTCACACAATATCTCCAGTGGGTCCAAGGCACTTGGAACCACACCAAGATCAGTGATGAAGTTCCTGATGCAAACTCCTTCACTTGACGCTTCTGCAGCAGCCATGTATTCCGCTTCTACTGTAGATCCTGCGATCACGCTTTGCTTGCAGCTTCTCCAGCTCACAGCTCCTCCATTCAAAATATAAACGTATCCTATCTGAGATTTAGAATCATCCTTGTCGGTGTCAAAACTAGCATCGACGTAACCTTTACGACGAGCTGTTCATCACCTCCATAGACTAATAACATTTCTTTAGTCCTATTTAAGTACTTTAGGATGTTCTTCACGGCTGTCTAGTGTTCCACTCCTGGATCACTTTGGTATCTGCTCGTCAAACTAAGAGCATTGGACACATCCGGTCTAGTACACAGCATGACATACATGATAGAACCTATGGCTGAGGCATAAGGCACTTTGCTCATAGCTTCTCTATTGTTTACCGTAGCTAGACACTGAGCCGTGCTCAATATCTTACCTGACAACATAGGCACTGAACCCTTCTTTGCCTTATCCATTCTGAACCTTTTCAGAACTTTGTCTAGGTATGTACTTTGGCTTAAAGCTATCAGGCGTCTTTGTCTATCTCTATAGATTTTGATGCCCAATATATAAGCACCTTCCCCTAGGTCTTTCATTGAAAAACATTTGTTCAAATAACTCTTCACATCGTTAAGCATGTCAATGTCATTTCCAATAATCAATATATCATCCACATATAGTACCAAAAATGTCACTGAGCTCCCACTCACTTTCTTGTAGATACAAGCTTCGTAGCAATTTGGAACAAATCCAAAGCTCTTGATCACTTGATCAAAACGAAGGTTCCAACTCCGAGATGCTTGCTTCAGTCCATAAACGGAACGCTGAAGTTTGCACACTTTATCAGCATCCTTAGGATCGACAAAACCTTCGGGTTGCATCATATACAACTCTTCATCAATGTTGCCATTGAGGAACGCAGTCTTGACATCCATCTGCCATATTTCATAATCATGAAACGCAGCAATTGCTAATAAAATCCGAATGGACTTAAACATCGCTACGGGAGAGAAAGTCTCATCGTAGTCAACACCTTGAACTTGTCGAAAACCTTTCGCGACAAGCTGTGCTTTATAGACAGTAACATTACCATCCGCGTCCGTTTTCTTCTTGAAAATCCATTTGCACTCAACGGCCTTTCGGTCGCTAGGAGGGCCCACCAAAGTCCATACTTGGTTTTCGCTCATGGATCCCAATTCGGATTTCATGGCCTCTAGCCATTTCTCAGAGTCTAGGCTCATCATTGCTTCCTCATAGTTCGCAGGTTCACTGTTGTCTACTAACAAGACAGTTAAGACAGGGTTGCTGTACCACTTAGGAGGGGCACGCGACCTTGTCGACCTGCGACGTTCAGTAGTAGCATCGTCCGAAGCTTCATGATCCTTGTCATTAGCTTCCTCTATTGTTGGTGCAGACGGCACTGGAAGAATTTCAGGCGCCGCGCTACTCTCCAACTCAAGAGAAGGTTCAACAACCTCGTCTAGCTCTACTTTCCTCCCACTCACTTCTTTCGGGAGAAACTCCTTCTCAAGATAGGATCCATTCTTTGCGACAAACACTTTGCCTTCAGATCTGTGATAGAAGGTATACCCAATAGTTTCCTTAGGGTATCCTATGAATACGCATTTCTCCGCTTTGGGTTCGAGCTTGTCCGGCATCAACTTCTTGACGTAAGCTTCGCATCCCCAAACTTTAAGAAACGGCAACTTAGGTTTAGCACCAAACCACAGTTCATACGGTGTCATCTCAACGGATTTAGATGGTGCCCTATTTAAAGCGAATGCAGCGGTTTCTAATGCATAACCCCAAAATGATAACGGCAAATCTATAAGAGACATCATTGATCGCACCATATCTAATAGAGTTCGATTCCGGCGTTTAGACACACCATTGCGCTGTGGTGTTCCGGGTGGCGTGAGTTGCGAAACTATTCCGCTTGCTTTAAGATGCGTGAGAAAATCATAACTCAAATATTCACCTCCACGATCGGATCGTAGAAATTTCATTTTTCTGTTACGATGGTTTTCCACTTCATTCTGAAATTCTTTGAACTTTTCAAACGTTTCAGATTTATGTTTCATTAAATAGATATACCCATATCTACTTAAGTCATCAGTAAAAGTGAGAAAATAGCGATATCCACCGCGCGTCGAAACACTCATTGGTCTGCATACATCAGTATGTATGATTTCCAACAAGTCCGTTGCTCGCTCCATCATTCTGGAGAACGGGGTTTTGATCATCTTGCCCATGAGGCACGGCTCGCACGTGTCAAATGATTCAAAATCAAGAGACTCCAAAAGTCCATTAGAATGGAGTTTCTTCATGCGTTTTACACCAATATGACCTAGACGGTAGTGCCACAAATAAGTAGTATTATCACTATCTACCTTGCATCTCTTAGCCTCAATGTTATGGATGTGTGTTTCATTGCTTTCGAGATTCAGAAGAAATAAACCATTCATAGCAGGTGCATGGCCATAAAAGATGTTACTCATATAAATAGAACAACCATTATTCTCCGATTTAAATGAATAACCGTCTTGCAATAAACACGATCCAGATATGATGTTCATGCTCAACGCAGGCACATAATAACATTTATTAAGGTTTAAAACTAATCCCGAAGGTAAAACTAAGGAGAGCGTGCCGACGACCATCACATCAACTCTTGATCCGTTGCCAACGCACATCGTCACCTCATCCCTCGCTAGCCGCCATCTATTCCGTAGCTCCTGTTTCGAGTTACAAATATTAGCAACTGAACCAGTATCAAATACCCAGGCACTACAACGAGGGCTAGTAAGGAAAACATCAATAACATGTATATCAAATATACCTTTGATGGTACCAGCCTTCTTGTCCGCTAAGTACTTCAGACAGTTGCGCTTCCAGTGACCCTTGTCCTTGCAATAGAAGCACTCAGTGTCCGGCTTAGGTCCAGACTTGAGCTTCTTCTCTGTAGGGGCAACGCGCTTGCCGCTGCCCTTCTTGAAGGGCTTCTTTGCACCCTTACCTTTCTTAAAGTTGGGGGGCTTGTTGACCATCAACACATGATTATCTTTCTTGATGTCCACCTTCGCAGCTTTTAGCTTAGCGAAGAGCTTAGTGATCGTATCAGTGGAACCAATCTGATTATGAGTAACTACAAAACCTTTGTAGCTAGGAGGGAGCGATTGCAGAACTCTTTCAATCTTGAGCTCCTCTGGAATCTTGCAGTCCAGTTGCTCAAGGCGTTGAGTGTAGCCCACATATTAATGGCGTGCTCACTAACGAAACTCCCTTCCTCCATCTTGCAGTTAAAGAATTTCTCAAAGATCTCATATCTCTCAGAACGGGCCTGAGTCTGAAACATAGTTTTCAGTTCCTCGAGGATCTCAAAGGGCCCGGGGAAATCTTCAAAACGATTTTGAAGGTCCGATTCCATAGGAAACAACATGGTGCTCTTAATCACACCATAATCATCTTTGCACGACTGATAAATAGCTTTCTCATCAGCCGGCGCATCTACAGCAGGGGCGTCACCTAGTGCTTTCTCAAGGACATAGTCCTTTTGTCCGCCAGAGAGAATGATTCTTAGATTGTGGAACCAGTTGGTGAAGTTAGACCCATTGTTCTTAAGCTTTCCTTTCTCAGCAAAAACGTTGAAGTTGAAGTTGGACCTAGCCATTTGATCTACAAAATTTGCAAGTACAATTTAGACTATGTTCATGATAACTAGTTCAACTTAATCATATTACTAGATGAACTCCCACTAAATTCAACATCCCTCAATTTTTTTAGTGAACACAATCCAAATTCACCACACCTAATCCGATCTTCACGAGAAGAGATGTGGTTTCAATGGTGGACAACAAAGTGTCGATCATATCATTCATATGACTCATGCTTAACCTTTCGGTTCGTGTGTTCCGAGGCCATGTCTGTACATGCTAGGCTCGTCAAGTCAAACCCAAGTATTTCCGCGTGTGCAAAACTGGCTTGCACCCGTTGTATGTGAACGTAGAGTTTATAGCATCCAATCATCACGTGATGCTTGAACACGACGAACTTTCGCAATGGTGCATACATAGGGAGAACACAGTTTTATCTTGATCTTTAAGTGAGGAATCATCTTATAATGCTACCGTCGCGATCTAAGCATAATAAGATACATAAAAGGATAAACATCACATGCATATAATTTTATGTGACATGGTATAGCCAATCTCCGCGCAATGATCTCCATCTTGTGCGTGCCAGCATGATCTCCATCACTCCACCATGATTGCCTCCACCACGAATAGAAACTACAACTATTGCTAACTACTTAGCGATAAAGTAAAGCTATTACATGGCGTATAAGAAGTTGACACACAGGTCATACACAATTATAAAGACAACCATATGGCTCCTGCCGGTTGTGTACTCATCGACATGAAAGTCGTGAAACATTACAAAACATGATCATTGCATACAACATACACATCACATCTTGGGCCATACCATATCACAGAAACACTCCCTGCAAAAAACAACTTAGACGCCTCTACTTTGTTGTTGCATGTTTTACGTGGCTTATGGGAGTAACAAGCTAAGAACGATTCTTACCTATGGAAAGCCACAACGGTGATATTATTGTTGCCAAACTCCGGTGTAAATCCCATGACAACTATAGTGAGATAAACTGGCATCCACCAGCCGCATGTGTGGAACAAGCCACACGTCAAGTGCGGAGCCGGTCTCGTGAACGAGGTCGCGTAAAGTTGGCCTGGACCGCTTCGATCTCACTATACCGCCTCATAATAAGTACACAAACAAGAGGCTTGCAACAGAAAACATCAACGCCCGCAACAAGCATGTTGCGTTCTACTCGTGAAACACATCTACGCATAGATCTAGCTCTGATACCACTGAAGGGTGTCGCAGCATAGTAAATCAAAAAAATTCTACGGATGCGAACGGGAAAGCCAAGATCTAATCTAGGAGATGCAAACAACGAGGGGGGATAGATGAGATCTTCATACCCTTGAAGATTCGCATAGCGGAACGTTCGACGGAACGTGGTTGATGTAGTTGTACTCGCTTCTCCTCCTCGCGATCCGATCCGATCCAACACCGCAAGTGGCGATGCCTCCGAGAGATGCACACGTACGGCACCTCGACGTATCCTCCTTCCTCGGTCCAGCAAGTGGGGTGGAGAGATAGGTTGGATCTACAACACGACGGCATGGTGCAAACAGTGGAGAGTTTCTACGGCAGGGCTTCGCCTACGCGCAGTCGGGAGGGAGAGAGAGAGGAGGGCAGCAGGGCGGCTAGGGCTTGAGGAGGTGTGTGGGGAGGGTGCGCCCCCAGCCCTCTTTATATAGAGGGGTGGGCGGCTGCCCCTTTCCCCTCCTCCAAGCCTAGGGCCGACGGCCAAGGGGGAGGAATGGGGGGCAAGTTTCCCCCCTCCTTCTAGAAGCTCTCCCTAGGGTTTCCCCTAGGGCTTGGCCGGCTGGGCCTATGGGGCCTTGTGCACCTGGCCAATGCGGCCAGGGCACTCCCTCGTAGGCCCACGCCCCCTCCCGACAAGTGGGGCCACGTTGGTCCCACTCCGAAAGGTTCTAGAAGCTTCCGGTACACTACCAAACAATCCAAAACACTTTCGAACTCCAAAAACTGCTTTGCCTTATATGAATCTTATTCTCTGGACCATTCCGGAACCTCTCGTGATGTCCCGGATCCCATCCGAGACTCCGAACAAAAACTCATAAACCAATTATCTATTCTATCCTAGCGTCAAGACACGTTAAGTGTGTGACCCTGCGGGTTCGAGAATATGCAGACATGATCTTCTATCAATAATCAACAGCGGGGTCTGGAAACCCATATTGACTCCCACATACTCATCGATGATCATATCGGATGAACCACAATGCCAAGATTCAATTAATCCCATATACATATTCCCTTCGTCACGCGATCTTTTACTTGCCCGAGATTCGATCGTCGACATCGACATACCTAGTTCAATCTCGTTCACAACAATTACTTTACTCGTTCCGTAATCCGATATCACTTTGTGATTAACTTCTTAACCACGTGCTTGCAAGCGGTGTTGATATCAATTACCGAGTGGGCCCGGAGTATATCTCTCCGACTTGGGAGGGACAAATCCCATCTCGATACATACAACCCAACAAGTACTTTCTGATCACCTAAGAGACACCTTTATGATCACCCTCTCATAGGATGACCTCAAAGCTTTCTTCCGATACCAGGGAGTTGCATTATCGCATGGTCTAAGGAATACAATATTTGACATAAGAAAAAGCTTCGCAAAGATGAACACGATGACACGATCTAATTGCTCTGCTTTATTTGGGTCTATCCATCATACCATTCTCCTAATAATGTGATCTCATTATTAATCGACAACTCATGTCTATGGTTAGGAAACTTTAACCATCATTAATCAATGAGCTAGTCCATAGAGGCGTACTAGGGACACTGTGTTGTTCATAAACCACACAAGTATTAAAGTTTCCGCTTAATACAATTCTAGCATGGAATATAAACTTTATCATGAACAAGAATTATAATAATAACATCTTTATTATTGCCTCTAGGGCATAATTCCAACAACCTTCGTTTTCAAGACCCGTTGCATGGACATTGACCACTAAACAATTGCTTCCTACAGATGTCTCTTGCTAGGATATAATGCACCCAGAGAGATGCTGTTCGCGTGATAATGCCACGCCGAATCATGCCCATCGTTCACAGTCATTGCTGCTGTGTTGTCATTATTCCATGATGCCGGAATAGGTTGGCCGATCTCTTCTTGATCAGAATCGCCAGAATCATCAGCCGTATCACTGTTGCCTTCTGAGTCTTCGGCTTCCATTTAATGTTGCAACAAACCATCATATATCTTGTCCTCATCAGCTTCGCCACTGAATATGTCTTCCCCTAATCCTTCACCACCGTCCTCTGATACATAACCATCACCCCCGGTGTGTGCATAGCTACTGTGAACTGATTCATAACCTCCGCCACCCTCTTGGCCCTGACTACTCTGGCCATGATCATAACTACCTCCAGCATGACCGGTCTGACTACTCTGGCCATGATCATACCCAGCCTCTTTCGCCACAGGTAACACTAAGAGACTGAGGTTAAGTTCTCTTTTCTGGCAAGCTTGCACAAATTTGACCCATTTATGTTGCGCTTCTATTGGCCTTAAATAAAAATTAGGGGTTTGCCTTGACTTAGTCCATAAAGCATACACACAGAAAGTATGGGTAGGAGGGAGCCCTAAACGAACACATAACCAATCCTTCAACTGAGTAACGGGCACTGTTTCAGGATTCTGAAGCACTTCATCCATAAAATTAAACTCGCTCAAATCAACTCCGTGCTGGTTTGTTCTGACGAAACCAGGACTATACAAGAACCTAATCACTACATTATTTGACATGATTTTCGACCTAAAATATACCGAAAATAGTCAAAAACAGGTACATTGACACATAATACTCTACAAATATCTTGCATTTAACAGACCCCATCAAAGGCTACCTATAAACATACACACATGACTGCAATTAGCAGGAAATTAGGGTTTACCTTGAAGCGTGCGAAGTCCTGCCGTGCAGCTGCCTCAGGTCAACGGATCAGTACCTCCACCATGCACCTTCCTCAAGTCCCAGCACCAGCCTCCACCATGGCCATTGCTCAACAAGAACACCACCAGATCCCTCCACCAAAACGACTCAAATAACTACACCAGGCTATCCCATTAGTAGATCGGGACTATACTAGCTTGCTAATGTGTTAGAGCAGCGAGTTTAGGTAGAAATCTAGGCTATAAATCGATGCAGCAGCTAGGAAAACGAGAGCAAACGAGAGAGAGGAAGAACAGCCAGAGAGAGAGAGAGGAGGGGAGGACGACGACGGGCAGGCGCGTGAGCTATATGCTGGGGCGCGTCGTCCGTTCAAAGGACGAACCATCCTTCGTCCGTTCAACGGACGACGCCGCATATCCCCTGTCGACCGACAGCTCGACAAAAGCGTGTTGTCTTTTGAATAAAAGAAGACAAATCGGTCGTCTTTTGAATAAAAGAAGACAACTCGGTCGTCTTTTCAAAAGACGAAGCAGCCTGGTCGTCTTTTCAATGGACGATGGATCATCAGATTTGCAATTGACCCGTTTTGCGTATTATTTGTGAAATTCAATAAAAAAAAATATTATTTTAAAAAAATTAGCTCCATATTCAGCTCACTATATATGGAACCATGTGAACAACAGGCTAACAGAGTAATACAACTTTGACGGAGAGAAGTAGAAGCTTACTGACACCACAAAGATGTAGGTGGGAGGTGAGCGAGGCGCAAGAAGCCTAGGCGGTGACGAGCTCTAGAGCCCGAGGTTGCCGACGTTGTTAAGGCCCCACGGCCACCATGGATGCCAAAGAACAAAGCTTGTTGGATCCCAACGACACCGACGCCACTATGGATTCCCCTAGGCCCCAGCTCTAGAGTCCGAGGACGCTGACGCCGCCATGGATCCGAAATCGAACCTTGCCGAGCCTTGGTTAGGGTTTGTGGTGAGGCTATGGATCTACGCTTCCAAGCCAAAGATAGAGAGAGAGGAGGAGGTGGCAGTTCCAGCACAATGGTTGCGCAGCGTAAGGACTCATTGAAGCAGTTGGAATTGTCCAAGGACGCCGACGACGGAGAGGAGGGAATGCGATGGTTTTGGGGTCAAGCGAGAGGCGACGACACAGATAAGAAGGTGAAAGGACCACGGGTTGAACCTCAAAACAGTTCGCGGGGGTGGAGGATCGCAAAATCACCACCTGCGACAGTTATTTCCAGACGGAGGGAGTATAATTTTTATTTGTAGTTTCAGACTACATAACTTTCTTTTTTGCACCTGTACTCCATCCATTCCGAATTAGTTGACTCCAATTTGTCTAGATTCAGATGTATCTAAACATGTTTTAGTGTTTAGATACATGAGATTCTAGAAAAATCCAAATCAACTAATTTGGAATTTGGAGGGAGTATATACACACTCAACAAAAATATAAAGCAGAGTTCTACCATTTCTTAAGTATGAAAAACGAGGTGCCTGCGCCCAGCCCTTGATGAAGTGGTGGGTGACGCCGGTCGTCCAATTCTAAAAGTAGCAACAGCAATTAGCTTGTGGGTGAGACTGAGGAAAGTGAGGACAATATATACGTTGACAAAAAGACAAAGGGGAACATAGGGGCTGTTGAAATTAATTAACGCTCGGCCAGCCTGTATATCAGCATAGATGAACCTCCGGTTATAACGACATGGCATCGAGACGATTGAACCTCCGGTTATAACGACATGGCATAGAGAACTCCTATCTAGCCCCAACGCCCACCCCCACCCCAACCCACACACACACATATCTCGTTCCATATTATACACACTGGCATTGATCTAACTGATCTTGGTGTGAAGATATATATGGCTCCCTAGACTAGATATGACTCCGAATGGGAGGAAGTAAAGGTGATCAAATTGGGATTTTCCATTTTCTTCTGGCTTTTTTTTTCTTGCTGCTTGTACACATGTACTATCTAACTTGGAGTGTTCATACACCAGGATGCATTCGCCTTCTTTGATCCAAAAGTTATTATCTATTGGTGATTTGCTCCATAGATTAAAGACGGTGAACAATATGTTGAAGCGCAGTTGGGTGCAGGCCTGATAATCCAGGCGCCGATGACCCTGGACAACCAGTAATTGTTGCAGTGGTAGGATTTGTTCTAACACTAATCCACATAGTGGTGTTGTATATGTTCATTGCCCCCTTGTATTATGCCGTGGTGTACGGGATGTTCATCAGCACTTGGATTTCCATACGTGGTCTAATGCAACATGACTATGGCGGTCACAATACAGATGCTGTTAGAACAAACATGGCTACTGCGCATAACGTCTTGCATGCCCTATGTGTGGTCCAAGGTGCCTTGTAGTTCTATAAACTGATATTGGTGCGTTCGGAGAAGCAAATTGTGGAACAAGTGAGCCGAGCGTATGGCTTTGAAGATGGTGGCCGTGCAATTTTGGCCTATTTGGAAGAAATCAAGCGGGGGTACAACAACAATTAATCCACCCTTGCCCAAAGCAAGGAACCTCATCACATATGCTGTAGACCTCATGTACCTTCCTATGAACATTCTAAATCAAAGTTGCCATAGAACCTTCTACTCTAGAGCTCAATTTCCAAAATAGGATTTATTTTTGAAAATTCCACTGATGTACTAATAATCATTAATAGCAGTACAAAGAGCACTAAAACTAATAAAAATTATAAATAGGTCCATGAACAAACCTACGTACACTAGTGGGAGCCGAAGACGCGTCACCTTCCTCGTCCATCCGATGTTGGAGTTGAGAAAAGCTTGTTGTAGTAGTAAAGTTTGTTGTATTAGACAAATGAGAAGTCTTAAAAGATGTTGGAGTTGAGAAAAGCCTTAAAAGATCAATGCACTAAAGCAACAACCAAACTAGGAAAGGTTGCAAATATTTACGGACAAAAAGTAATGCAATTCAGGTGGTAATGCTCTCACATGGGTGAGTAAGTTAAACAAAGGACCATACCGACCAATATAGCCAATACGGATTTAGACTACAACCCAACAAATTGCACTTTATAATTCATTTCTATACTCATTGTCTATACACTATCTTTCTAACTTAGATGGATTGCACATTATTATAAGTTTCTTATCCACATGTATATTCGTGTGTCGACATGGACATGACTCATCCACTTGATATAAGATAGACTTGAGCCATGGAATTTCCGCCACACAACCAAAAGTATCCACTATCTTAATGTGTGTATAACAAAACATGAACAAACCATAAAAGGAGCTACAAAGTGCCAAAATTTGTTTTAGAAAGTACAAGTAATATCATGTGGAGACACCATAGCCAAGAGCAATGTACAAACGGTAGTATTAGCTATGTGAGTCAGCACTAGCTAGTTGTAAGCGGAAAGAAACACCTAACTTTTGAGTAGAAGTTATATCTATTTGCTTTTAAACAATATCTAGTCACCATTCATATCTTCTTATCTTTATTAATAATTATGTCACCATGTGCATATGAAACTACTTTTTCTAGCTATAAAACCAAGCTTACAATTAGGAAACTAGCACCAATCCACCTTGTACAACAACCTCTTCAAACAATCATGGCAACTACTAGTTTTCCATCGGTGTTGTTTTACTTCTGCATTTTCCTGTTGTGCCATGGATCCATGGCTCAACTATTCGGCCAGAGCTTTACTCCATGGCAAAGCTCTCGGCAAGGAGGTTTAAGGGGGTGCAGGTTCGATAGGCTACAAGCACTTGAGCCAATTCAACAAGTGAGGTCACAAGCAGGCGTCACTCAATACTTTGATGAGAAGAATGAGCAATTCCGTTGTACCGGGGTATCTGTCATCCGTCGCGTTATTGAGCCCCAAGGCCTCTTGTTACCTCAATACCACAATGCACCCGGATTGGTATACGTCCTTCAAGGTTCGTGTATAATTGAATATGGTGATTGCATTTCTATACTACACTTCAAGTTCAGATGTTCCAAATGTTACCTCATTCATAAGTTTTTAATATTGAAACAATTGTGTCTTATTTTAGGTAGGGGTTTCACGGGATTGACTTTACCTGGATGCCCAGCAACCTTCCAACAACAGTTCCAACCATTTGATCAAGCTCAGGGTCAAAGCCAAAGCCATCTCAAAGATGAGCACCAAAGAGTTCACCGTTTTAAACAAGGAGATGTTATTGCGCTGCCGGCTGGCATTGTGCACTGGTGCTACAATGATGGTGATGCGCCGATTGTAGCTCTCTATGTCTTCGACGTAAATAACAATGCGAATCAGCTTGAACCTAGACAGAAGGTAACTATACAAATTAATCTACATAGCGATATATAATTCAATAGTAACCTAACTAGGATTTTAAAGTATAAATTAGTGGGATATTAAGGAACTTTGTTTTACTTCATCAATATGAAATCTCAGGAGTTCTTGTTGGCTGGTAACAACAAGATAGGGCAACAAGTTGGACAAAACATATTCAGTGGATTCAATATCCAACTTCTTAGTGAGGCTCTTGGTATAAGCCAACAAGCAGCACAGAGGATCCAGAGTCAAAACGACCAAAGGGGTGAGATAATTCGTGTGAGTCAAGGCCTTCATTTCTTGAAGCCAACAGTGTCCCAACAAGGACTAGTAGAGCAGCAAGCCTATCAACCAATTCGAAGTCAAGAAGGACAGTCAACCCAATACCAGGTAGGGCAATCAACCCAATATCAAGAAGCACAACCAACTCAATACCAGGTTGGACAGTCAGGGGATAAAAGTTTCAATGGTTTGGAGGAGAACTTTTGTTCATTGGAGGCAAGGCAGAACATTGAAAACCCCAAACGTGCCGACACATACAACCCACGTGCTGGCAGGATAACACGTCTCCATGGCAATAATTTCCCCATCCTTAACCTCGTGCAAATGAGCGCTACAAGAGTAAATCTATACCAGGTATATACCATACTACCTTCAATGCACTATCTTATCATTAGATATTCCAAGCTTCATAACATCCGATTAATAATATGGCATACAAATAATTGCTATTGCAGAATGCTATTCTTTCACCATTCTGGAACATCAATGCGCATAGCGTGGTCTACATGATCCAAGGGCATGCTCGAGTTCAAGTTGTCAATAACAATGGCCAGACTGTATTCAATGACCGTCTTCGCCAAGGGCAGTTGCTAATCGTACCACAACACTACGTTGTTCTCAAGAAGGCGGAGCGTGAAGGATGCCAGTATATCTCATTCAAGACCAACCCAAACTCCATGGTTAGCCACATCGCAGGAAAGAGCTCCATCCTTCGTGCCTTGCCCGTGGATGTGCTCGCCAATGCGTACCGTATTTCCAGGCAGGAAGCCCGTAACCTCAAAAACAACAGGGATGAAGAGTTTGGTGTATTCGCTCCAAAATTTACCCAAACGGGCTTCCAACCTTATCCAGAGGACGAGGATGAGTCATCTTTGACTAATAAGGCATCGGAGTAAATTAGTGAGTGTGATGAGGACCAAATATAGTAAAATAAAGGCATCGTAAGTGTGAAAGCGGGCGGTGTATAACCGCTTATCTTAATAAATAACTTCATCATGTTTTATCCTTTGTTTGTGTCTTGTTTGTATTTAATTTTATATTCTCCGACTAATCCCCTTTCCCTATCTTTGTCGCTTTGCTGCCGTTTTGTACCTCATTCTTCTCATTTGCATCGACGAGTCATATGGGCCAACTGGACAAGAATTTGTTTTCTAGAGAAAAAAATTGTGGTTTGAGTATTTTTTAGGCTCTATACCAATAATTCCAGTTTTCCAGATATCCTAGCCGCCTGCAATAATTAATCAGACAGGTTAACATTTGTGTGTCAAAATTGTGCAGCTTTGAAAAGCAGAGCTGCAATTTTCTCGGTCCACAATAGATTATTGAGATCTTTCACACTAGACGTGGACATAGTGCAACTGGATTAAGCAGCTCTTATCACGTATGGCTGACGGTATCCCCGACTCCAACTACTGTCCAATAATGGTGTATTGTTCATTGGCAGCAGATATTTTCTATCACCGTATACGTGTATAATTTATGTGTATATAATAATCATCAACAACCTGACATGCAAAAAGATTAGGTTCACGTCTAAAACAGGCAAAAAGATTTATGTCCGCTAAAATCGTCTGAAACATAAGACAAAACCTCACCAGTAGCAGTTCTGCCGACTCAGAGACACAAAGAGCACCAGTAGCAGCTCGGCATACAGTACAGGTGCAGTAGTAGCTCTTCGGTCTTGTGCTTTTCCTACTAGACAATGTAACTGCTGCTTAACACAGAACATCTCTTCTTTGCTGTCCAGGAGAGGTGCAATCAACTAAGTATTTGAGTTCGATAATGTCACTGAAATGTTTCAGAAAACCCTTAGCAATGACTCTGAAACCACTGCTTCTCAATGACTCTAAAACTGTGGTATAAAAAAACTCTGACGACTACTGGAGCTGCTCTTTAAACTATGACAGACTTTAGGGGATCTTAGTACTTTTTTTTTAAAAACTACCTTATTACTTATATATATATTTGAAACTAGGTAATTACTGGGCATGTTATCATGATTGAGCGGGAGTACTCTCGGTCCGTCCTGCTTATCATATTGTCGTCAGCTCCATACGGCGTAGAGATGCAAGTGGAGCAGTATTAGGGTACCATCTACCCATCTTTAGTCTAACAAAATGAACTAACTATTATGATGACATCATCATTTTAAAAAATTTAGTTCATTTTTTTGAAATAAATAGGATAACGGGTACCCCAATGTTGACTCATTTGCATCACTAATATGTTGACTCATTTGCTAAAGTTGCAGCATTATTCTTGTGCAAGTAGAACCGACCAAAACGTACATACAACCATTGTTGACAAGTAATTTCCTTTATTTTTTTAATTTCCATATATAGTGTTTTAATCCAGTGTGTTTAATTAAAAAAAAGTTTTCTTACGACGTTCGTAGTTCTTTTTTGTCAAATCGGTTTTTATGCTCGAAGCTATTTCTAGGGCTACGGTTCAAAATTTAAAATGTCCGTTCATGTAGAAATGATTTATCGGGCTGGACAAAATAATTCATAATAAAGGTGAATAACAACATATGGTAGGGAAAGTATAAACACAATTTCCACAACGGCAGGACAACTAGAGGCTGGCCTAACAAACACGCACTGGGTACGTACGTGATTACACGGGAAACACCCTAGAGGCACTCAGCGCTAGCTTGTGCTAAGCTAACTGGAAATTGGTGTAGTTGATCTGGCATTAGGTCGACCGAGAAATTACTATTTCCAGTAACTAGCAAGGTGGCCCTCGCGATGCGAGGGAGACATCTCAAAAGTGTATTTTAGTTTAAAAAGTTCCTATTTATTTTCATTTTTTAATTTCTAATTTCTATAGAACTAATGTTATGTAATTATTAAAAGTACCAAACTTGGAGAGTCTAATAAATTTTAGCAAAGTAAATTATTTTTTACTTGCTCTATATTTTTGGTTGTACTACATGTGTCTATGTTATATATCTGTTAATATTCATGTCCATGTTCTGCTATGTGTCTCTACAATCGCCACTAAGGGATGAGTTAGTTAAATACAAATAGAATGACTTAGAAAATACTATAGAACAAATACTTGTAAAAATAGTTTAGTATTAAAAATTGAAAGTATAACTTTTGGGAGTTTGAGTAAATCAAAATGCAAAATATTTCACATTGTTAAAAATAACATTATGTAGTTTGTTTGCTTCCCAGAGTTTGTATTTGTATACATTTTGTCGGTTTAAAGGAATGGATTTTTTACCATAAAATTCATTGGACAAATTGGAAGTGAGAATGACAGTTGTTTTTTGTCAAAATGCTATTTCTTGGATTTACAACCAAATAATAAAAATTCTCATTTTACCTCGTCTACCTATTTGTTCCTCTCGTTTAATCTGGTTTTATGGAATGTACATGAAGTTTCCACTTTCTGTTTTGAAATCCATGGTATTTAAGACATAGGCACTGGCCTCGAAGATGTAATTTTGAAAATTATATTTTACTTGCAAGCCAAAGACAGGTTACACTTGGTGAAAATTTGTCTTTCAAACTGAGATTAATAATAGACAAAAATCCTGTGGTTTTATGTTTTGAGAATCACTTGGCCCAAACCAATGTAATACTGAACTCGTGGGACCTGACATATATTATATAGGGTTATACATTGTTCTGAAGGAGTAATTTTTTCCATAGTGTTAAGGTTAAGAAAAATCTAGAGCATTTAAATTGTATGGGGATACTCGGTGCTCAAAGTGAATCCATATATCACTATGCTTTTAGTATTGGTTGTTGTTTTATGTATACATATAATATAGCTTATTCTTTCAATATAGGTTTTAGACTTTCTCTTAACATGAATCTATTTTGTAGAACCATATCTTGGCAGTTTATGTTAATGTGTTGGATACCATAAGTGTAATATTACATGCACTTTAAAAAATTTCCTATATTTTAAACCATGGATAATGTTGCTAGAGAACTGAATGATTGTGCAATTCTCGAATGATGACAAAGATAACCAACATTCCTAGGTACTATGGGATTTAAGAGAATTATGTCTCTCTTCCCTTTAGACATAGTTTTATACTGATTTTTTTTTTTGCAAAACCATTACATATAATTAGATCAACTTGATAATTTCGATCTATTTTCTCACAAAAACGGATTGCTCCTTAGTCTCGTAGTTTGGAAGAATGACATATCTACCTTTCTGTGGACAGCACCGCTTCGCCTTTATTTAGCTACTTATTTGATGGAGGTATAGAGTGCATAAATGCTTAGTATACTACTTCATATAATCATTCATACATCAAACATTTTCTTATCATTGAATAATCAGTGTGTTGGATATACAACCATGCTTAATTTAAGCTAAAATAAGTTCATCGGACATTCATAATTTTTCTTTTAGAACTAAAAGTGAAAATCTTTACATTGTATCAAAATTCATTTTTTCTCTCTAACACACAACATGTGCAAACTCGTGAGAATATGTGTAAACACTTTGTTTTCTGACTGAAGTAGTACTGTAGCTGTTCACGTGTGAATTTCTAGCCCAAACGTGTCTTTCATGCAATTCCGTATGCAGCCATAGCCGGATATCCCGGTCATTTTTTTTATCTAGTCATATCCGTCTCCTGTTCACGCATGGACTCTTTTCTTTTACGACTGGCCGGAAAATACTAACCTATACGCCAGAAGTTGAGGAGTATAAACCTATGCGTATATTTTAGATCACCTTGGACTATGCCGGTAAATAGATCCTTTTCTTGAACCGTTACGTGACGTGGTATTCCTATTTTTTTGAACTTTGACGCGACGTGGTAGCTACCTATTGTGTGCACACCATAATTACGTTATTTTTTAGTTAAATCCTAACCATATATTTTAGATCTAACAATCGGAATAATTCTAATGATGTGGCTCAACGCAGTGCCTCGAAAAACAACCTTATATTGCTTTTAGTATATAATAGATAGATTTGATCTGCTTGAGACCTAGGGGTTTCCAATAAGCATCGCATGCATATCACAGACAAAATAGGAGCACAATACATGAAATAATCACCACATGTAGACTTGCATTCACGATGCAACACTTAGTCTAGACTCTAGAACTCCAGATCAGCTGCAAGCCACGCCCTAGACACACATGACAACATAACTTTATTGGAAGTAGGAAAAGCTAGGATGGTACATGGATCCATGAAGTTACACAACACGTAGGATCACTGACCCCACCAAGTGATCGATCGATGGTGAGCTACACTGAACTTGAACAAGGGCCATGACCAGGCAAAATACGGAAACAATACACAAACATACAGATCATGCATTATTACCCTCCCGTGACGACCTTGTTGCTCCCGGACACGGTATGGTAGCTCCCGGACACGGTATTGTTGCTCCCCGACACGGTGTTATGGTGCCCGGAGACGACGCAGAAGCTCCCGGTGACGGTGTTGTCGTTCCCGGTGACGACGTTGTTGTTCTCGGACACGACGTGGTTCCACCCGCACACGACCTGGTTGCTGCCGGCCACGACGTTGTCGCTCCCGCTCAGCGTGTTGTTGCTCCCGGACAGAGTGTTGTTGTTCCCGCACATGACGACGTTGTCGTTCCCCGAGACGACGTTGAGCGTCCCGGATTTGACAAAGTTGTTGGTGCCCGTGATCGTGTTCGGTTCTTCTTCGCCGAGGGTTCTTCTGTCGCGGTTCACATACAAGGATGGCATGTTTGTGGAAGACATACCGAGTGCACGATCGGCGGCGGCGGTGGCGGTGAGGCCCTTGAGCTGATGGGTGGGCACGTCGCCGCCGACCAGCAGATTATCCGAGAGATCCAGGTAGGAAAGGTGGTGAAGCTCCCCGATCCATGACGGGATGGTGCCAACCAGCCTGTTGTTGGCGAGGTTGAGCGACTCGAGCTCGCTGCAATCCACGAGGCTCATCGTGATGGGCCCGGCGAGGTCGCGCCTTGGGAGCCACAATGCCGTGACGCGGCCGTTTGCGCCGTCGCAGCGCACGCCTTCCCAGCCGCAGCACGCGGTGCCGGACCACGCGGCGCGGAGGAGGACGCCCCCGCCGCCGCTGAGGTTCCCGGCGAAGCCCCGCAGCGCGCGGAGGTCGTCGGGGTGGCACGGCGTCGTTGTCGTCGCGATGCTCGGCGCCGCAGGGGAGAGGAACGCCAGGAAGAGCAGCAGCAGCTGGGACTGCGCCATGGATTCAGCTGGGGTATGCTGCTATGTAGTATGTGTAAGCAAGCACACTGCAGGCTGCAGCTGAGTAAAAGACCTTGTTTAGAATGCAATTGTTGTTGGCTCGTGCATCCTATTTATAGTGGGTTTCAGTACTAGTGTGTGTGTGTGCGCGCAACTGTGCATGTTAAGCATTGGTTCAGAACCGTGACTCAAGCTTGGTTTTTTGTTGTTGTCTGGCAGACATATATTCGTCCATGCTGTGGCAACTCATCCACCTCCTCAACTCAAACTTCTTGTAGTAGTCCATTATTCCTGAGAGAGAGAAGGGAATTGCCGGCCGTATGCAGCGCAGAGACGGATCATGTCACCCATGCCTAGGCAGAGTAATAATTGAGTGATCCCGTGCGGCTACACTTCCAGCAGTGAACAGTGAGAAAGAGGGGCACATGGAATATGGCCTGCTCCGACGAGTCGACGCAACGCCCATCCGATTTGAGGGTGTCCGAAATAGTTCGCGCAGGACGAGCCTGGCCCCTCGTTTGAATAAATGCTTTCGCTTGATCCATTCATGTATCTAATCTGGGCAACGGTTACGTCGGCCCGGACATGTGCGGACAACGCGGGTGTCCTGTCCGTGTACGCCACTGGCCATCCGTCAGCGACCGTGACCCGCGGCATTGATTCAGACATGGGCAGCGTCACCGATTCAGACGCAACCGCGGAAGCGATTTAGAGGCGTTGCGCGGAAGGCTGACCGGCGCCAGCCTGCATCATCAATGGCGATGAGACGGCACATTGACTGACTGGGCGCCGCCTGCGTTCCCGCGCCGGCATTGATGGCGAAGGAGTGGGAATCTGCGTGAGTTCACAGGCGAAGGGGCTATTTAACCGCCCGTCGGTGTCGTGGTCCTCATCACCTCTCCCCATCGCAACCCTATCAGCAACCACCACCGCAACCACCAAAGATGAAGACGCCGCCCTGGCTAAAGAGGAGCAAGAACGACCACGAGGCTCTAGCAGCCAGCGGTCTCGGCTGCCGGCCTTCCTCCGTGGCACATCCCTGCCGCCTTCGTCGCGTCCGGAGGATTTTCGGGGCCGCCCCGTGGGGGACTACCCATCACCGCGGGAGCGCCGCACACGGCAGTACTTCCGTGTCGCGGAGTGTGAGCACCGCTGAAGGGAGGGGCGGGGCATCAGCCACAGGGATGTCTCCCTCCCTACCGGCTGGCACATCAACCAGGACCGTGTCCCGGTGCCGCCCGTGCCCAAGGAGGGCAAAGGGATGGTAGAGGAGATCCGCCACCGAATCTCCAACCTCCCGCAGACCCAGCGATGGGAGAGGGGCTACCACTCCAAGGACTACTGGGTGAAGTTCCTCGAGTGTGAGCATAGGGTGCGGCACGCCACCACCATCCGCCGCGACTTGCAGCCAGGGGAGGTCTATCAAATCCTCGACATCGACTCGAATGACGAGGGTGCCCACAACCACTCCGACGCCGAGCTTGACAGCGAGGACGGCAAAGACGAGGAGGACAACGACTGCATCATCGTCAAGCAGGAGGCGGTAGACGACGTCGCCGCGAACCTACCCTCGGAGTACCGCGAGGTGCTGGCGCGGGGCTACGACGAGGACGCCTTCACCAAGCAGGCCATTGCGGCCAGCGCACGGGAGGAGGAAGCCCAGTGGGTCGGCTACGAGGAAGTCGTCCAGGTCATCGGCATGGTGGCGCAAGCGAACGCCCAGCTGCCTCCACCGCCGGCGCTGCCGGGATGGGCGCCAGCGATCGCGCCGGGGGTGGGGATGGATCTGGCGCACCTATGATGACCCACAAGTATAGGGGGTGTGTCGCAGTACTTTCGATAAATAGGAGTATCGATCCCAACGAGGAGCAGAAGGTGCTGAACAGTGGTATGGAGCAGGAAATCCCTATGAATACTTAGCAAACGGATTTTTAGTGGTTTTCTGATAAGGCAACAAAACAAAGAGCAAGTAATAAAGACAACGAACAAACGGAGCATGTGGCCCAATCCTTTCTTAGCAAATGACAAGTCGGTGAAAATACTTATAAGGACCAAACGTTCTCGAGAACACATGGAAATTCTGTCAAGTGCTTTCGCTTCAAATAGCTGAGTACTCTTCTCTGGTGTTGTAAGTGTTGTGTGGGTGAATCTATGCTAACATACCGACCTTACTTGGACTAATACATACTTATGATTAACCCCTCTGCAAACATCCGTAACTACAGGAAAGTAATTAAGATATAAATTTAATCACAGACTTAAACTCTGAGATCCTATACTCCCTTGTGCAAAGGTGTCCTAACGGGGGTTCAGGTTTCTGTCACTCCGGCAACCCCACAATTAGTAGCCAAATACACAATGCATCCCCCTAGGCCTATAAATGGTGAAGTATCATGTAGTCTACGTTTACATGACACCACTAGAAGAATAGCACCACAAATTAAATACTAAACCATTGAATAATAACTCAACACAGATTCACCACTAACAACATGACTTCTCCCATGTCCTCGAGAACACAATGACCTACTCACAAGACATCAGTTGGATCAAGATAAAAAATGATATGGTAATGGATAACAATCTGAACATAAACAATAATCCAATGGTTCCACTCACAAGCATCAACTACAATAGTAATTAACACCGGAAAAGTTTCCCCTAAGAACTAAAGCAATATCACACAATTGTTACAGCGGGACGGAGTGGTGATGATGGTGCTGGTGGAGATGATGGTATGGATGATAATGATTATGATGATGATGATCTCGATGAAGCCTATCTTGACGATGGTGTTGATGGCGACAGTCTCCCCTCTCCGGAAAGGAATTTCCCCGGCAGAAATCTGTCTGCCGGAGAGATCTTTCTCTCTGTGTGTTTTCCGCCCCTAGAGGCGGCGGAAATCTATCTGTGGTCGCCCCTAGCCTTAGGGTTTCGTAGGGAACATATAGGCGAAGGAGCAGAGTCGGGAGCCGGGCAGGTGGGCCACACCTGCCCTAGGCGCGACCCAGGGGGACCCGCGCCTAGGGGGTGTGGGCCCCCTGCGGCCCCTCTTCGCTCCTCCTTCTGGCTTCCTCAATCTTCTGGAGAAATAATATTTTCCCATATTTTTTTGGTATTTTCTGATCTTCGCGAAATTGCACCGAAACGCCTTCTTTTCCATCAGAATCCACACCCCAGCAGTTCATCCTCCAAGAATCATCCAACATGCATAAACAGATGAAAAGCCATAAGTAATACCTCATAATAAGACATATATCAATGAATAGAGGTAAATTATGATATAGAAAGGTGATGCAAATTGTGCGTATCAACTCCCCCAAGCTTAGACTTCGCTTGTCCCCAAGCGAAAACTGAGCTCAGTAAACATGTCCACAGGTTTATGGAGTGAAGTGTCGATAAAAGAATACGAACAAGAAGCATCACACTTCCCATTGCACAACTCATAGAAGAAAGCAACTCACCATTATATAACTTAGCTTGCAACCAAGTACAACAGTCACAATAGAGATGCATAAAGATAAATCATAATTGGAATTGGCAAACTTTATTCTTGGTCAGAGAACACCTGGCAAACAGTTTCACAAAAATCTTTTTGTAGAAGTTCAAAACAGGAGCACTCTTTGCTCAAAAAGGTTTTTCACAAGTGAAGGCTTTCAAAGTAATACTCAATAAATAAGAGTTTTGTGCAAACAAGGAAGATAAAGGACATGATTGAATAAATCACCATATGAATGCTTGAAACACAACAACTCAAATGCTTGCTGGAGATAGAGAGGAAATAGGTTTACTGACTCAACTTGGAAGTGGGAGAAAGGTCCCTTCATAGAGGGAAGCAGGGATTACAAGTCATAAAGAGCTTCCAAAAGATTATGATACTTACTAGCTTTGAGCCCTCATTGCCCCTATCATAGGCATCTTGAGATGATTAAGGTTAAAGTGAACAAGGATGGAGTATATGCTTGACGAAATATAAGTTGGCAATCTCATGTCCCTTGAATATGAGGGCCACTCCCCATGCTACTCATCTTCGGTCACAGGTAAGTTCTTGTCATTGTAAGTACTTGCATATCATTGAGAACCGCCAACGGGGTACCC
The DNA here is from genome assembly GCA_916181665.1 of Avena sativa. NCBI lineage: Eukaryota > Viridiplantae > Streptophyta > Magnoliopsida > Poales > Poaceae > Avena > Avena sativa. The sequence goes on from OV702285.1 coordinate 1,656,983, forward strand.
TTGCACATGGTACACGAGCTTTCCCATAACCAAAATAACAAGGCAAGCAGACAATGAGCATCTCAGCGATCTTTTTATTTACTATATGCATAGCTTTTTATAGATGATGATTCATAGATGGCTCACTATGGTGATGCTGCAAGTTTCCACCATGATTAGGCATGACTTAGGCTAGCGGCCCAGGCGTTTCTCTAACATAAAATACAGACTCTATGGACTTACAAGCTCCATTTTTATTTCACACCGGTGACATCCACAGATAAAAGAGCACAATATCAACGGTGTACAGAGTACAAGTGCAATGTTGAAAATGTTCCCCGTGACAGCACGGTTCTGCTAATTCCAACGTATAGGTGCAAGCATATACAACTTCGATGTTCACAATGGTTCAAGTCTATTAGGGGCAAGAAAATATGGCATGCCATCAAGTTCGTGAGGGCTTTACTAATTAGTTTTCACATAACAAAATACTTTTTAATTCAAAAGCTAGATGAAGCTTGAGAATTTGCTTGGAATAGCAATAATGCTACTAGGTAGATATGGTGGACACAAATGACATAGGTTTGGTTCAAAGGGATTTAGAAATATGAGAAGTATACCTTCTCAAAACAGGCTTTTGGCTAGCAAGGCTGGGTAGCAAGCAAGAGAGTTGAAAGAAACAAGCAAACATACAAGTAATAAAACCAAACATGCAATCTTCCTTAAAGACACAAAAGATCTTAAATAAGGAATACTAAGCTTATGAGCCAACAAGAAAGAAAATAGACGATACCAAATACCTGTAAGCTTTTTCTCTTTTTCTTTCAAACCTCAAAAATTGTTGCTACTGACCAGAGCTCGGTTTGCCAAAACCAATTTAGAGTTACTTGATGCTCCCAAAGTGATGCCAATACTGATCAACAAGATCCATCATATAATAGAGATTGCAAACTAAAATAAGAAGTGCAAAAAGTAAAAGATGAGACTTCTCATTAATATTCAATAAAGGCACTCACACAAAGAGAGGCACTCACACAAAGAGATACATAGATAATCAACTAAAGGAGAGATACTTCCACATGCAAACCAAACTATAAGATAACTTCTCTACCAAAGATATGAATCCACTAAAAAGGTAAAAAGGTGAAAGATAATGATGGTGGTACCGCGGCACTCCCCCAAGCTTGGAATAAGCCAAGGGGATGCCAAACCTGATGACGAATTACTCCTTTGGTGGTGACGGTGTTCCCTTGTTTAGGGTAAGAAATTCTTCCAGCATCTTACGAAGCCTGTCATTCTCCCCTTGGAGTATATCCACCTTCAACCTCAAGACACGGTACTTGTCACAAAACTCATCAGTGGTTCGAAGGGCTTCCACTGCCACAGGGCAGTATCTGAAGTCTGGACCGAAGGCTATGATTCCCTGCATGTTATGAGAAAGAACATCCCCAGTGTTAATTGATCCTACAAAAGTAGGTTTACGTGCCCTTGTCCCTGCGGCGGCTTGTTCTTCCAACTTTATCTCCTCCACGGGCTTCTTGCCTTTATCGTTGGTGGAGACCATGGTGCTCTAAAGTTGAGAAGGTTTCCTGACAGGAATAGATCGAAACGAATACACGATGAGAACACGATGCATGAACCTCGGGGGATCCGGGGGTTATGCATAAGGATGGTACTGACATGGAAACGGGGCGGAGACGAAGTTCGAGGGTGGCACACCCCCCTCAGGCGCGTCTAGGCTGGGCCCACGCCTCGGGTGGGTTTGTCCACCCCGGACTCTGGTTCTTTCTATGTTCCATCTCGTAGTCTTCCTTATGTATTAAAAACATCAAAAATATAAAAATATTGGATTTTCACGAACCTTCAGTTTTCACCACTTTTACCTATTGAACGACGAACTCTGCAGATTCCTTTTCTCCTTCTCCTGAAATTTCCTTCTTACAAAACCCTTGCACAAACTCAATAACAACATTAGTTTAAGCAAAAACAATAACCTTTAGGTACAAACTTCAACTGAAAACCCATCAAAACAAAAGCTTCTTTAAGAGGCAAACGCAAATGACGGCAGAAATCTGTCAAAACACACCAGCAGGCAAAGATTGACTTTTTTCGAAAATCTTCTGTTGCTCGAATCAAAAGTGCAGAATTAATGAAAGTTGGGTAACAACCTGGAGAACAAGCTCAGAAAAATACAGCTCCATCCAACGTACTGAGCTCCTTCATGAATTTTTACAATGCATCACAAAAATCTGTCCCAGGACAGCCACTTTTCACAACTCCTCTACTTCACAAAAGTAGTTGAGCTTAATACAAAAACCAAAACAAAAAGGAGAAGGAGCGGTTATTACTGAGGTAATAACTTCCAAGACTCGACAAAACTCTTGGGTTATCTCCTAACAAGTACTTTCTAATGCCTTTAAGTTAGGCTTGAAACTTTTAAAGATGCTCAGAAAGGAGATATATATTTGAAGTGAAAGAGAGCATCAAGAAGCAAATAACCAACACATTTTAGTCTAACCCACTTCCTATGCATGGGGGTATCATGATAAAACGAATTGTTGAAACAAAAATCCACTAGCATAGGAAGATAAAACAAATGCAACTTCAAAGCTTTTAACATAAAACGGGAAAACTTAACATCATTGAGATGCATAAAACCATGTTTCCCTCTCTCAAAAGAACTTTCAGTAGCACTTTGAATAAAGTTGACAATATAACTGTCACTGGAAACAACTTTATTATCAGAATAAGCATACTTACAGTCATCAAAAAGAGGTCCAAGGTCATAGACTGGATCAATAGAAGCAAGTTGTTCCATCCTGAAATCTTTATTAGGCAAGCTATTTTCACAAGGAGATTTAGCAAATTTGGAAAATTTGAACTCATAAGAATTTCCATCAAACTTAGTTAAAACTTTTTCCTTCTTACAATCAATAATAGCTCCATAAGTGTTCAAGAAAGGTCTACCAAAAATGATAGAACAAGTTTTGCTAGTTGCAGAATTAAGCACTAGAAAATCAACATGATACTTAATCTTACCGCAGAGAACCTCCACATCTCTTACAATGTCGATGGGGCAAATGGTTTTCTTATTAGCAAGGTGAATACCACATCAATGTCCTCAAGATAACAAGGACCAATATCATGCATGACTTCCCTGTAGATCTCATAAGGAATAGCACTAGAACTAGCACCAATATCACACAAACCATAATAGCAATGATCACCAATTTTAACAGAAAGCACAGGAACACTAGCTTTTCTAGCCTTACTAGGATGAGAGATAATATTAGAAGCGTATTCATAGAAGACAATGTCTTTCACAATAGCTACCACAGGTTCATCATTAATTTGCTCACCAGGCTCCACAGTTTTTATTGTACCTTTGTTATTTGCACTAATAATCATAGAATACTCCTTTACCTTAGCTGGGAAAGGTAATTTCTCAACATGAGGTTCATGCATAATATGATTAGTAGCACAAACTTCAGTACTTCTAACAGGAACATGACTAACAACATCTTTATACGGAGCATGGTACTTATTCCACTTCTTCTTGGGAATCTCTATGTAAGAGGCAAAGGCCTTAAAACAGTTGGCAATACTTTGGGAATCAAGACCAAACTCATTACTAATATCAAGGAAGTCATCAGTTCCCATAAAAGATTTAGTGCATTCATAATCATAGTTTATACCTGACTTTCTTCCTTTGTCATTCTCCCAAGCTTCAGTGTTCTCTTGAATACGGTCTAGGAGATCCCATTTAGCTTCTTCCTTCATACGTGTGAATGATCCAGCACAAGAAACATCTAGTAAATCTTTATCATAAAGAGAAAGCCTAGCATAAAAGTTATTGAGAATAATATTGTTAGGGAGTTTATGAATAGGATATTTAAGCATTAGTAACTTCAATCTGCCCCAAGCTTGAGCTGTACTCTCTCCATCACGTGGCCAAAAGCTATATATAAGATTTCTATCCTTATGAATTTCACTGGAGGATAAAATTTAGAGTAAAAGAGAGATGCCATCTCATTCCATTCCATGGATTGTCTATTCTTCAACAACTTATACCATTCTTCAGATCTCCCTTTCAAGGATATGGAGAGTAACTTCTTCTTCACCTGTTCAGTTGTGATACCTGCACACTTCAACAACCCGCATAATTCATGGATAAAAAGCAAGTGATCACCAGGATGGAGAGTTCCATCCCCTAAATAATAATTTTCCATAACACGATTAACAATACTAGTAGGTATCTTAAAAGGAACTATCTCAACAGGTGGTGGTTCATCTAATACTCTAGCAGTGGTAGTAGGTTTCCCAAACAGAAAACCAAGTGGGTTATCCATATTGGAAACAAAGTAACAAGCAGTAACAAAAGCAATACTCACAGTAGAAGTTTCCCTTACCAGTTCCACTCTTCAGTAGCGCTTCACTCTCCGGCAACGGCGCCAGAAAATAGTCTTTATGACCCACAAGTATAGGGGGTGTATCGCAGTACTTTTGATAAATAGGAGTGTCAATACCAACGAGGAGCAGAAGGTGCTAAATAATGGTATGGAGAAGGAAATCCCTGTGAATACTTAGCAAACATATTTTTAGTGGTTTTCTGATAAGGCAACAAAACAAAGAGCAAGTAATAAAGATAACGAACAAACGGAGCAAGTGGCCCAATCATTTCTTAGCAAAGGACAAGACGGTGGAAATACTTATAAGGACCAAACGTTCTCGAGGACACATGGGAATTCTGTCAAGTGCTTTCGCTTCAAATAGCTGAGTACTCTTCTCTAGTATTGTAAGTGTTGTGTGGGTGAACCTGTGCTAACATACCGACCTTACTTGGACTAATACATACTTGTGATTTAACCCCCTGCAAACATCTGTAACTACAGGAAAGTAGTTAAGATATAAATCGAACCACAGCCTTAAACTCTGAGAACCCATACTCCCTTGTGCAAAGGTGTCCTAACGGGGGTTCAGGTTTCTGTCACTACAGCAACCCCATAATTAGTAGCCAAATACACAATGCATCCCCCTAGGCCCATAAATGGTGAAGTATCATGTATTCGATGTTCACATGACACCACTAGAAGAATAGCACCACAAATTAAATACTAAAGCATTGAATAACAACTTAACACAGATTCACTACTAACAACATGACTTTTCCCATGTCCTCGAGAACACAACGAACTACTCACAAGACATCATATGGATCAAGATCAAAGATGATATGGTAATGGATAACAATCTGAACATAAACAATAATCCAATGGTTCCACTCACAAGCATCAACTACAATAGTTATTAACACCGGGAAAGTTTCCCCTAAGAACTAAAGCAATATCCAACACAATTGTTACAGCGGGATGGAGTGGTGATGATGGTGCTAGTGGAGATGATGATATGGATGATGATGATGATGATCCCGATGAATCCTATCTTGACGATGGTTTTGATCGCGACGGTCTCCCCTCTCCGGGAAAGAATTTCCCCAGCAGAAATCTGTCTGCCGGAGAGATCTTTCTCTCTCTGTGTTTTCCGCCCCCAGAGGCGGCGGCAATCTATCTGTGGTCGCCCCTAGCCTTAGGGTTTCGTAGGGAAGATATAGGCGAAGGAGTGGAGTCAGGAGCTGGGCAGGTGGGCCACACCTGCCCTAGGCGCGGCCCAGGGGGACCCGCGCCTAGCGGGGGTATGGGCCCCCTGCGGCCCCTCTTCGCTCCTCCTTCTGGCTTCCTCAATCTTCTGGAAAAATAATATTTTCCCATATTTTTTGGGTATTTTCTGATCTTCGCGAAATTGCACCGAAACGCCTTCTTTTCCATCAGAATCCACACTCTGGCAGTTCATCCTCCAAGAATCATCCAACATGCATAAATAGATGAAAATCTAAGTAATACCTCATAATAAGACATGTATCAATGAATAGAGGTAAATTATGATATAGAAAAATGATGCAAATTGGGCATATCAACCTCCAGCACGGTTGATGCTCAAGAATTTATACAAAGCCCTACTCTCCTACTTTTACCCTACTCAAGAAATCTTTTGGATGCTTTATTTATAAAGCGGGGCGAAAGCTTGATTCGAGGAGAAATCTTTGAAACTTTTTTTTCGAAAATCCTTTGGACTTTATAACAACATATTTTTGAAGTTTCCAAGGATGGAACTGTTGGAAATATAAGCAATAATCCATATGATTTAATCCGAATAATAAATTGATAAAGCACGATCATACAAACGACACTAAAACCAATTATGCAGATCAACAAAGTAGATGAACAGATTATATCTTTAGGAGATAAACCTATCACATCTACACCAAACGCTAGACCTAGAAACTCTAGAAAATTTCGAAAGAGAGAGATTGGAAACACATACGATGCAGTTGCGGCAGTAGCCGCGGCGATAGCAGCAGTAGAGTTGTCCCCATGTTGAGGTTGTCGAAGAGGTCGTTGACCTCCGGGAAGAAGTGGTCGTTCCGGAACTCGTCGTCAGACGACGTCGTGGTTGCCAGTAGTCGCGCTTGAGCGCTTCCCAAAAACCTGATCGCCCCTCATCCGTACAGGTTCATGAGAGACGGGCTTCCGGAGGCCTACTGTCCCGATCTGCGGTGCACGCCGCAAGCCGGGATGGGGAAGACGAAAGGGGCGGCGCAAGGTTCTGGAGGTAGGAGCGTGTGTGGATTGACTCACCGATTAGGTTTAGCACAAACGCTTATATAGTGCAGGTTAGGGAGATCGTGGGGCTGAGCCCATGTCCGAGTCGTGGGGATCAGCCCACCTCCGAGTCGGTAACAGCCACGTCCATAAAAACTGGAAACGGCTGTAATTAACGCGTCTGTTAATGACTCATAATCAGTTTTCCCAACCAGCAAAATAAAGCTCGGCTTGGCGAGATTCCCGCAACATGCGGCGCGCGCGCGTCGTGACGAGGCGAGGCGGGCGGCGTCGGAGGAGGAGTGTGCGAGGGCTTCTCTCCTTGTCACACCTTAGTGAGTGGTGCAACACTCTACTATATAAGGTGGTCCAACTCCTCTTCAACTAGGAATGTGGGACTAAACTTTAGCACCACTAGCACAACCATATGCTGCCATATACAAGTGGGCCAAAGAGAATTTCAGAATTTGTCTAATGGGCCAGCAGCCCAAAACTCATCAAATTCCAACAATCCCCCACAAAGTCTCATTGGCACATCACATCACTTTTATTCCAGAATATTGTTTAATATACCAGTGTGTAGTGGAGACTGTTAAGTTGAACTTCCACGTTAAACTTCATGCTACGCTAGCTAGCAACTTGAATAGTGGACTATGCCTTGAACTACAAGTTTTCTACGCGCTAGTTTCACATAAAATCTAGATTGGTACAGGGCTGCCGTCGGCTTCCCGCGGTTTGGAGCTTATGCGTCATACTCCGGGGCCTTCCATGAGTTTATTAGAGAGCACCCAACTCTCACGGACTGCGACGTTTAACAGTCAGACTCATATAGGCGTGTTCCTCAAGAGATGTTCTGCAGGACAACATCTCCGCTTATAAAAGCAACTTAGAACACATTAAGATAAATATCAACCTGCCATGCAGATTAAGAGAGTATTGCATCTTTATGGAGATGTAAATATAATATGGGGATGTAGGGTTCGCATCATAGAAAACAAAAATTTTCCTACGATGTGAACTATATACCAAGATCTATCTACTAGATACAAACAACGGGCGGATGTATATCCGTAGAGAACATACCCTTGAAGACCGACAAAGCTTAACGAGTTCAACTCGTGGTTGATGTAGACGATCTCTTGCCGATCTCAAGATCGAGAGGAAGTCCTAGCGCCGGAAATCAGCAGCGCATCCGTGCTCGCACACACGTTCGAGGCACCGAGCAACCTCCGCCTCCTCGCTCCAGCGATGCAGCGGAAGCACAACTCTTTCTTGCCGAATAGCCACCGGGAACATGTATCTCGCTAGTCCGAGACCATGGGGGATAAATTCTAGAGGGGGAGAGAGATCCTTCACGAGGAGGTGTGAGAGACAAGTGAGGAGGGGGGCTCCTTTTATAGGAGGAGGGGGGGCACCCAAGGGGGTAGCCGCCGGCCATGGGGGCTGCCCCCTCCCCTCCTTCATTCATGTGGGTGGACACTCCACTCACAAAATGCCCTTTAAAATCCCTCCACTCAAAAGTCCACTCAAATTCCCATTAAATTTCCACCAAATTTAATATAAACTCTGATTAAATAAAACTCTTTTATTTTATTCAGAATTTTGTCAATTACTTTAATGACAAACATTCACAAATAACCCCTTGCTAGAATTCTATTTCACATGCATAACCACTTTATGCAATTTCACCCGAAAACCTGTTTCGGTATCTAGTGAAATAAATTCCTGCGCTTGTTCATTCTTTCGGCATGAAACATTTGCTCCAATTGGATGTCGGTGTCTCTTAAGTGTGTCACCCTACGGTTCGTGAATAATGCGGACATGATCGAGACCCCTCTCGGATCAATAATCAGAAGCGGGATCTGGAGACCCATACTGACTCCCACACATTCAACGATGACTTTCTTGTGATCGTCGGAACCTTTTACGCTAGTATCTTAACCCCTTTGTTTCACGATATATTACATGTCCGAGATTCGATCATCGGTATCTCCATACCTAGTTTGATCTCGTTACCGACATGCACTCTTTTCTCGTTCCTGTGATATAACATTCTAGTGATCAAATCACTTGCTTGCAAGCTAATCAATGTGATATCACCGAGAGGGCCCAGAGTATATCTATCCATCATCAGGATGAACAAATTCCACTCTCGATCCATGAGCCTCAACATAACACTTTATTAGTTCTGAATCCATCTTTATAATCACCCTGTTACGGTGTGACGTTTGATGTTATCAAGAAACTCTTCCGGTGTTAGTGATTGACATGATCTCATGGTCTAAGGATTAGGATCACTTCGTAAGTTGTTATAGCAATATAAACTCAATGACTTTGATCGTAATGCTATACTTCGGATGAATGTTCATCACACCATTACACTAATGTTGTGATCCCGTTATTAACAACATCCAATGTCCATGATCAGGAAACCTTGATCATCTTGTTAATCAACGAGCTAGTTTATGAGAGAGGCATAACTAGGAACTTTTTGTTTGTTTATTAAACACACATGTATTAACGTTTCCGTATTAATACAATTATAGCATGCAAAATAAACATCTATCATATACTTGGAATACACATAATAAACACTTTATTATTGCCTCTCAGGGCATATTCCCTTCAGTCTCCCACTTGCACTAGAGACAATAATCTAGTTACATAGTGATAAATCTAACACCCATTGAGTTCTGGTGTTGATCATGTTTTGCTCTAGGGAGAGTTTTAGTCAACGGATCTGCTACATTGAGATCCGTATGTACTTTACAAATCTTTATATCTCCATCCTTGACATGCTCGCGGATGGAGTGAAACCGGCGCTTAATATGCTTGGAATGCTTGTGAGACCTTGGCTCTTTGGCATTGGCAATGGCACCATTGTTGTCACAATAGATCACCATTGGGTCCAACGCGTTTGCCACCACTCCTAGTTCGGATATGAACTCCTTCATCCAAACTGCTTCCTGAGCCGCTTCTGAAGCAGCAACATATTCGGCCTCCGTTGTTGATCCCGCCACCACAGGTTGTTTGGAGCTCCTCCAACTAACCGCTCCGCCATTCATGAGAAATACGTATCCCGATTGAGACTTAGAGTCATCCGGATCGGTGTCAAAGCTAGCGTCGACATAACACTTAGCGACGAGCTCTTCTTCACCTCCGTATACAAGAAACATATCCTTAGTTCTTCGTAAGTACTTAAGGATATTCTTGACCGCTATCCAGTGTTCCGAACCTGGATCCGATTGGTACCTACTAGTCAAACTAATAGCATGTGCCACATCCGGTCTTGTACATAGCATGGCGTACATTATAGAGCCTATGGCTGAAGCATAGGGGACTTTGTCCATTATCTCTCTTTCTTCCGCCGAAGCCGGACTTTGAGTCTTACTCAATGTCTTGCCTTGCAACATAGGTAAGAACCCCTTCTTACTTCCGTCCATTTTAAACTTCTTTAAAATCTTATCAAGGTATGTACTTTGCGATAGCCCTATTAGGCGCCTAGATCTATCTCTATAGATCTTTATGCCTAATATGTATGACGCTTCACCTAGGTCCTTCATTGAAAATTTGCTGTTTAGATAACTTTTAACACTGTTTAAAAGATCTATATCATTTCCGATCAATAATATGTCATCCACATATAATATCAGAAATGCCACATTGCTCCCACCCACTTTCTTGTAAATACAAGCTTCTCCATAAGTTTGGACAAATCCAAACTCTTTGATCACCTCATCAAAGCGGAGATTCCAACTTCGTGATGCTTGCTTCAATCCATAGATGGATCGCTGAAGCTTGCACACCTTGTTAGCATCCTTAGGATCGACAAAACCCTTTGGTTGTATCATATACAACTCTTCTTCAATATTACCATTGAGAAACGCGGTTTTGACATCCATCTGCCATATCTCATAATCGAAATATGCAGCAATTGCTAACATAATCCTAACTGACTTTAGCATCGCTACGGGAGAGAAAGTTTCATCGTAGTCAACTCCTTGAATTTGTCGAAACCCCTTTGCGACAAGTCGAGCTTTATAGACGGTCACATTACCATCAACATCAGTTTTCCTTTTGAAAATCCATTTGTTCTCCACGGCCTTTCGGTCGTGAGGTAATTCCACCAAGTTCCAAACTTGATTTTCATACATGGATTCCATCTCGGATTTCATGGCTTCTAACCATTTGTTGGAATCCGGTCTCATCATCGCTTCTTCATACGTCGCAGGGTCATCATTTTCATCAACCATGAAATTCATGACAGGATTTCCGTACAGCTCGGGAGCTGCACGCGTTTTGTTTGACCTGCGAGGTTCGGTAGTACTCTCTTTCGGAGTTTCATGATCATTATCATTAGTTCCCTCTTCAACAGGTGGAGCCAACTCCGGAACAACTTCCGGCGCTGCGCTACTCGCCATACTTTGAAGAGAAGGTTCCACAACCTCTTCGAGTTCTACCTTCCGACTACTCACACCTTTCGCGAGAAACTCTTTCTCTAGAAAGGATCCATTCTTGGCAACAAAAACCTTGCCCTCGGATCTGTGATAGAAGGAATACCCAATAGTTTCTTTAGGGTATCCTATGAAGACGCATTTTTCCGCTTTGGGTTCGAGTTTATCCGGTTGAAGTTTCTTCACATAAACATCGCATCCCCAAACTTTAAGAAATGACAACTTAAGTTTGTTTCCAAACCACAATTCATACGGTGTCATTTCAACGGATTTAGATGGTGCCCAATTTAAAGTGAATGCAGCAGTTTCTAGTGCATAACCCCAAAATGACAACGGCAAGTCCGTCAGAGACATCATAGATCGAACCATATCTAATAAAGTACGATTACGATGTTCCGACACACCATTTCGCTGTGGTGTTCCGGCAGGTGTGAGTTGTGAAACAATTCCACACTCTTTCATGTGAGTGCTAAACTCGTAACTTAGATACTCACCTCCACGGTCGGACCGTAGAAATTTGATCTTTCTATTACGATGATTTTCCACTTCATTCTGAAATTCCTTGAACTTTTCAAAGGTTTCAGACTTGTGTTTCATCAAGTAGATATAACCGTATCTACTCAAATCATCCGTGAAAGTAACAAAATAACGATATCCACCTCGCGCCGACACACTCATTGGACCACATACATCAGAATGTATGATTTCCAATAAATCTGTCGCCCGTTCCATTGAACCGGAAAACAGCGTTCTAGTCATCTTGCCCATAAGGCATGGCTCACATGTATCAAATGATTCATAATCAAGTGATTCCAAAAGTCCATCCGAATGGAGCTTATTCATGCGTTTAACGCCAATATGACCTAGACGGCAGTGCCACATATATGCGGATATATCATCATTAAGTTTAATCCTTTTAGCATCAACATTATGAATATGTGTAACATTATCATCGAGATCTAATAGAAATAAACCATTCATCATCGGTGCATGACCATAAAAGATTTCATTCATATAAATGGAACAACCATTGTTCTCGGATTTAAATGAATAACCACTTCGCATCAAACACGATCCAGATACAATGTTCATGCTCAGTGCAGGCACCAGATAACATTTATTCAAGTTTATAACTAATCCCGACGGCAAGTGGAGAGGCAGCGTTCCGACGGCGATCACATCAACGCTTGATCCATTGCCGACACGCATCTCGACCTCACCCCTTGCTAGCGGTCGCTTGTTCCGCAGCCCCTGATTCGAGTTACAAATATTAGCAACTGAACCGGTATCAAATACCCAGGTGCTACTGCGAGCACTAGTCAAGTACACATCAATAACATGTATATCATATATACCTTTGTTTGCCTTGCCGGCCTTCTTGTCTGCCAGATACTTGGGGCAGTTGCGCTTCCAGTGGCCAGTCCCCTTACAATAGTAGCACTCGGAATCAGACTTAGGTCCAACTCGGGGTTTCTTTTCAGGCGCGGCAACAGGCTTGCCGCCCTTACTTCCCTTCCGTTTTCCCTTCTTGTCTTTCTTGAAACCAGTGTTCCTATTGATCATCAACACTTGATGTTCCTTTTTGATCTCCACTTCTGCAGTTTTAAGCATTGACAGAAGCTCGGGGAGAGACTTCTTCATGCCTTGTATATTATAGTTCATCACGAAGCTCTTATAGCTAGGTGGCAGAGACTGCCGAACACGATGGATGCCTAAGTCAATGGGAATCAATATTCCCAAGGACACAAGCTTATCGGCGTAACCTGACATCTTGAGTACATGCTCACTAACGGAGCTGTGCTCTTCCATCATGCAGCTAAAGAACTTTTCTGAAGCGTTGTAGCTCTCTACAGCAGCATGTGTGTCGAAAATCATTTTCAACTCACCCATTGTATCAAATGCATTGCCGTTTTCGAAACGCTTTCGAAGTTCCGGCTCTAGCCCATACAATATGCCGCAATGAACTAAGTTGTGGTCCTCCTGACGAGTCTGATAGACATTCTTCTCCTCGTCAGGGGCATCATCTAAAGGTGGGGGGCCTAACGGCGCTTCTAGCACATATTGCTTTTGTGCAGCAGAGAGGAGAATCCTCAAATTCATGGCCCATTCGGTAAAGTTGCTACCGTTCGTTGCTAGTTTCTCTTTCTCCATGAACACATAGAAATTAAAAGCAGGTCGTGCCATCTACAACAGAATTTGTAAAGTTTAGACTAAGTGTATGATAGATTGAGTTCAACTAATCTATATTACGAATGAACTCCCACTCAAAAACGACATCCCTCGTGCCTTTTTGGTGATTACATGAACCAAATCCACTACACCAAGTCCGATCATCACGTGAGTCGGTATAGCTTCAAAGGCGAGCATCAAATGGGCATCATATCAACTATATGACTCATGCTTAACCTTTCGGTCCGTGTTCCGAGGCCATGTCTGTACATGCTAGGCTCGCCAAGTTAGAACCTTAGTATTCGCGTGTGTAACTGTTTTACACTCGAAATATGGTCGTGGATCCAAGAACACCCGATCATCACGTGATGTCTTGGAGCGACGAAAACATAATCGGTGCATACTAAAGGAAGAACACATTCTTATCTTGATATTTAAATGAGGGATCATCTTATTATGCTAACAAAGCGCTAAACAAGCAATATAAGATGCTATCAAACATCATATGTTTATTAGTGAAATTATATGGTTCCCGCAGATGATCTCTATCATGTGCATCGTGGTATGATCACTATCATACCTATATGTGTAAATCCAAGGTCTATGGATTTTACACGCTATGTGTGTTGTAAGAGTATCATCTCATACTTCTACTTACAACACTACCATATCATAACACTAGCCCAGCAACAATCTAAACTAGACGCCTCTAATTTATCCATTGCAAGTTTTACGTGGCTTAGGGCTTTCGAGATAGAACCGTTCTTACCTACGAACATGAACCACAACGAGGATAATCAAATTGTTGACAACTCGCTTGCAAAATAGATATTGACTATAGTAGGAGAGACAGACACCCGCTAGCCACTTATGCAAACTAGTTGCATGTCAAGCGTGGAACAGGTCTCATGTGCGAGGACATGTAAAGTTTGTCCGGGCCGCTTCATCCCACTATGCCACCAATATCCAAAATTACAACAAAGGAGCAACAACATGATCATCATCGCCCACATACTCATATGTGTACTACCCGTGTAAAGTATCTACGCATAGATCCGGCTCTGATACCACTGTAGGGTTCGCAGCATAGAAAACAAAAATTTTCCTACGATGTGAACTATAAACCAAGATCTATCTACTAGATACAAACAACGGGCGGATGTATATCCGTAGAGAACATACCCTTGAAGACCGACAAAGCTTAACGAGTTCAACTCGTGGTTGATGTAGACGATCTCTTGCCGATCTCAAGATCGAGAGGAAGTCCTAGCGCCGCAAATCAGCAGCGCATCCGTGCTCGCACACACGTTCGAGGCACCGAGCAACCTCCGCCTCCTCGCTCCAGCGATGCAGCGGAAGCACAACTCTTTCTTGCCGAATAGCCACCGGGAACATGTATCTCGCTAGTCCGAGACCATGGGGGATAAATTCTAGAGGGGGAGAGAGATCCTTCACGAGGAGGTGTGAGAGACAAGTGAGGAGGGGGGCTCCTTTTATAGGAGGAGGGGGGGCACCCAAGGGGGTAGCCGCCGGCCATGGGGGCTGCCCCCTCCCCTCCTTCATTCATGTGGGTGGACACTCCACTCACAAAATGCCCTTTAAAATCCCTCCACTCAAAAGTCCACTCAAATTCCCATTAAATTTCCACCAAATTTAATATAAACTCTGATTAAATAAAACTCTTTTATTTTATTCAGAATTTTGTCAATTACTTTAATGACAAACATTCACAAATAACCCCTTGCTAGAATTCTATTTCACATGCATAACCACTTTATGCAATTTCACCCGAAAACCTGTTTCGGTATCTAGTGAAATAAATTCCTGCGCTTGTTCATTCTTTCGGCATGAAACATTTGCTCCAATTGGATGTCGGTGTCTCTTAAGTGTGTCACCCTACGGTTCGTGAATAATGCGGACATGATCGAGACCCCTCTCGGATCAATAATCAGAAGCGGGATCTGGAGACCCATACTGACTCCCACACATTCAACGATGACTTTCTTGTGATCGTCGGAACCTTTTACGCTAGTATCTTAACCCCTTTGTTTCACGATATATTACATGTCCGAGATTCGATCATCGGTATCTCCATACCTAGTTTGATCTCGTTACCGACATGCACTCTTTTCTCGTTCCTGTGATATAACATTCTAGTGATCAAATCACTTGCTTGCAAGCTAATCAATGTGATATCACCGAGAGGGCCCAGAGTATATCTATCCATCATCAGGATGAACAAATTCCACTCTCGATCCATGAGCCTCAACATAACACTTTATTAGTTCTGAATCCATCTTTATAATCACCCTGTTACGGTGTGACGTTTGATGTTATCAAGAAACTCTTCCGGTGTTAGTGATTGACATGATCTCATGGTCTAAGGATTAGGATCACTTCGTAAGTTGTTATAGCAATATAAACTCAATGACTTTGATCGTAATGCTATACTTCGGATGAATGTTCATCACACCATTACACTAATGTTGTGATCCCGTTATTAACAACATCCAATGTCCATGATCAGGAAACCTTGATCATCTTGTTAATCAACGAGCTAGTTTATGAGAGAGGCATAACTAGGAACTTTTTGTTTGTTTATTAAACACACATGTATTAACGTTTCCGTATTAATACAATTATAGCATGCAAAATAAACATCTATCATATACTTGGAATACACATAATAAACACTTTATTATTGCCTCTTAGGGCATATTCCCTTCAGGGGATACTCTCCTCTCATCTAACCAACAACTTGTATCCCAGCTCTAATTCACGGGATCTCTGATCACATAGAGTGGGTTGCCACTGGGATCAGCTCATAGCGTGGGTCTCAAACCCATCTTCCTCGATGCATTATCTATCACATTGCATGATAAACCCTTTGTGATGGGATCAACAAGATTTTTAGATGTTTGGATATAATCCAACACAATAACTCTGGAGTTTCTCAGTTTCCTGACATATTTCAATCTCCTCTTCACATGCCTTGATGACTTCATATTATCCTTAGAACTGTTTACTTTGACGATCACAGTTTGATTATCACAGTTCATCGGGATGGCGGGTATTGGTTTTTCAACCACAGGTAAGTCCATCAAGAGCTCATGAAGCCACTCTGCTTCAACAGTGGTTGTGTCTAATGCTGTGAGTTCTGCTTCCATTGTTGACCTCGTTAAGATGGTCTACTTGCAAGACTTTCAGAAAACAGCGCCACCACCAAGTGTAAACAAATAACCACTTGTGGCCTTAATCTCATCAGCATTAGATATCCAATTTGAATCACTATAACCCTCAAGTACCCGTGGATACCCAGTATAGTGAATACCATAACTCGCAGTGACTTTTAAATAGCGCAAAACTCTTTCAAGAGCATGCCAATGATCATCTCCAGGATTTGACACAAATTGACTCAGTTTGCTTACAGCAAAGGAGATGTCAAGTCTAGTAGCGCTGGCTAAATACATGAGCGAGCCAATGATTTGAGAATATCTCAATTGATCTTTAGCATTCCTTCGATTCTTTTGAAGTAGCACACCCGGATCATAAGGCGTTGGAGAAGAATTGCAGTCGCTATACCCGAAGCGACTCAATATCTTTTCCACATAGTGAGACTAAAGCAGTGTAATCCCACCATTGTCATACTTTAGTAGCTTGATGTTTAAAATTACATCAGCCACTCCCAAGTCCTTCATCTCAAAGCAGCGAGATAGGAACTCTTTGACCTCCTCGATAACAGTGAGGTTGGTCCCGAATATCAATATGCCATCAACATGGAGACACATAATAACTCCCTCGCCCCCACCATGGCGATAGTACACACATTTGTCAGCTTCGTTTACAACAAAGCCTTCAGCAATTAAAGTTCTTTCAAACTTCTCGTGCCACTGTTTAGGAGCTTGCTTAAGACCATATAAAGACTTCACTAACTTACACACCTTTCCTTCTTGACCATCTACTACAAATCCGTCAGGCTGCTCCATATAAATTTCCTCATCTAGCTCTCCATTTAGAAAAGTTGTCTTAACGTCCATTTGATGAACGAGAATACCATGTGAGGAAGCCAAGGAAAGTAGTACTCGAATAGTGGTCAATCTGGCTACAGGTGAGTAGGTATCGAAGAAGTCTTCACCTTCCTTTTGGGTATAGCCACAAGATGTGCCTTGTACTTTTCAATAGTACCATCAGGTCTAAGCTTTTTCTTGAACACCCACTTACATCCTACAGGTTTGCACCCATAAGGACGATTAGTAACTTCCCAAGTACCATTAGCTAAGATGGAGTCCATCTCGCTTCGGACAGCTTCCTTCCAGTAGTCAGCATCTTGAGATGCATAAGCTTCTGAAATAGAAGTGGGAGTATCATCCACAAGGTACACAATGAAATCATCACCAAATGACTTTGCAGTCCTTTGTCTCTTGCTCCTTTTGGGAGCTTCATTTTCATCCTCCACAGGATCATCAGAGTGTTCTATCGGCATAGTGGGTTCAGGAATTATAGGAAATTCCTGACTAGATGAACTAGTCATCTCCTGATTTGATGAGCTAGACATACCTTTCATAGGAAAGATGTCCTCAAAGAAAGTCGCATCATTCGACTCCATAATTGTACCAACATGCATGTCGGATACCTCAGATTTTACTATCAAAAATCTATAGCCAATGGTATGAAAAGCGTATCCCAGAAAAACACAATCAACGGTTTTTGGTCCAAACTTTCGCTTCTTGGGTATTGGAATATTGACTTTCGTCAAACAACCCCAAGTTCGTAAGTAAGAGAGTTTAATCCTTTTATTTTACCATTCCTCAAATGGAGTCATGGTTTTATCCTTTACAGGAACACGGTTTAGGACATGACACGCAGTCATTATCGCCTCTCCCACCATTCCTTGGAAAGACCCGATGTATCTAACATGGTGTTAACCAAATCAGTTAGAGTGCGGTTCTTCCTTTCGGCCACCCCATTTGACTGAGGTGAGTAGGGAGGCGTCCTCTCATGTATAATACCATGTTCCGCACAGAATAAATCAAATTCATTTGAAAAGTACTCTCCACCACGATCCGACCTTAGCCGCTTGATTTTAAGATCAAGTTGGTTTTTTGCCTCAACTTTATAGATTTTGAAGTAGTTCAAAGCTTCATCTTTAGATTTCAGAAGATAAACATAGCAGTATCTAGTGGAGTCATCAATCAACGTCATAAAGTATCTTTTTCCACCTTTTGTCTGTCTGCACACCATTCATCTCACAAAGATCTGAATGTATAAGTTCTAGCGGTGCTAAGTTTCTCGGTTCCGCAGCCGTATGAGACTTGCGGGGTTGCTTTGCTTGCACACAAGCTTGGCACTTAGAACCTTTGATAGTGGTAAATTTCGAAATTAAACTCATATTGGCTAGCCGCGTCATGCAACCAAAGCTAATATGACAGAGTCGTGAATGCCAAACATTGGACTCATTATCATTGCAAACATGATTAATAACTTTAGTACATGAGTATGACAAAGACAAGCGGAACAGACCTCCGCACTCATAACCCTTTCCAAAAAATTGTACATACTTAGAAATTACAACTTTATTGGACTCAAAAACCAACTTAAAGCCATCTCGACATAAAAGCGATCCGCTGACGAGATTCTTATTGATGGAGGGAACGTGCTGCACATTCTTCAGCTGTACGGTCTTCCCCGAAGTAAACTTAAGATTTACCGTACCAACACCATGAACAGAAGCACGTGAGTCGTTTCCCATCAGCACGGAAGAGGTCCTTGAGACCTGATAAGAGGAAAACATGGAAATATCAGAACATACATGTGTATTAGCACCCGTGTCTATCCACCAATCGGGAGAATGACATACTGAAAGGATAGTAGGTAAAATACCGTACCCAGCATCCTTCATCTCAGTATCGCTAATAACCACATTAGCGGCTTTGCCGCTGTTCCCATGTGGACACTTGTCAAAGCGATTAGGGCATCTAGGAGCCCAATGATCAGGATCACCACAGACGTGGCAAGAGACTTTCCTCTTATCATTTTTCTTCTTAAAGTTGGTTGAGTGTGTGGCCTTGTTCTTGCCATCAAACTTTCCCTTTCCTTCAGTTTTGTTCTTATTCTTGAACTTGTGGGATTGGAAGTTTTTCCTCTACACCAAATTGGCAGTAGAACCTCTCTCAAATCCTCGAGCAGTTTTGTCCTTTGCTCTCGCCTTCTCTTCCACATGAAGAGACCCAATGAGATCTGTAACAGAAAACTCTTGTCTCTTATGTTTCAGAGAAGTAGCAAAGTTCCTCCACGAGGGACGAAGCTTGGCAATAATGCCACCGGCCACAAATTTGTCCGGTAAGGAACACTTGAACTGCTCAAGTTCTTTGGCAAGTGATTGTATCTCATGAGCTTGCTCAACAATGGAGCGCTCATCAACCATCCTGTAGTCATAGAATTACTCCATGACATACACCTCAGTGCCAACATCTGAAACCCCAAACTTGGCCTCGAGCGCTTCTCACACGTCCTTGCCATTATCAAATGGCATATACGGGTCAACAATGTTGTCCCCAAGAACACTGAACAAAGCCGCCATAAACATGGTATCAGCTTTCTTAAAGGTCGCTTCCTACTCAGCAGAAAGATCTCCTTCAGGCTTGCCAAGAGTGGCGCTATAGCAGTTTAGGTTTTCAAACCAGAGAACTGCTCTCTTGGGCCATATCTTATAGTGCATGCCATCAAAAGGAGGCGGCCTCGTGGCCACGGTTACACCAGTGGAATTCAGTTGCCTATAATCAGGCTTTTGGATTGTTGGAAATATAAGCAATAATCCATATGATTTAATCCAAATAATAAATTGATAAAACACGATCATACAAACGGTACTAAAACCAATTATGCAGATCAAAAAAGTAGATGAACAGATTATATCCATAGGAGATAAACCTATCACATCTACACCAAACGCTAGACCTAGAAACTCTAGCAAAATCAGAAAGAGAGAGATTGGAAACACATACGATGCAGTTGCGGCAGTAGCCGCGGCGATAGCAGCAGTAGAGCTGTCGCCCATGTTGAGGTTGCCGAAGAGGTCGCTGACGTCTGGGAATAAGTCGTCGTTCGGGAACTCGTCGTCAGACGATGTTGTGGTTGCCAGTATTCCTGCTTGAGCTCTCCCCAAAAACCTGATCGCCCCTCACCCGTACAGGTTCACGAGAGACGGGGTTCCAGAGGCCTACTGTCCCGATCTGCGGTGCATGCCGCAAGCCGGGATGGGGAAGACGAAAGCGGCGGCGCAAGGTTATGGAGGTAGGCGCATGTGTGGATTGACTCACCGATTAGGTTTAGCACAAACGCTTATATAGTGCAGGTTAGGGAGATCGTGGGGCTCAGCCCACCTCCGAGTCGGTAACAACCAGGTCCATAAAAACTGGAAACGGCTGTAATTAACGCCTCTGTTAATGACTCATAATCAGTTTTCCCAACCAGCAAAATAAAGCTCGGCTCGGCGAGATTCCCGCAACCCGCGGCGCGCGCGCGTCGTGACGAGGCGAGGCGAGACGTGGCGTGGCGAGGCGGGCGGCATCGGAGGAGGAGTGCGCGAGGGCTTATCTCCTTGTCACACTTTAGTGAGTGGTGCAACACTCTACTATATAAGGTGGTCCAACTCCTCTTCAACTAGGAATGATGGACTAAACTTTAGCACCGCTAGCACAGCCATATGATGCCATATACAAGTGGGCCAAAGAGAATTTCAGAATTTGTCTAATGGGCTAGCAACCCAAAACTCATCAAATTCCAACAGAAATGCCCTAGTGTACGTCCCTTCCAAATTTCCAAGGATACAAGCATGGCAATGGAGGTCGTGACTTTTTGTAAGGCCATTTTCTCCACCAATCTTGATGGAAGGCTCGTTTTCCCAATGCACCACAGTCATGTCATGGACTTGGTTGCATTAAGTTCAATTCCCTCAAGATAAGTCGATTCTAAAACAGCATGACTAGTTCGATGTAACAAATGTTAGGAATAGACAAGTTGTATTCCTCTGGGGGCCAAAGGCCACAATATATAATACAGCTACAGGTGCAAATATGCAGGAATCCCCCTAACATATGGGTAAAATACAATATACAAATATATACATCTAACACCCCCCCCTCAAACTCATGGTGGATCCACAACACTGAGTTTGGAGAGTAAGAAATCATGTTGCGCTCTGGTCTGTGCCTTCGTAAAGAAATCCGCCAACTGTAAATCTGAAGGCACATACTGAAGCGCAACAACCTAAGCCTGCACCTGATCACGTGTATAGAAAGCATCAACACCAATATGTTTGGTAAGCTCATGCTTGACCGGATCACGTGCAACACTAATATCACCTGTACTGTCAGACAAAACCAGAGTGGGTGTGGTAATAGAGACCCCAAAATCCGCTAGTAACCACCGGAACCAAGTCACCTCAGCAGTCAACAAGGCCATAGCACGCAACTCAGCCTCAACACTCAAACGGGAAACCGCTGTCTGTTTCTTCGTCTTCCAAGCAATGAGCGAACCACCAAGAAACACACAGTAAGCAGAAAGTGAACGGCGATCCGAAGGATCACTCGCCCACGTAGCGTCCTAATAGCACTGGAGTTGGAACGAGGAAAGAAAAGGCGACGAGTGATCGTACCACAAAGATAACGATTAACACAGAGAAGATGACTATAGTAAACAGTGGTAGGAGCAGAAACAAACTGACTCAGAATATGAACAGGATAAGATATGTCAGGATGAGTGACAACAAGATAAACAAGACTCCCAACAAGATGGCGATAACGCGTCGGATTAGGAAGAGGATCACCATCAGTAGGATGAAGCTTGACATTAAGCTCCATAGGGGTCTCAACAGTGCGCTCATCCCCAAGAGCAGCACGGACAAGAAGGTCCTGAATATACTTTTCCTGGGAGATGAAAAAACCATCAGAAGTGGAGGAAACCTCAATCCCAAGAAAGTATCAAAGAGGACCAAGATAAGTCATAAGAAACTGATCACGAAGACGAGCCTTAACAAAGGCTATATACTCAGGATCATCACCAGTAATGATCATATCATCAACATAGAGAAGAAGAAGAGTGCGTCCACGAGGAGAAGTGTGAACAAACAGTGCTAGATCATGAGCACTAGGGGATAAACCAACAGCATTCACTACAGAAGCAAAGCACTCAAACCAGGCACGAGGAGCCTGTTTGAGGCCATAAAGAGAACGTCGAAGACGACAAACCATCCCCTCGGGAACAGAATACCCACTGGGAGGCTGCATATAAACCTCCTCACTCAACTCACCATTGAGAAAGGCGTTCTGAACATCAAGCTGGGACACAGACCAGTGGCGAACAGAAGCAACAACAAGAAGAGTACGCACAGTGGTCATATGAGCCACAGGAGCAAAGGTCTCATCATAGTCACGACCATGCTCCTGCTGAGAACCACGAGCCACAAGACACGCTTTATAGCGCTCAAGAGATCCATCAGAGCGGGTCTTAATCTTATAGACCCACTTACACGTGATAGGACGAACACCGGGAGGGGGAGAAACAAGATCCCAGGCCAGCTGCCACTCAGGATGATGCTCAGCGTCCCGATAAGAAGTCGGCTCGGAGGCAACAGAAAGACCATACTGACTAGGAGAGTAACGGTTGGGGGCACGACGCTGACGAACAGGCCGAGTAGAGGGAAGCTCATGAGAGGAAGACGACTCAGGAGATGATGATGAAGAAGAAGGAATAGCAGAGGAAGACTCCGGAGAACGAGGAGAACTAGACGGAGCAGAGGAGGATGGTGTCTAAGAAGAGACATCAGGGGGAGGAGATCCTGAAGAAGACACAATAGAAGGAGAAGGAGATGTGTCAGGAAAGAGAAGAAAAGAGATATCTTCCATCGGGTAGGTACCAGCGGTGGGACGAGGATAGAAAGGACGCGTCTCATCAACAGTAACATCACGAGAGATACGCATCCTACGACCAACGGGGTCCCAATAGCGATAGCCTTTATGCTCATCACTGTATCCAAGGAAGACACACTCAACAGACTGAGCGGTCAGTTTGGTGCGTTCGCGAGGAGCAAGGAGAACATAGCAAACACAACCAAACAAGCGAAGCATGGAGTAGTCTGGAGACTGGCCAGATAGGCTCTCAAGAGGGATACCACCCTGCAGAGCGGCAGAAGGCTGAATATTGATGAGGTAAGCCGACGTAGCGACAGCCACAGCCCAGAAATGCGGCGAAAGAGAAGAAGCAATCATCATGGCACGGGTGGTCTCAAGAATATGGCGATGCTTACACTCAGCAACACCATTCTAGGCATGTGCGCTAGGACAGGAGAACTGAGCAAGAGTGTCCTGCTTAACAAGGACACCTCGCAACAGCTGGGAGATATACTCACCAGCAGAATCAGCACGAAACACACGAATGGGGGTAGAATATTGAGTACGGACCATGGCTGCAAAACGCTGATATATGGAGAGCACTTCACTACGAGAGAGCATAAAATACAACCAAGTGTACCGAGAAAAATCATCGATGAATAAAATATAGTAGCAATGGCCCCCTTTCGAAGCGAAAGGAGCCATACCCCAAACATCGGAATGAACTAAATCAAAAGATCGCTAAGATACAGACGCGCTAGTAGGATAGGGAAGCTGAATCTGTTTGCCCAACCTACAGCCCTGACAATGTAAAGACCCATCTCCTGAGACAGACCCCAGAAGACCACGATGAACTAATGACGACAGGCGAGAGTCACAAAGGTGACCAAGACGATGATGCCACTGCTGAAAGGAGCTGGTAGCAGAGACGACGACCGGAGAAGAACTGGCAGCTGAAGTGGCAGCGGAAGGAACATGAAGCCAGTCTAATTCCCAAAGTCCTGAAGAGTCACGGCTGCGAGGGCCAGCTCCAACCAGGGCCTGTGTGCGACGGTCCTGGACAACAAAAGAATCAGCATCAAGAATGACGCGCCAACCAGAGTCAATAAGCTGGCTAGCAGAGAACAGATTCATCTTAAGAAGATGGACATGAGAAATATGAGGAACAGAAAAAAAAAGTAGAAAGGGTGCCCCGACTAGAAACAGGAAGAGAGGTACCATCAACCGTAAAAACACGGACATGAGAAGGGAGAGAACGAAGAGCGGACAGAAAAGAAGACTCAGAGATCATATGAAAGGAAGCTCCAGAATCCAGATACCACGGTGACGTACCTGACTGTGTAGAAGGTGGTGGTCGCGCAGTGCCTGAAGAATCAGTCATAGAACCAGCAGTACCTGTTGAAGAAGAGCCTGTTGCAGCAAGTAGACCGCGAAGACTCCTGATAATGTCCTGATCGGAGAGAGCAACTACTGAAGATCCGGAAGGAGCCGACTGCCCACGAGCCTGGTGCTGCTGACGTAAACTGGGATCCCGTGTATAACAGGTGTCCCAAGTGTGGCCATCCTTGTTACAGTAAGAGCAGTGACGAAGAGAACCACGGCGACCCTAACCACGAGACTTCTGGTACTGACTCTGACCCTGAGACTGATACTGCTGGTACTGACCCTGGGACTGCTGGTGCTGACTCTGACCCTGACCTGGAGGAGTGGGTAATATCGGCGGTGACACAGAGGACCGCGGCTGAGTCGAGGGAGCAGACGGCATAGGAAGACCATGAGTAGAAAGCACAGATGGAACCGCAAGAAGACCAGCACCACGAAGACAGGTCTCCTCCGCCCGAAGCTCAGACAACACCTCAGAGAGCGGAACATGACCACGAGCATTCAGCTGAGCACGCCGGGGCTCAAACTCCTGGAGGAGCCGAGAGAGAAACTCATAGATGCGGTGAAACTCCAAATCCGAGCGCACAATCTGGCAGCACAAGCATGTGCCACACACATCAGTATGGAGAGAATCAAGCTGACGCCAGATAGCAACACTCTGAGTATAGAACTCATCAATAGTGGAATCACCCTACTGAAGAGCATGCTCCTGGCGAACCATAGACAGGTAAAGAGCATCCCCAGACGGCTGATAGCGTTGACGAAGATGTGCCCACTGAGCGGCAACAGTAGGGAGACTCATGAACTCAACAGCATACTGGGGCAGAACACTAGAGGTGAGGACAGCAGCAGCACGAGCATCCTCATCGACCCACTGAGTGTAGGCAGTCAGATCATGGCGATAGGCCTCGAGATCAGAAGAGTACTGCTTGAACTTCAGGTCATAAGCAGCAACAGCACTATCATTGGCTCTCTGAGCAACATCCTTGGACTCCTGAGAAGCATCAGTGCCGAGAACAATCAGCGTCGATGGAAGAGGAGCCACAGGAGCAGGGGGCACGGCGGTCATGAGACCTCGCCGGAGAGCACACCCCAAAGACGGAGACCGCGCATGTGAACGCGCATAAAGGCAGCGAAATCAGGGTAATTCGCGCCATCGAAGATCACCGGGCAGCGAGGAATCGCAACATAACCTGATGAAGAAGACATATCTCTCTCTCAATTTTTTTCCGGTCAACGCTCGATCGATATTGAACGAGCAGACCAACTGGAGGCCGACGGGGTCAGAGACGAGGGTCGCGAGGGCAGGGACGAGCGCCGGCGGAGTAGAGGCGGCGGCCGGCGGCAGGGCCGGGTGGAGGCGGTGGCCGGCGGAGAGAAACTGGGCGGAGGCCGATCAACGAGCAAGCAGCGAGTAGCAGCCGCGCAGAGGACGGCGGCGGGGCCGGGCGAGCTGACGGGCGGCCGGCGAGATCGGGGCGAGCTGACGTGCGGCCGGCGGCGGGATCGGGGCGGAATCGGGGCGGGCGGTTCCGATCCAAGCAGCCGAGCAGCACGGGAAGACGTGAAGCATGTCAGGGCGTGGGCGTGCGAGCAGCCCGTCGTCGGGAAGATGACGTGAAGCAAGACAAGTCCGATCCGATCTGGAAGATGTGAAGCACAGCAGATCCGATCCGATCCGATCCGATCCGATCCGATCCGATCGGGAAAGCAAAAAATTTGACGAGCAGAACGAGACGACTCCACACAAGCGGCCAGAACGGAAACCGGCGGTGGCCGGGGCGAGCTGACGGCGGCGGCGGTCACAAGCAGAGGACCGGTGGGCACAAAAACCCTAAAACCGGCTCTGATACCATGTTAGGAATAGACAAGTTGTATTCCTCTGACGGCCAAAGACCACAATATATAATACAGGTACAGGTGCAAATATGCAGGAAGCCCCCTAACATATAAGGAAACTATAATATACAAATATATACATCTAACAACAAACATGTTGTGAGGCCTCCATATATATGACGTCATGCCAGTGCATGCACATATGACTTGGTCCCTTTTGATCCATAATAAGTGTAAATTAGCGATGGATCGAAGGGGTAATTAGATTTTCCTCCGAATCTTGTTTACTCTCCAGTGGCAATGTGGCATCTTGTCCTTCCACTCTATTGGGGCTTTTATTTGAAGCTTATGCCTCGTGTACTCTTTTATGTACGACAGCTCAAGGTAGAGAATGCATTGTACTCGATTATTGGTAGGCCGCAGTTACAACATTGCCAAATGTAATCTTGTGAGTTGTGTACTCTTTATTCGCGACACCCAGTACGAAATAATGTACTAGTGCATTCTCTGCTCCAGTTTGCCTACGACAGCTTATGACACAAAATGTCCCTGTACTCGATGATTGGTAGCCTCTCGTTCAACTTATATTTCTGATTTCGTAAAAAATGATTTCTACATGTCGGCACATGCCGCCAGAAGAATCTCTGTCAGGGGACAAAATACCAAGCATCATGCATGTGGGAAGATATATTGTCAACCTGCTACATTTTTTTTCTTTTTGAAACTTCTTGTCAAGCGGGGGATGATGCAGTATATGAGGTGTACCTATTGGTCACAAGATAATGTATAAGTTATACCTGAGAAAACCAAGTTGTGCTCTGTACGTGACAAGCAAAGCAATTAATAGTATACTAGTGGTCCTTTTTTATATCAAAAACTATATTTCCAAGTTCAAAAAATTCAAAAAAATAAATCGAGATGTAGCTATTTATGTATACCAAAAAGGTGTAAAAAACAATTGAAAATAATGTGTGTTTTGAGTTATACAACAACACTAGTGGAAACGAGGCTTTTCGTTGATCTTGGAAAAGGGCTTTAACACCGGTTCTGGGCCGTACCAGCGTGGCCCTTGCGGCAAAAAAGGAGCCCCCCTTTAACACCGGTTCGTGGCACGAACCGGTGTTAAAGGACCCTGCAACAGTGGCCCGCGCAGCCCTCCCCCCCCCTTTAACACCGGTTCGTGGCATGAACCGCTGTTAAAGGTGGGGGGCTCTATAAGACACCACCCCAGCCCACACACCCCACTCTTCCATTTTTTCACTATCTCATTTTGGAGCCTAGCAAGAGGGTGTGAAGAGTGCTAGTTTGTGTTTTTTTCATATGCACAAGAGGTGTTCGGTGAAATGCCCGAGAGCTCAAAATAAGTTTTCTCTTTGCTCTTTCCTTCTCGGTCGAGGTCGGCAACTATCCTTTCATGTGTCATTGATGTACTATATATATAAATGGTCATCTCCCTATTAATTTTTGATATATACTACATATTAATGCAGATGAACCGGCAATGGATGTACGGTGACCGCCGCACTTCCGAGTACATTACGGGCCTCCAAAATTTCATCGTTGTGGCTAATGCAAACCGTGGTCACAATGGTTTTACGTGCTGTCCGTGTGTTCACTGTCAGAACAAGAAAGACTACTCAAATACCAGAACCATTCACGCCCACCTGCTTCGATCCGGTTTCATGCCCAGCTATAATTGTTGGACCAAGCACGGAGAAAAAGGGGTTGTGATGGAAGACAACGAAGAAGAAGAGGATGATGACAACTATCATAATATGTATCCTGAATATGATGATACTGCAATAGGGGTAGATAATGAAGATCAAGAGGGAGCAGATGGGCCCGCTGATGATGATCTTGGTCGGGCCATTACTGATGCAAAGGAAGAATGTGAAACTGAAAAGGAGAAGGAGAAGCTGGAGCAGATGTTAAAGGATCACAAAACATTGTTGTATCCAACTTGCGAAGATGGCCACAAAAAGCTAGGTACCACACTGGATTTGCTGCAATGGAAGGCAGAGAACGGTGTGACTGACAGCGCATTTTCAAAGTTGTTGGTAAAAATGAAGAATCTTCTTCCAAGAAATAATGAGTTGCCCGACAGTACATACCAAGCAAAGAAGGTTGTCTGCCCTCTAGGATTAGACGTGCAGAAGATACATGCCTGCATTAATGACTGCATCCTCTACCGCGGTGAGAAGTACGAGAATTTGGATGCATGCCCGGTATGCACTGCACTGCGGTATAAGATCGGACGAGATGATCCTGGCGATGCTGAGGGCGAGGACCCTAGGAAGAAGGTTCCCGGCAAGGTTATGTGGTATGCTCCTATAATACCACGGTTAAAACGTCTCTTCAGAAATAAAGAGCATGCCAAGTTGTTGCGATGGCACATGGAAGACCGTAAGAAAGACGCGATGTTGAGACACCCCGCTGATGGGTCACAGTGGAGAAAAGTCGAGCGAGAGTACCCGGACTTCGCACGTGACGCAAGGAACTTAAGGTTTGGTCTAAATACAGACGGCATGAATCCTTTTGGTGAGCAGAGCTGCAGTCACAACACCTGGCCTGTGACTCTATGTATCTATAACCTTCCTCCTTGGTTGTGTATGAAGAGGAAGTTCATTATGATGCCAGTGCTCATCCAAGGCCCGAGGCAACCCGGCAACGACATTGATGTGTACCTAAGGCCATTAGTTGAAGAACTTTTACAGCTGTGGGCCAAACCAGGTGTACGTATGTGGGATGAGCACAAAGGGGAGCCATTTGACCTACGAGCATTGCTTTTCGTAACCATCAATGATTGGCCTGCTCTTAGTAACATTTCAGGGCAGACAAACAAGGGATACAATGCATGCACACACTATTTAGATGAGACTGAAAGTGTATATTTGGATAAATGTAAGAAGGTTGTGTACCTAGGGTATCGTCGATTTCTTCCGAACCTGCATCCAGTAAGAAAGAAAGGCAAGCATTTCAAACGTCTGGCAGAACCCCGGAGGAAGCCTGTCCTCCGTACCGGTGAGGAGGTATTTGGTATGGTCAAGGACCTAGAAGTAATCTTTGGAAAAGGTACTGGCAGTCTATCTGTTCCGAATGACGATGCCGGACACGCGCCCATGTGGAAGAAGCAATCTATATTTTGGGACCTACCCTATTGGAAAGTCTTAGAGGTCCGCTCTTCAATCGACGTGATGCACGTGACGAAGAATGTTTGCGTGAACCTTCTAGGCTTTCTAGGAGTGTATGGGAAGACAAAAGATACACCGGAAGCATGGCAGGACCAGCAACGTCTGAAAGCCCCTGAAGAGCCTATGCATCCTGAGAACGAGAAGGGTAAACGATGCCACTTAACTCCTGCCAGCTACGCTCTTACCAAAGCAGAGAAGGAAATCTTTTTTGAATGTCTGAGCAGTATCAAGGTCCCGTCTGGCTTCTCGTCGAATATAAAGGGAATAATAAATATGGCAGAGAAAAAATTCCAAAACCTGAAGTCTCATGACTGCCACGTGATTATGACACAATTGCTTCCGATTGCATTGAGGGGGCTTCTACCTGAAAATGTTCGAGTACCCATTGTGAAGCTATGTGCATTCGTCAATGCAATATCTCAGAAGGTAATCGATCCAGAAAGCCTACTAGGGTTACAAACAGATGTGGCCCAATGTCTTGTCAGCTTTGAGTTGGTGTTCCCATGCATCTCCTGGTTCACCTAGTAGAAGAGATTGCCATTCTCGGTCCTGTATTTCTACACAATATGTTCCCCTTTGAGAGGTACATGGGAGTATTAAAGAAATATGTTCATAATCGTGCTAGGCCAGAAGGAAGCATCTCCAAGGGCTATGTAACAGAGGAGGTCATTGAGTTCTGTGTTGATTTTATTCCTGACCTTAAGGCGATTGGTGTTCCAGAATCACGACATGAGGGGAGACTGCGTGGAAAAGGCACCCTAGGATGTAAAGCAATGATATGTAGGGACGGGCATTCTCTCAATCAAGCACACTACACGGTTTTACAAAGATATATCTTGGTTGCCCCGTATATCAATGAACACAAGAATTTAATACGCCTCAAACACCCGGGACAGTCTGATGAATGGATTATAAGTGAACACATGGCGAGTTTTGGCGGCTGGCTGCAAAGACTTCTCACGAATAACACCACTGTTGGGGATCAGCTGTACTTGTTGGCCAGGACAACATCTTCGACTGTATGTACTTTCCAAGGGTACGAGATAAATGGGAATACATTTTACACGATAGGCCAAGATAAAAAGAGCACCAACCAAAATAGTGGTGTCCGCTTCGATGCAGCAGAAGACAATGGGCAGAAGACCACGTATTATGGGTTCATAAAGGAGATATGGGAACTTGACTATGGACCTAATTTTAAGGTCCCCTTGTTTCGATGCAAATGGGTCAAGCTAACAGGAGGAGGGGTTGAGGTAGACAAGAAGTACGGAATGACAATGGTGGATCTCAACAATCTTATGAAGGTAGACAAGAACTTAGACGAACCATTCGTCCTAGCCAATAATGTGGCTCAGGTTTTCTATGTGAAGGACATGTCCTCCAGACCAAAAAAAAAAGAAAAAATATGCAAACAAATACATCATATGATGAGCCAAAGCGTCACATAGTTCTTTCAGGGAAAATAAACATCGTGGAAATCGAGGATA
Organism: Avena sativa; assembly: GCA_916181665.1. NCBI lineage: Eukaryota > Viridiplantae > Streptophyta > Magnoliopsida > Poales > Poaceae > Avena > Avena sativa. The sequence continues at coordinate 1,688,034 of OV702285.1, forward strand.
AGACAGACATGTCAGAAGATTATAATAAGTTTGATGAAATTCCGCCCTTCACAGTGAAAACTGACCCAAGCATTCCGTTAAGTAAAGAAGATGCTCCATGGTTACGTCTGAAGCGATCATAAGGAAGGACATATGCCAAGAAGTTCATGCTCATATTATGTAACTCTAGTTCATGTTTTTAATATTAATACATGTCTTGAGTGTTAGTCTTGTTTTGTGGATGGACCGGGACTATGAGAAGAAGTTGTCCCGATTCGTACTTACCATTAAGATCTGATATCCAAACGCGCGCGGTCACATATTAGGGAGTGCCTCTATGACCAGTTTCTCGGAGATGCCGGAGGACTGGGCTCCGTCGGCATCTCCCTGAAACTGGCCGTAGTGGTGTCCCTGCTCTCGAAAACCATCTTGGAGATGCCTCAAACTGGCTGGAGGACTGGACTCACAAGGATGCCTATTTATAGTACAAGCAGCTCGACATAGTGTCAACACTTACGAAATAATGTCGACACTCACCCCTATTATTAGTGCTGACTCGTGTTTTGTCCCGGTTGGTGTCTCCAACCGGGACTAAAGGTTCATCTTTAGTCCCGGTTGGTGACACCATCCGGGACAAGGTACACGCCGCACGACATAATGTCGACACTCACCCCTATTATTAGTGCTGACTCGTGTTTAGTTCCGGTTGGTGTCTCCAACCGGGACTAAAGGTTCATCTTTAGTCCCGGTTGGTGACACCATCCGGGAAAAGGTACACGCCGCACGACATAATGTCGACACTCACCCCTATTATTAGTGCTGACTCGTGTTTTGTCCCGGTTGGTGTCTCCAACCGGGACTAAAGGTTCATCTTTAGTCCCAGTTGGTGTCTCCAACCGGGACTAAAGGTTCATCTTTAGTCCCGGTTGGTGACACCATCCGGGACAAGGAACACGCCGCACGACATAATGTCGACACTCACCCCTATCATTAGTGCTGCCTGGCCCAGCCTGAAATCCCTCCAACCGTCCCATTTTTAGAACAATGTCCCGCCATTTTTCCCGCCATTTTTCTTCCCGCCTTTTTTTCCCGCCATTTTTCTTCCCGCCATTTTTCTTCCCGCCAGTTCACTATATATATATATGTATGGTTGACCTCCATTGTCATTGCACATCTCTAGACTCATATCTGCAACCTCATCACTCTTTCCCATGGCTTCCACCGTAGCACTAACCCCCAGGGAGGCGGAGGCGCTTTGCGCCTCGAACTACCCCTACCCGTCGGGCTACTGTGTCCCCGTCGGCTGGATGCTGAGCGTCAAAGGCGTGCCGGTTCCTCCTGTCCCTCTAGGTGTGGCGCGCCGGATGGCCGTCACGAACCACTACTACTTCGAGCTCACGCCGGAGCAACGGAGGAATCCCAGATGGCATCCCGACTATTTCCCTACTTGGGAAGCCTTCTTCGTGGATCAGCATGAGAGGGCGCTCGCCAGGCACGAGGATGACGGCCCACCTCCTCCTAACTTCAACGATGCCGGCCGTCGGCTATGGTGGCGCGGTCGGACTCTCCAGAGCGTCATGGACTATGGCACTGCCGCCGACTCTAACCCCCGTCTGCGCTACCCTCAAGTCCAGCCCACGCGTACTCATCCTTCAAGGTTCAATTACGGCGACCCCGACGACGACAGCGATGACGGCGGCGGCGAGTACGACGACTACAGTGGCGAGTATTACAGGTGTAGGCAGGAGCATGACTGAATCACTCCAACATTCCGAAACAAGTTCGGCCGATTGTTACTTAATCTGGCCATGTATCTTAATTTTTAGTTCTTTTATGTATCTTAATTTTCAGTTCTAGTTTGGATTTATGTAACTTACTATTAGTTGCATTCTGTATTTTAATTCCAGTTCTATCTCCTTCGCAAAATGACCTATCTCATTCGAGGTTTCTTGGCTTTCGGGTCAAATGACCAATGTTATGTCTAGAACCAAGGCATTGTTTGTGATAATATGGCCATATTGTGCATACATGTGCATCATGGCATGGCAAACAATGTTGCAAGAGGAAGTTTTCCTTTTTATCGCACCAAAAAGGCATTTTCCATTTTCCGAGCATAAAAAACGGACGGTTTTGTGAAGCAACCACCAAATGGCTAATTCAAAAAACCACCAACACATTTTACAAAAATACTAGACCACCTTATATGGACAATGTACCAACAGGGGGATCTGAAACCTTTCCGTCCACCTCTGGTGAAAAAGACAAAATTCCTGCCGAATCGGCAGGAAGTGGGTCAGATATGAACTACAGGTACATGATATGATGCTCATGATTTTTTACAAAAATCATTTTTAGGTTCACAATATGCTATTTTATCAAAAAAACAATGCAAGTTGAGCGAGGCTTGGTCAGATTCAAGTGTATACAAAAGATGCGGCATTTAAATATCCAATCAATTCAAAAATGTTAATACAAAAGATGTGGCATTAAAATATGACTTGCTCTAATAAAATAGGGTTAGATTCCTTTTTAGATTCTTAATATTTCTTATGTTCAAAGTTTTAGGATTTGACAATTTATTTTTGTTTGAATTGAATAATCAAAATTTATATGTAAGTGTTTTAATCATTTTGAAAAATTTCATGTAAAGTAAATATAAAATGTTTTTACATGAATGGATAGATATTATTTTTCTGAAAATTATGATATATTATTCATATTTTTCTGAGTTGAAATGAAAAAGATATGAATTTTCTAAATTCATATCCTATTTTTTGAATTAAAAATGCCCCTTTAATGCATGAAATAAATGCCCCCCCTTTAACACCGGTTTCAGACACGAACCGGTGTTAAAGGGGGGGCGCATTTATTTCGTTTCGCGTGCGCACCCCCCCTTTAACACCGGTACGTGGCTGGAACCGGTGTTAAAGGGGGGTATTAAATGCGCGCGCGAAACGAATTCCTCCCCCCTTTAACACCGGTTCCAGCCCCGAACCGGTGTTAAAGGGGGGTATTAAATGCGCCATCCCCTTCCTTTCTTCCTCCCAGAGCCAGATCGATCGAACCCCTCGCCATCGCCACCGCGCGCACTCGCCACCGAAGCCCTCCAGCCCTCGTTGTCGCCACCCTCGCCACCGCGCGCGCGCGACCGAGGCCGACGACCGCCACCGAGCGCGCGCCACCGAAGCCGACGACGACGTCGGCGCCTACAAGAACCCCGATGCCGTGGTGAGCTAGCGGACCGCGCCTGGTCATCCCCTCTGTTTCCTCCCCTTCTCTGTTTCCTCCTGGCGCGCGGCGGTGTGGAGCTCACGCGGTGGCGGCGCCGGCCGGCAGAGTGGAGCTCGTGCGGTGGCGCCACTCCGTCCTCTGCGTCGTTCGAAATTTGCTATTGATTCCATTTACAATCTACAAGAAATGTTGTAAGCTAGAGGGTTCGAAATTTACTACTCTGGTTTTTGATTCAATTTCAAATACTTCTGTATATAAATCAAACCATTGTACTTATTAGTAGTAGGATCAAATCGGACACGAAAACTGCAATAGGAATGTAGGTACGAAACAGATGTACCAAGATGAAATCGAACAAGCTTTGTAGAAAGTATGATTTCAAACCATTGTACTTATTAGTAGTAGGATCAAATCGGACACGAAGACAGCTTTGATAGGGGAAGACCCAAACCTGATTTTGAGCTCGCATTGTCGGTGGTAGCTCGCGTCATCGGGTGTGGCGGGCAGGAGCGGCTACGCGAGCGCGTCCATGAATTGGGGCCAACGACAGGGATGTGGAGGGGATGGGTCAAGGAGGCGGATTCATCGGGGAGGCCCAGGGCCCAGGCGCGGTACGGGGACGGCCTCCCCTCTTGGCTTCGGGAGCGGCCTAGGTGGGGTGCGAGCTCAGGTGGTGGCCTTGGGGTGCGAGATCGCGATGCGGCCTAGGTGGGGTGCGAGCTCCGGTGCGGCCTAGGTGGGGTGCGTTATGCCAGCGATGTAGGGTGTATGCATGGTCCTTCTGGGTTGCAGGTGTGTCCGCTGGTAACGACGGCACGTCGTCCCTCTCTTCGGCGATGCGATGTGTCGTTGGTCGTCGGAGTGGTGGCTAGAGTTCACTGATGTCGGTGGCGGCCTTAGAAGGTGGACTGCGCGGGCAGCTCTTTGGCGAGCGTCGTGGCTTCTCCCCTTGGTCTGGGGCCTATCTTGGGGACATCCCCTCCACATTGTATCTGTTCTGCCAAGTTGTTTGCCGTCGCTATAATGTTTGCCTCGGCCTCCTCTTTCGAACAACGCCCGTTTTAGGTAGGCCGCATCACGCTACCTCGCGCTCCCTAGGTCGCTCTCCAACGCCGCCAGCCTCCGGTCAGCCACTGTAGCTAGCCCCTCTCATATGCATCCGGGATTTCTCCGAATTAGGGTTTGGCCCCTCGGAACTCGTTTAAAATGATCAAGCATCCTTAGGGTTTTAATTTCATTTGTGTATTCATTTGTGTATTTTTGTATGTATAATATGTATATTTGTGTATGAATCCAAGTCCACTTGAATGTTTACTCTCTTACTCTAGATAATATTATTGTTTTAGAAACTATGGATCCACTTAGTAGAAACCTTGAAGAAGAAGAAATAATGGAGAACATTATTGATGAGGACACCTCACAATATCTGAACTTGGAGGGACATGATGACAGCTCAAGTAGTCATGGAGAAGATGAAGACTCCGGTGAACGCAATTTAGTGATTACAAAGTCCGGCGAGGTATGTGCATTGATTAAGCCTCTGCTGACTTCCACCAATAATCTTCTTCTACATGTATTAATTAACGCTTCTTTCTTCTTTTAGCCCTCTGGATCGACCAGTCAGCAACCATCTTCTTCTATGAAAAAGAGCAAGCGAGGCGCGAGCCATCGGTTGAAAGATCGTGCAAAGTTCACGATCGAAGCAGTCCGTGTTGATGGCAGGTCGATGGAGCCCAAGAAGGCCGCAGACAAATTTGTACGTCAGGCTGGAGTTCTTGTTAGGGACCAAATCCCAACCATAATTGAAAATTGGAATAAGCCAAAGAAGGGCGACGGTACCTTTGTCGATGAAAGATCCAAAGAAACGCTTTGGAATTCGTTGTTGGTAAATTTCACCCTTCCGCCAGAGGAGGATGAAAACAATCTGGTTATAAAGGAAAAGGTCAAAGAGTGGACTCTAAAGAAGATGGATGACGCTTTCCGCAACTGGAAGACAAAATTGAACAAATTTGTCAAAGCTGGCGAGACTCCAAATTTTGAAGACGCATATTATGCGAAGATAAGACCTCACTGGCCCGAATTTGTGACATATGAAAAAGGTGCTATAGCTAAAAAGATGTCAGAAACCAATACGCTTAATGCCTAGAAGAAGGAATATCACCAGAGGACGGGGTCAAGTGGCTACATATCTCAGAGGCCTAAGTGGGAGGAAGTTGAGAAGGCCCTGCGCGCTAGAGGGATCACACCCCAGACACATGTGTGGGACCTACGTGCAAAGACTTGGTTCTACGGAATTGGGGCAAGGTTGGAACCAGAAACAGGATTGTGTATCTTCCCAACCCTCCTTGCCAAACCCGTCACTGAACTCATCACGGCATACGAGGAAACATCCGCCAGGACCTTCCATCCCGACAGAGAGAATGACCAGCTCACACGAGCCATCGGTAAAAAAGAACACCCTGGATATGCACGAGGCACAGGGGTATGACGTGGAAGGATGGGTTTGCCGAGTGGAGCGACTCTTACAGATGGCGCGGCAGAAAAGAAAAAGAGCGTATAGAGCGGATGACACAGATAGAACATGCACTTGTGGCGCTGCAGGCGCAAGTGAATGCACAACAGAGCCATCAAGCTACCGGCCCATCTCAGCGGCACGAAGAGCCTGCATTGGAAGCTGCCGGCGGCCCAGACTCTGCGCGGAAAAGCAGCGTGGCTTCCACGGAGAACGTGCAGCCCACGCTTGAAATGGAGGGTCCTCGATACCCCGTGGATGAGATCACGGAGAACGAACACGCTGAGCTGCATGTGAGATTAATGGGCTTATCCATTAAGGTGGCTGTAGGCTATGCCTTACCTCCTGTAGCTGGTGGAACTTACCACTGCCGACCGATTCCATATGGCTATGCTATTGTCGGGGTGGATGAGGTTGTGAAGGAATATGAGGAAGCACAGCTTGACCATGCTACAGGTGATGGGGAAACTCAACTCAAATTTGCAGTGAAAACAACCATTCTTTGGAAGAAGGAACACATCGTGCTTCCAAATTGGAGGCCACTGGCACCCCCGCCGTCTCCGCAGCGTCAGCAGTCTGAGCCGCTTCAGCTATCGCCTGCGCGGCAGCCATCTCCGGCGCTTCAGCCATCTCCTGCGCGGCAGCCATCTCCGGTGCGCCAGCCATCTCCAGTCTGCCAGCCATCTCCGGTGCTTCAGCCATCTCCTCAGTGTAAGCGGAAGAGCACTGCCACGAAGAGCATCAGTAGCACTGCCACAAAGAAATCCGCAGGAAACCGTACGCCAAAGAGTTCAAAAAACTACGTCCCGCAGCCTTCCGCCAAGCCATTGCCGGTTTTACCGTGTAATCGCAGCGACGAGGAGACCAATAGGATGTCGGAAGAAGAGGTCAAGAAATTCTTTGCACCTAGACGGGCCGAGCCAAAGGAGAAAATAGATCCGGCGATGGTGGAGAAGTTTTACAAAAATCTTTTGAAACCTGAAACCCCACTTGTGCCGGACTACGAGCGCCAGATTTTGAAGGGGGATGCAAGGCGCCGTAGGGAGACTGAAAGTAGCAGTCGTGCGACACCCCAGAAAACAGTTCCCATGCTCGGAGAGCAGGAAAACCAATCATGCGCCCCACTCCAAGTGTTCGACACACGGGACGCTCCTCCCGTAAATGATTACGAGGCAGAGCTACAAAGAAAGGCCAATGAGATGGGGATGACTTACATTGCATACTTGAACCTCATGGGAGACAACTTGCCCAAATGCGATGCCAACCCCATACAGCCATGGAAGTATGGGAAGAATCTCGTCAAGAAAGAGGATCTCAAGAATCTACCAACAAAGATGCGAAAATTGCACAAGTGGTACCTTCATTTCTGCAAGACGAGAAAGGTAGAATGGATCACGGCGCATATAAGAGATGATATTTTCTTCTGCGGAGACGACGCGATCGACTTCAACATTCAAGACTTGCATTTTCTATTCAATCAGAAGGAACTTGACAAAGCTGTCATCAGCCTTTATTGTGTGTAAGTACTATTTCTGTAATTTATATCTCATCTCATTCACTTCATTAATTGCATGTATATATATATATGCTCACCATATATGTATATACTATTATGCAGGAAAAAGGTTATGGAATGCATGAAAGGAGGCCCTTTTGACATTGGGTTCGTTGACCCAAATAGAGTTCATGAAGAAGTGGTAAGAACCAAACCCGGGCAAACAGAAGATTACTTGCTAAAGTCTTTACTGAGACAACAAACCAAAAGGGAAATACTATTGCCTTACAACTTCTCGTGAGTACTGTTACCCTCCCTCTTGTACACATTCTGTTTCGGCTTACTCGATGTTAAGTGTAACTGATGATGAGTTATGCGTGCGTAGGTTCCACTTTATTCTGCTAGTCATTCAACCCGACTCAGGAAAAATCCTTGTCATGGACTCGTTACGAAAAGAAAAAGAGATATGGGCAGACTTTAGAGAGATGCTCCAGAGGTAATTTCAATCATATTATCGCACTAGATCGGCAACTTTCGTGACAACAAGTAATTAATTACTCCTTTATCCATTTTCTTTGCCGGACAGGGTTTGGAAAAGGTTCACGGGCAGGGCCGTGGGTGAATGGTCAGAAGAACTAAAATTTGTAGACCAAAATGTAAGTAATACTAGGTAGCTAGGTCTGCGTATCTCTTTAATTCTGCTTCCAATTCCATTATATCATGCTTTATTGATTATTATTTTGATTGAACTCTCTATTCTCGTAAAGTGCGCGTATCAGGGACCCGGCAATAACTTATGTGGGTACTATGTTTGCGATTTCATTCGCAACACGATATGTGCGACGGGCCAAGCCGCACTAGAACAACTTAGAGTAAGTAAACAAAGTACACAACATTATTTTATTACCATCAATTGTGTTGAGTTTTATTCTTATATATATATATATATATTGACCCCATTCTTCATATATATTCAGATCGAACGGATGCGGGACCAACTCCTACCATTTGACCGCATACGAGCCATTCAAGAGGAACTGGCGGGGTTCATACTTGATGAGGTCGTCACGCCTGGCGGAGAACTCTTTAGATATCCACCAAAATGAACGATGACGATGTATGTGCCGATGACGATGTATGTATCGATGACGATGTTTGTGTATAATAATAGTTGCTTAATTATTCATGTACTCGTTGTTGGAGATATGCCCTAGAGGTAATAATAAATGTAGTTATTATTATATATCTTTGTGTTTATGATAAATGTTTATATTCATGCTATAATAGTATTAACAAGGAAACATTAATACTTGTGTGAATTGTAAACTTAAATTGAAGTCCCTAGTATAGCCTCTATACTTCACTAGCTTGTTGGTTGATTAAATGATTGTGGTTTCCATATCATGAACATTGAGATGTTATCAACAACAAGATCATATCGTTAGGAGAATGATATGGTGGACATACTCCTATAGACAAGCGTAGCATAAAGATCAAGTCATTTCAATAGTTCAATTGCTATATGCTTTCTGATACATAGTAACCTAATTCCTTCGACCATGAGATCATGCATATCACCTTTACTGGATGGATGCTTTGATGTCATCAAACACCACACCGTAACAGGGTGGCTATAAAGGTGGCATTGAGTGTTCGGAAAGTATTGGTTGAAACACATGGATCAAGAGTGGGATTTGTCCATCCACATGACGGATAGATATTCTCTGGGCCCTCTCGGTGAAATGTCATCCAATTAGCTTGCAAGCATGTGACTTGGTCACAAGGGATCACATATCACGGGAACGAGAAAAGAGTACTTATCAGTAACGAGGATGAACTAGGTATGCAGAGATACCGACGATCATAACCTCGGATAAGTAACATATCGTGAGACAAAGGGAAATTGGTATCGTATGTAAGTGGTTCATTCGATCGCAAAGTAATCGTAGAAATATGTGGGAGCCATATGAATTTCCAGATTCCTCTATTGGTTATTGTTCGGAGAAGTGTCTCGATCATGTCCGCATAATTCACGAACCGTAGGGAGACACACTTAAGGATTCGACGTTGTTTGAGTAGTTATGGTATTATGAGAAAGAGCCCGAATGTTGTTCGGAGTCTCGGATGGGATCCGGGATATCACGAGGTGATCCGGAATGGTCCGGAGAATAAGATTCATATAAGGAAAGTCCCGTTTCGGAGTTCGGGAATGATTCCGGTGTTTTCATCGGGGATATTCTAGAAGGTTCCGGATTGTCCGGCACTCCGGGGGGGGGGGGGGAGGGGTACATGAATGTGTCATTACATATTGGAATGATTGCATCATGTACTAAGTGTTCTTGCTGTCCCAAATATAGGATTAAATTGAATCCTAAAACAGAAAAGTCAAATGTCCAGTTTGAAAGTCAAACTGCCAAAAACAAGAAACTGTGGGAAACAAGCAAGAGGAGTTGGAGTCGACTTGGAGGAGGAGTTTCTCTCCTCCAAGCCGGCGGCCAGCCTAGGCCGAGTTGGGGAGGGACTCCCTCCCTCCCCTGGCGCGCCACCCCCTCCCACCTATATAAGGAGGGGCAGGGCTCCCCTCCTACACACAAGTTTCCTATCCTCTAAACTAAACCCTAGATCTAGACCCCGGTTTAGAGCTATTCGGTTTAGAGCCTTCTAATTGGTTTAGAGCCCTCTAATTGGTGTGTCTAATTACTAGACCACTAATAGCCTCTCTCATAAGCTCCACCATACTCGCACCGGCTTAAGGCGAAGCCCTGCGGGATTTCCCCTCTACTTCCGGTACCACGCCGTTGTGCTGCCGGAATCGCGAGGAGAGTGCTACAACCTCCGCTGCCTGCTGGAACAAGGGAGAGGAAGGTCTTCGTCGAGTACCGAACGTGTGACCGACTGCGGGAGCGCTGCTGGAACGTGGCGCTGGAAGGATCGTCTACGCGATCTTGAGATCGGAAAGAGTACGACTACATCACCCACGAGAATCTGCTCTCGTTAAACACTTTGGAATCTTCGAGGGTGAGTTATTCCATCGACTCGTCGCTGCAATCTAGTAGATAGATCTTGGCTTGTTTGTTTGTATGCGATAGAAAATTTTTGTTTTCCATGCTACGAACCCCTACAGTGGTATCAGAGCCGTGTCTATATGTAGATCTGTTGCACGAGTAGAACACAATGGTCATTGTGGGCGTTGATGCTTTTATTGTAGATTGCTTTTTGTGTACTTTGCATCTTGCGGTATGTTGGGATGAAGCGGCCCGGGCTAACCTTACATGACATCGTTCATGAGACTTGCTCCACGCTTGACATGCAACTCGTTTTGCATAAGTGGCTTTGCGGGTGCCTGTTTCTCCTAGCATAGTAAAGATCCAATTTACAACGGGTGATCAACAATGCTAGTATCAATGTTGTGGTTCTTGTTCGTAAGTTAGAACGACACTTATGGAAAGCCCCAAACCACGTAAAATATGCAAAGAAAGTAGAAGCGTCTAACTTTGTTTTGCAGGGGTGTGCAGTGATGTGATATGGCCATGATTGTGATTATATTTGATGTATGCAATGTTCCTTATTGTAAGTTGGCAACCGGCAGGAGCCATATGGTTGTCTTTAAATTCTGTTAAGACCTGCGTGTCTATTCAAAATAGTTGTAATAGTTGAAGCTGGCGGACGACAACCATGAAGAAGCGTCATTGACCTTGATGCTATGCCGGTAATGATGGAGATCATGTTCGTGCTTGAAGATGGAGATCGGAAGCACAAAGAAGAAAGGCCATATCATATCACATATTATGAATTGCATGTGATGTTAATCCTTTATGCATCTTGTATTGCTTAGTAGACGACGGTAGAATTATAAGATGATCCCTCATACACATAAATTTCAAGTTCTAAAGTGTTCACCCTTAGTATGCACCGTTGCCAAAGCTTGCTACTTCGAAGCACCACGTGATGATCGGGTGTCTTTGATTCCGCGGGTGAATACAACGTAAGCAAGCCAGATTTGCTTATGCGGTAGCTAAGGTTTGATCTTGACGAGCCTAGCATGTACAGACATGGCCTCAGGAACACGGATCGCCGAAAGGCAAAGCATGAATCATATAGTAGATATGATGAACATGATGATTGTTCGCCATTAAAACTATATCAGCTCTCGTGATGATCGGTGTTGATGTAGTGGATTTGGTTCGTGTGATCACTAAAACAATGTGAGGGATGTTGTTTTGAGTGGGAGTTCACCTAGTTTAATTTCATTAATTAATTTGAACTCAATTTGTCATAAACTTAGTCTAAACTATTGCAAATATGTTGTAGATCAATGGCAGCCCCTACCATCAATTTTAATGCGTTCCTAGAGAAAGAAAAGTTGAAAAACAATGGAAGCAACTTCGCGGATTGGTTCCGCAATTTGAGGATTGTCCTCACAGCTGGTAATTTGACCTATGTGCTGGATGCACCGCTGGGTGACCCACCTGCAGCTGATGCTCCCGATGAAGTAAAGAATGTTTACCTCGCTCGGAAGAATCAGTACTCCATAGTTCAGTGTGCTATCTTGTATGGTTTAGAATCGGAGCTTCAGAAAAGGTTTGAGAATTCAGACCCATATGATATTGTCGAGGATCTCAAATTAATTTTTGAGACTCATGCGGCAATTGAAAGCTATGAGGCTTCTGAAAAGTTCTTTAACTGCAAGATGGAAGAGGGTAGCTCCGTCAGTGAGCATGTGCTTAAGATGTCTGGGCACGCAAATAAACTTCAAAGTTTGGGTATAGTGATTCCTAATACTTTGGGAGTTTACCGCATCCTCCAATCACTACCACCAAGTTACAAGAACTTTGTGATGAACTACAACATGCAGAACATGAACAAAGAGTTGCCAGAACTATTTGCTATGTTAAAATCTGCAGAAGTGGAGATCAAGAAAGAGCACCAAGTGTTGATGGTCAATAAGACCACCAAATTCAAGAAAGGCAAGTCTAAGCAAAAGGGACGCTTCAAGAAGGGTGGTAAGAAAGTTACCACGCCGACGAAGAAGACCAAGGCTGGACCTAAGCCTGAAACTGAGTGTTTTTACTGCAAGGGAGAAGGTCACTGGAAGCGGAATTGCCCAAGGTACTTGGCGGATTTGAAGAACGGCAACATCAAGAAGAAAGGTATATCTGATATACATGTTATTGATGTGTATCTCACTAGTACTCGTAGTAGTGCCTGGGTATTTGATACTGGTTCGGTTGCTCATATTTGTAACTCGAAACAGGAGCTGCAGAATAAACGGAAGCTAGTGAAGAACGAGGTGACGATGCGCGTGGGAAACGGATCAAAGGTTGATGTGATCGCGGTCGGCACGCTACCTCTTCATCTACCATCGGGATTAGTTTTATACTTAAATAATTGTTATTTGGTGCCTACGTTAAGCATGAACATTATATCAGGATCTTGTTTATTGCGAGACGGTTACTTGTTTAAATCCGAGAATAATGGTTGTTCGATTTATATGAGTAATATGTTTTACGCACATGCACCTATGATAGATGGTCTATTCTTGTTGAATCTCGATAGTAGAAATACACATATTAATAACATTGAAGCTAAACGATTGAAATCAAGCGATAACTCGACCTATATGTGGCACTGTCGTCTTGGTCACATTGGAGTGAAACGTATGAAGAAACTCCATTCCGATGGACTTCTTGAATCACTTGATTTTGAATCACTTGAAAGATGCGAAGCATGTCTGATGGGTAAAATGACTAAGACTCCATTTTCTGGTATAATGGAGCGAGCTACGGACTTACTGGAAATCATACATACCGATGTGTGTGGTCCAATGAGTGTAGCATCGCGCAGTGGTTATCGTTATGTTCTTACCTTCACGGATGACTTGAGTAGATATGGGTATATCTATTTCATGAAACATAAGTCCGAAACTTTCGAGAAGTTTAAGGAGTTTCAAAGTGAGGTAGAGAATCAACGTAACAAGAAGATTAAATTTCTACGTTCTGATCGTGGAGGTGAATATCTAAGTTACGAGTTTGGCGAGCATTTGAAGAAATGCGGAATACTTTCACAATTGACACCGCCGGGAACACCACAGCGTAATGGTGTGTCTGAACGTCGTAATCGAACCCTCTTAGATATGGTTCGTTCTATGATGTCACTTACAGATCTACCACTATCATTTTGGGGTTATGCATTAGAAACAACCGCATTCACTTTAAATAGGGCACCATCTAAATCCGTTGAAACGACACCATATGAATTATGGTTTGGGAAGAAACCTAAATTGTCGTTCCTTAAAGTTTGGGGATGCGAAGCCTATGTAAAGAAGTTACAGCCGGACAAGCTTGAACCCAAAGCGGAAAAATGCGTCTTCATAGGATACCCGAAGGAAACTATTGGGTATACCTTCTATCATAGATCCGAAGGCAAAATCTTTGTTGCCAAGAATGGATCCTTTCTAGAGAAGGAATTTCTCTCGAAAGAAGTGACTGGAAGGAAAGTAGAACTCGACGAGGTTGTCGAACCTTCTCTCGAAATTGCGAGTAGCGCAGCACCGGAAGAAGTTCCTGTGGTGCCTGCACCAATAAGAGAGGAAGCTAATGATGGTGATCATGAAACTTCGGTTGAAGTTACTACAGAGCCTCGAAGGTCAACGAGAACTCGTACCACTCCAGATTGGTATGATTCCGTTATGAATGTCATGTTGGTGGACAACACCGATGACCCCGAGACATATGAGGAAGCGATGATGAGCCCAGATTCCAATAAATGGCAAGAAGCCATGAAATCCGAGATTGGATCCATGTACGAAAACCAAGTATGGACTTTGGTGGACTTACCGGATGGCCGGAAGGCTGTCGAGAACAAATGGATTTTCAAGAAGAAAACAGATGCTGATGGTAATGTTACTGTCTATAAAGCTCGACTTGTCGCAAAAGGGTTTCGACAAATTCAAGGAGTTGACTACGATGAGACTTTCTCACCGGTAGCGAAGCTAAAGTCTGTGAGGATTATGTTAGCAATCGCTGCATATTATGATTATGAGATATGGCAGATGGATGTCAAAACAGCATTCCTCAATGGAGACATTGATGAAGAGTTGTATATGATACAACCCAAAGGTTTTGTCGATCCTAAAGATGCTAACAAGGTATGCAAGCTTCAACGGTCCATCTATGGATTGAAGCAAGCATCCCGAAGTTGGAATCAACGTTTTGATAAGGTAATCAAAAGTTTTGGTTTTATACAAACTTATGGAGAAGCTTGTATTTACAAGAAAGTGAGTGGGAGCTCTGTAGCATTCTTAATACTGTATGTGGATGACATATTGTTGATTGGGAATGATGTAGACCTTCTTAATAGTGTCAAAGAGTATTTGAATAATAGTTTTTCAATGAAGGATCTTGGCGAAGCAGCTTACATATTAGGCATAAAGATTTATAGAGATAGATCGAAACGCCAAATATCATTGTCACAAAGTACATATTTGGACAAAGTTCTAAAGAGGTTTGGAATGGAAGATAGCAAGAAAGGGTTCTTGCCCATGTTGCCCAATACGACCTTGAGTAAAACTCAAAGTCCGACATCGGCAGAAGATAGAGAAAGGATGAGTAAGACTCCCTATGCCTCAGCCATAGGATCTCTAATGTATGCCATGCTATGTACTAGACCCGACATTGCATATGCTGTTAGTTTAACTAGCAGATATCAAAGTGATCCAGGAGTGGATCATTGGACAGCGGTCAAAAACATCCTTAAGTACTTGAGAAGAACTAAGGATATGGTTCTTTCTTATGGAGGTGATGAACAGCTCGTTGTTAATGGTTACACCGATGCTAGTTGGAACACCGATCCGGATGATTCTAAATCACAATCTGGATACGTATTTATTTTGAATGGTGCAGCAGTTAGCTGGAGGAGTGCAAAGCAAAGCGTTGTGGCGAGATCTTCAACTGAATCGGAATACATGGCTGCTTCGGAGGCTTCACAAGAAGCGATATGGATGAAAGAGTTCATTACAGAGCTGGGTGTGGTTCCTAGTGCGCTGGACCCAATGTCTATCTACTGTGATAACATGGGCGCCATAGCCAATGCGCAAGAACCAAGGTCACACAAGAAGCTGAAGCATATCAAGCTGCGTTTTCACGCTATTCGAGAACATATCCAGGATGGGGATATAAAGATTTGCAAAGTACACACAGATCTGAATGTGGCGGATCCGTTGACTAAACCTCTCCCGAGGGCAAAACATGACCAACACCAAACTGCCATGGGTGTTCGGTATATTACCATGTAATCTAGATTAGATGACTCTAGTGCAAGTGGGAGACTGTTGGAGATATGCCCTAGAGGTAATAATAAATGTAGTTATTATTATATATCTTTGTGTTTATGATAAATGTTTATATTCATGCTATAATAGTATTAACAAGGAAACATTAATACTTGTGTGAATTGTAAACTTAAATTGAAGTCCCTAGTATAGCCTCTATACTTCACTAGCTTGTTGGTTGATTAAATGATTGTGGTTTCCATATCATGAACATTGAGATGTTATCAACAACAAGATCATATCGTTAGGAGAATGATATGGTGGACATACTCCTATAGACAAGCGTAGCATAAAGATCAAGTCATTTCAATAGTTCAATTGCTATATGCTTTCTGATACATAGTAACCTAATTCCTTCGACCATGAGATCATGCATATCACCTTTACTGGATGGATGCTTTGATGTCATCAAACACCACACCGTAACAGGGTGGCTATAAAGGTGGCATTGAGTGTTCGGAAAGTATTGGTTGAAACACATGGATCAAGAGTGGGATTTGTCCATCCACATGACGGATAGATATTCTCTGGGCCCTCTCGGTGAAATGTCATCCAATTAGCTTGCAAGCATGTGACTTGGTCACAAGGGATCACATATCACGGGAACGAGAAAAGAGTACTTATCAGTAACGAGGATGAACTAGGTATGCAGAGATACCGACGATCATAACCTCGGATAAGTAACATATCGTGAGACAAAGGGAAATTGGTATCGTATGTAAGTGGTTCATTCGATCGCAAAGTAATCGTAGAAATATGTGGGAGCCATATGAATTTCCAGATTCCTCTATTGGTTATTGTTCGGAGAAGTGTCTCGATCATGTCCGCATAATTCACGAACCGTAGGGAGACACACTTAAGGATTCGACGTTGTTTGAGTAGTTATGGTATTATGAGAAAGAGCCCGAATGTTGTTCGGAGTCTCGGATGGGATCCGGGATATCACGAGGTGATCCGGAATGGTCCGGAGAATAAGATTCATATAAGGAAAGTCCCGTTTCGGAGTTCGGGAATGATTCCGGTGTTTTCATCGGGGATATTCTAGAAGGTTCCGGATTGTCCGGCACTCCGGGGGGGGGGGGGAGGGGTACATGAATGTGTCATTACATATTGGAATGATTGCATCATGTACTAAGTGTTCTTGCTGTCCCAAATATAGGATTAAATTGAATCCTAAAACAGAAAAGTCAAATGTCCAGTTTGAAAGTCAAACTGCCAAAAACAAGAAACTGTGGGAAACAAGCAAGAGGAGTTGGAGTCGACTTGGAGGAGGAGTTTCTCTCCTCCAAGCCGGCGGCCAGCCTAGGCCGAGTTGGGGAGGGACTCCCTCCCTCCCCTGGCGCGCCACCCCCTCCCACCTATATAAGGAGGGGCAGGGCTCCCCTCCTACACACAAGTTTCCTATCCTCTAAACTAAACCCTAGATCTAGACCCCGGTTTAGAGCTATTCGGTTTAGAGCCTTCTAATTGGTTTAGAGCCCTCTAATTGGTGTGTCTAATTACTAGACCACTAATAGCCTCTCTCATAAGCTCCACCATACTCGCACCGGCTTAAGGCGAAGCCCTGCGGGATTTCCCCTCTACTTCCGGTACCACGCCGTTGTGCTGCCGGAATCGCGAGGAGAGTGCTACAACCTCCGCTGCCTGCTGGAACAAGGGAGAGGAAGGTCTTCGTCGAGTACCGAACGTGTGACCGACTGCGGGAGCGCTGCTGGAACGTGGCGCTGGAAGGATCGTCTACGCGATCTTGAGATCGGAAAGAGTACGACTACATCACCCACGAGAATCTGCTCTCGTTAAACACTTTGGAATCTTCGAGGGTGAGTTATTCCATCGACTCGTCGCTGCAATCTAGTAGATAGATCTTGGCTTGTTTGTTTGTATGCGATAGAAAATTTTTGTTTTCCATGCTACGAACCCCTACACTCGTATGTACCGATGATGATGTATGTGTATACCGCTCCCGATCGATTCCCCCTCCCCCCCCTCCCGCAGAAATACGCCCAGAACAGGGCAGAGGCTGCCGCGGCAGAGATTTAGGTCGTTTTCCTGCTGCGGCAGAGAACCTTTAACACCGGTTCGTGTTACGAACCGGTGTTAAAGGGGGGGCTGAGCCCCTGCGGCAGCCCCACGTGCGCCACCCTTTAACACCGGTTTGTATAAGAACCGGTGTTAAAGGGCCCCCCCCCCCTCTAACACCGAACCCTCAACAGCGGTTGTAGAACCGCTGTTAGAGGGCCCTCCCAACCGGTGTTAGAGGGGGGGCTCTGCACTAGTGCAATGACAAAACTGTAGATGTGAGCATTATAGTGATTTCAAAATCTTAAAAAAGATCCCAACTTTGTCATTTCTGTGTAGCTTAGAGTACAAAATATTTCGAATTGAGATTTTGTATGTCTGTGATATACTACATCATTAGCTACGTTTAATATTTAATTCCATAATCTTTTTAACATGTAAATATAGTTTTATTTTTTAATATATAGGAAGCACGTACGGGAGCCAAAAAAAGGACTTTGCCGCATTATATTCCCTCTTTCCAACAGCCCAAATATATTGTGAGCTTAATTATATAAGTTTAGCTAACACACCTTGGACAAATACACACGCTCTCCTTAACGACACCAAGCTCTGTGCGCCGGCCGCCGGGGCAAATCTCTACGGCCGCATCCTCTATCCCACTTCTACTCTCCCTCCTATCTCGGGGGATAGAGGGGATTGGATTGCCGACCATACGCAAGCACGGAGACAGCTATTTTGTCACCCATACGTGGACAGAATAATAATTGAGTGATCCCATGTGGCTACAGTTTCGGTGCACAAGTTCTAGTGCATAGGGAGAAATGAAAAATAAATTTGTGCGCTTGTATTATTTATAAGCATCTGGTCTGTACATAATGTTGATAAAAATATCTTTTGTCGTGTCCACTAATCATATACACACTTTCGTAAACACATCATGATTCTCCACGTATTATATGGACGAACAAAAACGTCATAGGAGATAATTTTTATCATTAAACACCATATCACTTCTACACATCCAAAATGACAAAATAACGACAAACCCTCCCACTCTAATAAGAATTCTACACTTTTGTAATCTACCCCAAGTAATAGTTGCTCTTTTCTCGATTTTCGCTCGGATTTTTTGGTGGCATGGCCAAGCGGTAAGGCAAGGGACTACAAATCCTTTAAAAATATTAGCAATGCTACACGTAGGATACAAGTCAGAAGCTAATTGAATGACTAATCATACATAACAAGCGAACTCACATTGGTAGACAAATGCTAGTTGTCTCATCCTGGAGACAAAATACACATCTCATACTACCATGTCAAATTCTCTTTACAAGGTTTAATCTTGTGAGGTATCTTCATCTTTTTAGACCTTATTATTATCACGTCTAGCCCGATCAAAGCTCTATACGAGGAATCCATAGAGAATTTTCCACTCTAATGTAGATTCCAGCGAATCTCATCAGCCCCTTGCGACAATTTCACCATTACAAAATGTTGTAACAAGGCATTCCACGATCAAGCCTGTGGCCAGTTAAATCTCTTATGAACGTCACATTCGGTGAAAAAGAATTCGAAACTGTGGCGGTAGTATCACCCTTGTGGCGAGCAATGTTGCATCGAGATGGATATTTTTCCCAGAGTGTAGCATTTCCTAGCAACTTGTCCTCCTAGAAACGAACTTTCATAACCACTAGACCAGCCCAAAGTGTGAGTCATCAGGATTCAATAAACTTGGGACAATGCATTTGAGCATGTATATTTTCTCTTTAAGAGGGTTTGCATATGTTGTCTTTGGTAAGTATATTTAAAAGACATTTGTCAAGTAGGGTCGTATTCTTGTTCAAAAAAAAGAAGGGTCGTATTTTTAACCTCAATGTCATGAATACCTAGCTCATCTTGGTCTTTGGGACAGCAAATCACAGTCCATTTAACCAATCAATATTTTTCACTCACTATTCCCTTACCAAAAGAATCTCAACAGTAAATAATCCAATCTAATAAGACTTTTTTAGAAAGATGGAAGAATGATGTCATATACAATACTATATTACTTAGTAATAAATTTATAAGAACCAATCTTGCACTCGAAAATAGCAATTTATCTTTCCAACTAATTAACATTTTTCATAGTCTCTCCTCAACAGAAATTATCCTAGGTTCTTATGCACGCGACAAAAGAAACGATACAAACCTAGGTGAGGTGAATGACTCAGAAGAGACGACGCATCGTGAATGAACTAATGCAAGGACTAGTTGAATTTTCTTAAGCAGACTAATTCTACCCGATTATAGAGAAAATGTGGCGGGGGAATTGTAGAAAAATGCTAACATTGGGGTTATTGATTAACAAATAATATGTGATGTCTGCGTGAGCATGAAATAAAGAGTTACAAACTTACTATCTTCTAGGAGCCGAGCGAGGCTAGCAAACAACACATAGGTCAAGATCATTGGGAAACTCGCCTATTGCACCATAATTATAAGGTAATTAGCAAGCAGCAAGTAAATTATGAAGTCAAGATTTCCCTCTAATATAATTTCAACATAATACATCGTGCATTTATAAAAAAAATACATCACAACTTACTCCATATCAGAGTAATTTGCAACAAAAACACCATAGTTTGGTAATGTTAACAACCAAGTAGGAAACCCACCACAAATCACATAAAATGGTAGGTGTTTGACACATTTGCCCCAATTATGGTAGTTTTTCCCAATTCTCTCAATGGCCACATAGACTAGATATATGATCCATCGAGGTCATAAGAACTACACGCGCCATTTTCTTCCACCGCATTGCATTTCTGGTGGAATTCTACTAGGAATTAACATGACTCTCTCGTAGTATGCAAGATCGACATTGGGGACTTTTTTGTGAGGTTCTGCGTACGGTATAAAGATGATGTAGTTGATTCACAAAAAAGAACGGTATTGCTTTTTTTGTACGGATCAGAATAACCTAAACCCATGAAACATATTTTCATACTTTATTTATCTGGCATTATAAACGTTTATATTTTATTTTATAAACATGCTCACAATGTTTGCCTATTTGAAAATTAATACACCTTATAATTTGTAATTGAGGGAGTACAACTTATAGCAATGTACTCTGAGAGGAATGCAATTTACTCTGCTCCAATTTACAACCGCCAACTTCGCCGGGTCACTCTCTATCAACTTGCTATAGTGAAAATAATGCTGCTGACTTCTACATGTCGGCAAGAATGAGAATCTACTAGCCACACGCGCTGCCTCTCGGGGGAGGCGGCACGGGCAGAACCCTAAGCCGCCGCTGCCCCCGACTCCTCCTCCCACCTCTCCCCCGCTGCTACCGGAGGACATCGGCGGGCAAGTCCGGCCGGCCGACGGTGGCAGCGGGGCTGCTTCCTAGCGTGGTGGCCTCTCTTCCGTAGGGAGCCCCTTGGGCGCTCGAAGGTTGTTGCCCCTACGGCGATCTGATGGCGGTGGGGTCTGGAAGCCGGGACGGCGGCCTCGGGCTTTGATGGAGGTTCTCCCTCGGCGGATGGCGCCGCGGGTCGCATCTGCTGCCAGGGGTGCAGTCCTAGGGTTTCTCTCACGCCAACACGAAGATCTATCTTCGGTATGTTTTCATTGATCTGGTGGCAGTGTCGTGTTCCGGAAGGCTCCGCCGACGAACTCCCATGGGCGATTCATGCCTGGAGATTGCTGGAACGGATGGGATTTGGTCGCGCTCAACCGGTGTTTTTCTGACCGTTTGGTTTCAGAGGGAGCGAGGCGAAGCTCCGCAGTCAGTTGCCATCATGGAACATATCTTTAGTTCCATGGTAAAGTCATAGTGCGGAGAATGTCATGGAAGCCAAGATTTGTGGACTAGCTATGGTGGGTCGAGTCTCGGTGGCGATGACGAATTGGCTTGCTGATTCATGAATTGTAGCAGCGGCATCGAAAAGTGGGGGTAGCAGCACAAGAGGAGTTCACAGTCTTACCTTGCAGGGTGAAATCCAATGTCTGGCTTTAATTGGTTGTGCCTGGCAATGACCTTGTTGAAGGCATTGTTTTGTGAACGGAGACTTTCTGCAGGGTGAAAACCTATGGTTTTTGATCGGACAATGACGGTGTTTGTGCTCTGTTTCCTTTTTGAAGGCGTCACTATTGGAGATGTTGGACTTGTGGTGTTTTTCTGGTGGGGTTAGTGTCGCTGCTACTAAGGATCTTATCGTTATAGCGAGACTTTTTTTTGTAATTCTTTTTCTTTTATTGGGTAATATTTAGTGCATACTCCTAGAATGCTAGTGCATCTCATTTATTTATAAAAAAATTGTTTTTCGACATAGGCTAGGTACACGGATCGCCATGCCTCCATCCAGCTACAAGGGGTAGACCATCCTGGGCCATTGGGAGAATCTAGTAGTGACTAGTTCACCGTGCACATACGCTGAATATTTTTCCATATACTTTCCTCCGAAGCTTGATTACTCTGGAGCGACATCGCTCCTACTGGGGCTTATGTGAGCTTGTGACTGGTGTACTCTTTATTCGCGACAACTTGTACGAATTAATGTACTATGCAGTGCTAATCATAGAAATGAACTGCACCCTCTGCTCCAATTTATTGTCTACGACAGCTTAAGACAGAAAATGCACTGTGCTCGATGATTGGCAGGCTGCAATCGAGTGATTTGCAAAAAAAACACGCCACATTTAGGCAAAAGTTATCAAACCTTCACAAAAGACCACCGGAAACATGCATTTTTGTGGGTGTTCGATGATTTTGCCCTAATTGTGGTGTTTGTTTTTTGCAATTCACTTGGCAGCAGATACGAACTTGTTTCTCGTAAAATCATAAAAATAATCCTGTCGATTTCTACATGTCGGCAAGAATGAAAAACTATTTGATGACGCCAGAAGAATCACGGGACAAAACACCAAGGACATCATGCACGTGGGATGACATCTTGTCAACCTACTACTAGCTAGTGTCTACATGTCTGTACTAGCTAGAAAGAAGCCGCAGTTTCTCTCAGTGAGCTGGGGAGACGAAGTACATGAGGTGTACCTACTATCCACTAGACAAGGTACAAAAGTTATGTGTGAAAAAACCAAGCTATTAGCTGTAATAGCCACTAGATATGGTATAGGTTTTCATGTATGTTGTACTGACCAATGTAATTAAGCTGGCTCTAGAAGGACGTGACTAGTTCCCTGTAGCAAACAAATCAACGGTGTAAGTGTGAGGCTAGTCACGGTGAAGGTAACTTTATGAGTAATTAAGGGTCTAACTCAGTAAAATTGTTTACGTGGAAATAAACTAATGAAAAAAAAAAGATGGAGTAACATATTTGATTACTGTGACATCACACGTACCAAGGAAAAATGTGTCTAACAACTAATAGATGATACTTTATGCATGACATATTACTCTCACTGAATATGTTCCATCCATCTCATCCCTTCGAACACTCTCCTAAATGACGCCCCTAACATCAAACTTGGTATCCTCATGTTTTCATGAATCGTCTACCTTGTCGAGGTGTTTTTTGGGCCTCGAGCCTTGTACTAGAACCTTACTCTTTCTCTATCTTAATACTCTTTCTGTTCGCAAATATGTGTACTTTTACTTTTTTAAGTTAAACTTTATTAAATTTGACCAATCTTAAGATAAATATAGCAACATATATTACGTGAAATCATCATATTATGAAACTGCATTTTAAAACAAATCTACTGGTGCCAATTTAGTGTCATAAGTATTGCTATGTTTTAATAAAGTTAGTCAAATTTTATTATCTTTAACTTAAGACAAGACTAGAAGTACGCTTATTTGCGGAAGGAGGGAGTAAATGAAACATTAAGTCTTTTGACACGTTAAACAAAACTATGTGCACTAGGGCAAAGATCTTGGCAACCATCTAGCTGCTGTCTCCTCTATCTCACTTACTTACCTGTTATGGATCTTGTATTTTATTTTTATAACCACTAATATCACCCTCATAGAAAAGAAATATGAAAGAGTTTTATGGTGAAGTTTTTTCACAGTAAAGAAAGGACTAACAAACAAGGTGTCACTCAGTAAATGGTGAAAACTATAAGCTTGGCTATACCCATAGCACCCCCACTGGACCCATTAAACACTCGGTTTGTAAAACTTACTTTGTTTTTCTAGCTACATTCTTCTTTTGCATAAACTTGAACCGTCTGTATCTAGTTTTTTTTTGCAATTTTACTTTGAAATAAAAGACCACCACATGTAGATGCGCTTAATTAATATCAGTAAGATACTGGAATAAAAAGAAGTTTGGATGCTAAAAAGAAAGAAGAAAACGGAAGAATAGTCATAGAAAAAGTTATGTATGTTGGCACACTTTGTTTTATGCTTTATTCTTGAATCAATGATAGTGTGCAAGTGTCATATTTAGTGCTAGGTCTCATTTACAGCTTGTATGTTTAACTTTGAGTTTATCATGCATATTAAGATATGAGTAATACTATGGACACTTTTGAATTCTTTTTCTTAGTGGTTAACGTCCTCCCTCCTGTTATCTCTTCTTACAAAAATTTAAGCAAGTGCTTGTACATCAAAACATCTTGTGGCCAAGTTTATTTTATAGTTGTCTCCACCATAACTACCTACATAGCAACAAATGCTATTCCAAATATATTTGCATGTGTTATCTTTGAATATTTAAAAATATTTTGTTTTGTGTATCTTAACGCTCATGGGGAAGCAAGTTGTTGGGTGACGATGAACTCAAAAGCATCATCACCCTATAGTAAAATAAAAATGCATAGGGAAAGATGGCACAAACCCTCAAAGCAAGGTTGAATAAAATAAATAAAAATAAAAAAGAGAGAAATTAATAATGGTGAGAGAGTGTGTGCAGGAAAAATTATCAAAATTTTAAGATACAAGTATATGCCGACAAATAGGTGTTGAGTGAAAAGAAGAAAAAATTGCCCAATTAAGATGCCAAAAAACGGGGAAATGGAACTCCATACTTGCGACAAACTGTTGACATGAGATGTATATCCCCAAAAATATTCACTTCTCTTACTTATTATGTTTAATTCAAACACTTATCACATGTTTAAAAATCACTTCTTAGTTTCTACTTCTTTCTGAGTCAAAAAATCTATTCTTAAGACCAACTTATAAGGAACAGTTCCTTTTTGTATAAACATGCTTATGTTACACACTTTCACATCTTGCACTTACACATAAGTTTACTTAATTATCCATGTTAATTAGTGCATTTACTACTCTACAAGCTTTACATATTGTTATGCATACTTGAAGTTCATGAGATCTATCACTTTATGAGAGGATTGCTTGTTGTTATTCTTTGAATTATGAATGATTTAACTTTCTTTAGCAATGATCATGACTTATAATGTTTTTATTGACAACAAACTCTAAAATCCGTGTTAGTTTTATCACCTTTATGCTCCAGGATGAGCATATGTTAAGCTTGGTGTTGATGCATGTGAAACGCATCCATGAACTTTGTAGTTTATTGTTGCATTTTCTAACATATTTGAATGTTATCTATTGCTATATCCATGTTTTATATTGATATTTGGGGATTTACTAATGATTCTCTTTATTTGGATTATAACTCTGTATAACAGGAAAGCCCAATTTGTGTATTTTTAAGTTTCAGGAAACTTAACGAAGTAAAACAGACCTGAGCTGGAGCTTTTGAACCAGAAGAGAGGAGCCACAAGGTCCGAGAGAGTCCAGGTGGTGCGATCAAGGAGCATGACCGCACCACCTAGGGGTTCTCCACCCTCGAGCGTCCGCGCAGCCATCTGTCTTTATCTTAGAGTCCGTGTTTTGAAACGCCTATAAATAAATCCCCTGTCACGATCTCAAAAGATGTGGAGCGAAAACAAAAAACACTGAAACAGAGAGAGGAACAATGAAGACTAGCAAATTAAATTAGTTCACTAAAACATCATATGATACAACGTACGGTTTACGAATATACATCATGCATGTTGTGGCATATATACACGTACAAAATATGATACTTCCTCTGAGACTAGCAAACTAAATTAGTTCACTAAAACATCATATATTAGTGAACATAGGGAGTGGGAAAATCTACAATAATCATACTCCCTTCGTTATGGTTTGGAGAGTGTTTTAGAGAGATTGTTGGAATCTAGGTGGACGTTGGTTGGGGCCAGATTTGTGCCAAAAACATATACCCATTAATTATTCGGCGATCTATTAAACGTAATTACTCAATAGAAACGAGGAGTTTAGATGCATGCATTGGTGGAGTTGCATGCAAAAATTAATTTCTTGACTGCATGGAGTAGAAAGTGGGGAGAAAAAATGGGGACATTAATTTTGTAATTAAGTCTAACGCGTCTAGGAGGAGAGGAGTTTTGAAAACGCATGGTTTTTATAAGACGCCCTTAAAACCGTGACGAAGTAAGTACAAGACATGTGAAACTTATAAATTATTCCAGCTTAGGAGTGTCCAACACATTAAATAGTGAAACTCCACCAAACGCTTTTTGTTAAAAAGATGCACGTGGCCATAATTCACAAGTTCACGCTAATCAATTCATGGTTTTCGATTGGAAAAACCATTTGTCGAATATTAAAACCCAAGTGGTGGTTAATGAGGTTATGATCGTTTATCTCTCGAAATAGGCTTTCGCCCCGCTTTATAGATAAAGCACATAGGTGAGACCGCTGTTGGGCCAGACAGCACAACGTCCAAAGGACCAACACGATACACGGACTGAACAGGCAAGTCCAAAACAAAAACAAAAACAAGAAGAAAGAAAAGAAAACAAAGCCGACAACGGCGGAGCGACGAAACAGAGAAGATTCGCAACCGTTGCGCCCACCGAAGAAGTACCACCACATCACTAGCAATCCAAAGTGCCACGTACCAAAGCAGCACCTCCAAGAAGGGGAGTGACGATGACGACACTGCTGCCCGGACTAGTCCTAGGGTTTCCCCCGGTACGCCATGGGAGACGCGGAGGAGATACCCCCGACGCCCTTCAAGAAGGATGGCGATACCCAAAGGTGTCATCGCGCCGGTGTCAAAGAGACAAAGATTTCTCCCGATCCCTCCAACGACCCTCCCGACCGCTATGTATTGCTCCGCCAAGCTTGCCGCCCACCTACACGCGCCACCACGGTCTTGAGGACTTCACCACCGTCACACCGAGGAACATAGACCGAGGCCGGTAGGAGCGAGAGAGCGGGGCCATCGACGTGGATAGGCATGGCATCAGCACGCGGGAGAGAACAATCTCCACCGCCCGAAGGCGATAGCCGACCGGATGCAGCAGCAGGTCATACCAGACCTTCTTGGCCCGGCCGAGCCCGTCAAGGCTCGTAAAGCCCCGTCGCCGCACTTCAGCAAGGGTGCCTCCGCATACGCCTCCTGTGGCATCCCGCCAAACCACTACTAGAAAATCGCGTTGTTTTGTGCATTGCATCATCATTACATCATCATGCATATTAATTTTACCTGAAACTATGTTGCGAAAGACTATGGTTTTCCGAAACTAGCCCTCCTTCTATTTCAAATTAACCCCGGCTGCGTCCGGATATTTTGTTTGTCTAAAAACTAGTTACAAAAATGTATTGCAAATTAAATAAAATGTTAAATTATTTTTAGTGGGGCAGTCGAACGGGCCGAATGACCCGAACGACCACCCCTGTTCCAAAACGGTCCACCTAATTCCTAAACCTACCAATCTATCTACCCACACCCCCCTCCACCTCACCCCGACCAGTCCCACGCCGCCACGTCACCTTTCCCCTCCCCCTAGCCTATCAAACCATGCCACCTCACCCCCAAACCACCCTCTCCCCTCCACCTCACACGCCAGCCCACACAGCACACCAAACAGCATCCTCCTGCGCGGTCAAACCCCACCCTGCCAGCCCCTGGGTCCCACCACCAACCCCACCCGCGGCCCCCAACCTCCCCTTCTCCTCTCTCCTCTCTCCCTGGCGCGCCGCTCCACCCGCGCCCACCAACCCTCCTCGCCCGTCGCCGTTCTCCTCTCCCCCTCTCTCGGCCGGACCCGCCCTCCGCGCGTGCGTCCCGCCTCCGGCTGCGGCGCCGCTCGGCTCCCCGCCGCCTGCGCCTCGCCGCCGGCCCCGTCGCGTTTCCCCCTCCTCTCCAAGCCGTGCCGCCCGCCTCCGGCCACCGGGACGCCCAGCACCGGCCGAGCCGCCCTCCCGCGCCCGCAGCCCGAGCCTTTCCCCCCCCTCGCGACCACCCCCACCCCGGCTGCACCCTCCGCCTCGCTCGCCCCATTTTCTCCCCGTCGGACGCCCCCCCCCCCCCGCCGCCGCGTGGCCTCGGCTCGGGCGCCGCCGGCCGCCGCGTCCTCCGTGCTTCCCCAGAGCCCCGCACAACCTCCGGCCGCCCCCCTCGTCGTGCTTCGCCCCGCCATCGGCCCTCCCCTACCTCTGCTCCGGCAGGCACCGCCGCGCCGCCCCTGGGAACCTCCCTCGCCCGCGTCTGCTCCGGTCACCACCCCGACGCCCCGCTCTGCTCCGCCTCCCCTACGGCCGACAGACCCCCGACCTACCAGGCCGCATCCGTCGCCGCCGCCATGGCTGCTCTCCCCGCCGCGCCTCAGAGGTACAGTGTCGGTGGCGTCAGCTACGGTGGCTTCGTGGCCTACCACCTCGCTCACGCGCTCCCGGCCGTGGTAGAGCGCCTCGTGCTCGTCGCGGCAGGTGTGTGCCTTGAGGAAACCGACCTGGCGGCGGGTCTGTTCGCCGTGGAGGATGTCACGGAAGCCGCCAGCCTGCTGCTGCCGCAGCGGCCGGAGGATCTGAGGAGGCTGGTGGAGCTCACCTTCTACAAGCCGCCAAAGTTCATGCCGTCCTGCTTCATCAGGGATTACATCACGATCTTCCGAAGACCGATCCCCGAACCCGCAGAACCCTGAGGCCGTCGACACGGAGCCCCGAGTTCGCCACCACGGGCATGCGGCGCCACCCCCAAGATCTCCAATAAGGAACAACAAGACCCTCGGAACACCAAGATCTCCGCCGTGAATCGGCAATACCGACTCGATGGCGCGGGCCCGAAAAGACCCTCGCAACGGCAAGATCGACCCCGGGGAGCCCGACAAGATCGGCACGACGACAAGAACGACAGCGACCAGGAAAATCCGATGTGCCCCGACGCCACGCTAAGTTCGTCTACCCGAACGCCAAGATCTACCCCGTTATCCGAGAGCAATCCCAGAGTCCGAGAATGTTTCCGCCGAACCCTGGACCCTGCCGAACCCCGAACCCCGGAACCCCAAGATCGTCGAGACCCCTAATGTGTGAACCCCTTTCCGAGAACCCTATTTTATAAAT
Organism: Avena sativa; assembly: GCA_916181665.1. NCBI lineage: Eukaryota > Viridiplantae > Streptophyta > Magnoliopsida > Poales > Poaceae > Avena > Avena sativa. The sequence goes on from OV702285.1 coordinate 1,716,946, forward strand.
GGTCAACTATATGAATTGTTGCATATTTAATCATTCATCTCGTATGCATAATCGTTGGTTTGGGGGCCTTATGGCGATTCACCTAATAATTAAATATGGGGCCCATATGCGGGCAAATCTAGCCTTATATTGGCCTCATTTAAATTTGTGTAGCGAACCGATGATATAATCTTGTCTTGTTAATACAACATTTAATTTGCGGTGTAGAGAAATAACATGAACCATTTAAAATGTCGGGACCCTGGTTCCGCTTAATATGACCTAATTGCATCGCATCTTTGCCATGCCATACATCATACATGCATCATGCGGATCTTCTGCCGTTGAATTAAATAGTGCATCCGGTGTTTATTCTAGTGATTTGCTTCTTCGCGGATAAGGCCGTTGAGTTAATGTGAGCTTCGCCCCGATCTTCGGTTGAACCTTCGACAATGTTTTCAGGCGAGCATCTCCCCCTTTCTACCTATCTTACTTTTCTAGTATTTATTCCCTCCTGTTGATCTATTGCTATCTGTGTTGCGATGCTCTAGTGTTTCGTACCCGTGATATCCCTTGCAGCCTTATATTGCCTTGGACACATCCTATTACCGTTGTTTGGTAGATAGTTGGACTTGCGCGTCGTAGTCGCTTGATCAAGTGTTGTTGCGTGTCGTCAAGTACCACAGTTGTTGGAGAATTGCCGCATGTTCAATGTTGGAGAAGACCATGGCTTTATTTATTGTTCACTTTAATTACTGCTTAACAACTAAAATTGAAGTAAGCAGAGGCATCGGTGGGTGATAGATAATATTTGGTTTCCGACCGCCCACTTGTGTCCCGTAGGACCCCGAGTTCTTGACACCTGTTCCGAGATCGAGCGCGCTAACCACAGGTGGGGAGATATGGGCCCCCCATTGATTATTACCTGATTTCAAAGTATTGTACTGGGGGCCACAAACTAGTTTGAGGTTTTATTTACTATCCTGTACCTATGCCATGCTTTACTGCTTTATTTATGATTGTGTGAGGAGCACGCTGTACTGTTTTGGAAGCGGAGTGTTTTCGCGGTATCGACAGTCCCCGTTTGGGGATTTGCTGTCGTATACCGCCACTGTCGCAAACCCTAAGTCCGTCTCGGAGACCGGCCGACTTCGTTGCGGGTGTCGACTTGGTGGGGTGGCCCCCATGTACTTGCTTTGGGTCTGGGAACGTCGTGACTTAGGCCCCGCCGACATACCGATGGGTGTATGTTAACTGATCTGGCAAAAAGGGTCGAAGTGCCTGTGGATACTTTGGTGCACCCCTGCAGGGTTTAATCTTTTCGAGAAGCCGTGTCCGCGGTTATGGACGACTTGGAGCACAGGTCTCGATCATAGACAACTATAACTAAAGTTTACTGTTCTAATTTGACTTGTATCCGATATGACTAGTAATCAGCTTCACCACAACGGAATGGCTAAATAAAAGTACCAACAACTGCTGGGTTTTGGGTTATCTCATGCTAACTGTATCTGGCTAGTAAGTGTTGCAACTATCACGGAATGGATAACTAAAAGTGCCCACTGCTTATGTTATCAGGATGATTATCTACACCTGACTAGTAATTGTTACAACGATAACTGAATAAATAAAACTGCCAACGGTGTGAGTTCCTCGGTTGACTTCCTCGTTTGGTCTCGAGGGGGAAACGCCAGGATGGGTTTGTTTGGTGTTAGTATCAGGTTGGTTCCGAATAGGTCTCTCTTACCCCTCTCTGATAGCCGCCAGTTGTATCGAGTCTCTATAGGTTGTTTAGTGCATGTTGCCGCTGCCGCTTCAGTCCACCATACCTATGTAGGCGAAGACCGCCGAATTCTAGTCTCGCCGTGTACTGGCCTCAGTACTGACGCTCCTCTTTTTCCTTTGCCCTTTGTCGGCACCCCTTTTGTTTAAGCAGGTTTTGAGATCGACGTCGTTAGCAGGGTTACCCTTCCGGCTTGGCCTGGGCAGGGTTATGGACGCCATTGGGTATTCTTCAGGGCTCTTAGCCCCATTTGCATCTTGTCCGTAGTCGGACGCTCTGTCATTTTCAAGGTGATTTGGATCTTTGTTCTGTATATCTGTATTCTTGACTCATGGAGTCGTGTTGTATATATATCTGTTCTGTGGGTCCCATCGAGGACTGTTGTGTAATGTTATTACTTTGCTTTCCACCCGCACGAAAGTGCCTGGTGGGCACCTTCGAATCGTTTCTATGCGGGTTTGGCGAGTTTCGCTAAAACTTGCATAGGGCCGATTCTGAGGGTGCTACACCTCCCCTAGTACCAGGCGCCACTCCTCCCTCCACCAGAGGATCCGCCACCTTGACAAATCCCCGCCGCCAAGCAGCAGCAGCACCATCGCCACCGAGACCACCCAGGCCAGCCGGACCGTTGACAGACCGAGGAACAGCGACCGAACCTCGCCACCCCATGGCCAAAGGAACGGCCGCGCAAACCACCTTCCGGGGCCGCCGCCCCGGCGTCCCTGCACTCGAGCCAAGGCTCCGGCCACCGTCACAACACACAGCCGCCGAGAGTTCCGGTGAAGGTCAGAACTCGGATTCGCAGTCAATGAGCACACAGGAAACCTAGGGGAGGAGAACTACCCTCCATCACCTTGCGGTGGGTGCCGTCCGGACGGGCAGCGACATCCATAGGGCCAAGATCAGGCCCAGATCAGGCCCGGCCAGGCCTAGCTAGCCCGGACAGGCCCGGATCAGGCCCAGATCTGGCCCGTGGAACCGCCCCCGCTGCTGCAACCAGGTTTCACCGCCGCAACCGAGCTGCTCCGCGAGGTGCCCCCACCGGCACCGCTACAGCAGCCCCGCCGCCATGACCCGCCGCCGGCAAGCCTCAACCGCGCCACCTTAGATAGTCGAGGAAAGCATAATAGTCGACACCGCTATGGTCGTTTATTCTTTTGCTATAATAGTCGAGGAAAGCATAATATTAATATATACTCCATGCTGTGAAAAAAACACCTTAGATATCATCACTGTGTATATGTTACGTTATACTCCACGCTGAAGAAACGAACACTTTGGTGCCTGGTGACACGGTTGGGTGTTGAAATTAATTTACAAAGACACCCTCGCTTGTTAATGGGGTATTGGTCAGATCCAATCTAGCTTTTGGCATGGATAAAAATATAACTTTAACAAAGGATACAAGCTTTTAATAATTTAATCATCATATATATCATGCTGATATGACGATGACACATGAGCTAAATGTTGGGTTATGCATAAAAATATATGTCAACACGCGTCCAATAATACACACTAAGAGCACAAATACCATGAAAACTCTTGTTCTGAGAGTACCCGGGCTGAAAATTATAGGTCCTAAATTTATTCGTTGGTATGTGCATCCTGATTTTTTTCTTGTTTGCGAGTAAAACATATCCTGATTGGCTCGATTAACACTTCACATGATGTTGCTAAGGAAACCATGTGTGTACCTAATATCAATTTGATACCCATTTCGGGAAAAGCTCAAAACCGACAACCAAAAAGTATGATGCACGGAGGATAAAAGGAACCTAAAGCGCCAGAAGGTTAATCCAAAGTAACCATCATCTGTGATGGGTAAAGACTAAAGGAGGAGGTCTCTTTAGCCGTGCTATCCACTAGCGCACACGTTAGTTAATTAATCAATTAGCTAATCAGGGATTCTCACTATATATACAAAAGGCCCATTGCAAATTTGCAATCTCTAGGTAGCTAAACAGCTTAATTAGCTTAATTTGCTCACGGGGTATGTGTGGCTCGCGGTGAAAGGGTTAGCCTGCCTGGCGGTGACATGGAACACGGTGGTTCTCCTCGGCGGCTTCGTCCCTATGGTTAACCAAAAGGATTTCTGGCTTCTCACGGTCATTACGCTCGTGCAAACAATCTGGTTAGTCTATGCATCATCTTGATTTCAACAGAATTAGCTCTCTTTTTTCAGAAAGAGTCGCAAATAAATTTGCGATGATCAACATGTTTCGGGAAGTCCCGTATAGCGTGGATAATAAGGGTTGTTAACCGGTCCGCAGTAAATTCGGACAGGTTTGATAATCATCGTTTGGCTCAAATTAATTAATGAGTGTAATGGTTTTTTCACGAAAATTCGACAAGCATACATGAAATTTAAACCGTGTGGCAAAAATGATGTCGAGCACATCTCCGATGGGCGTGCAATTGCGCCCTATATATAGATGTAAATCATCCTCGAGCCTTCTCCAAAGCACCGTCTATTAAGATTTGTAGTATCTAAGTAAAAACTAGCGTTTAATATTTTTTTTACTCATGTGTATGTCATCGAGCTAGCAATTTCTTTTGCCTATGGCCTCGTGTAAGGGTTTTAGTATGATACCGCGCTAAGCGACAAGCATCGGAAAGGCCTTATGTACCATTTCATACTTTAGCTCGACAACTAGTGTAATCCAATGTTGACTAAACATGTTTCTGGTATTACTCCATACAACAAATTATAAGTATGTAAAGCAAAGAAAGAAGTATGGAGTTAGTGGTGCTTTGATTTAACTCATTCTTCGATGTAAACATTATGTACTCATCATGATCCTGAGGTCTCGAAGCTTCATTAGCACCTAATCCGCGACATAGACGACATCTTGTCGAATCCGTACCGCTGACAATATGTCGAATCCGCACCGCTGACAATAGGAGTGAGCTGAGAGAACCCAAAGGTTCTTTGGTTTTCTAGCTTGGGTGATCATGTACCTTTATGTGCATGAACAATAGGTATATTTGTAGCGTACTAAAAGAATTGAAAGTAGATGTATGAAGGTATACCCATGTCCCCATGGTGGTGTTCTTTTCCATGCGTTGAATACTTGAATTCGAAAACAAAATGGATAAAATGCGTCCTGCAGGGCGTAGCGCGTCCGGCTTCCTTACCTGGGCCGGCCCATGTTTCTTTAATTTGGGCTAGGCTGCCAGCAGTCCAAACACACCGCGTCACGGCCTCCTATCGGCTACCCATCGACCCCCCCCCCCCCCCCCCCCTGAAGCATGCCGCCGCGCCGCCGCCATGCCCGCCGGCGATCCACAACGCCCCCACGCGCCAGCGCGCTATCTTTCCGCAGCCCAACCTTCGCCTCCAGTAGGCCACCGCTTAAGACACCGCCACAGAGCCACACCCACACACCGCGCCGGCGCAGCGCACGGCCGAACGCGAGCTCGCGCCGGCGTAACCATACCTGGCTCCGGTAGGTAACCGAGGCACCGTAGCAGCAACATTGCAGCACCCACAGTCCCACTACCACAATTAATAAATTCGAGTTTCAGCTCTGACTTTCAGACCGTGAGAAGTGAGTGCTTCAATCCTAACTCTTTTTTTCTTTTCAATCTTACCAAATTGAGATTATAGGATGAAATATGTGAAATACTAATTTGAGAAACAAAATAGTTTGCTTGGTTAGTTTCTCTGAGGGTCAATTCCTCTTGCAAGCGAAGGACGAGGACAAGATTTCTGACATTCATTAGGTAAATCGTAGAGTTAAATGATACATTTTTCTCTTTCTCATTATAAAGTACTAATAATAATTTAATAATTGGAGATGTTGTTACTACCACGAACGATTTGCAGTTTGTTTTCGTTATTGCGGAAACTTCCATATCTTATATTGCTGTCATTGAAAAAATTGTGGATTTCAATACCCAATATGAAATCCTGGCTCCGCCACTGCTAGCCTTGGTACCAGATCCATCCATCTCCAGGAGTGCATTGGTAGCCTCTGTTGTGAGCGTTCGGGGGGGAGTGCGTGCTCGTGGCATTCGTCCTCAGAGTCGATCTCGCATGACGGCATCGATGATGAAGATGACAGTTGGAGTGACACCCTTGCGGGGGACGGGATTGTTAAAAGGAAGGTTGTGTAGGTTTGTGGAAGAAGGGGGTGCCATCGATCAGGATGCAGTAATATGTGGATAGGATCATAACCCTGAACCCAACATAAAGCCCGAGCTTACATTGATAGGTGGTTCTACTAAAGAATTGCCTGCTTTGCGCACGTAGACGGTTCTAGGTGGCAACCGTCTAAGATACTAATATTCCTCGTGATTCTTCCCAACACCCGGGTACGATCGCAACTCTTACGAAGACAATTCTTGGTCCCATTTTTCAGTTATCAACGGTGGGTTGTACACTGAATCACCTACCGTTGCCATTGCAGACAGATTTTGGTGCCCTCTATGTGATGAAGTGTTGTACTGTTGTTGTGTGTTTCATGTGAGTATCCAGTAAATATTACATGCCTTTTAGAACAAAATAGGGAGCTATCAATTGAACTCACGGTGAATGGATGGGTTAATTTGACAAATTTTAGTTCTTCATACAGTATAATACGGAAAAATGAGAATCAAAGAGATATATGTACTTTTTTTTTATTTTGATCAATCGACCACACAATTGTCAATTATATACATTGCCCGTGCATAACTGATGTATCTTACTTTATTTTGAATGAAAAGGATCAGCGCCTCTTTCCATAGAAGGATAAAGTTTATTGGTGGTCTCTTCACCATCTCGTGTAAGGCGCATTATATATTGACGCCTTACTATCCTGGATGTTTTCCCGATGACGATGTGGCAGAGGCACTTGAAGTGGTGGGCAGTGTTGTGGATTTTTTTCACAAAGTGGCGTTACGAATCTGCATTGCCACTCTGTTGCTTCTCTACAGGTTTGGGATGCTCATCACCACTGGGATTTCGATACTCGGTCTAGTGCAATGGGACTATTACGGTGAGAAGGGCGATGATAGAAGAAACTTGGTTCCGGCGCATAACGTCCTATACGCCATGTCATGTGTGTGGTCCAAGGTTTCCTGTTCATGTATTATTATGACATGCTGGTGCGTGGGGAGAAGATAATAGTTAAACAAGTGAGTCGAGCATATGGCTTGGATGATTCCACAGTTTTGCGCTACTTGTTCGAAATCAAGAGAAGATGCATGAAGAGTCCATCTGCGGCTAGAGGGAGGAACCTCATCACATATGCTGTACAGCTCATGGAGTCGAAGGCTCCTAATAGGTGCCTTTCCGGGGCACTTATACTGGACACACTACTCCCCATGCCACATTCCAATTTTGTTCAATGCCAAGAAAAAGAAGATCAGCAAGTAGAAGACAGGATTGGAACTCTTTTGAATGAAAAGGAGAAGACAAACAAGATGAAGGAGAAGGAGAAGGAGGATATCACTATTGCACAGGGATTGTTAATAAAGCAGCTGATCGGGTCTACATCCTCCACCGAAGTTCTCCAGAAGCTGCTTCATTCGCTGGATTCAAGACTCCCATATGACAAGCTGATGAGAGTTGCCGCTGCAAGGATAGTAGAGCACGTTGCTGGAGTGATTCGTTTGGAGCAGTTTCCGCAAGGGACCCAATGCATATCTTCACTCCTCATCACCTTTGAAGAATACCATCGACTCAACTCAGCATTGCCAAACACTAACAATGGTCATGATCAAAATCCAGAAGAAGGAAGCAGCAATAGCAACACTCGTCCTTCATCGTCAGAGTCAGACACAGATTCAGATTCAGACACAGATTCAGATTCAGAGTCGGAGTTAGGATCAGAATTTGACCTGCACAGCCACGTCCACTGGCAGCCATCACCAAAGGCTAAGAAGAGAAACAAGATCCTCCACCCGCTCGATGGCTACGAAAGTCTGGTGCTGACTGGCATGCGTATCCTCTGGAGTCTTGCAGGCAGCGAGCACAACTGCAGGATCATGAGCAAGCACAAAGACCTTATCTGCAAGATCAGGGCGCCTGTTAGTTGCGACCTAGTGCACCAAACTCAACATAGTGAATGGTCCACTAAGGTAGTAAAGGAATCACTTAGGGTGATGCTTCGGCTGATTGTGACTGCACAGGGAGATGCTGGGGATTACCTGCGCAAACATATCTCGGAGAACAAGGGAGTAATGACCACCGTGGAAAGAATTATTACCTGCAAAGATTGTAAAGGCCTAAATCTGAAATTGGAGGCTATGGAGATTCTGAGGCAGCTATACATGCACGAAACTGAAAGCAAAGGTAATGTCAAGAAGGCGCTCATAAGCAACATGAACAAAACTGAAAGCAAAGGTGATGTTACAAAGGCGCTCATAGGCATGTTCGTTCATACCAGTGATGCCTATATCAGGAGGGCTGCAGGCAAAGCACTGGCTGTCCTGTTTCTCGTCAGCAAAGGCGTTGCCACCATCCTCCCCAAGGAGGATAGCTGTGAGTTTGTTGGTGATCTAGCTAAAATAATATTACAGGATAAGGACAACGAATCATGCAGAAAAATTGCAGCATAGATTCTGGAGTGTCTATGTATTCATGACTTGAAGGATGGTGAGTATCTCAGTAAACTGAAGAGCGTCATTGAACATATGATGCCAGAGGTACGTGTACATAATCCCCTTCCTCTTACTTATTTCTTTCTTCAACATATATACACATACATGCAAGGTGAATATCCGTCCAGCCAGTCATTCACTCATTGACGCCCCTTTCATATATTAATAATGGGCACATATCCTTGATTTACTCTGTGTTTGATTTTGCTATACTTTGCTGATCCTCCCCGTCGATTGTGTTTTTCTTCTGTGTTTCTCTGTTGCGTACGCAATTCCCAGAATCAGGATCTTCCCGACTCTTTAGCTGGTGATAAATGATACAGTAGTAAGATGCAATATTCCTTCAAAAGAACAAGTGCTAATCAATAAACTCTTCTGTTAATACCATTGCAGGTTCTCAAAGAATTGAAATGTGGGTTGACAGGAGAAGAAGGAAAGCCCAGGTATGCCACAACAGGAACTGACATCGAAGGCCAAGTTGCCTGTGATGCTTCACAGCACAATGCACATGTCACCACCATCACCAACAACAACCAACAGCGAGAGTTGCACATTGCCCTGCTATCGCTCTGCGTGACGGCATGTGAGAAACTGCACCTTGATATCGATGCAATTTCTCCGAGAGAAGGAGATCGAGGAGAAGGTGCCCCGTTCAGGTTTGCGATGAAGATGGTGGAGCTAAACGGAAATGCCATCACCGCCGATGGCCTGGCAATGATGAAGCTTACCACCAGGTTCGTGATAGCAGCGATGAAGAAACACACGGCTGCTGGCCATGGCATCGTCAAACCAGCTGACCTGGATAGTTTCATGAGCTCGCTGCCCAGCATCTCAAAGACCATGCTACACGTTGAGGGCTCCATGGTTTTCGCCACCGTGAAGAAGAGCACGGCAGAGACGCCTGTCACTGTCGAGACCCTTGATTCCCTCGTGAAACAAGCAGAGGAGCACTATGGCCAAATCGAGCCTGTCGCCGTCGAGACCCTTGATTGACTGCTATGGATTTGCTTTCATACTACGTATTCTCTTTCGATTGTGATATATGTAAGTATTTGCGATTATCCATTCACCTGTAACGTACTGTGCACTACCCATGTTTCAGGCGTGTGTCACGCACGAGCAAACATTTCTTCCTTTTCTTTTGATTGTCAAGCGACGGAAAATACTCCCAAATTCAGTGTGTGTATGCTTGCTTGTTCCAAAGTTTGCAGTGCAGTTGCAACAAATAAAAATACATAATTTTGTTTCTTATATTCAACCTGGTTGGCATCAATCGATGCATCATTTTGAAAAGAAAAAAAAAACAACCTGGTTGGCAGAGTTAAGGCCAGGGATAACTTCATCAGGCCTGGGCACAAATTTTCTCTCTTTCTTTTGCTTAAGAAAACTTGCCAGATAGAGCTTTATAGACTCCTACATTAAACATTAAAATTGAGCCGCAATAGCATCATCGCCTTTTCCTGAAGTTCCATGTAAAAAAAAATCCAAGGAAACCGTCTCTGTGAAACTTCTTTTTCCTTCTCGCCGCTGCCACCTCCCACCGAAGCCGCCACCCGCGAATCCACCACCCCAGCCCTTCCCAGTGTCCCCGCAGCATCAAGGCCTCGCCGCCGATCTGATTCTGCCGTGGTTCCGCCAAGGATTTGCCGTCGATTCGATATAGACGCGGCCCGAATCGCCGCACCGAAGCTGCCCTTTCACCGATGAGCAGCAACCCATCTCGTGGCCGTCGTTCTGTCCTCGCCTAGATGCCCCGCGACCAAAGGTGTGTGAACTTCTCCCCTTCTTGTGATCTCTCCCCTTCCAAAATAATGATTGAAACATCCATTGTTTGTAGATGGTTTCAATCTCCTATATGATCTTCCGATGATGAGGAGTACGACATGGATGAGGATGAAGCCATTGTAATGATTTTGATGATGCACATGAACAAGTGGCCGAAGCACGATGGTACGGTGTTTGGTCGTGAAGTGATTTATCACGAGCGGATTGAAGCTAACGAAAGACTCATGCGCAACTACTTCAACCCCAATCCTATTTATCCTGAGTGTCACTTTTGTCACCAATTTCGTATGTCTATCGAGTTGTTCAAGGAAATAGCAGAGCGGGTGAAGATATAAGATTGTTTCTTCGAGCAAAGGAGAATACCGCAGCCGTGTCTCATTTTGGGACAGCCGTTGAAGCAGTCAGTGCTGCAAAATGCGGCAACCGGTGAAGTGGCGATCATTTTGGTGCCCCATTTTCCTAAAACTACCGCCGCATATCACAAGTTTGCTGCCACAAAATGGGGCAGCTGTTAGAGATCCTCTCATAGCCTGGAAGCACCTTTCCTTCAACCCGTCAAATCAAGGCATACAAAAAGGCGTATAAATTTTTTAAAAGTTAAATCATGTAAAGTTTGAACAAGCATTTAGAAAAAGCACTCAACCTTTAAAATGTCAAATCGATATTGTTTGATAGCTTATTAGAAAATCATATCAAACGCATATATATTATGGGAGTGTCTAGATTCCAGGCGTCTGAGAACTTATGTCTAAGTTGCTGACATCGTCCTACGTACCATTTTTGCTAATTCTCAGTTGCAACCTCACATTGCACGAATCACGAGGTAGATCTAATGGTGAGCGGGGTGATTGAGACTTAAAAGATTGTCATGCGGCTAAGAACTAGCAAATCTGATATATTATAATACAAATAGTTTTATAAACTTGGTAAACCTTTACATGCATGGTATAACTAGCGAAACAATTATAAGCCAGCTTTTTACTGAAACGGAGGTAGTGCGTAGAGGTGGAGCCACCGTGTAAGCATATATATATCATCTTTCTTTGTTTTCTTATTATTAAGTTCACTGTAAAAAAAAACCAAAAGGGGCGCATACAACAAAATGCACATAAACTAATATTATTAGTTCACAGGATACTTTTATTACTCTTTGCAATAATAATGGGTGTACAGAGTAGTATATACGGATGAGTTCTGGAAGATATATCTACTCCTCGCCAGAGTAATAGATGGTCTCCTCCTCGGCCCCTCGTCGCCGTCCGGCCGCCAGGGCGATAGAGATCGAATTTGATAAAGTCCAGGCCGGGCCCAAATAATACCCCAAGTGCCCGGCCTACCAGCCCAGGCCGAGAGCACCGCCTCTTCCTGTTCGCTGCTGGCGGTCCTTCCTCAGGCGCGGCACCGAGCCAGCCAGGCGAGCTCGCCGCTCCGCTGCCGTCGAGTCCACCCTCAAGTCCGCTGCGATGGCGCTACGCCCTGCAGCGCAGCTCATGACTCTCCCATTCCCCTGCCACCCTGCCGAGCCGCCCTTGGAGTCGCACTCTGCACACGCCGCTGCCTCGTCTTCGGAACCCCGGCACGGCGGCGCACGGCCACTCCACCCGATTCGCCGCCCGCCGCCACACAGCCGGGCGACGTAGCAGCAGCAGCAGCACGCCAGCACGGTGCGTCAATTTTTTCCCTCATTTTGTTCAACATTCTCGAATTTTGATTTCGCCCCCAAATTGACAGTGGAACCAGCAAAAGTTTAGTCGCACCAATGCATTATGCAACTCATGAAAATTTCAGTTAAACCACCAACATGAATCTCTCCGCAACATCCAACGGCTAAGGAGTTCACCGAGCTCTATGCTAATTCTCATCTGGCCGATAATTTGCAGCCCTAAACTATATGGAAATATAGAAGATGAGATAATCCCCCTTTCCTAAATTAGATTGCATATAGTTTTTGTTCAAAGTTAATTTTTTTAATGCTTTAACAAGTGTACGTAAAATAGAATCAACATCTACAGTACTAAATACATAGTATATGAAAATATATTTCATGAGGATCCTAATAATACTGATTTTCTTCTACATACTTGTTTAAACTTTAAATATTACATTTGATAAAAAACAATATGCAATGACAAAGATAGAGTATATACTACTCCATCTGTCCCCAAATAAGTGGATGTTTAGCTTTCCAAATTTGTCCACAAAAGAGTGTACTTCTGTATTCCCAATGCACTTTAAAGTAATCTTCTCATTTTCTATATACACTTAGCTCAGATATTAATGGGGAGAGAGATGACGGTTGACACCTTCCCAATGCACTCCACTCCATAATCTGTCTTACAATTCCTATATATCCACTTATTGGTTGACGGAGGGAGTAGAGATGCTTATACACAGCTGTAGAAATTGTGTTTTGTGCGTTTTACGTGGAAATCTCAATATCATATTATACTCACATGTTGAGTAAAAGAAGACCTTGGGGTTTGGTCACGGCTGGCTGTTCCGGTTAATCAATGATGGTGCCAGTGCTTGCTATTTATTGGTCAGATTCAACCTTGGTTCTTGGCAGCACAATGTATATAATAATATAGTTGACTTGAGGTAATGTAATAAACTTAAGGACCTAGGAGCTGCTAACTTTTAGTCTTCTACTTGTAATACCTATATACTGTGCATGGTATTGCTCAAGTGAGAGCAGGTGCAACTCCACAGGCATCTGACTAGCTAGCTCGAGCTTCATGTGAAGGATGGGTGTCAAGAGAATCGACTCTGAGTGGAGGGAGGTACAGGTCATCAATGGCTATGCCGTGCTCATGGCATACTCTATGTTTGTGTTCAGAGGTGTAGGCTTCCTGGTGGTTACATGGAGCAAACGGTGTTTCTTCTGGGTGGCTTCGTCTCCATGATAGACAAGTCTGATTTTTAGAGTCTCACACTGATTACCTTCATTGAGATACTCTGGTAAGTAGTATAGTCCATCATCTCGTTTTATGCATCTTTACGTCTTAGTAGTATCAGACTTACTGGTTTTTGTCGGTAAACTATGGCGAGGGCCAGTGAGTTATGTTTGAAAAGGAAACGTATGTCATAATCTTATGATACCGGATCTTTTCCTCAAAAAATTAGACCCTTCTTAGATTGTGCCATCTGTCCAAACAAATAGCAAACCATATTTGAAGCCACCATTCTTCTACCCGATGGCTACGGCGGAATATGGGTAAAGCGACTATAGGGACTCCTTTTTTTTGCAGTTGCTGGGTTAGCTCTGCCAAAATAAACATAAACAAGTGTTCAGGAACCCCATGAGTAAACTGTGAATATTTCCTAGTAGCCTCGTTAGAACACGAGGATTGTGGGCAAAGAAAAGGAGAAAACTAGAGAAGTATATTTGGGACATGGTGTTGACCAGATAACTCCTTTGTTTGCCCTTTTTTCCGCCAATCGACAATCGCCCAGGACAACGAGGCTACTCCAGGGCGAATTGAATTTAGAAATTGGGCTCGTGAGATGACAGGCAGATGGGTTAAACTGCTGTAGCCTTTCTTCTTGAAGCCCGTACCTTGCGCACCAGATTTGGGCTTCGAAAACTGGGGGCCCTGCTCGACCCCACGGGCTGCTTGCTTCCAGTTAACCCATGTATGTATTTCTCAATATAGAATATGAAAGCTGGCACCAACCTCTATTCGTTATGACCAATGTTATTTTATTTCGAAATTTGAAAGGGCTCCCACATGTGTGATCACTGTTCAAGCTTGTTTTTAGCACAATAATAGGTCATATAGAAGAGCTTAAACTCCTGTTGATGTTCCATTGCTCATTTCACTGAGCACAAATTCTAAACGCAGTTAACAAATAACTAACTGAACAATCAACAACTCGGGTTCATTTTATTTTTTTCTGTTCATGCTCCAGTGCCCTTTTCATTTAGAACAAATTAGGACCGTTTACCCCAGTTAAAATTGAATTTTCAGTCAGCAGTCCGTGCCTGTAATGTTGCACACTCTGAACTGTTTGTTTACAAGGTTTTCGAAAACTAAAGTTCTTAGGAATTACCTAGCCGATGGATTTTGTCCCAATGTTTCTCTCAGACAAACATTTATTTTCTTTCATATTCGGAGTTGTATGTACGACGGAGTTGTGTGTACTTAATTTTGTTTCCAGCTCACTTACTATATAGTATAGCACATACAGTAGTCGACCTGTACCTAACAACTTGGATCATGTGTATGTACAACAGGATCAATACCTCCCAAGTCCGCGACAGATTAAGCTATCTTGATGGTCTCTTCTCGAGCTTGGGCACGGTGAACAGCCTCTTGAAGCGCAGCTGGAAGCTGCAGGCAGACAATGACCCTAAAACGCCACGCGCCAGGCAAGTCGTTGTAGGGATACGTGTGGTGATAGGATGGGTACGTACTAGCGCCGGTTCACATGGTTGTTTCGTACCTGTGCATCATCGCTCTGGGTTGCCTCATGGTGTTTGGGATGGTCATCACCACCTGGATCTCCATTATCGGTCTAAAGCGCCATGACTACTACGTACGGAGACGCGGACGACACTATAGAAATGGGAAGCTACGCCGACGGCCAAACGTCAGGGCCGTCGGCGTAGCCATCGTCTAGGCCAGCTCCGCCAAGCAGCCGTCGGCGTAGAATTGCTCTCGGCATATCCTATGCTACGCCGACGGCTGCCCTCGGCGTAGCATACGCCGACGGCTGCCCTCGGCGTAGCTATTTTTTATTTTATCTCATTAAACTTTGAAAAATCATAACTAAATCATTCTAATTCGGAAAAATACAAATAATATATCAAAATTTGCAGAAAAATAAGACCTATCTATCTACACTCAAATAATACACATTTGTAAATAAAAATTAAGTAAAACATAAAACATTATATATAGTTTAAAACGGGCATAAAAAATCAAAAATGATCGAAACAATGCGAAACCTTCGCGTCGTGTTATATTATGTGACATAGTTAGAAGAAAAAAATATAAAACTTGGTATATTGATTATGTCTCAAAGAAACCTTCACAAAATGACCTATCTCATTCGAGGTTTAGTCTTGGCTTTCTGGTCAAATGACCAATGTTATGGCTAGAATCAAGGCATAGTTTGTGATAATGTGCCCATATTGTGCATACACATGCATCATGGGATAGCGAACAATGTTGCAGGAGGAAACTTTCCTTTTTGTCGCACCAAAAAGGCATTTTCCATTTTCCGAGCATAAAAAACGGACGGTTTTGTGAAGCAACCACCAAATGGCTAATTCAAAATGGTACCACCATATTTTACAAAAATACTATACCACCTTATATGGACAATGTCCCAATAAGGGGATCCGAAACCTTTCCGTCCACCTCTGGTGAAAAAGACAAATTCCTGCCGAATCGGCAGGAAGTGGGTCAGATATGGACTACAGGTACATGATCCGATGCTTATGTTTTTTTAAAAAAAATCATTTTTAGGTTCACAATATGATATTTTATCAAAGATCCAATGCAAGATTAGCAAGGCTCGGCCCCGAGCTAAGAATCTTCATGCCCGGCGTTCGACAAAGTTTGACGATAGTTTAAAACGGGCATAAAAAATTCAAAAACGATCGAAACAATGCGAAACCTTCGCGTGGTGTCATATTATGTGACATAGTTACAAGGAAAAATATCAAACTTGGTACATTGATTATGTCTGAAAAAAACCTTCACAAAATGACCTATCTCATTCGAGGTTTCTTGGCTTTCGGGTCAAATGACCAATGTTATGGCTAGAATCAAGGCATAGTTTGTGATAATATGCCCATATTGTGCATACACATGCATCATGGGATAGCGAACAATGTTGCAGGAGGAAACTTTCCTTTTTGTCGCACCAAAAAGGCATTTTCCATTTTCCGAGCATAAAAAACGGACGGTTTTGTGAAGCAACCACCAAATGGCTAATTCAAAATGGTACCACCACATTTTACAAAAATACTATACCACCTTATATGGACAATGTCCCAATAAGGGGATCCGAAACCTTTCCGTCCACCTCTGGTGAAAAAGACAAATTCCTGCCGAATCGACAGGAAGTGGGTCAGATATGGACTACAGGTACATGATCCGATGCTTATGTTTTTTTACAAAAATCATTTTTAGGTTCACAATATGCTATTTTATCAAAGATCCAATGCAAGTTTAGCAAGGCTCGGCCCCGAGCTAAGAATCTTCATGCCCGCCGTTTGACAAAGTTTGACGATAGTTTAAAATGGGCATAAAAAATTCAAAAACGATCGAAACAATGCGAAACCTTCACGTGGTGTCATATTATGTGACATAGTTACAAGGAAAAATATCAATCTTGGTACATTGATTATGTCTAAAAAAAACCTTCACAAAATGACCTATCTCGTTCGAGGTTTCTTGGCTTTCGGGTCAAATGACCAATGTTATGGCTAGAATCAAGGCATAGTTTGTGATAATGTGCCCATATTGTGCATACACATGCATCATGGGATGGCGAACAATGTTGCAGGAGGAAGTTTTCCTTTTCGTCGCACCAAAAAGCTATTTCCCATTTTCCGAGCACAAAAAACGGACGATTTTGTGAAACAACCACCAAATGGCTAATTCAAAATGCTACCACCACATTTTCCAAAAATACTATACCACCTTATATGGACAATGTCCCAACAGGGGTATCCGAAACCTTTCCGTCCACCTCTGGTGAAAAAGACAAATTCCTGCCGAATCGGCAGGAAGTGGGTCAGATATGAACTACATGTACATGATCCGATGCTCATGTTTTTTTACAAAAATAATTTTTAGGTTCACAATATGTTATTTTATTAAAGATTCAATGCAAGTTTTTCTTTTCATCGCACCAAAAAGCCATTTTTCATTATCCGAGCGCAAAAAGGGAATTTTCTAAAGCAACCACCAAATAGATAATTCAAAAAACGGAGGGTTTGTGATTAGTTGATATGGATATCATATTTGGATTTCTCTCATTTTTCTGATCAATTTAGACATATTATTTGTTAAATTCCGATTTACAGATTTAAAGATATTAATTATTCCATATTAAATAGAAAAATAGAAAAAAGTAAAATTATTATATTTTTATTTGAATTCAATAATATTTGTTACTTATTTATTATTGTTTACTTAGATAATTGTTTGTAATTTCAAAAAATACAAACATGTGACATGTTGATATAAGGGTTAATAGGATTGATATCATAGTATTGACAACAATGTATGAATTACTTTGCGGAAACAGATTCTGAAGGAACGATGAAGTTAAGCGTGCTGGAGCTAGAGTAGTATTAGGATGGGTGACCGGCCGGAAAGTTTGACCAAGACTGCAATTTAATTAAATATTAAGTGTAATTAGTGTTAAAAATGTTCAAAGTGAGAAATTAACGAGTCAAACAATTCAAAAATTCAAAAATTGAGAAAAAAAATAAGAATAAAAAATTATCTTTTTTTTTTAAAAAATATTTTGCAACCTGTCGACAAGCTATGCCGACGGCCGCTACGCCGACGGTATTACCCTCGGCGTAGCATACGCCGACGGCCTCTACGTGCTCCGCCGAGGGAGACCTTTGCCGAGGAGGCTACGCCGAGGGCAGCCGTCGGCGTACCATACGCCGAGGGCATTTTAGCCTACGCCGACGGCTTTTTGCCCTCGGCGTAGCGCGCGCGTCCTGTAGTGCGAGGGCAGAGCAAACCTGGATCCGGCGTGCTATGTCTTGTACGTCCTGTGTGTCATCCAAGGTGCCTTGTTCCTGCATTTCATGGTCTTGGGGTGGGTTCTCTAAGTCTGAGGATAGTGGAACAAGTGAGCCTGGCATACGGCTTCCCAGACGATCGATCATGCGGTTTCAGGCTACTTGCATGCAGTCAGGGCAGGATGCTCAAAGAAGCCGTACGTCCTCCGCCAGAGAAAGGAATCTCATCACATATGCTATAGAGCTCATGGAGTCCAATGAGCCTGACAGGTGCCTTTCAGGGACACTCATACTAGAGAGGCTACTTGTCCGGGAGCCTTCAGGCAAGACTGAAGCTCCTGGTAGTAATTTGACCAATAAGGAAGTGGGGGAGCGGCCTACACCCACATCCTGCAGAAACTGCTGGAGACGCTGGATTCGAGAAGCTCCCATGACAGAGAGATGAGGGTGGCAGCCGCGAGGATAGTGGAGCATGTTTGCATATCATCCTTGATCAGCACGTTCCAAGAGTCTGAGGCAGAATCATCAGATGACCACCAAGACACCAGCCGGCCATCGTCATCATCCAAGGCTAAGAACAACACCTACCCGCTCCAAAGATACAGAGATCTAGTGCTGACAGGTTTTCGTATCCTCTGGAGCCTCGCAGGCAGTGAGGATAACTTTATTGTCATAAGCAACACCAGGCATCTTGTCTCCAAGATCATGGCGCCTGTTAGCCACGACTTAGTGCACCGCACCCATCACGGTGAGTCAGTGGCGAAGCACAAAAAAAAATTGAGGTGGGGCGAACTCTAGAGGATTAAAGAGAAAGATGCAAAAAAAATCTAACATCCCAATTTTTCATATCCCACCGACATGCTTTCGGAATGCTTCCATCGTATTTTTCCAATTGTCATATTCTAATTTGTTGGACCATTTTTAAAGTAAGCAAATCTAACACATCGCTAACATTGGGAGCAAATTAATCAATTTGAATGTGAAATCATGGATCAAGTTTTATATACTCTATGAAATCAGTTATACCTCCAGCTTCTAGAACAACAACATGCTCTTCCACTTTAGCTTCAGTGGAGTCTACCACTTGTTTCGTGTTGGTGGCTATAGAATTTCTTATCCCTCCTTTCACTTCTTGCTCCTGCTCTTGGCCAAGATTTGCACTTTCATGAGTGCTTGGTCTAGAGCTATTTCATGTTCCTCCTCCCACTTCTTTCTCTTGATCTTGATGTGCTATAGCATCTGCACATTCATCATGAGTGGTTGGTTTAGACCTCTTGATCTTCCTGTTCCATAACTGTTTTAAATCTGCAATTGAATTATAGAGAATAAAATCAAATTTTCTTCACTTGGTCAATCCTGATTGAGTTCAATTGACCACAAAATAAAAATTTATACCTACCGCCTTTGTGGCTACAGATTTCTTTCCCTTCTTGTCCATCTGCAGAGTGTAAGACTTGTGGTGGACTGTCCATGGTGAGAACTGATAAACTGTGATGAGAATTCAGATTTTTAGGTGGTGTCCAGGGACGGACGGACCTGCGACGGCGAGGCAGTCCTGCAGCTGGCCGGCGGGGGAGTGACGAGACGAGGAAGGAAGCCGCCGCTCGCCCGATCCGGAGGACAGACGGCGGCGTAGCGCTCCTGTCTGTGCACCTTGTTTGTCGTTCGTCGTCGTGCGGTTGCCTATCCTGGTACTCTGAAGTCTAAAGCGAACACGCACAAGTTGGGGGCCAAGGAACGGTCGCTTGATCGGGATCGCTAGACCAGGATCGCTAGATCGGTACAGTCTAGCTTGGCCCTCTCCCTGTGCGCGGCCTAGCTAAGGTCCAGAATGGGCAAAATCCCTCCTGCGCGGCCCATTCTCTCTGTTTCCTTTGGTTTTACTTCAGATGACGCGATATTTGCTAAAAAAATTGTATGTATAAGGAACATATGCATATATATACGAATTTTTGCAGAAAATCAAGGTAGGGCAGATGCCATACCTTGCCCAAAGGGGAGCTTCTCCCCTGCGGTGAGTGGTCCACCAATGTGGTAGAGGGATCGCTGAAGGTGATGCTTCGGTTCGTGACCGCAGAGGGGGACACCGCGCGCGGTCGAGCTGCGTCGACAGATCGCAAGGAATCACAGAGCAATGGCCACCCTGGACACTATAGTAGTCATGTGTGAGGAATGCAAAGGCGGAGAGCTCCAGATGAACGCGATGCAGATATATCCTCACGCAACTATGCATGGTCAAAACTGCATGCAAAGGTAATTTAACTAGGATGCTCGTGGAAACCTTTACTAATATTATTGGTGATAGCTCCATCAGAAGCACGGCAGGTAAGACACTGGTGGGGCTGTTTCTTGGCAGCAGCTGTGTCGCCACCACCCTATCCAAGGCCAATTACGAGGGCGCCAAGTTTGTTGATGGTCTCGTTAAAATACTTCTACAAGTTGGTGACAATGACACATGTAGAGAAAGTGCAGCAGAAATTCTGGAGCACCTATGTATTCGTTGTTATGAGAATGACGAATACCTCAGTACACTCAAGGAGGCCATGACCAATGTGATGCCAAAGGTACGCATGCATACGATCTTATATATACCGGTTTTTCTTGTTCTCGGTCATTTGAAAATTTCATACTCCCTCCGATCCATAATATAAGCCTTTTTAGAAAGCTAAAACAGCTTGCTAAAAAGGCTTATATTTTGGAACAAAGGTAGTAGTTCTTAATTGGCCCTTCGAAATTGTCGTCTTAGTATTGAGATAAATGTAAGATTCTACAATTTTTCTAACTGTACACGAACACTATATACTCTTTTACTATTTCAACACATTATCATAGCACTATATATGTACATTTCCATAGATATGTATGAAAAAATTGTGAAGTCCATCGAGAAATGTATCACAAATACTAAGACAATATTCTATTATTTGGGCAAGGTTGACAAATTATTACAGCTTTTTAATGCACACGAAAAAGACAACCAAAACAATCACATGAAGAAATCCTACAGATTGACCATCTATAGCTGCATTAGTTGTGGTGCTCCAGTCGCTAAAGCGTGGACTAAATACAGCTATGGCTATTACAGAGAAGAATTTACTTTCTATTTTCAAAACCAATATCATTTTTACAAAGTTACAGGGTTCACCCAACAGCAGCGACACAATCAGGATCAAAGTCATCAACTTATGATTAATGTCTTAAGCCACTCGACCAATTACCAAACATACTAGCGGAATGCAACATATGTTACATATGACTTGCCAAACTAACAGTCAAAAGAAGTGTTTGATCTCGTCAAGATTGCAAAAACAACATTCTGAGATTGTCCTAGTTTAAAATTATGCCTCGGCATACATACCAGAGGAAGAATCTCATTTTTAATGGGATTTCAGGTTTTGAATATTCCTTGTTTTGAACTACAACGGCTTACTAAAAAGGTGGTAGTACATTCACTGTGCAGAATTTTGCCCTTTTTAATTTATTTATAAGAGTGGTAGCCAACCGATACTTTTTATTGTTCAGCAGTTGAACCAAAACCAGAAATACACATTTGACTTTTAGTACTTGTTACCCTTGCGCGCAGGTGCTCAGAGAAATACTTCTTGGTTGTGGATCGATAGGAGAGAAAGGAAAACCCGGGTATCTCATACCAGAAACTGATGTTGAAAGTGGAAGAAAGAAAAAGAAGCATGAGGAGAAGAAGAAGATGATGATGATGATGAAGAAAAACGCCTCCTTTCCTTGTCAGAACAAGCTCCACAAGTTGCATGTTACCCTGCTATCCCTCTGTGTGACGGCACGTGAGAAACTAGGCCTAGATATCAATGCTATTTTGCCAGGAGATGGAGACAAAGGAGACAAAGGAGAAGGCGTCGCCTTCAGGTTCGCGATGAAGATGGTGCAGCTGAACAATGAACTCATCACCATCGACTGTCTGGCAATGATGAAGCTCACTACCAGGATGGTGATAGGGGCGATGGTGAAACACAGGAGCGTCATCAATCCATCTGACCTGGAGGGCCTAATAGGCTCGCTGGCTAGCGTTTCGGAGACCATGCTGGATCTCGAGAGCTCCATGGTTTTCACCACCTCGTCCGCCGCTGCCAAGACCCTGGTTGCCCCCGTGGAAGAACAAAGGTTCATGGTTACCGCCACGAGGACAGCAACGCCCGCCACTGCCAAGACCCCAGATGCCTTCATGGAAGAAGTGGCGACACCTGCCGCTGACAAGACCCTCGATGCCCTGGTGAAAGAAGCACAGAAACTCCACGGTGAACTTAAGGATGCATCGCCAAGCCTGTAATGTGTCTTCATTGCCAAGCTAACAGCTATCTTCACCTGTAATGTATGATTTAGCTGTATCAAAAGATTGCAGTGCAGTTGCAAAAAGACACCAATAAACATCATTTTTCATATACAATCTGGCAGAGCTAAGGTCAAGAAACAGGTTGTGCAGAGATGCACCCTCCCTGACTGACTTAATTGTACTGCATGATTCAGTACTAGTCACTATAGTTCTCGAACCTGGTTCAGTAGCATATATAGGCACAGAAAACACGATGTTCCTTCAGTTTGTCACCGGTCTCTTTCATGCAACACGGCGTTGAGATTGACTATCAGAAAGAACCAAGTTCAGTGTAATGTTGATACATCATTATAACATCATCATGTGCTCCTCTGCATGCATCTAAAATCTATACATTCATCATCATCACCTCTACATCATCCAAGTACAGGAGTCAGGGCTGTCAAGTCACTGGAATTGAGGAAGACGAAGACGGGTCATCAGCTAGCTAGACAAGGGTGGAATTCGGAGGGGTGATTCCCATCATCTTGTAGTAGGCTTTCTCGGCGTCCGTCAACCTCGTCTGGAACATGCCCCACTCCTTGCGGCACCGCATTCTCACCCCTTCCCACGCTGGCCTCCCACGCTCCGCCTTGCCCTGCCAATTCATCGCACGTTAACAGATAGTCGCATGCTGTCATAACCCGATACGCAGAGTTTCACAACTGAACAAACACATTTCCAGTTTGTCATTGAGGCTAATTTACCTGGTTCCCAAGAGATGGAACCACCTGGTGAGTGATCCACTGAGAGTCGACCACCCCGATCTTCTCGTGAGCAGGCTGTGAATGAGGAGCACAACAACTCATTTAAGATATCCAGAAGGGTAGAATATAGCTAGATAGCTAGGGTGGTGGGATTTCACAACTGATTTGAAGAGAGACAACTCAGTAGGGATATCCAGAGATGCAGAAATGCTAGATAGCTAGGATTGTGGAATTTCACAGCCGACTTGAAGAGAGATGAGCATATACCTCTACGCATTTCCTGAGGGCGAAATCGAGGCCCCATCCATGAACCAAATCATTCTGCGTCCAGGAGGAGCAACAATGAATAAAGATGGAGAAAGTCATCCATATAGGAAATCAATAACCAGTGACACATACATACCTGAATCATATGCCATACACATCGCCATGCGTGCCTTGAGAAGACAGGAGCCATTATTTCAACAAACCTGTTTTGCATCAAAACATAAATCAAAGCAATTAGCAACAAAGATGCATCAATTAGTATTATCTGAAACAGGAAGCGTTGCAAATAGCAGTTCAGTAAAGAGGATGATAAGCACGTACGCAGCACAAGGTGGAAGATGAGGGTCAGAGCACCAGCCTTGTCTTTCCTCTGTCACCCTACAACAACACAATTTACTACATCAGAAGAAAAAATAACAGCTTCTTTATTTTCTTCATATTACAACTACTCCACTCACTTATGGACCTCTCTGTCACCTCTTCTTTTGGTCATCTGCCAAGTTAGTCCTCGGTCAGGCTCTAAACCAGGCTGGGAGATATCTAGACCATATTTTTTAACAAGTCTGATGTACCTGTAATCCAACACCAGTATGTATCTGTCAGTTAATCATACCAGGAAACATTGACTGAAGAAGTGAAGAGTGGAAGCATACTCCTCCGCATCGAAATGATCCACCCCAAGGTCCTCATCCCAGATGAATATATACTCGTAAGCTGCCACAATATCAGGATGCAAAAACCTTTTGGCATACCACCTAGAGGTATGATAAAAGACAAGCGTTCAGAGGAAGATACACATCAAAGTGAAAATATTGAAGTAATAGCCAGTACATTGGAGCACAGTAGCATACCACTTAGTTTGTTTACTGACACTAACATGGATGGCCCGCTTTGACCACTCAAATTCTTCCCATTCGCTCACGCGACCATCATAGTGGAATAACAGGATAGCAAAATTGTCAGAAAACTGCAACACAGACGGCAAAATAATCAGGATGGTAATCATGTGAAATGGCATGTATAGATTGAATTTTCAGTTGGTACTGGAACTGGGTAAATTCGAAATTTGATTCCTCCACTTGCTAACAGTATTACCTTCTTCACCGCTCTGTTTATATTTTCTTTTTGAGCATATCCAACAGTGAAAGTCACAAGGTACTTTGGTTTGAAGGGCAGATCCTGCATATTGATGATCAAATATCAGCATATTCTAACCTATAGAGTTCAAGTCTTCTGTTTGGAATTATTTGAAAATTCCAACCTGTGACGTTACTAGTTTCTTACTTAATAACAACCAGATAGCATATGGACATAGTAATAATATTAAAAGACTCTAAAATTAACATTAATTTCATTGACACATTTTTTTGTAGAAAAGGCCAACAAAACCTTAAAGAAAGAACAAGCATCGACATCAGGGCTACATGCCTTGTAAGTCTGGTTACTAGTTTATAGGTTAGAATATTTCTCAGGATGTCTGTAGTAGAAATGACCTCACTTTGGTCTTCTAATTTCAAGTAGTTGAAGAAGTAACATGTGAAGTTACTCCTTTATTTACGTAATAGCACCGAGATTAACATGAAGCACATGGAAATGTTAACACTAATTTCAATCTAAATGACACAAAAGAAAGAACAAGTACAAAGATAAAGCATACATGTTTGTAAATCTGAATATACTGCAAAAACGAGAAAGAACTTCAGAAACTCAGAACATCTCTCAATATGTACAGTAATAAAATGAGGATTAGTTGGGTGATATGAGTACGCTGCGCAAAAAAATGTACCTCACTTGGGTCTCCCCACAACCTACGCAAATGGAAGTCAGTATCTGGCACAACGATGCCTGGTGCTAGCCGCTCTGCACCCCTGGGGTTTGTTGGCACATAAATCTATGACGCATAAGCAAAGTATTTGTATTAGTGAACAAAAATGTAGTAGAAGTAAACAGTCATTACTATGAAAGGATGTCCACAATTTAAATGTCTAAACCATGTGCATTGATTATTCAAGCAGAATGGCTTTCCAAATGGATATAACAAGTACCATGGACCATTAACAAGT
Source organism: Avena sativa (assembly GCA_916181665.1). Lineage (NCBI taxonomy): Eukaryota > Viridiplantae > Streptophyta > Magnoliopsida > Poales > Poaceae > Avena > Avena sativa. The sequence goes on from OV702285.1 coordinate 1,742,177, forward strand.
CATAAATGGAGTACTAAACTAGTAGTTCGTCACTGTCCAAATTTAGAAGTCATAGAACATACCTTGAAAGTAGCATTTGAATTTGAGTCTTGTTCAGAACTGTCATCCCTTGTATTTCTGGCAGAAGTCCATGCATGATTTAGTAAGGCTTGCGTCGTGAGGTCAGAGCTTCTCTCCTCTGTGTACGAAACAAAGCTGGACGGAAAATGCAGCTGGCACATTCCAGACATACATAAGTTACTCCGTTCTGATCAATCAACTTACAGTAATACCTTAACAATGATAAAATCACCATTATACCTTAGTGATGCTCACTTTAGGGAATGAAATCCCAATGTAGAAGCCAAGGACCACTCCAATAACCGTCACCATGACAATCCTGATGCTTTCGTTCGTAAATCGAAGTACGCTGCGAGGATCGAAATGCCACGAAGAATGAGCAGGGGAAATGTTAGCCTCAGGCAAGGGTGCAGCCAGTTCAGAACGGAGCAAAAGACATAAAATAATGTACAAACCTGCGACCAACAGCGGCGAGCTTCGCCATGATCTGGTCTGAGGATGCAACCAGGGGAGGTTGATGCGGCTGCTACTGGTTGCTCAGCGAGACCATACTTCTGCGGCCGAATCGCATCACACGTCGAGCAAAATGAGAGCCTGGGGGGGAAACTGAGTGCCAAACCCATGGTGAGATACCCCGAGGATGCAGGGGAGTACACAATAACAATATATTAAAATATTTGCATAAGCTATGCATGATGGAATGCATGACGAACTAATGACCAAACGTAACATATTCTAGTAGTGAGCTACCTACAAGATGCTGACAGTTTGCAATTGTCCAGCCTCAGAATCATCAACCCGAATTTTGACAGCTAACGAGTAGTAGTAGTACTAGAAGTTTAAATTATGGTTTTTGGTTAACCGTAAGAAGCTTGGTCTTATAGCATGCGTATTACTCGTCCGCTGACCAGATGCAAGATGACTGATTTGACTATGACCTGGGAGTCCAAGCATGCTTACGGAGGGGAGGATTCAACTCCTAAACTAACTAAAACGAGCAAATAAATCCTTGTTTAGTAATCAGAGATGATCGATGCGTTCAACGCGAGGTGCGAGCCAAGTCCCCATCCTAAATTCGGGTGATGATGAAATCCGTCCAGTTCCACCTATTACCGAAAAGTGGGCAGTTTTTTTTTTGTTTGAAGAAAAGCATCTTTTTTCTTCTCCTGCTGCTGGGAAAGGTTGGGGAACAAAGCAAGGAGATAAGATAATAAGGGGTTAGTACTAGTAGTAGACAAAATCTCCTCCGGCCGGCCGGCCGGCCGCCGGAGGAAGAGCGCGATCCGACCTAGCGGAAGCGGGGGAAAGGAGGAGGAGCAGAAAAAGAATCTTTGTTCAGGGCGGAACCGAGCTCTCTCACCTCCGGCGCGGCAGGTCCGCTGGCGGCTGAGTCGGGGGAGGTAAAAATCGGCGGGCGCGGCGGTGAAGGCCCCCGGATCGAGCCGAGCCCGGCGACGCCGAATCCCGCGTCAATCGGGCACCAGGCAAGAAGGGAGAAGCAGCAGCGCGTCGGCGGCGGGTAGGTAGGGAGCGGCCGCGGGGGCAGGAGAGTATATATGTGGAGAGAGAGGGGAGGGGGGGGAGAGGAGGCGGGTGGTGGGAGAGGAAGTCGTGGGCGCGGCAACGGCGAGGGAGGACGGCGAGACTCGGAGTCCAACCAACCGCACACACAAAGAAGAAAGGAAGGAAGGAAGTTTCACTGTTCCCTCCTTCCAGCCCACGACGCCGTCGTCGTCGTCGACGTGGACGCCGGTTGGTTCCGTCTCGCGTGGTGGCGGGTGCCGCGCGCCCACGCCAGCCGTCCGATCGGACCACGGACGGCCTGGATTCGCCGACACGGTGTTGGCGGGTCTGCTGCGCTGGCTTGGGAGGGAGGACCAGCGCGCGGGGTCGGCCCAGCCCGTCCGTGCGTGTAGGGCACGTGCACCAACCTCCCTCCGTCCCTCCGTCCGTCTGGGTTCGGCTGGCTTTGCTTGTTTCTTTTCCCTGCTACAAAAAAATAAAAATAAAATGGCAACGCCAAACGGCCAACCAACACGTATAGCATGTCCATCACCATCGGCTTCTACAACACCTAGATTTGCGCCTTGAAAACGATTCCTTTGGATATATATATTGAGAGAAATTTGCTTGTTTGGTTTCCTGCAAGAAAAGAACACAAAAAATGCTTCCTGCCGTGTGTGTGCTTGCATGCATGGTCGCCAGCTTGTACGATGGAATTATTGCAACTTCAAATGGGGATCTAATAAACCATAGGTTTTGTCTATATATTCTGGATTTCTGGTCAAAGTAAACCGGTCGTCCATGTTGGAAAACCGACATTGTCCATATACGAGAGGGCCACAAACAGGCGTGACTTGCAGTTAGGGTTGCAAGTCGTAAGCACAAAATAGGCTTTCGCCCACACGATACAACTGCTGGGCAACAACACAATCAAGCCCAAAACGAAAAAGGAGAGAAAGAAAAGAGAAACGAAAGCCAACAATGGCAGATCGACTAAACAAGGGTGACCCGCAATTGTTGCGCCTTTCGACGATGTACCACCATGATCCTAGCATTCCGGAGCACCGTGTACCAAGTAACACCTTCAAGAAGGGGGCGACGACGACGCTGTTACCCGGACTAGTCCTAGGGGTTTCCCCCGGTACTCGGATGGGAGTGAAGAAGGGGTACACCCGACGCCCTCCAGGAAGGAACGGTGACACCCGCAGGCGTCACCGCGTCAGTGTCGGACAAGCCGACATGGATTTCTCTCGACCCCTCAAAAAACCACTCCCCCAGATGCTCCGAAGTGCTCCACCACACTTTGTCGCCCACCAACATGCGCCATCACGATCGAGACGCCGCCCTTGTATGTCCCCTGAGATCACCAGCACGAGGCCTAGAGGAGTAGGACAGTGACGAGGGTTGATTTCGTCAATGTCCATTGTTATGGACTTGAGTTTTGGAGAAGATGGGAATGCTGGAAGTCGCGGAACGGTTAACAGACAAGCAACGCGGGACACGAGATTTATCCAGATAAGGGAAAATCCTACTCATGCTTGTCTGCTTTTGGTTACGGCGAAACCGAAAGTTACAGGGGTGGGCAGGTGCAATCTGGCGTGAGGTGCGTATGCTATGGTGAAAGAGGATCCTCCTCGCCGTGCCCTCCTGGCCTTTATATATATAGGCAGGTCTAGGGCTTAGGTCGAGTCGGTTACAAATTAGGGTTGGTACCCTTTGAAATTCTATCTAATCTAGACTTGTCCTTCAAGAAGTCGAAAACTTCATGGGCTTGGGCCACCCGAAGTCTTCATGGGCCGCGTGTCTTGACGTGGGCCTTCCTTAGACCGGACTAGGTATACCAATGTTGTGTACCCGTGGGGTATATCCATGTCAGGCAGCACAGCAGAAATCTAAGGTGCCAGCAGCCCCGCCGGCGGGAGAGAACTACCTCCACCGTGTCACGGTAGCCGACCAGACGTGGTAGTAGGGTCACACCAGGCCCCGTCGGGCCGGCTGGACCCAGATCAGGCCTGCAAAGCCCCCACTGCCTCGCTGCAGCAGGCCAACAGCACCGCCACCACCACCCAGATGCCCACGCGAGCTATACCTCCACCGTCGGAAACCACTGCAGCAGCGTGACGTCTGGCCCGCCTAGACCCAGATGGGCCCGAAGGTCCCAGTTCTGGGCCGAGCGAGCGCCGCCGCCAACCTCCGCAGAGCTCTCCACCAACGGACGCGCCCCGTGCCGTCGACCTCCCAGACGACGTCGAGCTACCCCGCCGCCATGCCGAACCATCGCTGCTGAGGTGCAGCGCCGTCGGCAGACCCTCCCGAGCCGAGCCCCGTGCACGCAAGAAGAAGAGCGTCCGTCACCGCTGGCAGTGTGCGGGCAATGCTCGGTGGCGTTCGCCGGCGACGGCGGGGAGGGGGAGATCAGGGAGGCGCTGGGGGAGGAAGGTGTTGCGGTGCCCCGCTCCGGTCACCCGCGCGGGTTGCGACGCGGAGCGGTCCTCTTTTTTCGTCCTGCATACGTCCTCCCTATCAATCTTGATGTTCGTATCAGATACGTACAAGGAACTGATTCAAGCAATTCTAGAGGCAAAGTCCGTCTGGGCTTATTTTCTATGCTACAAATTACAAAAGAAAAAAAAAAGGAAAAAACCAACGCCAAAACGGCCAACCACCTGCCCAACACAAAATGCTTCTTCTCTCAAAAAAAAAAACACAAAATGCTTCCACGAGTAGATTTGCACATCGGAACCGTTTGCTTGTTTGGTTTCCTGCAAGAAAAGAACACAAAACGCTTCCTATCGTGTGCTAGCATGATCACCAGCTTCTAGCACGAACGGAATCGCACCTCGAAAACGATTCGGGGATCTACGCCATATGTTTTGTTTTGTTTTGTTTACGGGGGACATATATTCCGATCAAAGTTAACGGTCGTCCATGTTGGAAACCGACATTCTCCATACAAGAGACGACAATGGACAATACTACTATTTCTATTTTAAAATATAAGATGTTTTTAGCTCTTGTGATGTAAAACGAATGTATCTAAACCGATCTACACGCCAAAAGACATTTACATATATAATATTATTAGTTTCAAGAGAGCTAAAGCATCTTATATTTTGAAATGGAGGGGGTACGTAGTAGTGGACCAAAATCTCTTCCTCCTCGCTGAGAAATCTATGAAGTATCCTCAATAAAAACCTATAAAAATAGCAAATAAAAAGATCGCTGAGATGCTCATTGTCTGCTGGCCTTGTTATTTTGATTATGGGATAGCTCATGTATCATGTGCAAGGGTACCCGTTGGCGTTTCTCTATGAGACACATGTATTTACTATGACAAGAACTTGTCAGTAACTAAAGTTGAGTAGCATGAGGAGCGACCCTCGTATTCAAGGGGCATGAGATTTTCAGTTTATGGTCTGTCAAGCATATAATTCATATTGGACCTCACTTTCACCTTAACCATCTAAAGATTCCTATGATAGGGGCAATGTGATCTCAAAGCTAATGAGTACCAAACTTTCAGCATTTAGAAGCCTTTTAAACTTTTCAAAATCTTTTCACTTCCTTGTTGAGTCACCATTTATTCTATGAGCACCTTCTTGAGAGCATAGTTTTTATTATTAGTGTAATGTGCTTGTCTCAAAACTTGGTTAATTATGTCATAACTTTGATGCTTGTATCTTTGATATCTTTACTTTTAGTCTTCACTTGAACTTCAGAGGTGCCTTGGCATTGATGTTGTGCTCTACAAACAAAGCCAAGCGAGATACCACTCTAACATACCTTCTTATGAGTATTGCAATGTTACTTATGTTTATGTTTCATGCTACTTATTATTATTGAGTTGGAATCTCTTCATATCTTGCAATGACTATTAAATATACTTAGTTACATACTCCTTATTATGAATTGTCTAAGTATCTACTCATGTGCTGAGAATATTTACATCATATGAAGCAAATGTGTTTATGAAAGTTCTTTTATCGCACTCAGTTTTTAACTGAATTGCTTGAGGACAAGCAATAAGCTAAGCTTGGTGGGGAGTTGATACATCCAAAACGTATCTACTTTCTCGAACACTTTTGCTATTGTTTCTCCTCTAAAACTTGTGTGATTTGGATACAACTAAAATGGACTGACGCTATTTTCAGCAGAATTATCTTGGTGTCTAGTTTTTGTGCAAAAAATCAACTATCAGGAAAAATCCCGGAAAATATGCCAAAATCCTATTTCACCAGAAGACTCACGGAGCCAGAAGACGAGGAGGAGGTGGGCCACGAGGGGCCCACACCCCCTGCCGCGCAGGCCAGGCCTGGCCACGCCTGGAGTGGGTGTGGCCGCCTTGGGCACCTCCTCGGCCTCCCTCTTCGCCTATAAGTTGCCTTCTGACCTATAAACTCATGGGGGTTCGACGTTTTTTCAGAAAGAGTTCCGCTGTCCACCACCAGAAACCGCGATTCGGAACCAGAAACTCCGTTCTAGCACCCTGTCGGGACAGAGAATTTGAAAAGGATCATCGCCATCATCATCAACAACACCTCTCCATCAACCATCCATGTTTCCCCATCCATGAGTGAGTAATCCCCTGTTGTAGGCTATGGGGATGGTAGGGATTGGATGAGTTCTATCATGTAATCGAATAAGATTGTTAGGGCATGGTGCCTAGTATCTCTATTAGTGTTATTTTACTTTGTTGCAACTTGTTGTGCTTAATGCTTGTCACTAGGGCCCGAATGCCATGATCTTAGATATGAACTTATTATTGATTCATGATGATAGTATTGTTTGTGATCTTACCTGCAAGTTGTGTACATATATAATTGTCCGGATCCAAAGGCCCTGAAGTGACAGAAATTGGGACAGCCAGAGGGGATGGCTGTGATGTGAGGATCATGTGTGTTCACGGAGTGTTAATGCTTTTTTCCGATGCTCTATTAAAAGGAGTACCTTAATTGCCAGTAGATTCCCTTGAGGCCTCGCTGCAACGGGCTGGCAGGACAAAAGATGTTATGCAAGTCTCATTGCGAGCATATATGACTATATGAAGCACATGCCTATGATTGTTTAGTACTTGGATGCTTTATCTTATTTATCTGCAATTGCCCTAGATCTTGAAGTTACATGTTTGGACTTGTCCATGCAACACCCGTCCATCCATCCCTATGCCTATCGCAGTCATATCCTACTGTTTGCTACTATTGTTACTATTGCTCTTGTTTTACTGTTGTTGTTGCTTTGCTATTGCTACTACAAAACTGTTGCTACTGATAAACTACTGTGAGCAAGACTATTTCCAGGTGCAGCTGAATTCACAACTCAGTTGTTAAGGTTTATAAGTATTATTTGTCTCCCCTTGTGTTGAATCAATAAATTGGGTAATACTACTCTCAAAGACTGTTGTGATCCCCTATACTTGTGGGTCATCACTCACCCCGATGCAGTGATGTCCGATCCCGCGGCGAGGAGGCCGGTGGCCGGCGACTTTGATCCTCACTGTGACTCGAGCAGCCGTCGACAACCTGACCGCGCCGGTGGGCTATGAAGGCGACGAGATGGCGGTGCTCCGGTGCCGTTCGCGGCATCCATGTCGATCAAACAAACGAGGAACACATGTAGGAAAGAATTGAACGAGGCGAGTCAGTGGCAGCCAAATTCACGAAAACCCTAAAGATGAACCCTAAAATTAGCCGCCGCCAGTACTCACCTAGGGGCCGGCGTGACACAAGTGAGGAAAGAAGGATTGGCCGGGAGTTGGACACAGGGGATTAGAAGGTGAGGCGCGCGTGGTGGCATCGGCGACGGGCACGCGCTGGCGTCGACGACGGGCACTGGGGGGCGCCATCGACGATACGATCACTGGGTGACCCGACAGGCGCTTGGTGGTGTCGGAGATGGGCGCTGGGTAACGTCGGCGACATGCGCCGGGTGTCGCCGGCGACGAGCTGAGCGCTGGGTGGCACTGTGAAATCAGAGTGATCGATCCAAGCACAGGAGATTAGATGACAGATGGTCGAATTTTTTTAATAGCCTCTTGTATCTTAACCAGAGGCCAATTGATTTCTATATCAAAGCATGATTGAATGTAATCCAACGGTTAGAAAAAATTAGAGCGGACGGAACAAGATGGAAACTCGTGGAACGAAAAGTTCTGTCCCAATCACTGTAAAACAGCTCTTCAAGAAATAACAAAAATAAAATTTTGAAACTTTAGTGTCATTACATGGTACTCTTTGAAGGGCCATGTTTACAAAGATCAACTATACTGATGCTCCATTTTAGGCGATAAAAAATAAAAATTTAGTTTCATATAGGAGATCATTTCTCATGTGAGGACTTATACCACCCTGCCCCAAACCACTACATCATAAATCCTAGTACGAATAAATCCAAGCAATTTAATTATTTTATTAACTACAATACTACATGTGTGACTCTTAGGTTTTGTATTCATGTTCTTTTTTCATGCGTTCATTGCCTTTTGGCGATTGATAAACCACCCACTAGAACAAAACACATAAATGCATGACAAATAAAGACAATTATGCAAATCTTCAACTCGGGAAATATATTGAAATTTTGTTGCACTTTGTAGAGTACACTAGTCTCATACAAAGTTACCAGGTCCACCATAGTACATATGGATACCATGGTTATTAACTTCATAACCATCGACGCTATATTTGCTCGTATCACTAGTGCCAACAACGTCTTTGTATCTATTTGGAGTAACAAGCTTGTTGTTTCCGTCAACAATTTGGATGTTTCTCATAAAAGCTGCTTTTCCATTCCCTTCGGAGGCAAAATGCCCACTACCAATTTGTGGAGAGTCTGATGAAGCCGTCGGGCCCGAAACATGCCCACCCCAGTATGAGAAATTTCCTTTATCCTTAATGTAAGAGAATAGTGAACTTGGCCAATATCCAATTGGTGTATTCTCTTCACCATACGTCACCCACCAATTCTTTGTTTTTGGGTCCTAAGATAAATCAAAATGCAAAAATTGAAGGTTAATGAACACATACGAGGACTTCAAATTCCGATAGCTGTTCTGATAAATAATTTAGCATGCATACATTTGTTTCCATAACTCCAAAGGTTATATTGTAGGAATTTATTCTCATAACCTTTTCCCATAACAATGGATGAACATCAATAGAATCTATATGTGTATCCTTGAAAGTCAAATGTTTTACACGTTTGGAAGTGCTTACGGATACATGTTACATCAATGGTAAGGTGACTGATAAATTTCATTTAGGTCCACGGTCTTGATGATTTTTTAAAGCACGTCAAAATATGGTATGCGGGTACGCAACCATAGGACACAAAACATTTTTATGGCTACTATAAATAACACAATTAATATTCTAATCCCTTTATTCCCTGGTGTAAGGTGCCCTTGATTTTTGCTAGTCAACAACTTGTAACTTTGTTGTACTAACAATATGTTCAAAAATAAGTATAAGGATATATGAAATGAAAGAACTTTGCAAGACAAATGCAATGATACCATTTATAAATTTCCCACCCATATAATTTTATACATAGTAGTGGTCAAAATAGTGCACCAAAGATCATACAAGGTAAAGCACACCATACATCAAAGAACATAGGGAGTATTGAACTACCTAAATTGGTTATGTCGATTAACTAAGTCAAGCAACTACAAATGTTCACACTTCTCGTAAAACATAGGAAATCATAAGGTTCTATGAACAAGAGAGTACCTTGAAAATTAAAATGTTTATCGCGAATTGTGGTCCATTGTATACTGAAACAAGGAGTATTCTTCCTCCAAGACCAACATTGTGGCTAACTTCCACAAAACCGGGACAAGTGTGATCATAGCATGTCTTGTTTAGTATGCCACGCTGTTATCCAAGTTTCAAAGGTAAAAACAAACTATATCAATTTGTGTTTGTAACTTCATGTTATAAATTTCTATAATTGAAAATATAATGTGTGTTAGAGGATATATGAATTACCCAAGCAACATGAAACCTCACAAAGCTATCACCGACAAAGCTTGGAGCTACCGAATAACAAGCAGCTATACTTTCTACATGACCCCTTGGTCCATTATCAATTTGAATCCCCGACTGACTAAGATCCTTGCTATCTTTCTTCACCTTTGGCCCATAAACATTTATTGTAGCTCGTACCCCATAAAAATCATCCCGATATTTAATTCCTGCCTCCTACAGGTAAAATGATGTTGTTCAATGTGATGATAAAATATTAACCACATCTTGATAAGTCCAACATCATATGATTGATGATACCAATGACTGCAACTTAATGATGTTAACTAGCTAGGATTTAGAGAGACCAATACATATCAACATGCTAAAGAAAGTCTTGAACAAATATGGTGAAACAAGTGGAATTAGTACATACATGATTGAAATAACATAGATAGACACCTTATTATTTAGATGAAACAAAACCATGCAAAAGATTCAATACAAAATACTCAAATTTCCAAATTTGAGGTCCTTTATATGTGTGTGAAGTGGCGGAGCCAGATTTCAGGAAAATCCTTGCGCTTATAACTTCCAAAACACCTAAAGAAATTACACATGCACACCACCTACACTAAAATTCACTTAATGTTGGAATTACCAAGGATAGCAGCAGCTTGACAGTACATTGGCTGGTGTGGGGTTTGACACGGGACTAGCAGAGGCAGAGTCCACACCCTAGGCGCAATGGAGTAGGGGAACAAAACGAGGTTGGTTGGTGGCGGGGGGAGGGATAGCTGGCCACGGGAGTAGGTGGCTGGCGATGCCGGATGCCAGCTCTATGTCGAGACATGATCCATTTCTGGACATGGTTGCGCGATTGAATATGGAGCAAGCCAGGTTTGGGTCTTTGTTTGCCTGGGCTATGCTAGGCTACTTGTTTGAATCCTAGGCCCAATATGAATTTCGCATAGGTAATGCTAGTAAAAAACCACGCCCTGGGTCTGGGTGGCCAGGCATAGCTCCACCGTCATTAGAAATTAAACGTTAGCATTCAAAAATAACTTTGCATTGGAATAATCTTTTGGAATTAAATGTGAATATGTTGCCACTTATGTAGTTAACTAAATTATACAATTTCTAGGAACACACACGGCCAAATTGTGTCACCATAATAACTTGATCATTCTTGCAATGAAAAAAAACTCACCTCTAGTTGGTCATCCATGTTAATCACTTGTTCGGTGATGTGGGTTGCTCTTTGGTCCCTTCCATCATTGCGTAAAATTGGAACCATTCCTATTGGGCATTCAACAATAGGCAGACGTGCTTGTGAAACAACATGTAGGACGGGAGATGGTATATTATGTCCAATCGGCAATGAACTTGGTTTCATCTGTGTGGTAAGAAAAGATTGATCGCCATATAAGTCATATATACTGCAAATGCACAATAACATACACATAAATTCTGTAATTTAATTTATTACTAATGAAGCACGTGCATCATAAGGTTTACTAGCAAAATGTCCGCGCGTTGCGGCGGAAAAAGTTAGTCGTTGTTGTGCCGGTCTTTCCGGATTTTTTTTGCCTAAAAACTATTTCCAAACAAAAAAAAGTGAAAATATTTTGTACCAAAAACAAAAACTATACCTAGACCTAAACCAGCCCCAACCAAACCCTAATACACACCTACACACGCACCGCAACGGAACTCCCACACCACACACCAAGGTCCAAGCACACACGCAGTCACGCACCTGTCATTGTCAATTGGTCTTTTTATCATTTTTAATGATGAGTCATTAACAAATAATATTTGTGTAATAGTAAAAGAGGCTAGAAGATAAGCAATTAGATGCTTGCATTTATGCGATAATTTTGTCACGTTTGTAGTCTGAGTGATGGCATATTGCTTGTGAAACTTAGGGATATTAATTATGATAAAAAGTCCGATCCATCAGATTGGCAACACGGTGATTTGATGTTTCATAGAAATTTTAGTATATATCTCTTGTTTCCGGTCTTATACTAATATTGTATAATAGATCAAGTCAATACTTTCTTGGCTATATGTCTTCATTCCTAAATATAAGATGTTTTGGTAGGCTAAAATAGGGTATGAAAACATCTTATATTCTGGAACGGAGGTAATTTCTAATAAGATTTTTGTAGTTTTCCTATCAATATTCAAATAATGTGATATTGCAGCCTTCCGCTAGATATTTTATTAAATCGAGTTTCGTAATATCTTTAACTATTTTAATGTTTTCCACTCAAAATAAAAATATAGATCTTTTTTGGCTATTTATATACCCTTAACCATGCACTTGTAATTTAAAACCATATAAAATTTTCGCAAGCTTTTAGTATCCTAGATAGCTAGGGCTATTGTGTTTTTTTTAGGAACATACCTTCCTAGCCAGCTGGTGTACTCATCTAAAAAAACAAAAAAGCTAGCTGGTAAATTCTTTTTAATCAAACGTACTCGGCTAGTTTTCCTGGTGTACGTTTTCTTTTAAAACAGACTCGTCTAGCGTGTTAAACAGAAATACATGCGTAATGATAAAAAAAATTCATTAAATCCTAACTACAAGTTTTTAATCTAACCGTTAAAATAATTCAAGGGACGTGGATCAACCTAATGCCTCGAAACATCCCCTTATATTGCTTTTAGTATATAATAGAAAATTCATTAAATCCTAACTGGAAGTTTTTAATCTAACTGTTAAAATAATTCAAGTGATGTGGATCAACCTAATGCCTCGAAACATCCACTTAATTATATTGCTTTTAGTATATAATAGATAGATTTACCTGGATTTTGTGATCTTTCAACAATGGATGGTCAAAAGATGGTTGGAGATTCACATCAATGCACCCAAATACATCTCCACCTTCCATCTAGTTTGATGTTTCATCTGCTTGTTAGCCACTAAGACAAATGATATATATAGAAAACTAAATGGGCATTTTTTCTTACCGTGATGGTTGTATTAAGTTGTCGATTGGTGATGATTTGGCTAGAATTTTCCCTTTGCATATTTGATCTTGCATCTATTCCTCTGGTGACTAGAACAAGACATGACACTACAAGGAGAGCTCTAGTAGCTAGTCTTTCTTTCATTCTAGAAACCTTGAGTGGTCGATCCTCCACATACAACCATATTTATAAGCTATATCTACCCTATCAAATTTTAATGGTTTCCATTCATGTAATTAATGGCCAAAAGATCGGATTTTTATATGTATATACAACCATGTTATTAATTTCAGATCTTCTACCCTATCAAAAGTTTAATGATTGTCATTCATGCAATGATGGCCAAAAGATTGGAACCTTTACGTGTATATACAACCGTAATATTAATTGCATGATATAAAGATACATATAGCACTATACGATTCTCATTTATTACATAAATATCAAAATTTTAATTCCATATAGTCGGTGTGAAGTATTTAATTGCAAAAATATTAATTATTGTCCATTCTATATACTCATGACATTAAATTGTGGATCCTTCTAGCTCTCTTATGCACTCAAAGGCTATGGACATCCGGTCGCGCATTACATAGGGATGACAATGGGATGGGTTTGGTGGGTAGAGCTAAACAAGATCCATACACATATCCACGAACCCGTCCATTGCCCACGAGTTGAAAGTATCCATGAGTCACAGGAGATGTCCACACATGTACCATTGGATATCATATATGTAGCAATAATAACAATAACCATAACAATCTGTAGATGTCAACAAAAATAATAATGAGGTCATATAACATGATAGACAATACAAATTTACAACCTTGAACATTTTCCATGAGATCCTTAAATAATTAGCTTCCTAGGCCTTCCATGTGGCCTCTTAAGAATCGATGGTTCAAGTTTGAACCCAGAATTGATATTATCCCAATCATTTTCATCCGCCATCCGTCGTTCCCATGGAAACCAAGGTTACACGAATCTCCAGGCAAGGACCTGCCAGTCTATGGAGCCACATAGGGAGAAGCCTGGATAGCAGTTGCTTCTAAGACAGCCTCGGACCTCAGAATCACCTCTCGCGACTAGGAATCCTCTAGGAAACATCCCCGAAGATAATAGGCGCCAGACTTTTGGACTCGTGTTTCATGTTTTGTCTCACTTGCACTTCATCAAAATCTGGGAGTATGTATAACTTTTGGACTTAGTTTGTTGACTTAATCATGGTGCTTAGGTTGATGAGCCGACTCAGTTGGACTTGTATTTTTATCACTTGTGAGGTAATCCTCGTGCCTTCAAAAACACAAAATGTTTTATTTTCTTCTTAGTTTCCAAGTAGGTTCTCAAGGAAGGCGTCCACCAGGCTATATCAAGAAATATACATTAAAGATAAGGTTCTTTGTCCATCAAAAGAGAGGTTACCTGTACCTCAACGGTAAAGTGTGTTATCCTTGTTTTCAACTAAGCTTGGGGAGGTAACCACTTACCACACTCTCTTTTGGAAACTGTATTTTCTCTTTTCTTTTGGTGATATACTCAAGTTTGGTTCTTGCAAATTTCTAAGCTTGAGGAGGTTACTTCTACACGTGTAGAGTCTTGTGGAATGTTTATATTCGATGAAGGTTTAATGCAATCATGTATCCCGTTATTTTTGAATACTTGCTTAAGTGAGTCTAGTTTTGTATTTATATGGGGATACACTTGCTCATGATAGGCACCATAGGATTTGACTTAGAGCTTGTATGCATCTTGCCAAATTGTTTATCAAGCTTGTGACACTATTTGTGATCCTCTAGAAAACATTGCCACAATCTCTACACTTGTAAAGAATGAATACTTGATCAAGATCTTTTGAAATTTGTTGGTTGTCACCTAATAGTTTTGTCTTAACTAAATAAATTATGCTTGACCCCATAGTGTCAAAACAATAGACTTGATAGTTTTCTTACAGAAGGAGTTGTCAATTGGAAATGATATTTCAAAGTTTTGAGTTTCTAGCACGAACGGAATCGCACCTCGAAAACGATTCGGGGATCTACGCTATATGTTTTGTTTTGTTTTGTTTACGGGGGACATATATTCCGATCAAAGTAAACGGTCGTCCATGTCGGAAACCGACATTGTCCATACAAGAGACTACAATAGACAATACTACTATTTCCTCTATTTTAAAATATAAGATGTTTTTAGCTCTCGTGATGTAAAACGAATGTATCTAGACCAATCTACACGCCAAAAGACATCTACATATATAATATTATTAGTTTCAAGAGAGCTAAATCATCTTATATTTTGAAATGGAGGGGGTACGTAGTAGTGGACCAAAATCTCCTCCTCCTTGCTCGCATCCTCGAGACCTCATTTTCACCTCGTCCCCCTTTCACCTCGGGCTTATTCTCCGTATAAGACGGTGGATGCAGGGTTAGGGTTACAAGCGGCAACCACATAAGCCTGCCAAAGTAAAAATGTAGTGTAGACTAGACTAATTTTGCCGGAGAAAAAATAGACCTAGACTAACCAATTTTTTGACTAGAAAACGGGGCAAATCGGATAATGCCGCTTTGCAACCAGATTTCACGGAGTAGAAAAGAATGGACAGCCGTGATTAGCCATACCGGCGAGTAGAGGTATGAAACCCATACCTGCGACTCTCAAAAAAAAAAAAAGAAACCCATATACATGCGAACCCATGGAGAAGAACGAAATATGGACCCCACATTTCATTGTGTGAATGCAAACCCTAAGACTAAGAGGACGTGACACGTTATTAATCCCAAACCCATTTGGCCTTTTCCCACCCCACACCTGCGTGGTCAACCATTAACATGCATGGCCCTCCATATGCGAGAGGGAGACCGACAAGCAACATGACTTGCAGGTATGGTTTGCAAGCGGAAATGACTAGCTAAGCCCGCGAAGGTTACACTACACGGATCGAGTAGAAAAGCACTGGTTTGCCGTTATAACCCCGCGCAGGCCAATTAGGCATATGCTACCTTTGTTTAAAAAAATAATCCAAGTTAAATTTTTATTCCTTAGACTAAAAGTCTTTACGTGCTCCGGCCATTAGGCATATGCTACCAGGAGGGTCATCGCCGCAGAGCCACCCCACAGCAGAAGATAGAGAGGGGCGCCTATTTTATTTGCGGAGATAGTTGCCTTCGTCATCACCACGTGTTGTGGCCAGAGGAGCAGCAGTGAGAAGGCAAGGAACCGTAGGGCACATGAGAGGCCGCCACCACCAGTGGCGGACCCAAGGTCCCTGTTGCCCGGGACGACGGCTTAATTAGCATGCCACTTTATGCTAATTTAGACGGAAAATCATCTTCTTAAGCTAGTATGCCTGGGCTTTAAAATTTGTTTGGGTCCGCCACTGGCCACCACCCACCACCCTGAGCTCTGCTCCAACACGCCCAGATGGGGTCAACAGAACCATCCCTCACCAGCTAGTCCGGCGAGATACAACGAACGACCCGACCCCTGGCTCGCTCCCCGCAGGCGACCAGGGGCGAAAACCCTAGCCCCTCGCCGCGCCCTCCCCCTCCTCTCTCTCCCCCTCTGCCGCCGCCGGGCAAAGCCCTTGCGGTGACGGTGGCGGCGGGCCGACCTTTACCCAGCAGTGGGTCAGGCTGCGCGGTGCGGTGCTCGCGGCGGCGCGGTGCGCTGAGGAAATCCCGACGGGTGGTGGAGCGACTCGGCGGCGGCGGGGCCTGTCGGCTTTGGCGCTGGTGTGGCTCGGCTGGGGGAGGCTGCGGTGGCGGCGGATGGTGGAGGGCGTGATGGCGCTGCTGCTCGGGCCCTGCTTGGGTCAACCGGGCTCCGATGCCAGATCCTTCTCTGGCCGCGCTGTGGCTGGATGGCGAGCGACGGTGTTGGCTGCTGGAGGTGTTGGGCAGCCGGGGATGGTGCCATGGCGGCACTGGTCTGCTGGCCTAGATCTAGGCCCGATCTGGGTCAAGCGGCCCCTGGCCGTTCTACCCCCCGCGCCTGGGTTCCCTTCATCGCCCATGTTCCTAGCTTTCGAGCGCAACGTGCTGCTGCTCTGCCTGGTTCAGCTGAGCCCAACGTCAACTTGGCGTGGCGGCTCATGGCGCCTGTGCGGCACTGACGGCGGGGTAGGCGGTGCTAGGTGGCTGGCGATGCTAATCTGAGATGGTTGTGCGCGGGCCTGCCGGCGACTCCTCCCATGATGGGCCAACCTAGGAGCTCTTGGAGAAGAACGAACAATGCTCAGCTGCGGTGATCGGGTGCCATGATCCGGGCGAAAGCCCTGCCTTTCAGAGCTGATGACGGCGACGCCTAAGGGCGTCGTTCCCTATGAGGCGTCATTGAGGAGTTTCAGCACCTATCTCGCCTAGAGTTTCATGTCACGGGTGAAAACCTCAGATTTGGCTTGCCAAATCGGGCGACGGCGACGGCTTTGATGTCGCACCCTCAATGAAGGCGTCGTCTTGGGGACTTGACTCTCTGGTTGGGGCCATAGTTCTTTATCATGGATCTTAGTGTCGGCCACATGTGAGGCGTCTTGCGGTGCAGATGGTGTGCTGGCCTCTAGAGTGGTATCGCGGTGGTTTGCGCGACGAGGATCTTCCTTGGACAGCGCGAGCAAGCCTCCAGACGAGCAGTGGTGGGATGGCCTCTGTGCCTGATGGCGGGCTGCTGAAGACTGCATGTTTGAATGTCTGTTGAAGTTGCTGGGAGGCAACCGTTGCGCTGCCGATGTTCCCTGGATCTGGGCTGAGGCCGGAGCAGCGATGCTCCCAACTGAGCCGTTGTTGGCTCGCGGGATTCAGGTGGAACGCGTCTTGGCTGCGGCTGGCGGGCTCTTGGTAATTTTGGCGATGCACAAGCACTGCGACTTTCATTGGCAAGAGTTCTGTTTAGCGGAGGAGCTTACTCTGTGGCGTCTTGGAGAAGCACTCGACGGATTTCGGCCATTTAGTCGTAGTCTTGTTTTGAGTGTTGGCTGTGTGATTATGGATGTTGGCCTTTTCTTAGGCTTGTAAAATGTACTTCTTTTTCTATCAATGAATCGAAACGCAAAGTTTTTGCGTTTTCGCAAAAAAAAAAGCCATGAAAGAGGCCCGCACTAGTAGAAAAAGAGCCATACGTCCACCCTAGTTTGGAGCATTAGTCCCGGTTATGGTTGGACCCGGGACTAATGTGAACATTAGTCCCGGTTCCAACGGCTAGAACGCCATACATCTTTAGTCCCGGGTCAAACGGGACCTTTAGTCCCGGTTTGTATCACCAACCGGGACTAAAAGGGGTGCCCTAGTGCCAATACCTTTAGTCCCGGTTCGTATCACCAACCGGGACTAAAGGTGTGACCTTTAGTCCCGGTTCGTATTACCAAACCCGGACTAAAGGGATTGGCACCGGGGCACCCCTTTTAGTCCCGGTTGGTGATACGAACCGGGACTAAAAGTATTGATCGGGCTAAGCTTAGTGGAGCGTGTCAATAGGTAGTGCTTTCTTTTTCTAATTCAAGCTGGATGTCCATCGTGCTAAGCTGATTATAGCACGTTAATAGGCAATTCTTTTTTTCTGATTTGAGTCGCTGCACCGATGGAACCTAATGGCGCAGACCAATAAAAGGAAAGAAAACTATATGTCGTGCGAGAACGTGACTTGGACGTAATTAGATGGACCTAGTTAAATCCTAGCCCTAAATTAAAAATCTAATAGTTAATAGTATAATTTTGAAGATGTGTATCAACCTAATGCCTTTGAAACAATCTTTTATATTGTTTTTTCTTTATTTCTTTGTCTCTACTCGACGTGTTACAACTTGATGGCTGGACGTTATCTCGACTTGGCAACAAGGCTCCTAGCCTAACACGGACACGCCTAAGCCTGTGCATCTACGGGTTTAATTTGAGCGACTTGGCAAAAATTATTTTAGTATTTTTTATGTTATATTTGAAATCCTCGCATTTTTCTGATAATAATGGATATATTATTTATTAAATTTCGATTTACAGATTTGAAGATATTGTTTATGTCATATTAAATGAATAAATGGCAAAAATGAATAAAATATTAATTTAATTAGTTTTTACTTTCATTAGAATAAAATGTTATTATTAATTATTTATTGTTGTTTACTAAAATTAGTTGTTCTTAATTTCAAAAAAACGTGTCACATATCGATATGAGTTAATAAGATTGATATACTAGTCTTGACAACAAGATATATTGGTCCTGGATGGGTGACTGGATGGGAAGTTTGACTGTAAGTACGATTTAAACTAAGATTAAGTATAATTAGTGTTAAAAATGAGAGATGTGGGAGATCAATGAGCCAAATAATTCAAAGGTTTAAGAAAAAATTGAAAAAAAAATCAATTTTTTTTTAAAATAAAAAAAATAAAAAAAAACTTTTAGTCCCGGTTTGTATTACAAACCGGGACTAAAGGTCCTCCCCACATTGCACGGAGTAGCGGCCACGTGTGCCCCCATTTGTCCCGGTTGGTGGGGCAACCGGGACTAAAGGTTAGAGCTTTAGTCCCGATTGCCCCGTCCCGGTTGGGCAACCGGGACTAATGGCCCTTACCAACCGGGACGCATGGGGCGTTTTCTACCAGTGTTGGTAACAAGGAGGAGCCGCTCAACCGCTTTTGCCTCTCGTTTCGTGCGAAGCGGTGGGAGATGAGAGAGTTAAGCTTTGCGTTTTCGCAAAAGAAAAGCCATGAAAGAGGCCCGGTAACAAGGAGGAGCCGCTCAACCGCCTTTGCCTCTCGTTTCGTGCGAAGCGGTGGGAGATGAGAGAGTTCTTTCGGACAGGTCCATCGATACACAACAAGTATATATCAACCAAATAATATGAATTAGTGATACACAAGTCACTGACCATTACACGGCCCCTATGAAATCACAGGGCGCCGCTACGTGCAAGATTTAGATCGCCCCTAGTATTTACATGCTCGTTGCGACTTGGCGAAAACATTGTCATTATTGGTCATCTGATCGTCAGCAGAGACGATTGAAACGTCAACAGCAACAATTGTTGTATCCACCACGTTAACTCCAAGCCAGGGGAACAGGGCGAATACAAAGGTTGCCTGTCCCGTGGGTGGCAGGTGGCGCGCACAGCCCCAGCCGTGCATCGGAAGCGGGCCGGGGTTCGCTGGCACGGTGTTGGGTGGGGAACCCTAGAACTAGAATTAATGGGTTTGCTCGTTTGTTGTCCTGCAAGAGGCAATGAAAAGAAAAAGAAATTTTGCTAGTACCTTAGCGTACGTACGTACGTACGTGTAGCATCATGCTGGTCAGCTTTTACGGACAGCGTACATGAGAACTTGGTCAAATCCGGATGGCTGTCCTTGTCGGAAAATAGTTGCCAATATACATATACTACGAGACAACCTAGGACGTGGCATGAAGAAACTGGTATTGGATCACGATAAGACTAGTTACAATGGAAAGTATCGTACAGTAGTATCATGCAAGCTCCGATGACCTTTCCAAATGGGCTGCTAGCTCTTCAGCAAGAAACAAGAATAGACGCTCTCTTATTGCTTCCGTCATTAATCCGTCCGTCCGTCCGTCGTGTAGAGGTCATGCAACGATCCACAAGTTAGCATGGCTTGGACCACAAAACCCAGCCCAACGCCACGGAGTGATCCGGGCCAACTCATTCGTGATCCAAATTTGGATTGGAGGATTCATTCCACCGTGGCCACTGCGCCCTGTGTCGCCACGGCCGCGTATGCTGCCTCCGCGAGCATGTCCGCCTCCCGCTACAAGGACCCTCCCGCGTATGCTACCTCCAAACAGTCCTCATGTACGCTGTCGGGGCGGAGCTACATTGTAAAGTTGACCCCAACGACTTTGGTCCAGACTCTTGTCAATATAGTTAGCTGAATCGATCGATCGAGAAGTAAACGGTATCGCTCGGCTTGCTTATGGTCGCCTCGGATTCCGTTTTTTCTTAGAGTTTCTAGTTTCCTGGTCAGTTGATTTTTAGTGACAAAGAGTTAGACGATTCTAATGGTGCAGTTATCTTCCCGGCTTGCCGAGTTTTAAACTGGTTGCAGCATATAAAAAGAGAATAGTCTGACACCGTGATCTAGAAGCTTGTCTAGTCACGCTCCCAGGCAGACTTAGCAATGACGCTGACAGAACTCTACCAGCCCCGTCAGTTTTGTAAACTTAGAAGGAATTTAAAGCATATCCTAGTTTTTGTTCGATTGCGGTGAAGGCATCACGACACCAAGGGCCCCTTATTTAAAGTGGAAACACTTACTTGGAGTCAAGAGGGGCAATGGCCCCCCTTCCCCTATTTCATATTTAATATTTATGATAAACTTTTGAAAATTACTACATCCAACATCATAGTGATAACAATTATATAAGGAAAGAGAGATATTACTTCTTAAACACACTTCCCCACTCTACTCGCACAATAAAATTCACATATTTTTGGTAAAAAGACCATAAATGAAAACCTTACAGATATATTGGGAACATCTTGAGCTTAGGTTATGCAACTAATGAATCGTGTGTGCATTGGACTTCTTTTGCAACGAACAACATGCATTAAGATGGGAAGAAAACCCATATAAGTGTGATCGTGTATAAAACCCCTAGGAGACATCTTTACTCTCGAGGTGGTGAATCCTAAGAAGCAAGCGACCTCGCTCTGATATCAATTGAAAGTGCAATGGACGTCTAGAGAGGGACGGTGAATAAGCTTTTAAAATTATTACGGTTTAGGCTCTAATAAATGCGGAATAAAAACTAATGTTTAATTTATAGATCACAAAACCTAACCACTAGGTTTACCTATGTGCACCAACAACCTATGCAAAGCAATACAAGCAGCAAGGTAATAGTAAGATGAAACACTTCAATCACGAAGGCTATCACAATATAAAATGCATAAGTAAATGGCTCGGTTGAGTGATAACCGATGGACGCGGAGACGAAGATTTTTATTACGAAGTTCACTTCCAAAGAAGCTACGTCTCTGTTGGAGAGGTCTGATGGCACAATGCTCTCCGAACGCCACAAGTGGCTCACCTCAAGGTGTGGTGGCTCGATGCTCACCCAACGCTACACAAGGCCTCACCCGGATGCGAAGACACGTAACTCATCGATGCCACAACAGGCTCACCATATTCTCACGTGAGCTCGCTATAAAGGTGTACTCACGATCCACTAAGGGACACTTGAGGGAGCTCATCAAACCCGTACAAGGATGGGACTATCTCCACAACTCAATTGGAGGTTTCCAACGACAAATCCACAAGAGGCAACAAGGCCACAAAAGTATACCAAGCCACAAAAGGCCACAAGCTTGAGGCCACTCCACAATAGAGGACTCAAGAAATCAACACACCAACCACACAACCGTCCAGGGTTCTAAGAACCCAAGAGTAACAAGCCCACAAGCTTGTATTTGCCGAATCTCCGTGGAGAACTCAAACCTATGAAACAAATGCAAGGGCAAGTCCTTCACTTCCGAATTCCAACAAAGCTACAAAAGCTATTGGGAGAATAAGGGAGGAAGAACACAAGAGGAGAACACAAAACTCTCTAAGATCTAGACCTCAAGGATTCCTTCTCAAAGGGATTTGGTTTGGAGGGATTGTAGATCTAGATCTTCTCTCTCAAATCCCTTAAAATGCAATAATCATAGGGGGAGAAAGAGAGAGGTCAAGCTCTTCAAGGTCAATAATGGAGGAGAGAGAGAAAGCCAAGAACTAAGAAAAGAGCTAGTGCCCATGAAGGGGAAGAGGGGCCCCTTTTAAAGGCCCCCCCAGATCTGACCGTTTGAGCACATTCACGACCCTGACCGGAACTTCTGGTGGGATCTAGCCAACGGTCACAAAACAGCAACGCGGAAGAGATAAAAACGACCCGGGCCAGAACTACCGCCGGCGCACCGGAACTTTCGGACGGGTCGAAACTACTGCCAACACTTCCGACCAAAAATTCATCAAATAGAACAGACCAAAAAGAGAAGTTACTAAGGATCATCGGAAGAAGAGAAGGATTATTAACCGGTACTACCGGTGGCAAAAAAAATGCCCAAGCGGTACTTCCAGTGCCTGACCGGTACTTCCGGTGGGAACAGAACTACCGTGATAACTTATGACCAAGATTCTGCCAAATAGAACACACCCCAAACAAAGAGGTTACTGAATGCATCCTAGGGGCATCGGAACATTGGCCGGAATTTCATCCGGTAATACCGGTGGCAAAATACCCTAGCGGTACTACTGGTGACGGGCCGGAACTTCCGCCCAGGGAAGTTTCGGAAACCAAAACTGCAATAATGTTCGCAACTGAACTCCAAACGAGATGAAACCAATTTTATTGTAAAGATAATTTTGTTCGAAATGTTGGTATCACCAAGGGAGAAAATACCATGAATAAATATGTGATATATCTCCCAAGGTGTGGATCCAGAAAACTCACAAGATCGAAAACCGCAAAAAGATATGCAAGGGGAATCCTTATTTAATGAACTAGAGCTTGTTATGATGATAACCACAAGCTCCAAATTCTCTCATGGATAAGAACCAAACAACAACCAAGAAAGATGATGCAAGAATGCAAATGTTTGAGATCTCTCAGAAAGATGCGACTGAGTCACCCACTCGAGAGCCCCTCTTGATATTACATCTATCTATCCTAAACCCGGTCTCTCAACTCACAACACGAGACCAGCAAAAGAGAAACCGTTTTAAGATCATACCTTTGCTTTGCGAATTCCACTTGAGCTAGCTTGATGTAGATCGTCTTGTCCTTCTTAAGATAAAACACCTTTCTTGATTGCTCTTTCTCGCTCTTGCTTGATAAAGACTTGCAAATTGCTCCCACATACTCCATGGGGAAACCTCTTCTTTAAACTTGTCTTTATCACTCCATGAACACCCAGGATGGAAAGCTTCAAGCATCAGATCTTCTAGAGATGGCGCATCTTAAGGTTGCCCTTATTCATTTCTTATCGAGGTTGATCCATCTTGATGCAACTCCTTGCACTTGTCTTTATCAACCTCCATACGTTCTCATCTTTCAACTTCGAGACCAACACATGGCCCAAACGATGCTAATGAACAAACCTATAAGTAAAACTCAATTTACACATTAGTCAATAGAGATTGTCATTAATTACCAAAACCACACATGGAAGCATACATGCCCCTTTCATGTCCTGCATTTTATTTTTTGGGTAAGAGAGTAATAACTCCAACATTCATTTTATAAAGGGGTAACTCACCTGTTTGTAATTGCCAAAACATTGCCATTAAATCATATTTAATAACACCTCAAAAGTTTTGATAAAACTCTACTGGAAACCCATCTAGTCTAGAAGCTTTATTATGTTCCATCTAAGAAATAGCTTTAAACACTTGTTCCTTAGTGAAATCAGCCGTAAGTAGGGCATTATCTTCATTAGATAGTTGTGGAATATCCTCAACCTGCTCCTCCATCATGGAGACGCTATTATAGTCTGGATCTCCAAAACGTTTTTTATAAAATTCGGTAATATAGACCTTCAAGTTGCCTTCCCCAACAATAGTTCCTTCATCTTTTTTAAGTTGAAATATTTTCCTTTTTCTATGTTTTCCATTTGCGATGAGATGAAAATACTTGGTATTATTTCCTCCTTCTTAAACATGTTTCACCTTAGCACGTTGAGCCCATTTGGTCTCTCCATCCTGCCTAAGTTTAGAAACAAGTTCATTAGCTTCTCTCAGTTTATCTTTCTCTGCATTCGATAAAGGGGTTGATTCGGCTTTGATGTCCAAAGCATCAATAAATTCTAATAGTCTTTCTTTTTTTATATATATTTTCTACTCAAATTCTTGGACCACACTCTCAGGAATCGATGTAAATGTCTTATTTTATTATGCCATATGTGGATTGGGATATCACCACCGGATGCTGCATTCCACTCCTTTGTCACCATCTACTTAAAACCCTCTTGACACAACCATGAGAGTTCAAAGGAGAATTTCGCTTTGTTTTCAATATGAGCTCGATGACCGGAGTCAATTAGTAATGATGTGTGGTCTAAACCCGAGCGTTTCAAAGCCCTCACCAAAACTAGAGGGAATTTATGTTCCCATTCAACACTTGCGCGAACTCGACTTTTCATAAGTAAGAGTATCTTGCCTATTAGCCCATGTGAATTGTCTGCCAGAGAGAGAGAGCAGTTTCTCTTAGGTCTTGTGGATATTATAGTTATCATTACTTTTATCCTCCCTCTTGCGGAGAATATTAAAATCGCCTCCTAACACATGGGGTGCGAGCCCAGGAGGAAGAAGGGGTTCCTCGCCGAGTGATTCCAGGCCTACTGACTATGCTGACATCCAGTGAGCCGGATTGCATAGGCGAAGCCGGATCTGAAGAAGATGTGTGTTTCACTTTTAAGGTTTGAATCAAGGACTCCAGCCGGTCGTCATCTGTATTAATTTCATCGTCTACCACCAGATCTTCACTTAGATTAGACGCTCGGGACACCAACAAATGGTGAGCCCCAGCCCCCTCATTTTCATCCACCGATTAATTTAAATTTAGCATGGTTAATTCAGGAGCCACTGGTATTGCCCATCAGCTGGCACGATCCACCTTAGCTGCGCAATAATCTCATCTATTGCCATACGTCCATTGGAGATAGTCACCCTACTCATGCGAGTGTTGTCGATCAAGACGTGGGCGAACCAAACCTGACAGCGGAAGTTCCCAGAACATCAGTTCTTCATGAGCCAGCCCATACATACATGACCATCGCAGGCTTGGGTGCAGAAATCAATGGGCACTCTTTAGAGGCATGACTCTCGCAACACAAACAGAGAATGGTTGTACATTCATTCAGACAAGACAATGCCCTGCCCTACCACATCGAAAACAGCTAGGTCCTTGCTGCTGCCGCCACATTTTCAGTTACAGCTTCAGCGTTTGCAGGTTGATTGTGCTGCTGAATATTATTGGCTTGAGAAACAGGTTTTTTTTGAAACATCTTATATTATATTAAGCATGCAAGCCGCTTTATTAAAACCTTCCAGTCCCCTTAGGTACCCTGGTAAGGAAAAAGAGTGCGTCTGAAACTTGCAGCCCATCAAACAATTGTTACATCGATTACAAGAGGTTGCAAAATAAAGCTAGGGGGTTCATCGACCCAATTACAAGAAATCTTACTAGAAAAACAAGACCTAGCCAATTCATGCGCTACTTCGTTAGCTTCCCTTGGACAATATTGAAATATAGTAGTCACAATCATAGACGCTTCGTCGATACAGTCCGCCAACACCGCCGAGGATACACCCCACCATGCCTCTTCTCCATTGCAAGCTTCAATAACCTCCATCGAATCTGATTCTGCTATTACATTATTGCACCCAAGCCGATTCGCTAAAGCCAGCCCCTCTCGCATAGCCATTGCTTCAGCTGAAGTTGCTGAGTCTATATTTGGAAGAAAAGAGGTAGACGCAGCTATAAACCTTCCATCAGAGTCCCTTAGTATTGCTCCCACAGAACCTGTAAAAGAATCAGAATGGAAAGAAGCGTCTACATTAACCTTTACCTGCCTTGGTCCTGGTTTCTTCCAGCGATGTCGTGGTGCAGTGAGCTTAGACATTGCTGTGGCAGCGTTTGCCGTAATACTAAGAATGGACATTTTGCATTGAGCAATAGGGGGGACAGATTCATTATGCGTACGTCGCCTGCGTATCCACCAAAGATACCAACAGGCCGTCGCAATGATTTCCTTTTCACCAATATTGTCAAAGCCTGGGAGCATACCGTTTTGGTTTCTGAGCAAATGTTCCAGAATAGCTGAGCCATTCCGATCAGTCATCAATGCCTCCTCAATAGTAGCTTCTAAGCCCAACGATCTCCACAACTCCCTGGCCGGTTCACATTTGAAGAGCAAGTGAATAATATCTTCAGGAGCTTGTAAGCATATCGGACATTGGCCACTAGTACCCACGTGTCTATTAACAAGAATTGATTTCAAAGGCAATATTCCATGTAGTGACCGCTAAATGAAAATTTTGATTTTACTTGCTACTTTTAGCTGCCAAAGGGAATTCCAAACTGGGTTAGCCGCTGATGATCCAGGCAGCGACAACTGACCCGATGTAGCTCCAAACGTGTGCTTCCACTGAAGATGATAGCCTGATCGCACAGAATATCTACCATTTTTTGTAAAATGCCAGGCTATAAAATCATCAAATCCTTGATTATTTATGGGGATGCGAAGAATACGATTAACATCAATCGGGCAGAAGATATCATTAAGTATCTCCTCGTCCCATGTGCCACTAATAGGACTGATGAGGTCTGAAACTTTTGAGTACAAGCCACCTCCCCTGGCTTGAGAAACAGGTTGGTTTTCCCTCTGAAACGTTTGACGTTGAGGCATCGGCTGTCGAACCGGTGGAGGAGGATGTTGCGCTGCACCTCAAGACGAACAGGCTGTGCTAGCTGCCGTAGCCGTCGGCTGTCCACGGGCAGTAGCTTGAAGGCTTGTTGCGCTGGGATCTCAGTGAGCTGACGAGCAAGGGCGTCAGCCGTTTCTTTCACTGCTAGTTGATTCTGTACTGCCGTCAGCATGCACCTCGTTATTCCCTGATGAAGACGAGGAGGCTCCACGATGCAGAAAAATTGCCTCTGGAATTGGCTCCACGACCTGAATTATCATATCTCGGCGGCGCGGGTACCAATTACGTACCTTGGTTGAAAGATGGGCCAACATTGCCCCTACAAGTAGCCCGATCGATCTGGCGTTGAAACCCCCTCTCCCGCCATCAAAATTGTTCTGCAGCTCTAGAAACACCATCATCAGATCATCCTCCATCTTCCCCAGATGTTCCACTCGTGCTTCCTTCATAAAAGTTACTTCCTTCTTCGGCTGCCTTTCGGACCACCGTCCCAACGACCAAAAGCTCGACCACCTCCATATCCCTGTCCTCTTCCCCCCTGTTGGGATAGTTGCTACCACCTCTGTTAGCCGTAGAGGCAGCAACGACCCTGCAGGAGACAAGATATACAGGCCTCACAATAGGCGCCGGCGTGCGAGTGAACCCTTAGGCGATCTTGCCTAAGCCACCAGACCAGCGGTAAAACCCCTTAATCTATAGGGACATGATCGGAGGGTGGCTCAGATTCTGGGCCCATGTGACCCGCCAATTGAATCTGAGGCACCACAGTAACCATCGCCGTACGGCCCAGCTCAACACAACCTTGGAAAGGTTGTTTTGAAACAGAAATAGAATTTCGATTTGATTGAGAGCTCGAAGGCTCCTCCACCGGCGGACGGCGGTTAGTCACCGGCGGCAGTGCAGATCTTCTTCTTCCCCTGCGGTAGTTTGTCACCCGCATGAGAAGATTCCAGCTGAAACGTCGACGGAGAGAGCACCGGCATCATCCGCGGAGGAGGTTTGCCTGGAAGACAGTGAGAAAGAACGTGATTTCTTACCGAGTTGGAGCTGTCGTCGAAGAGCACCGCCAACTCTCTCTCTGCCTTTGTTTCTTTCAAAGTTTAAAATAGCCGACTATTTTATTTAGCGCCAATATTTTTAGCAGCTATACAAGGCTATAGCGAGGCTATAGCGGGCTATTCTATTTTAGACATTTAAAAAAAAAAAGTCATATCTTGCTAAAAAGCCAAAAAACTATGACACAAACATGATTCGAGCTACAACTCGTTCAAATATTCAATGCAAATAAGTATTTAACCATTTAACTCACAACATTTTATTGAATCAGATTGAATAGAGATTTTTTTTTTAAAAGAAGAAAAAAAACAATCCATAAAACATGACCTTTAACAGCTAAATTGGAGGCTAATTTATTGATAAATCAGGCTATAGCTAGCTATTAGCGGCTATTCTCCATTTAGTCTATGAAGATTATAGCCGTAGCGAGAGGCCTCTCGAAAGGCTATAGCCGACTATTTAAAACTTTGGTTTCTTCCTCTCTTTCCTTGCAATCTTGTCTGTGCCTCCGGCGTCTTACAGAGGTAGGCAAGGTCAGCCCACCGCGTCATTGGCAACGAAACAACATCTATCACCGGCGGGAAATCATCTTCTTCATCAGAGTAAGACTAGGAAATTTGGCGCGGCAACATGCCGTGCCCGTAAAGATACATAAATTATCGTACAAATTCCATAGTACGATGTAACTGACATAAGTTATTAAACATGAATAAATAATTGACTATTGTTGGTGCATTAGCTTTTTTCGGTGTACAAAGCCATGTAACAGTATAATAGATCATCAAAATTTATGAATTGTCATGTCAAAGAAATGTAGGAACAACAAATCTTACTGCTGGAGTAGAAGATGTTGGTATTGCGAAAGTAAAAACTGCACAAGATATCAGGATTGCGCAAAGAAAATCGATCTTGGTTGACAGACCTGACATTATATGAACACATGGAGGTGCAAATGCACATAACGCTGTTATCTTTAGACATTCAGTAAACAGACATTGTAAGCCTATTACATGAATATAAAGCCAAAATGGATGGATACAATATACTTGACTATCCTTCAAAATAAATGGAAAGCTGGCAGGAAGAAACAACGGCAATAGAAGAGTCCTGTAAAGAGAAAAGCATCAGAATCTAACATCAGTTCCACTTACAGGAAAGCAAACCTTGTAAATGAAAAATAAAATATCATTAACCAACTGAATATATGGCAGGTACCGAAGATGGTGGATTATATTTTAGGTCATCACAGATCATGGTGACGGCATCAGAAGACTATCGTTGTAGCAGGTTAGTAAGCCTAGATGAAGAATTTTAGTGTTGTGAGCAAGCCTAGATGAAGAATTTTAGTGTTCTGCCCCCTGGTTGTAGAACTTTTCTCACGGTGCCACGCACATGGTTTTACAACACCACAATGTCATCTTAAGAAAAGAATCGAGTCATTTGGAGCAATGGTGAAATGAAAAATAGCATATCTATGTTTACGTCTATCTGCACGTTAATTTTTGACAAATTCAATATTGATCATAGAATTATTTAACTAAATCTGCAATATAGTTATTGGAATTTTTTTCGTACATCTGAAAAAGCAATTTTAGAGAAGTCAATAGTGCCAGTGAATTATATAACCGGAAAATTATTGGGAAAGAGGTGGTACTGACCTTTTTTGACGTCCCTGCAATATTGTAAGGTAAAGAAACTTTTTTGATAATGCGTCAGCCATATACCACACCATCGCTAATGATTCTGGCATCAACACTTCAACAAACCAAAGGAACCTATAACAAACCATTTTAACAACATGGCAGGCAGTAAACATGAAATAGTTTATGATAGATTTTCAGCAATTGACAGGATTCTTCTCGTAAACCAACTGATCTGTAAGATGTTCAAACCTATTATCTAGTTTGAATTCTAACTTTGTAGGCTGCACCATGTCCCATTAGCTGAGTGTTTTCTTGGGTCTTCCTCGCCTATAGATAAAAAATAAAATATCCCGTAGCTGAATGTTTTCTTCAGTCTAACTTGCCTATGAATAAAAAGCAAATAGTGATCAGCCTATAAGCACTGAATAGTAGATAGCAAGAAAGACATGAGCAGTCACATAGTGATTCAGGTAGATGTTTCATGATTCTACACAAACTTTCAATACTAAACTGATCAGACAGGTAACTCGTGTCTTAATCTCACCATACAGAGGCATAATACGGTAAGTCTATGATTGATTCTTTTCTGGTTTGCACATATATTTACTTGCTGACAGAAGCGACATTCAGATACTTGCTGCAGGAAAAGAGAAACTGAAATTAGTATTTTGCTATGGACCATGGTTACATTGTTTAATTTAAAGCTGCCTGGTAAGGTGCTGCCTTTATAGTTAGATGGAAATAATTCCGTAGCAGGTTTCTTCCTTTCATGGATGGTTATGCAAGATGAGTGAGTGAGTGATAAGTTCGTACTGTAGTTGTAATTAACTATACAATCATGAGTTTTTTTCAAAAAGTCATGAGATAGATGCGGTCATGTACTTTCTTAGCTGATGTATTATATGGCGTTGCATTCTTTATTTTCGTGCCCTGTTCTCGAGCTTCTGTCCTTAGACAAAGAAGATTGCACCTTGTCAAATAACTTTCGTGTAAAAAAACTGTGTACTCAACTGGTAGTTTTTAATGCTTACTCCTCTAAATCTGAATGTACCATTTCCATGAAAGCCTTGGTAAGTACTTGCCTCTGGATTTTGCTCATCCTTTGGTTGGTTTGGCATACCGCGAGATAGATTGATCGGTGTGTCGTGTTGTCTTCCAACATAAAGCACTGATAAGCCCATACAGCAACCATCAATATCATAAATTTTTTCAATGTAACCACAGATACATAGCAAAAAACAATGATCTGGACCTTCTGACCTCATCAGTGCAAAATGTGTCCTGCAAATAAAAACGTAATGCACTATCAATTCGCTGGATGCACAATATAGATATATCAGAATTATTGGCATGCCACTGAACATACATGAAATTGTAGAATCAAGTGGATATCTGTACCGATGCGGCTACTTCAGACCCTAGCTTAAATCTGTATATTTAGCAGAGAGTAGACACCTAAACGTTATATTCAGATGAATACAATCAGCAAGGGCGCGCCTGCACGCAATTCCATACTTGCGACTCTCAACTCAGTTTTCGGATATATGCATAGATAAGTCAAGGTGACAAACAAAAATCAGGGAAATAAGAGCTAGCATATGCAAGCTAAAATTTAGAAGTGGATTTATCTCTAAAAACTCACTGATAATATACCATAATAGCCAGGATAAGGCTTGCAGCACCCTTCTTGTATAATCAGTAGAACCTTAACTGCAAGCTATGATGCACCTGCCTCCAGACAACACTTACTTGTATGTCATTCCACACAACCTGGATGAACCCACAAAAGATTGAACATATCAAGCCAATTCAGACAAAATAGACATATCAAACGCATGATGCTTCACATGGAGGTAGACGAAATTAACACGTTTGGTCACCTCTGCCTACCGGTCTTATTCAATATCACAAAGAGAGACATGTGAACTGAATTCAAAACCAACAGCTCAGTTTGATATAGCAGGGTTCAAACTATTACTATCCATGAGTGAAAAAATCAAAATTCTTGCACGCATTGTAGTACACATCAGACCAAGACATTTACGTGTTGTCCAAACTGATTGATATAATCGGAAAACATCCAATAAGATAGGAAAATAGTTTTTCTGCCAAAATAATACCTTAGACTGTCAAGTAAACAGATGCACCGCAGTATCAACTAAATGATTTCACATATCAGATTCCCTTATCAAAGGTTGGAGAAAGCAAGAGATATTTAACCCACTTTGCACTAAGAACACAACAAATCAGCGTGCGAACATGAAAAAAAAAAGATAAAAGCATAGATACCTATGAACAAAAATTTAATTGCCTATCAGTAGATATGTTTATGCATCCAGTACCTGATATTGAAGATCAAGTTATACCCATAAATAATAGTAATCAAAATCACAAGCTGAACAATGTTGTAAGAAGTTGTATCTTGCTTAATCTAAATGAAAGTTGAGAACTGAAACTACTTCACTTGATAAATAAATCGATAGGAAAAACATGAAAATTAGTAAAGTGATAAAGGATTTACCTCGTTCAATGTTGCTTTACCGGCCTGCTGTTAAGGTTCATGATAAGTGAAGAAGAAAAGGCATGAGCTGATCGAAAGATACGGTACCTCAACATGGCCAAAGACTATACGTGCGGCAACGGCGAGGCAGCAGTGTCCGAGGCAGCAGGCGCAACTTCTTGTTTAGTGCGGGCGGCCTCGCTGGATGGACGCCGCCCTGGAGGAGCTCAACGACACGGTGCAGGGACGCAAAGACCAAGGAGGTGAACGAAGGGAAGAAGGCATGGCCGGCGGTGACGCGGGGGAAGCGCTCGTGATCTCTCGCCGTCAGACTCCGGCTTGGCGGTCTGAGGTGGAATTCCGATACGGTGAGTAGTCATGGCATCCCCGCGACGGGGCAGTCAGCAGACCCCTCGCCACCATTAAATGGCGCGCCTGCGCCACCGCCGTCACCGGCCGCTGCAGTCTGCGCACCGACATGGGCAGTGTACCGCCTCATGCTGGCGCAGCGGACCAGTACACGGTCAAGGCCCTTGTCAACAACCTCGATCGACTAGCCTGGCCTGGCCATCGAGGAACGCCAGGATGTGCTTCCAGGAGGAGAGCTAGAAGTGTTGGGGAAGTGGATGGAGAGTCGCCTCAACGCCCATGGCCATCCGAGGAGGAGCTTGATCTAAGGGAGAGAAAGGAGTGGAGGAAGAGTAAACAGAGGGGGCGCCGCCGTCTTTCTCTGGATAGATCGGTCAAACCGCTTAAGGAAGATGTGGACACGATTCTGGAGAGATCGAAGTGGTAGAAAAAATAAAGTAGAAATAAAAATAGCCCACGTTACTGTAGTTGTTCGGTTACTGTAGCGAATCTACAGTACCGAGTGCTGATGTGGCATGGCACATCGATGGCTGAAGTGCTTAGCTTTCATATATTTAGTGATGCGATCGCCCAGAATCGCCCTTCCTGGCCGCCCAACAGCCCTTCGTTAATTGCCGACATGTTTGAAATCTATAGTGTCTTAAAAAATGGAGAAAGTATTTTACTTCTCCGGCCTCTGCATCAACTAAGAATACACGCGACCACTAAGAATTAGTACCGGGATTTTTAAACTTCATTAAGCACCAAACCTAGGCCTCAGCATATATACTTCAAGATATCTATAGTACTCCCTCTAATCCATATTAATGGCCTAACTTTGTATAAATTCGTATGTATCTAGTTAGGTATTAGAGAAGATGCATTCTAGATGCATCCGTATCTAGACAAAGCTGAGGCTATTAATATGGATTAAAGAAAATACTAGTATTTCTATGAATATACATATTGTAAAGACAATGTTTTATGAATATCAGGGTAGAAGAAAAAATTGTTTCTAAGATGGTAACCAGGGGAAACAATATAGTAATAGTAGTAGTTAGATATTTCACTAGAAAATGGAAAAGGATACAACTCCCCTCGAGGATCGAACGAAAAGATCCCCGGAACGTTACTCACGCTGCTTCCGTGTATGGGTCACCAACCTTCTCTCTTTTGCCCTGGTACGACCTGCGCCTCCATGCCTTGAATTGCGTGTCGTTCGCCTACAGCTCGTGTGTGCCGCACCGCCCGCTTGCACCTCGCGCCGCCCATCCCTATAGCTCGCCCCTCCGTGCTTCCCAGCGGCTCTTCGCCGGCGTCGAATACGACGCTGTCCTCTTCCAGTAGGTCGTATGTCCTACTCCGCTGGCACCGGGTCGGCACCGATGAGATTTTCCGGCGGCCGCGGCTTATTCCTCACTGGTGCTCCGCCTGCCGGACCAGGCTGCCGGAGCTCACGTCCTTGTGCGTCGCCACAGCCACAAATCGTGCAGGCCATGGAGGAGGTCCAAGCTCCGCCGTGCCCGCCCCATTCTCCGAGGAAAGCAACCGCACCCCGACCTCCTTCTCTTGTCGCGCCTCCTCCAAGCTCTTGCGACCTTGGGCCATGGCGCCCTCTCCAAGCTCTGCCGCTGAATCGACCGTCGCCAGGGTCTCAGTTTTTGCTACATGTGTTTGTCGGAGGTGCTACCGAAGGCCACCATCGCTGCTACATATGGCATCGATGGTAGCTATGTGTGGACTACGGCCGTCAGCGGTGCTACGTGCACCCGACGGCAATGCTACAAACATCGTCGGGTTTTGCTACATGCGGTTGACGGCGGTGCTACAAGCGGCGTCGAGTTTTGCTACCACGGGTCTGCGGCAGTGCTAAAAGTGGGTGTTGGGTTTTGCTACAAACGGCGTGAAGCCCTCCTACAGGAGCACAACGGTCTTTCTCAAGGGGCACATCGGCGTCTTCTCCGGCGACGTCAGTGTCTTCTCCGGCGATATCGTGTTCTCCGTCGACAGACGCTTTTTTTCTACAACATTTTTATGATTTGCTATAACAGCGCAAAGTTTTTGCTATAAAGTCTCCGACGAGGTCTCTCGGGGATATCTCCGGCGAAATCGGTTTTGCTACATTAGGTCTTTCTTATGCTACAAAGTCCCCGAGGATGCCTCCGGCGAGATCTTCGGTGAAGTCTAGTCTTTTTATTCTATTTTCTGGATCGAACCGTTTCTACATGTAGCAAAAGGAATTTAGACCTTTTTAAGGACACGTGTCGGTATGGTGATCCGCAGAAATTATTCCGTGGAGGACGCATACAATTCCCCCTAGAAAATCCCCAAGCGTTGAGTAATTAGGATTACAAATCACATTGGAAAATATACACAAAAGATAATAAAAAATTAATGTGTTTTCGAAAGAAACAAGCAGAAAAGATTGTACCTACCATGTTTTCTAGGGGAGATAGAGACGAGACAACGGTGAGAAGAGAGGAATTAAGTGACGTGTGTGCTGTTTCCAAAAAAAAAAAAGTGACGTGTGTGTGCCTTGCCTTCGTACGTGCTCGGACAACTACGTTTGGCCTCGAGCAGCCCATGCGTCGTTATGGGCTTTGAGTATGTCTTTTTTTTCAGCGAGCGGGACGCTTGTCTAGTTGTCTGCGTGACTGGGGGCGAATGGACTAGATGAAGCGGGGACCTCGAACAGAATATCAGACTTAGATACACACAACCCATTAACCACACAACTCGAGTCTAAAGCAAAAATACCAGAATTATAAATAATAATAAAAAAAGTGAAGTCCTCCAAACGCGCTAAGACAGATCTATCCGTAAATCACGTTGTCATCCATGTCAGGAGAAAATATCGCTCGTCATGTCCTTTAACCGCGTACAGCCCTTGCAAACAAGTCGCGGAATTCTATACATTGGAAAGTAGTCCATAACCGGAGGATAGCCGTGACTCGATAGATAACCTGCAGGGGATAAGACACAATATTATTAAAAATATTGTTATTTCTACATAGCCAAACCGATCAAATAATAGCAAACGCTCCCACTCTAAATAAAGTCTCATATTTACCCTCAATCTCATTCAGCCAGTTGCCAAATACATTGACTACCAAATATGGAGGAGATAAACC
This sequence comes from Avena sativa, assembly GCA_916181665.1. Classification (NCBI taxonomy): domain Eukaryota; kingdom Viridiplantae; phylum Streptophyta; class Magnoliopsida; order Poales; family Poaceae; genus Avena; species Avena sativa. Next base: position 1,777,763 of record OV702285.1, read on the forward strand.
AGAGGCTATTTAAATGATTGACCATATAGTACGAGCAAATTTATAATGGAAGAATAAATGACGTATTTGTCTTAGTATGGTGACAAAAAGCACATTGTATACTTTCATGCCAATTTCTTCTACCAAGATTATCTTTTGTGAGAATAACTCCTTTACGGAGATACCAAGATATTTTTTTTGTTTTAAGGGGTATTTTCAACTTTTAAATTTTACTATTATCATCGACTAGAATATCAGGTTGGATCAAAGCTCTATACATAGAATCAATAGAAAATTTACCACTCTATAGTAATTTCCATTTAAATTCGTCCACACCCTTGGACAGTTGTATCATGAATAATCTTAGTAAAAGATTGTTCCAAGACACCAGTCTAAGACCAGTGAGACTTCTTCTGAAAGACACGATAGGACGATTATTTTCTATTACCGTGAAAAGTGTATCCCCTTAATGCCTAATGATCGAGTATAGAGCCGAATATTGTTCACGAAGAGTAGTTTGGCCAAGTTATTTATCTTCCCAGAACCTAATTTGTGATCTATCCTTAATATTAAAAGCACCAAACCGAAAGAAGTGTTTTTTAGATGCCATTAGTCCAGCCCAGAAGTGTGAATCACCAGGTTTCCAAACCACCTGAGACACAGCTTTTGAGCCAACATACTTCCTCAATAGAATGGTTTGCCAGACTCCTTGTTATGTAAAAAGTTTGAAAAGCCATTTACCCAGGAGTGCGGTGTTTTTGACTTGCAAATCATGTATCCCTACTCCACCATATTTCTTGGGTCGGCAAACCACATTCTATCTGGCCAGTCGATATTTCTTTTTCTCACTATCCCCTTGCCAATAGAATCTTGAGCGGAAATAATCCACTTTTGTCAAGTCACCTTCTGGTAACTAGAAAAACAAGATCATATATAATACCATGTTAGTGAGTACTGAATTAATGAGTACAAGTCTTCCACCAAGAGATAGCAATTTAAATTTCCAGCTATTAAAATGTTTTTAAAGTCTTTTCTCAATGAGTTTCCGTTCAGCAATCGTGAGACGCCGATAATGGATCATATTCCCAGATAATTGATCTTTGGAAATTGCCCACAGCCAAAAAGTTTTTGGCATATAGGTGGGCATCGTTTTTAGTCTCGCCAAAACAATACAAATCACTCTTATGAAAGTTAATTTTCAATCCAAAGAGTTGCTCAAATGCTGTTAATATTAATTTTAGATTGTTAGCTTTCTCCAGGTCATACTCCATAAATAAGATTGTATCGTCAGCATATTAAACAATAAAGATTCCACCATCAACCAAATATGGAACTAATCCTTCAATTTGGCCATCAGTCTTGGCTCTCTCAATAAGAATAGCCAACATATCAGCTATTATGTTAAATAGTATAGGCGATAATGGATCCCCTTGCCTCAGCCCTTTCTTGGTCTGAAAGTATTTGTGAGTGTCATCATTGATATTTATGGCAACACTTCCTCCAGACACACAAGACTGGATGAGAGCACACCACTCTCCGAAAAGACTTTCATACAGAGTGTTTGCTGAAGAAAAGACCAATTAACTTTATCATAGGCCTTTTCAAAATCAATCTTGAACAACACCCCATTTAAGTTCTTTGAGTGCAATTTATGGATCTACACCATCGAGGATGTTTCTCCTTGCATAAAAGCAGTTTAAGAAGGGCGTACAACATGATCAACTACTGAGTTTAGTCTAATCGTAGAAACTTCTGTAAAAAATTTAAAACTAATATTAAGAAGGCAGATTGAACGATACGGTTGTATACGTTCTCCATGATTAACCTTAGATAATAAAATTATGTTGCCAAAATTGAGTTAAAAAATTCTAGCTGACCAACTTGCAAGAAATCAAACAAATGCATCTGGTCCCACTTGATAACCTTCCAGAATTTCTGTTAAAATTTCGCTGGAAAGCCATCAGATCCTAGAGCTTTGTTGTGCTCTATTTGGAAAACTGCTTTCTTGACCTCCTCCTCAGAATAAGAGGCAGCCAGAAAGTTGTTTTCTCAATAGAAACATGGGGAATATCCTCTATTTGGGACTCATCCAATGAAAAGGACCAGACTTTTCTCATGAAGGAATCTTAGCAAATAAGGATAGAATGGGAATTGTCCTTAGCAAGATTGACCAACTCGCATAAAAATCCAGCTTTATAAACATCCTGGAAAGCCCAGTAGACAGTAACTAGGGACCATATGAAATCATCAGCCTTGTTATAGATGTGGAGTTTAATAAAAAAATCTCCAGCCGAACTGGCTAAGACTTCCATAGTTTCATCTATGACGCCTAAGAGGATCCCCTAGAACAACCACGTGGTGGACATACCCATGTAAAGTCCACTCCACCAGAAAGGCGATTGAGTTGAGCTTGTATGAAATCACGTCTACCAGTCTCAGAAATACCCAAAAAAATCCAACTTATGATCTCTCACACAATCGGCAAAGAACAAATGTTTAGCCAAGTCACGAGAACGTGGATCCGCCCTTGGTCAAACAAAAAATGGCAATCTTAACAGTGACAATAGGTGAAAAAAATGTTTCATATTCATTTTGATTTAAGGATCCTGGCAGTGGCAAGGAAAACTAAGTATGCAGCCCAAGAAAAAAAATGGAATCTTTCAAGTGTTTATATGATGCTAATAGTGAGAAAAAGACCCGAGAAAAAGTGAGGCAGAGTAAAGGAAGCAACTTGTAGAACAGTATGAAAAGACATACTACTCTGTTTGGAATTATAAGGCTGAGAGCTTTTTTATTTTTTTTAGAGATTATAACGGCTATCTCATTTATTAGTCTCTTTCGTCTAATGCATGTTCTTCTTTTTATCTCACTTCTCTCTCATGCATGTAAAATTATTGATGTATGCATAGATTAATGAGAGAGTTATGGAGTGTCTTGATCCTAGCAACTTGGTTCTTAGAACTAATAATCCTAAATAGAGGTAGTACAATACTAAATAGAAATGACATAATTTACCTGTGCATTACATCAATGGAACAATAACAATAACAGATTGTAGACATACAATGCAGAGTTAGTGCTCAGTAGACAACAAACAAGCAAGCACTTAAGCACGAGACTGAAGTATGCTTCTTGATAGTAGTCTTCTACAAGAGTATTAACTTCTGAAAATAACAGTGAGCCTTGACGGTAGATCAGATCAAAAGGTCATAGACGAAAACTCAGGTGCCAATCAGACTTTATAAACTAGTTTTGGTACCAGACAACACAATAATCACATAAATAACTGTAAACAAATTATGCGGAGAAAATTAGATGTAGCAATCTGGTGCCATTTAGTTAGATGGATTATTAATTAGATGTATCAATCTAGTGCTAATGGGCAATAGCCTAGCAAGTACACATCGATCTATATTTGTTGAAAGAAAAATTACCAGTAGGTTTGATTTTTACCTTTCTTTTGACCTGAGGTTTAATTTTTACCTTGTGATTCCTCTTCCTGGACATTGCTGGTGCCCGGATTGGATTTCTCTATGAAAAATTGCTGCCAACCAGCTACTCCTGGTACGGTAATGGAGGAGAGGGCATGAACGGGTGGACAAAGGACCTACCATGGCGGAGCTAGACGGCGGCCTTCGGCCTCACCTCAGCTCCGTCGCCATGTGCCTGGTCGAGGAAAGGCCATATACGGGACTATGTGGGATATATGGCACGGTCTGCTCCCCCACTTGTTTCCTGACTAACATATAGTTTGGATTTTTATTTAACATAGTATAAGATAACATTAACTTAGCATATTGTATTATGCTGGATGGGAGATACAGGGTTTCTTGAAAACAGAAAAGTAACAAATACATGTTCGGACTTTGGTGGCATGCTAGGCTGTCGTAAACTTGTAATTACACAACATGACTGCTCCATGTTTCACTATAATTAGAAATGACAAAACTATTTTTTTAGCTATCTCATTGCATGCACTCATTATTACAAATAAAATCAATATGTGCTCCAGCCTTGACATCTCCGGTGATCAACATATCATCCACATAGAACGGAAGTAAAGTTCGACCACACTCAGATGTATGGCTGAAAAGTGCAGCGTCATGCTCACTAGAGAAAAAGATAGTATAGCTTGAAGCACGGAACTAAATCGTTCAAACCAAGCACGAGGGGATTGTTTGAGCCTATAGAGAGCCTTTCGAAGATGACAAATATGACCTGACGGGGCTTCAACACCAAGAGTTGGTTGCATATAGACTTTCTTATGTAGATTTCTATGAAAGAAAGCATTTTTCACATCCATCTAAGATATTTTCCATGACCGAGTTACAACCACAATAATCAGAGTGCGGATAGTGGTCATATGAGCATCATGAGCAAGTCTCATCATAATCTCTCCCATCAGCTTGCTAAAAATGTTGGAATTTTTACCTAAATAGGCCCAGCTTATTTATTATATGCCAATAAATTTCTGAAATCCTAGAGGTCCATTTGGCCCATTCATGCAAGGCAAGAGCTGGGACAAATGTTTAGTCCCACATTGTTAGTTGAGTGAAAGTTGGACCAACTTATAAGGTGAGCTCTCCTACCACTTGGTAAAAAGATGAGAAGGAGAAGGAGAGCGTTCCACACGCGCGCTCCTCCTCCTCGCTCGCCTCGCCACGCCGCGGGTTGCGGGAATCTCGCCGAGCCGAGCTTTATTTTGCCACGCATGAATGGTATATGAACAGATGTACAGAAGCTGAAACGTTTGCTTTGAGTGGACTTTTAATACGAGTTAAATGAATAGATCTTCCCCATCCATCTTGCGGCGTGCACCGCGAGCCGGGACAGTAGGCCTCCGAGACCCCGCTGCTTCGAGTCCTGTACGGGAGAAGGGCGATAAGGTTTTTGGGGAGCGCTATCAGCGCGACTACTGGCTTCGTCATGGACTCCCTCACAGATAGCGACTGCGGCGACGTCTTCCCCGACGAGAACTTCTTCCCCGACATCAGCACCCTCTTCCTCGACGACATGGCCAACGACGGTTCCAACGCCGGCGGTTCCACTTCTGCTACTACCGTGTATATCTTCTGTCTCAATCTTGTTCTGATCATATCGAAAGTTTTATGCCTTGCAGTTTGTTTGGTTATATGCCTTAATATGTATTCGCTATTTCACATGATTAGTATATTGCCTATTATTCTAATCATGATTTATCTAGCGTTTATTATAGATAATTCGCTTGGTAAATTGCTCTATTATTCAACAATCCAAAAACCTTATTTCAGGCAATTTTCCCCAAGTGGCTTTGTTGCTTCTATGAAGCCACCTGTGTTCGAAGGTGTGAATTACAAACGATGGCGTGCGAGAGCAGTGCTCTGGTTTCAGACCATGAGTGCTATAACGCCATCTATGGCGCACCTGAGGGAGAACTTAATCCCGCTCAGGAAGAGGCGTTCCAAAAACTTGATACCACTTTCAAGGCTGCCTTGATCAGCATCCTTGGCGACAATATTGTCGATTCATATCTGTCATTTAGCAATGGCAAGGATATGTGGGATGCGCTCGAGAGAAAGTTTGGAGTCTCTGATGCTGGCAGTGAACTGTATGTCATGGAACAATTCTATGACTATAAGATGGTTGATGACCGCTCCATTGTGGAGCAGGCTCATGAGATACAGTCACTTGCCAGGGAGCTTGAGCACTTTACTTGTGTGTTACCGGACAAGTTTGTTGCCGGAGGCATCATTGCCAAACTTCCCCAGTCATGGAGGAATTTTTCTACTTCTCTGAAGCACAAGAGACAAGAGTTCTCCGTGACGGATCTCATTGGGACTCTTGATGTGGAAGAGAAGGCGAGAGAAAAAGACACACGTGCTCGAGGTACCGAGGGAGGTTCTAATGCCAACCTGGTACAGAAAAGGAACTTCCAGCCTCACAAGTTCAAGAACAAAGGCAAGTATGATGACAAAGGAAAGTTCGATGAAAAGAACAAGGTCTCACAGTCCACCAGCTTCAAGAAGAAGACTGATAAAAGGAAAGGTGCTTGTCATGTGTGCGGTGATCCTAATCATTGGGCTCTTGCTTGTCCCAACCGCTTTGACAAGCGCCAGCATGGGAAGAGCAGCAAGATTGCTAATGTTGTCATGGGCGACGTTGAGATGAAAGATGTTGGGTATGGTATATTACCTACTGTTCTTTCATTATGTCATTCTCCTGATTGGTGGATTGACACGGGCGCTAATGTACATGTTTGTTCTGATATTTCCATGTTTTCTTCATATCAGGTCAGAGGGACTCAAACCGTGCTGATGGGGAACGGCTCGCATGCTTCTGTTCATGGTGTTGGTACCGTCGATCTGAAGTTCACTTCGAGAAAGACCGTGCGCCTGAAGAACGTGCATCATGTTCCCTCAATAAATAAAAATATTGTTAGCGGATCTCTTATGTGTCGAGATGGCTACAAGATTGTATTTGAGTCCAATAAATTTGTAATTTCGAAGTATGGAACCTTTGTTGGTAAAGGCTATGAATGCGGAGGCTTGTTCCGCTTATCTCTGTCAGACATTTGTAATAAAGTTGTTAACCAAACTTCCCCCGTCATGGAGGAATTTTTCTACTTCTCTGAAGCACAAGAGACAAGAGTTCTCCGTGACGGATCTCATTGGGACTCTTGATGTGGAAGAGAAGGTGAGAGCAAAAGACACACGTGCTCGAGGTACCGAGGGAGGTTCTAATGCCAACCTGGTACAGAAAAGGAACTTCCAGCCTCACAAGTTCAAGAACAAAGGCAAGTATGATGACAAAGGAAAGTTCGATGGAAAGAACAAGGTCTCACAGTCCACCAGCTTCAAGAAGAAGACTGATAAAAGGAAAGGTGCTTGTCATGTGTGCGGTGATCCTAATCATTGGGCTCTTGCTTGTCCCAACCGCTTTGACAAGCGCCGGCATGGGAAGAGCAGCAAGACTGCTAATGTTGTCATGGGCGACGTTGAGATAAAAGATGTTGGGTATGGTATATTACCTACTGTTCTTTCATTATGTCATTCTCCTGATTGGTGGATTGACACGGACGCTAATGTACATGTCTGTTCTGATATTTTCATGTTTTCTTCATATCAGGTCAGAGGGACTCAAACCGTGCTGATGGGGAACGGCTCGCATGCTTCTGGTCATGGTGTTGGTACCGTCGATCTGAAGTTCACTTCGAGAAAGACCGTGCGTCTGAAGAACGTGCATCATGTTCCCTCAATAAATAAAAATCTTGTTAGCGGATCTCTGATGTGTCGAGATGGCTACAAGATTGTATTTGAGTCCAATAAATTTGTAATTTCGAAGTATGGAACCTTTGTTGGTAAAGGCTATGAATGCGGAGGCTTGTTCCGCTTATCTCTGTCAGACATTTGTAATAAAGTTGTTAATCATATTTACACGAATTTTGAATCAAATGTCTGGCACTCTCGTCTTTGTCATATTAATTTTGGTTGTATAACGCGGCTAGCCAAAATGAATTTAATCTCTGATTTCTCAATTGTTAAGGGATCTAAGTGCCAAGTCTGCGTGCAAGCTAAACAACCTCGCAAGTCACATACGACTGCAGAAATGAGAAATTTAACACCACTAGAGCTCATACATTCTGATCTTTGTGAGATAAATGGTGTGTTGACAAAAGGTGGAAAGTAATATTTCATGACTTTGATCGATGACTCTATGAGATATTGTCATGTGTATCTTCTGAAATCAAAAGATGAGGCTTTGAGTTTCTTCAAAATCTATAAAGTTGAGGCAGAAAATCAACTTGATCAAAAGATTAAGAGGCTTAGGTCTGATCGTGGTGGAGAGTATTTTTCAAACGAGTTTGATTCCTTTTGTACGGAACATGGCATAATTCATGAGAGGAAGCCTCCCTACTCACCCCAGTCAAATGGAGTAGCCGAAAGAAAGAACTGTACTCTAACTGATTTGGTTAACGCCATGTTAGACACATCGGGTCTTTCTAAGGAATGGCAGGGGGAGGCACTATTGACCGCATGTCATGTCCTAAACCGAGTTCCCACAAAGAACAAAGAAATAAATCCATTCGAAGAATGGGAGAAGAAAAGATTAAAACTCTCTTACTTACGTACTTGGGGTTGTTTGGCAATGGTTAATGTACCAATCCCCAAGAAGCGCAAGCTTGGACCAAAAACCATTGATTGTGTTTTTCTGGGCTATGCTTTTCATAGCATTGGTTATAGATTCTTGATAATAAAATCTGAAGTGCCTAACATTCATGTCGATACAATCATGGAGTCGACTGATGCGACTTTTTTTGAGGATATCTTTCCAATGAAGGATAAACCTAACTCATCAAATCCGGAGATACCTAGTTCATCTAATCAGGAATTTGCTATATTCTCTGAACCTACCATTCCAATTGAACACTCTCATAGTCCTAAGGAGGATGATAATGAAATTCCTAAAAGGAGCAAGAGACAAAGGACTGCAAAGTCTTTTGGTGATGATTTCATTGTGTACCTTGTCGATGACACTCCCACTTCCATTTCAGAAGCTTATGCATCTCCTGATGCTGACTACTGGAAGGAAGCTGTTCATAGTGAGATGAATTCCATCTTAGCTAATGAAACATGGGAGATTACTGATCGTCCTTATGGGTGCAAACCTGTAGGATGTAAATGGGTGTTTAAGAAGAAACTAAGGCCTGATGGTACTATTGACAAGTACAAGGCAAGGTTTGTGGCCAAGGGTTATACCCAAAAGCAAGGTGAAGACTTCTTTGACATTTACTCACCTGTAGCAAGGTTGACCACCATTCGAGTACTACTTTCTCTGGCTGTCTCACACGGTCTTCTCGTTCATCAAATGGACGTTAAGACGGCTTTCCTAAATGGAGAGTTGGATGAGGAAATTTATATGGATCAACCAGATGGTTTTGTAGTAAATGGTCAAGAAAGAAAAGTGTGCAAGCTACTGAAGTCTTTATATCGTCTTAAACAAGCACCTAAGTAGTGGCACGAAAAATTTGATAAAACCTTAGCCGTTGCAGGCTTTGTTGTAAACGAAGCTGACAAGTGTGTATATTATCGCCATGGTGGGGGTGAGGGAGTCATCCTTTGTTTGTATGTTGATGACATACTGATTTTCGGAACCAACCTTAATGCAATTAAGGAGGTCAAAGATTTCTTATCTCGTTCCTTTGAGATGAAGGATCTGGGAGTAGCTGATGTCATCCTGAACATCAAGCTATTGAGAGATGATGATGGTGGGATTACACTGCTTCAGTCCCACTATGTGGAAAAGATCTTAAGTCGTTTCAGGTATAGCGACGTTAATTTTTCTCCTACACCGTATGATCCTAGTGTGTTGCTTCGAAAGAATCGAGGAAATGCTAGAGACCAACTAAGATACTCTCAAATCATTGGCTCGCTTATGTATTTAGCTAGTGCCACGAGACCTGACATCGTCTTTGCTATAATCAAACTCAGTCGATTTGTTTCAAATCCAGGAGATGATCACTAGCATGCTCTTGAGAGAGTTATGCGATATCTAAAAGGCACTGCGAGCTATGGCATACACTATACCGGGTATCCGAGGGTACTAGAGGGTTATAGTGATTTAAATTGGATATCTGATGCTGACGAGATAAAGGCCATGAGTGGATATGTTTTCACATTTGGTGGTGGCGTTGTTTCTTGGAAGTCTTGCAAGCAAACCATCTTAACGAGGTCAACTATGGAAGCAGAACTCACAGCACTAGACACGGCCACTGTTGAAGCAGAGTGGCTTCGTGAACTCTTGATGGACTTACCTGTGGTTGAAAAACCTATACCCGCGATTCTAATGAACTGTGATAATCAAACTGTGATTATTAAGGTGAACAGTTCTAAGAATAATATGAAGTCCTCAAGACATGTGAAGAGGAGACTAAAATCTATCGGGAAAATGAGAAACTCCGGAGTTATTGCATTGGATTATATCCAAACATCTAAAAACTTGGCAGATCCCTTCACAAAGGGTCTATCACGCAACGTGATAGAAAATGCATCGAAGAAGATGGGTATGAGACCCACAATTTGAGCTTTCCACAATGGTAAACCACTCTATGTGATCGGAGATCCCGTGAATTAGAATTGGGAGACAAGCTGTTGGTTAGCTGAGAGGAAAGTATCCCTACTTTAATAAACACCACTCCATAAAGATGCAATACTTTCCTATTCTGCACGGCAGGTTGATTTATTATCTTAATGTGTTCTAAGTGGCTTATCCTAAGCAAAGATATTGTCATGCAGAACATCTTTTGAAGAACGTACCTATATGAGTCTGACTGTTAAAACGCGCAGTCTATAGTAGGGTGCTCTCTAATAAACTCATGAAAGGTCATGGAGTATGATGTATAAGCTCCACCCGCGGGGAAGTCCCACGATAGCCTAGTATCGGTCAAGACTTTTTGTGAAGCTAGGTTCGCAGCAAACTTGCAGTTCAAGGCATAGTCCACTGTACAAGTTACGGCCTAGTATAACATAAAGCTCTAGGTGGAAGTTTAACTTAACAGTCTCCACTACAGTACCGGTATATAAACAATGTTTTGGAACCAAAGGCAAACTTCATGTGCCTCTAGGATCTGGTGGGGGATTGTTGGAATTTTTGCCTAAATAGGCCCAGCTCATTTATTATATGCCAATAAATTCCTGAAATCCTAGAGGCCCATTTGGCCCATTCATGCAAGGCAAGAGCTGGGACAAATGTTTAGTCCCACATTGCTAGTTGAGTGAAAGTTGGACCAGCTTATAAGGTGAGCTCTCCTACCACTTGGTAAAAGGATAAGAAGGAGAAGGAGAGAGTTCCACACGCGCGCTCCTCCTCCACGCCACGCCACGCCACGCGCGCCGCGGGTTGCGGCAATCTCGCCGAGCCGAGCTTTATTTTGCCACACATGAATGGTATATGAACAGATATACAGAAGATGAAACGTTTGCTTTGAGTGGACTTTTAATACGAGTTAAATGAATACGAATTGAGTGGAGGCTGTTCGGTGGGCTGCCGCCTGTTCGCTTCATCTACCGTCCATTCGTTTCATCTTCTGCGCAGTCTGTCTACCTTCCCCTCTGTGCCTATAAGAGAGAGAGGTCGCGCCTCCTCTCAGTTACATTGCCACACATCCTTTGCGCCTCCAGTTCCAGAGCACTACGCTACCTAGATCTTCCCCATCCTGTCTTGTGGCGTGCACCGCGAGCCGGGACAGTAGGCCTCCGAGACCCCGCTGCTTCGAGTCCTGTACGGAAGAAGGGCGATAAGGTTTTTGGGGAGCGCTATCAGCGCGACTACTGGCTTCGTCACGGACTCCCTCACAGATAGCGACTGCGGCGACGTCTTCCCCGACGAGAACTTCTTCCTCGACATCAGCACCCTCTTCCTCGACGACATGGCCAACGACGGTTCCAACGCCAGCGGTTCCACTTCTGCTACTACCGTGTATATCTTCTGTCTCAATCTTGTTCTGATCATATCGAAAGTTTTATGGCTTGCAGTTTGTTTGGTTATATGCCTTAATATGTATTCGCTATTTCACATGATTAGTATATTGCCTATTATTCTAATCATGATTTATCTAGCGTTTATTATAGATAATTTGCTTGGTAAATTGCTCTATTATTCAACAAAAAACCTCGAGCGATAAGTCGAGCCTTATAGTGTTCCACAGAACCCACCTCACTTGGCTTTTACGGTTTTACCTTATATACCCATTTGCATGTGATAAGGACTGTCCAAGGAGACAATGGTATCAAATCCCATGTACTAGTACTCTCTAGGTACACAAGATCCTCAAACATAGAAATCTTCCACTCAGGTAACCTGACTGCCTCCTAATAATTGCTAGGCTCAATGACTACTCCTACACATAAATAATTTTATATCTTTTTGGAAGCTCAAGTGAGGAGCGGTCACAAAGAGCATACCTCCACCATCTTGCGACGCCTAGAGCTCTTGTGGTGCAATCCCATTAGAGTCTAGCGATTCAATCTCGTCATAGTCATCAGAGTCTGCTTCAAAGTGTTTGGTGGGGATGTGCTCAATCTTTTTCCAGTTTTCATGTCTGACGGTTTCACAAGACTTGGTGAACTTAGGGTTGCAGCCAACAAGGAGAAACTCCTCAAGAGACTGAGGCAGTGTTGGAAGGGACCGGATATTGCAGCAATCCCATATACACAGTTTCTTGAGCAATGAGAGGTGCTCCATATTGCATGGTAAGGCGTCCCAACTGCAGTCCACAAGATGGAGCACATGAAGATGAGGGAAAGCATCAACAAGTTTAGGAGCAGGTCCCCGTTGACTGCATCCCCGGAACTTAAGTTCTTGCAGGTCCTTTGGGCCACCATTCTGCTCACCCACCATCCAATCTGGGTACCTCGAACCTCTGTAGAAGTAGATTTCCAGTCTTTCAAGCCCCACGGGAGGGCACATGCCCTCAAGTACCTCTGCTTCAACTTCTGAATTGCGGCGGCGAAAATCTTGCCAGGACAGTCTCAGGTCTGTGAGCCGTTCCTTGATAGCTAGATTGGCTTGAAGAGCTTCCTCTTTGCTTTTAACATTTTCAAGACCACTGATCTCCAGACTGCCGCGAAGCTTGTTTAGGTTCCTCAGCTGCTTTACGTCGCATCCTCGTTCATTCCTTACGCAGACCTTTGATATCGTCTGGAGTGAGGTCAACCTTCCTATGTTAGGAAATTTCATGATAGACGAGCAGAATATGTGCCGCAAGTTGATAAGGCCAGCAGAGATAAATTCGAAAATTTTGCCATCACCAAAATCTAGCACCTGGATATGGTTAAGTTCAGTTTTTGGTAAAATTACCGTCCATGAGCTGCTTGTCCTGAAAGCAAGATAGCTTAGGTGCTTTAACTGACTGATGGATTCTGGGACTGGGAACTTATTTGCTTGCTTGATTGGATCATGTTCCCGGCTGAAAGCAACAGCCAGTACCCGTAGTTCCAGCAGCCTCTTGCATATACTATCAATGATTTTTTCCTCAACTGGTGAATCCTCTTGAACAACATAAATGATCAGAGTCCGTAAGTTTTCCAATCCAAGGATCTCCTCAGTAATCAAATCCCCATCATAATTTTGAACAAAAAGATGCTGGACGTCTCGAGGGATATGTCCTCCCCAGACTTCTTCTCTACGGCTTCTTGCATTCATGTTTGCTTTTTTCTTTAGGGAGAATTTCTTTTGTTTGAAGGGAGCATTCTCGATCCTGAAGCAATTTTTAGCCACCTTGTCTAGTAAATCATGCACCACATTGTGAATTCTAAAGCGAGTACCAGAAGCAGTTTCGATTGGTTGCATAAATGAGCATGACACTAACTCTTTAATGTACCGCTCAGCTACATCATCCATGTCCTCTGTTGCACAAACGGCCTTTACAAACCCTTGTGCTACCCACAGGCGAACTAACTCTCCCATTCTCAACATGGACCCTCTGGGGAAAATGCTGCAGTATTCGAGGCATCGCCTGATGTCCGGATCAAGTCTATGCATGGTCTCATTCAACACGTCAAGATTTGAAGTATTTTGCCAAAAACCATTATCTGGGTTTGTCCCTTCCACTGTTACTGCAGTGGAATTCTCCTGCAACAAGGAATGTTTTAAATGAGTATGCCAGCCACATATCTAGTTTATATCTATTAGAGATAGATATACTTCTCTGCAATTTATCAATATACAGTTACATGCCCGTTTAGATAAGAACTCACCTCTGAGCTTGTGCCTCCTGATGCATTAGGAGTACCTTGATTTAGTTCATTCGGAGCATATTCAACCTGTTAAAATAACCAATTAATGACATTTCACCTCATTTCCTGGCTCGGAACAACAAAAGTGCAAATGGAGATGTACACAAGCTTTCAAGATTATATTCTATGGGAGGGTGTTCTGGATGCCGTGGGAGTATCTTACCTGTTGTGCAGTAATCCCACCAGTTTTGATATATCCTTCCAGTGTCTTTGTATCACCGAGTCTATTGATTATATGTTGTGTGTCTGGTCTCTTTGCTGGATTGGAGTTGGTGCACTCTATTCCTATCTCAGCACATACTCGTACCTGTTCCAGTTGTACATCTCTCTGTGATTCCAACATGTTACTCCAACTTTCGACTACCTACAAAATGAGTTTTGTGAGTTACGAAAAGAAGCATCATTGTGTTTTAAATGTGAAACTTAAGTATGTAGCACAATACATTGGCCCCATATATGACGATAACAGCTTACACAAAACGACATCAATTAAAACTCCAAACTAACAATAAAATTACCCCAAGTACTTAATTAGGGTGTGCCCCTAGTTTTCCTAGCATATCAGAAGAAACCAGGTATCAATTCAGTAAAGAAGAAATATGCATCCAAATTCAGGTTGGAGATTACTTGGACATGGTTATCAGGCTGCAGGATCTTAAGTCTTTGAGTCATAACATATGCCAAATGGTTGATTGATTGCTAAATATGAAAGAGAGCGATATTAGGCCGCACCTAAAAGAAGCAAGTGATGCATTGTTTTGATGTGAACCTGTTATTTCAAGAGAGGACCTAGATTGTGCTTACCTTATCAACAGCGTGATACCCCTTCTTTCCTGTGAGTATCTCTGTGATCATTACACCAAGACTGTAGATATCAAACTTGTATGTGATTTCACCATTACAGAATTCTGGTGCCAGATATCCACTACATAAATATGTATCCATGTGATCAGTTAATGAGTAGGAAAAAGAATAGTGGAAATAAAAATTAAAGTTCCAAGAGGCTTAGGAAACTTACAATGTTCCACCTATGTTGGCGGTAATAGCCCGGCTTTGCGTCTCAGCAAAGCATCTAGATAGACCAAAATCAGCTATTTTTGCCACCAAATTATCACCCAACAAAATATTTGCGGGCTTTAGATCCAAGTGGACAATATTTTCCTGATGAAGATAATGTAGGCCCCAACAAATTCCTTTAATAATATGATATCGGTCTCTCCAGTTAAGTCTGTTGGATGTATCTACCAAGGGGAAAGAATAAAGGAAGTTAGTATGTCACATAATCTTTGTTTCCTTGGAAGGAAAATTGTGTGCCACAAGATCATACCAGTGATATACTTATCAAGACTCCCATTAGGAAGATATTCGAAGCAGAGCAACCTTTGCTGAACATCCGCCATGATGAATTTTCCTTCGTGGCTTGCCATTGTCCCTTGCGTGTCGGCACAATATCCTAGAAACCTTACTATATTTTCGTGCTTTACCATCATGAGGCATGCAACTTCTCGCTGAAACTCCTTCTCGTGCATATACGTATTGGACATCCTCTTCACGGCGACGACCCTATTCGCAAGCTTTCCCTACAGTGAGAAGATGCCCTGTCAGCAACGGCTTCAGTTTAGATCGAGACCAAGGCAGCTCAGAGTCAGGTGTACCTTATAAACCACAGCGAATCCACCTCTGCCAATTTCCTGTTTAACAGAGAAACCATCTGTGATCTCTTTCAGGAGAGACAGCGGCAGGGCCTTCGGGTCTGCCGCTTCATCACGTAGCATGCACTCCAGGTCCGTTGCTGTAATGCTACAAGATCGGCGATCCATTTGCAGTCACACACCACTACCCTGACACAAGAACAAGGGCATTATCTGTGAGGCTAGCTACTAGGCACCAATTACCCAAGTTTCGCGAGATAATCATGGAAGGAATAAGTGCAGAATGTTAAGAGTTTTCTTTTTTTGCAACAGAGGAAGTTCCATAGGTGCACTCCATATATAGGAGCAGCAGATTTGAACTTAAATCCCATCCATCCAACTAAGGGTGTGCAAAAAGTCAAACCCCTCAAACCGTCCAAACTGTCCAAAAAAATTATAGTTCAATCTCTTTCACAAATCCAACCTGAACTTTGGAGCTAGTACGAAATTTTAGCCCAAACTGGCCAAACCGGTCAAACCGGGTTTACCCAGGCTTACATCCAACCAAGACAACTTAAATCCCATCTCATAGGTGCACATCCGAGCATGGACTGTCCTTTGAAGGAGATAAATATTTGTGAAACAGAGCAAACATCAATCAGTTGTTTGGATTAGTAGAAAGACACAAGAATCAGGTGTCTGTATGCGTAGGCAACTAGAACAAATTAGATCTGGAGAAGTAGAAGAAGCTGGAGAAGCTACCTTGAGATGATTACCTCGCGAATACCGCTCCTCCGTCTGGTTGCAGCTTCGATTAGATCTGGACAAACTCCCTAAGATGATTGAGCGACCACAGCGTAGGCACCCAATGAACAAATTAGATATGTAGAAGAGCAAGATGAAAGAATCTGGAGGAAATTTAGCCAATTAGTCAAATGGGAGGGTGAGATCTAAATCCTGTCAAATGGAGCAATCAAGACAGCGCCTCCGCAGCGAACAGCAGTTTTTTAAGAGCAAAGCGAGCAATTTTTTAAGAGCAAGCACACCGCTCGACCTCGATCCGAACAAAAATTTCAGAAAAAAATAGCCTATGTCTGTTGGCCCTTCTAAGAAATCAAATACATTTACTCCCTCTTAAATGACACAATTTGTAAATCATGTAATTCTAAAATATTTAGATACAAAAGCATTTAATTTCGTAATTACTTCGATGTAAAAAGAACAAAATGCTTGCATGTACATGTGTGAACAAATGTGAATGCTTTGAATGAGATGTTAAACGATTTTGTTGCCTCTTCTTCTTCCTATGCATGTTCTTCTCCACACTATAAACACCTAGGGCCAAGAAAATTGCAAATTGTGTCCTTTAAACCGGGACGGAGAGAGTACTAAATCAGATTATAAATCAGAGTAACAATACCACATAGGATAATTCTAATTTTTTTGCGAATTAATAATTCTAATTTATTTGTTTGAAAGGTTTACAAACTTATAGTGTGGCACCATGCTCTTGCTACGTTTCTTTCAAAATTGGCAATATTTGAAGTGGAGATTTGGTCTATATGGGCACAATGATGCTTTTGAAAAATTGAAAATCATATTACTAAATTCTACAAAACTCCGGAAACAAATCAAAACATAGATAGTGATGTATACTATAAACATGTAAAATATCATTTGTAAATAATGTGTATTTTGAGCTACACAAAAATGACAAAACAGTAGATCTCAATATCATATTTTCAAATCTCCAAATATTATCATATTTTGTCATTTTTTGCAACCCATAATAAAAAGAATTTTGCATTGCGATTGTGCATGCCAGTAGGATACATCGATGATAAAGCCTAGAATTGTTCTCCATCTTTTTTCAAACATATAAATATGATTTTTGAATTTCTTTTAATATAGAGGGACCACTAGAAGAATTTTTCGCACTATTTGAGACTTTATTGTGTTGGTAAAGGTAACCATGTTAATACCTTTTGAAAATAAGAAAAGAAATAGCAGCAAATAATGTGGCGAGCCCGAGCTACGGTTTCCATGGAATCAATAGATGGATCACACTCGGAAGAAATGGCAGCACCGGCATGGCGCCACCCGCTACTTCTCTTTACGGTCCTCCTATCGCGCTCATCCTCATGGCATTTGCGATCGAGTGGTGGGTCGGCGTCGTCAACAATCTAGTCCCGCTTTGGCCCTCTCACATGGCTCCATGACGCGGGCCCACACCGACACGGATTCCTCCCCTCCCATCGCGCTGAAATAGCATTCGATTCATCGCCCCCATCTCCGTCGCGCAGTTCACCTTGAAATCACCACCGGTTTCAACATGTAGTCGTATGTGCCGCTTCAGGATGGCACCGCGGTGCCACCGTGTCGGCTTCCGCGGTGTGTGGCTGTGGGAGTCCGGCTGCTATGTGGCAGAGATCACCGCTGACCGGGAAAGGATTTGGCTCGACACGTTTGACACGGCGGAGCTCGACGCTGTCTGCATGTAGGCCATCGCAGCATGGAGGTCTGGTGGGCCACGCTAGGAGTTTAACCTGCTGGATTGTGAGAGTCGTGTGGATGAGAGATACTAGCTCCCAAAGTGTGGCTCATGTCCCTTGAAGAGGATAATCAACAACGCCTTGCTATGCGGCGGCTTGCATCCCATGAGGCCGATAAGTGGGCCATGGTGATGTACAAAGAAGCTCGTTTTGAGGCCATGCGGGCAGAGATTTAGTTTTAGGTTGCTAGGGATGCGATGAAGAAGTACAAGGACGAGGGGAAGAAGAAGGAATGCAAGGGCTGGCCCCTTGACAGTGATAAAGAAGGGTGAGATCGAGCATGATGAGGATAACAATCCATTTATCCATTTTATGTAGGTATTGATTGGATGATCCTCACGCAAGATTACGACGAGGATTAGCTTTTGTGTTTATTAGATGTGTCGAAGTTTCTTTATTGAACTTTGTAGGATGGTATTTGTTTGAATGTGTTAAAGTTTATGTTCAAATGTGACAAAGTTTGGATGTTTAAATGTGTTGCTTCATGCCCTACTTTACATCATCTGAAAACTAGCCGAAAGCCCTATATTGCATCATGCACCAAATTTCGTGCCATAAAATCCAAAAAGCAGTGCCCTAAAACAAATTAGTGGTTTCCTATTTTACATCATTTTGTTGGACATGCACTAAGTAAAAAAGAAAGTCAATTGTGTTGCTCTTAGAGCATCTTCAATAAATGATGCAAAATAGGACTAGTGCCCTAAAAATAGTTTTTAGGGCATGAGGCCAAAAGATAGTCTCCAACATATTCCCTATAGCTATTTGGTGATGCAATTTTTTGAGGCATCCCCAAAAAATTTGTCCCCTTGTGATGTATATTTGCGACATCGCATAGCTACAGGAAAACAAATTGGCATAACTCATGCACGACCAACTGCCCAGCTGGAACTTCCCATGAGCGCACCGCACTAGCTTCCCCACCATTGTGACCACCAGGTGGCCACCAGAATTCCATTAATGTCGGCGATGGAACCCATACCATCCCTGTAGCCCCTTCCGCTATGGAATCTGCACCTTCTCCGTTGTTGGCAACCGCCACCGGCATGAAACCAATGCCACCACCCCTCCGTCGTGAGGCCTTCGCGCTGCACCTCACCCATCATCATCAGAGGGGTTTTGTGCCCGGTGTCACAGTGACGGGGAAGCAGCTGACCAAGGGGAACAAGGCGGCTACAACATCCATCACAAAGAGGTAGACGCATGTGGCCACTAGCCAAAAGTTGAATAAGTAGAAGGTTGTGGCCGGTCGTGGTAAAATCGGCCAAGATGTCACCGCTAACCAATGTGAAGCCATCGTTCCAACCACCACCCACGGAAGACCGTTTGTGTCATCGGACATGGTAAGTGCTATGTGAGGTCGCATGGGATACAAGCATGGGAGGTGGCATCGGATATGCTTCCAAAAACATCCATGTGGTCAGTGACAATGAGGAACAATATACGGAGATGCACATAATGGCAATAAAGACAATGATGCATTAGGAGTGAGTATGCTATGTGTTTGTGTTTAGTTTGAACTATTCTATGGTTTGAACTATGCATAAGACCATTTGTGTTTATCTTTAACTATGGTATGCTTTGAACTATGGCATGCTTTTCTATGTGGATTTGAAGCATAATTTCATATGTGTGTGATGATCTTGCAAAGTTTAAAATTGATTTGTTTTTTATAAGTTTGTGGCGATCTTACAAAGTTATTAAAATATAATATGTTTATATGTGTGTGGCGCCCTATTTTACATCACCTGCTATGACAACCGTGCCGTAAAATGCATCATCTTGAAATGCATAGACTGCTTCTGTGACTTATATCCCAATTTTAGTGCCTTGAAACTTTGTTTGGGTGCCATATTTTACATCGTCTATTAGATATGCGCATAATATTGCCGCTCACTTTTTTTGGGTGCCATATTTTACATCATCTATTAGATATGCCCTCAGGAAAAAGAAGAGTGGTATCCTTCACTTCACCATCCAAATACAATAACAATTCACAAAATCGAAATTCTATTGTCATATAGGAGAACCCATGCTATTATGATGAATCTAATAATTCTCTTTTACTTATTCTTGCTATTAATGCTACTAGTAAAATTATTAATGAAAATATAGTGTTGTTTAGATATGCAATATTAGAATGCTCTAGATGATGGTCCTATTTTATTTGATAATCCTCCATCTATGAAATTTGTTACAAATTCATCTGAGGATACAAAATAATAATGATTTACTTGCTTGTTGTGATGATACTCTAACCCATGAAAGTCCCATGTCATTCTTGAATTATCATATCTACACTATATAGGAGAAATATTATTATGTTAAAACTTATTTACGTGGGCTGCAATTAGCTTGTGCTCACAACTATTCTAGCTAAAATCACAATGTTAATGTTTGCAACTACTTTGAGAGAGGAAAACATAATAATGATTGCGATGATATAATGATCTTCTCTATGTCTAAATTTTATAAAGTTGTCATTCTAGTAGTTATATTGTTGAGTTTGCTTCTAATTCTTGCAACTATTATGAAAGAGGAGGTGATAAGTTCCATCTTTATTTCCATACAACTACAAAGTTGCAATCACCAACTGAAAAAATGTGCATTGTTCCACTCCTACTTGTTGTGATTCACTCATATATGAAATGCAAATGCATAGAAGAAAGTTAGACTTCATTCTTATTGGCTTTATTCTTTGTGTTGCTCCCTTTCATGTTTCAACTTGCTTGTCATTTTGATTGGGATGAGCACACCTTGGGACCTTAGTATTTTAAGAAAGTTATTTCTAAGAATAAGGAGAGTGAAATCAAAATGCATTGCTCCACGACATTGCCAGGACAGATCATCGACTTCGAATAGTAATCCTGAATCGAAGAGCTAGACGCGGATGTGGAAGGTGAACGTCCCCTAAAAATTAAGGTGTCTCTGGTGTTTAGAAGCAATCTCTCCCAACATATGATATGTTGCATCATCGAAACATGTCAACAACTATCTCATGATGCTCGTTGTGTAGAAGGGTGTATTTGTGGCATCATTCTCGTATTGAATGCTCAATGGCACAGTGTGTCTAGGCTCCGGCCAATGAGGAGACCGTCAGGCACATGTGTGGTAGTTCAGAGCTAAATGCTAAAAGATGGTTTTTTTGTTTTGATGGAGACTTTGTCCCCAGATAAATTCATCAAGATTCTTGTGACTCTGTGGGCGATTTAGACTACGAGTAGGAAGGCTATACATGAAGGAGAGTTCTAAAGTCCACTATCTACACATTGCTTTGTTCACAAGTTCTTGGATGATCTCCCATCAATACCCAAGATGGTTCCTACTGTCACCACCTCAGCTCAACGTACTCTTATTCCTAGTTGGATCCCTCCCTCTCATGATCAAGTTAAGGCCAATGTCAATGGTGCAGTCTCTAGAACAACTCTACAGGTTCAGTGATGATGCACTCAGAAACAGTAATGATGATATTTGGGCTCCTCCGCCTGGGGTGATGGATCAAGCGTCGCTGAAATCCCTTGCATGTCAGGAGGCACTAGTAATGTCGGCTGATCTTTCTCTGCGAAGAATATACTCCCTCCGTTCACAAATATGAGACGTCTTAGCTTTGTGAATTAAATATATCTAGACGTCTTTTAGTATATAGGTTCGTAGATGTTTGGAATGAACTTATACACTAAAAGGTGTATAGATACATCCATTTTACAAAGCTAAAATATCTTATATTTTTGAACGCAGGAAGTATGTTGCTAGCGATTGCAAACAGATTTAGCTGATGGCACTGCTGGACACTATGCACCAAGCGTCAGAGCGATTACAATGCATAGATCAGACTTCGAAAATGCGACGTTCACTTTTGAAGAAAGAAAATCAAACACTGAGGTTCATAATTTAGCTCGTCGTGCTTTATCTTTCGGTCAGAGGTCAGAGGCGCCACCTGTGGCTGCTTGAACCCATAATACCTTGTGAATTCATGTACTAACTTTGGCCAGTAATAATCAATAAAAGCGTGAAAGTTATTCTAAAAAAATTGTTGTATGCACAACACGTATTCAAGTCGTGTTGGTTGACTGCCCCGTCATAGAGGAATCGTATATCAGAAAGTCTATATAATCTTCATAAGCTGCAATAGGTTTTGCAAACACACCATGGAAATAATAATGGTCTGGTAATGACCACATATCTTTGTTTGTACAGGGTGAGTCTGGTAATGTTTGACTGCTGACATGTTTTTTCATTTGCCAATGATGATCTCCCTATTTTGGTTTAATCTTAACCCTGTTTCAGGAGACTCTAAACAAATAAAA